>CM029464.1:31286097-32001355 GCA_017140185.1 Eucalyptus polyanthemos subsp. polyanthemos | reverse complement strand
CATGTATCAGTGAGTAGCACAAGATGATTTTCAAGGTCATCTCAAATTTGCAGCTGATTTATGTGGTGTCTTTTCATCTTTATTTAGGTGACGTGGAAGCTAACTTAATTTAGGTTGCTATTCTATCATCAAGTTGTATCTGTAGGAATTTGAATGTTGCAAAGCAACTTTCTGACTTAAACTCCAACTGGAACTTGAAGGGGAAAGCCTTATGACTTCCAATTAGATTGATCATTATAATAAAAATGACGATTTGGATTGGTTCGACATCCACTCGAAGATGTTCTTACTTGACAAGAGGAGGGACTTTTACCTTTCTATATGACGATCTAGTTGGTTCTAGTTACAAATACTTTTGTACGATCATCTGCAAATGAGAAATTTGTTGGGCGTTTTGGGCCAATTAACTTATGTTTCAACCTAAAACACGAAAGCAAAAAATAGGGTCAATATGATTCGGACATGGTGTGGAGGTAAGTTCAAATCGATCCGAAAGCTCCGGCTTGGGCTTTATCTTCTGAAGTGATGCCAAATTGACTTTGCTCTGTTGAGCCGGTTGCTCAATTCAGTAGAACCGGGTAATGGCAACATTTTTCTATCGAGTTATTTTCTGATCTTACGGAGAGAGTGTCAGTTTCTCGACTCAATTTGATTTCCAAAGCCAGAAGCAAAAATTAGAGTTATAATTTTTGATTTTGTTGGCAAACCACCAAAGGAATTTTCGCTCCAGGAAAGGAAACCAAATTGTACCGAGCTGAGTGATACGTTCCCCCTGGTTTTCTGTTCGAATGGAATGATGAACGCCACTAAAAGTCCCAGATTTATGTTCTAAAGAAGAGTTCGAGTATCATGAAAATGCTCGAGATGAGAGTGGAAAGGCATTGATAGGAACTGGCCGACATATGTATTAATGTCAACTGCAACTTTGAACATATCCAATGGCTGACCGAGATTGACGTGACAACGTTTCCAGATCCGAAAACTGGTACGAGACAACGCTATCCAAAACTGCCCACCGTCTTCAAAACCACTGCAGTGAGTAGCCCCATCGCCCCCACCAAACCAATGAACTGCCAACAGATTCTCTCCCTCTCTCTCTCTCTCTCTCTCCCCCCGGCAGATTCCTGCTGACCGACACGAAAAGCAAAGGAGGAAGTCCACTGACACTATAAAATTCACTACAGCCTCCCCTTTGCAAACCATCCCAGTTCACAAAGAAGCTGATTTCACTCGAGCGTTCGATCTACCCAAGTTTCTTGAAGTTTTGTTCTTCGGAGTGATAGTGATGGCAGAAGCGGAAGCTGCAGAGCGAAGGGTACTGGTGGCCGTCGACGAGAGCAAGGAGAGCATGCATGCCTTGTCTTGGTGCCTCAAGAATATCGTCTCCGACAAATTCAGAGACACCCTTTTGCTCCTCTATGTAAAACCTCCTCGGGCTATGTCCACAGCTCTCGATGGCACAGGTACAAGATGTTATACAGAAGGTAGCTTTTTCTGTTCCGTTTTTAGTTCGTAGTCTTATGACCTTTGGTTTCAAGAATCCCGGAAGTGAAAGATTGATTTTTTATTTTCTTTTTCTCGGTCGTGTTCTTTGTTTCTGTTTCAGCCTACTTGTTTTCATCCGAAGTGATGCTTGCCATCGAGAGGTACGGCAATGAAGTGGCCGATTGTGTGATGCAGAAAGCCAAGAAATTGTGCAGTGAGCTTGCTGATGTGAGTTCATATTCTTGCTCTCAGTGCTTAAAGTTTGTATCCCTTGAAGAAAATACTTGGGCACCTCTTGGATTTGAAAACTTAGCTCGGCAAATGAGACCAGATGAAAAATTAAAAAGGATGTTAGGAATGCACTCACGATCATTCATTGAGATGAGTATAAAAATGGACTTTTTACAAGTGTACTGATTAAAGTGAATTCAATAGATGAGCTGCTGCGTGAACAGATGATGACAGTTTTGCTGTTGAGTTTTGAGACATGATGATAATGTTGGGCATGGGGATTCGGACAGGTTAAGGTGGAGACAAGAATGGAGAATGGTGATGCAAGGGATGTGATCTGCCAGATGGCAGACAAATTGGGGGCTGATCTGTTGGTGATGGGAAGCCATGGCTATGGCCTGATTAAGAGGTAATCAGGATTAATCAGTGTTCTATAATTATCATGTTTATGCCCGACAAGTTAAACGATTTACATTTTCTTTTCCTAAATTTTGGTTGGAGATTGAATTGACTTTGTTTTGGGGTGGGAATGGCAGGACTTTTCTGGGGAGTGTGAGCAATCACTGTGCACAGAATGCGAAGTGTCCTGTGATGATTGTGAAGAAGCCCAAGTCCACTTCCAACAGCCAGTAACTAAACCCAAGCGGCTCTTTGCTCTGTTTAGGCTTTTTTTCTTTGTAGAACTTCTCTGTCTCTCTTGAGTAGTGTCACCTACTGCTGTCGCCTCATTTGGTCAAGTGTCCTGTAAATGCTGTTTTCTCATTCACGTTTCCTGTGAGATTGAGCCGAGGGTACATCTCAGTATTTCCCCTTTCGAAATGCTCACATGCATCGCGGGTTGCATTTAACATGATGTACTATAATCAATTGCGACATGGTCATTTGGATTTAGTTTTTGATCCTAGGATTTGCCCAGAGAAACATCGACAATCTCATTGGCCCCTTAAAGGAGCAATGATAGCCAAGACGAAGTCATTTTCTAGGGTGCTGTCATTTTGCTCCCCATGTATTTAGCTTGAGAAGAAACGAATTCTTCCTTCCAATGCGCCTCAAGAAGAAATGATTTGACTACCATCTACTTAAACGAGTTAATAATCGTGGAGAGTTGTCAAGTGGAACAGTAGTAAGAATCACATGGATGGCAACTTCAGTCTTGAACTGACGAGATGATCAATGGCAATTCGATTCGTGCGCCCATCGGATCTTGAAGCCGTGGAATGTGTTGGTGTCTGGCACGAAACTTAAGATGCGGGAATGTTTGTCCTGTTGTCCTGCATCTCGTTCTTAATTTTGTCTCTAATAAAGATAAGGTTGGGGTCGACACTCTGTACGTTACTTGAGATTGTTGGTATGCTAGATATCCAGAGCCCGTGGAAATGCTTGTGAAGACTCGTCTAGTACTCGTCTTCAAAATTGAGATCTGCGTTTCAATTACTGCAATCTAAGACGTGAAGGCTCTGGCCTCGTATCATACATTTGTTTTGACAATGTTCTTTTGGTTTCTCAAAAGTAAGAAGCACTACTTGCTTCGGATGAATTTGAAGCCAGAAGAGCCAGACTGTGTTTTTCCCAAGAATGGATCTTAGAAGTGGCAAAAAGAAAAATGTATGTACCTTAGAAGCAGAGCTCATGTGCTCACTCACTCACTCACTCTGCCTCTCACGTTTTATGCATCTAGAGAGAGAGAGAGAGAGAATAATCTCCTAAATCCACACATAATGTTCATGGAGGTGGGAGGATTGACAATCACTCTAAGGGTGCCTTTGTTTCAGGGAAAACTTAATGATAAAGGAAAATGCTTTTATTTTCAGCTGTTTGGATCCCATTAAAAAATATTTTCACACTTCATTATAAGAAAAAAATAAAAATTTAATTTAAAAAACTGTAAATTTTTAATATTGTTTCTTTATTTACTTTTATTTTCATTCTTTTTTTTCTTTTTTCTTTTTCCTTCTTCTTGTCCTTCACTCCTCAGCTTCCTCATGTCATCCCTTTTGCTTCCTTTGACAGTTTGTTCTTTACTAGCTTACAAGAGGTGAGCTCCAGCTGTCGCTAGAGGCGGCAAGCTTACCAATTGGCCACTAGAGGTTGTGAGCTAGCCTAATCTAGTGAGGCTTGAGCCTCATTGCTGGAGGCCACGGGATCACCCAATTTAGCGAGGCTTGAGGCTCATCGACCTCGGTCAAGCTCAAGCCTTATTGTCGAAGGCCATGAGATCGCTTGATCTAGTGAGATCATAGTTCATTGGCTGTCCTTATGATTTGGTGATGGGTGAAGAAGAAGCAAAAAGAAAAATGAAGAAAAGGAAAAGAAAAATAAGCAAATTTGAATTATTTTATTTTATTTTTAAAATGTTTTCCAAATTTTTATTTTTAAAAAAATAAAAAAATTTAAAATCAAGTTTTTAAATATATTTTTATAAGAATAATTGTTTATAAACCAAGCATCAAATCTAAGCTTTGGTAGATTTGGAAAACGTTTTCTGATCCTTTCAAATGAGAAATCATTTTTTGAATTTAGGCTTTCTTTAGATAAAACATTTTACGTTGTTTCATTTTCCTAAGCGACCTAAATGCTTGAGAAAGAAAATGAGGAAAATGTTTTCCTCGAAAATATATTCCGCAAAACAAATGCACCATAAATATGATGGAATTGTCCCCTTGGGAGTAGCAATTCCTAGCGATACAAGCATGCGTGCGACTTGACGTGAACACGATGACACAGCACGGATTGCAACTCCTTTTCGCCCCCTCATTCTGTTTCTTCCATTCCCAAGTTGAACTCATGACGGGGTGGATCGATGCGTCCTGTAGCCGGTCACAAGACCGCATCGCTCGGAAAAGCTGCCCTTATATGTTGGTCCATGGACGACGACTTGCTCACGTTCACGACAGCAGTTTCTCCAATTTTTTATTTTTATTTTTAATTATAAAGAAAATCCATATATTGATTTTGCAAGTTCAAAAGGGCTCTGGATGCTGTCTCTCTTCATAAGTGAAGTCACAGCTTAAGTTGACATACTAAAGAGGCCAAGGCCGAAGATTTAATCGAGTGTTTTGTCCCCCTTTTTTTTTTTTTTTTTTTTAAATAAGTTTGCTCTAAATATGTGGGTTTAACATTGGAGTTTTATTCGATATATTAAATATCCCAGCTTTTCTTAAAAAAAGATGCAACAACACTTAAAATCACCTCAGCTTCTATCTTCTTTTTTTTTTCCTTTAGAAATTTTTTTAAACAAGGGTTCATGAAGGACAATTTTGTCTTTTACTTTTTCTATTTTTCATCAAAAGACAAACTCGAAAAAAATTAATCTTTTTATTTATTTATAAAAAGAACACACATGAGAGGGGGGCATGCGGTGTGCCTTTGGTTGCCACCCCATCGCTGGTGGGGTAGCGTCAATGGCCAGGACCCTTGCTTAAAACGAGAAAGGATAGCGACCCTCTCCCAAATTTGGGTGTGGGTCGCCCGCCCTTGCTTAGACTTAGCAGCCTTTTCCTAGGGCTCTCAAACTTGGTCGCCTAGTCTGGGGTGCTAGGTGAGGGGTTGACAACCCTTGTCTATATTTGGGAGATCGCCCTCTCTCATTTCTAGTAAGGGCTCGCTAGTGACGAGGGTTACTGACGACCTTGCCTACCCATTGGCCATGGGTGGTAACCAACCCTCTTATTATATTTTTGTTTTTTTATTATATAATTCTGAATTTTAATCTAATTCCATTTTAATTTTTCTTTGGGCAAAAATTTCTTTGATTGGCCGGAATTGGCCGATGAGGTTAGGTCATTATTTAAAATAGTCATATTCACTTCATATCATTTTTTGAGATTGATATGATTCTTAAATGTTTTTATTTAAAATAAAATCCATTTCTACCCTTATTTGGAATTATCCATTTTCTTTACGTATCTTTTGCATTGCGATATGCATTTTCGGGTTTTATTTTGCGGAGAAATTCGGCCCTGAAATTTCTGGATTAAAAAAAAAACAAATGAAAAGAGGCATTCAGAATTTATATTATTATGTTTATGACTTCATAAATCAAAATCCGAGGACCAAAAGCATAAAACCCAGCAGCAGATCACTCCAGCATTTTCCCCCAAATCGCGTCTCCCCCGCTCTCTCTCCGACAACCGCGCGCCACCGCCGGAGCAAGCCCGCCGCCGCAGCGCCGCCACCTCCGGTGAACCCCCCTCTCTCTCTCTCTCTCTCGCTCGTGTACTTTGCTGGCTTTTCGCCGTCGGCTGCAGTTGCCATCCCTCCAGAAACTTCTCTTCGTCGTGCATTCGGGCCGTTTTCCATTTCGCTGCCGAGAGATCGTTCGGACCTCGATTCTGCTTTCGCTTTAGCCGGTTCACCTTCGGTGCCGCTGATAGTTCGACTAGGAATCCGGTTTCGGGGTTCTCGTAGGTTCTGGTCCGATACGCCATTGTATAGTCTGTGTTGATGTCTTGAAGTTTCGCTCTGCTGATTGGCTGCGAGCTGAGCGATTGAATTCGGTATTCGATTGTTGCTGCGCCCTGTCGATTTTTCGAAGTTCATGCTTTCGAATCGGTGATTCGTAGCGAGGCGTATGCGTAGAGCTATGGGTTGTTAGCCTGCCGTTTTATTTGATTATTGACCTAGGCGAGAATTTGGTTGGTCTCGTTTAATTTTTTTGTGATACGAGCAGGGAAAGGAAGAGTTGACTATTATGAAAAGAAACGGGGAAGCTGTGGATGACGAAGAGTTCGTTCCTGATGCGAAGAAGCAGAGGGTGCTCGAGCAATCGTCTCCTCCTTCGTCCTCATTAGTCGAGAACCCACTTCATCAATTGACGGCTTACGATGATGTTGATGATGAGGAAGATGTTGCGAGGAGAGGGATGAGAAACGGTGACCGAGAGGGAGTGGATGGACGTGCAGCAGGGGAACAGAATGGACGTGTGGTTGATGAAAGAGGGAGAGAAGAGGACGATAGTGAGAGTGATGACGAAGAAGACGAGGGGTATAATAAAGGGAGGAGAGGCCGCCTTGTTGAGATCCGGAGGGACTGCCCTTATCTTGATACAGTTAATCGCCAGGTACTCTAAGCTGACCTTTTATGAACTCAATTTATGATGATATTTGTGGGGTTGGCTTGTATTTTTCTGTGCCTATGCTAGGTTGTATAGTTTGTAGTAAATGTGCATGGTGATGGGAATATTCAAGTCGCAATAGAGCAACTAGAATTGCTAGGCGCATGGAGCTTATTTGTGGCTGTAAGTCATTCTACTTCATGTTGCTGGTGCTTATGTAGTCTAGTGTTTGTCCATTTTGTGTTTTAGCACACTACACGTTTCTACTCTCTTTTGCTATTGCACATTCTTGGATCAGGAAGTGGAGTTTCTTGATGCTTAAATATATGTGGAGAGTGGCAGTGCAATTGTTTCTTAATATAGATTTTAGTGAACCACCAGTAGATTGGTTTCCATTCTCAAGAATCAGTCTATTGCCATTTCAGTCTTAAGGATCATTTTGTATAAGTGTATATTCTTGGTTTTTGCAACAGAGCATGTGAGAAAAGCTGGATAGTACTAAAGAAAATAGATCAAAGTTGTTTGCTAAATTTCGTGCATATGAGGGTTGTTATGATGTGGTTCATAATGCTGTGTTTGTTTGTAAGGTTAATTGTAAAAGGAAGTTGTGTTTATATATCACAGTCCTATAAACAAGGGTCATAAAGATGAGTTAAGGTTAAGCGAAGCAACCGACATTAGTATTGGTGTATGAGTTATGTATCATTGAGAATATGTCATTTTGTCAATGATACACATGTGAACTGTTGTTACAAGTAATTGGTGTTTTTACCCTATCATACTTTTTTACATGCTGCTTTATCCATTCCAGGTTTTGGAGTTTGATTTTGAGAAGTTCTGCTCTGTATCTCTATCAAATTTGAATGTATACGCTTGCTTAGTCTGCGGCAAATATTATCAAGGAAGAGGAAGGAAGTCTCATGCTTATACACACAGCGTTGAAGCAGGGCATCACGTCTTCATCAATCTTCAAAGTGAAAAGGTTTACTGCCTGCCTGATGGATATGAGATCAATGATCCCTCCTTGGATGACATTCGGCATGTGCTGAACCCAAGGTTGCTTCTTATATTTCAACATCTTTATGCTGTTAATATCCATAATCGAGCTTTCTTTTATGCTTGATTTTTCAATGTACTGTCTGTCTCTGTGCATCCTGGTTTAATTGACTATCTTTGTCTGTACGATGTGATCTGTCCTTCATGTGATAGCAGCTAGGCTGTAATGTCAACTTGTAGCAATCCTTCCAACTTCTTTTTCAGGTTTTACTTGGCCATTCATTCATTCCGTGAGGTGCTTGTTCTTGATTTAGTTTATATCTAATGTTAGGTTTACGAGGGAGCAAGTTGTACAGATTGACAAGAACAAACAATGGTCAAGGGCTCTTGATGGTTCTGATTACCTTCCTGGGATGGTAAGTGCAATATTTTGATCCTGCAACAATATTCTGCTGCTACTTTATATTCAAAGTTAGGGTTTTCATTTTCTTCTGTGTTGGCTATAAATTCTCGATTATTGTTCAGGTGGGACTGAATAACATCAAGGAGACTGATTTTGTCAATGTCACTATTCAATCGTTAATGAGAGTTACTCCTTTGAGGAATTTTTTCCTTATTCCTGAAAATTATCAGCATAGCAAATCTCCACTTGTTCATAGGTTTGGAGAACTCACCAGGAAAATTTGGCATGCACGGAACTTTAAAGGACAGGTTTGTTACTTGGAGAAATCTACTTCTTTCTAATTCCCCTATGTACAAAAGGAGATTCTTACCATCGACTTTCTACATATATAGGTAAGTCCACATGAGTTTCTGCAGGCAGTTATGAAAGCCAGCAAAAAACGTTTCCGGATAGGTGCGCAGTCTGACCCAGTTGAGTTCATGTCATGGCTTCTTAATACTTTGCATGCGGATCTCAAAACTTCAAAGAAAAAGAGCAGCATTATTCACGAGTGCTTTCAGGTATACTACCGGTTTTTAGCTCTTTCATTTCATATGTTGCTGCAGCTGCTTTTCATGCACAAAGTACTCGTCTAATATTTTATTTGTTTTGTAGGGGGAGTTGGAGGTTATAAAAGAGATTCCTGGCAAAATTATGGCTGACAAGAAAGAAAGTGGTGATGACCAGGATGGCAATGCAAATCTCAAGGATAGTGGGACTGAACTTAATAATGTAATGTCTGAGACATCTAGAATGCCCTTCTTAATGCTTGGACTTGATTTGCCACCGCCGCCACTTTTCCAAGACGTAATGGAGAAAAACATTATACCCCAGGTTCGTTGTTCTTCATGTTAGCTTGATGAATATTTGGCAATAGCTGTAGTTATTCTCCTTTATATTTTTATTAATTGTTGAATCCTGTTAAATGTCTACTGTAAGATTTCACTGAGGGATAAAGACATGTAAATATTTTTGTTCATATTGAAACTATGAGTATTTGCTCCCATTAGTGGCAACATCATCAATGAGCACATAAAAAGATATCTTTCTTATTGAATCTATGAGAATTTGTCAGCTGAGGTGGTAACAATTCTTATTGTTTAAGAGAAAGATTAGCATGATAAAAAAAAATGCCCCCGTTTACTTTCTGGGTGGGATTGGATTTATGTTGACAGGATTGAGTATCTGTCTGGAGTAATTTTACTCTTAACTTTCACTTCTTATAAATTTTGTGAAACCTACACTTGGACTTTTATTTGCCTGAAACACCTGAAACCTTTCAAATAAAAACTCGATTTATTATTATAAAAAGTACTACTATCCAATCGAAAGACGATTGATTATCTATCCAAGAGTCCCGCATATGAGAAAAGGTCACAAATCGAGTTGAACCAAGTAAAATTGCTAAGGCATAATGATAGTAGGGTTGGGATACCTCCGCTCTCCGAACAGGACGTGAGGGTCTCCCCTCATTCAGCTCTCTATGTTGGAAGCAGAGCATCGGATTTAAAATTCGAATATTCAAAGATACTCCTTCGTCATTTCCTTGGTATTGAAGTTGGGCTAGGTCATTTTGGGTCAAGCGGATCATAGGATTTTTAGTTTCATATTTTGGAGGGAAAGTGCAGGCAAACAGGCCCTGAATCTTTATCAATTGAGTTGTGGACAAGTAAGTGGTTTTTCATCAACTTGATATCAAGGGAACTTATGCAACATGGTTTATGCGCTATAAACATGATAGATCCTTTGACAATAAGTTTTTTCTCCTTTTCTGATGGTATATGTATAATTTGGGGAGTCTTCTGTATTGACAGTATTGATGTGGACGAGAAATTTGCTTTTACTGATAAAAAGTATCTGTGTGGACATATTAAACAAAATACTCTTTTCAGAAGAGGCTTAGATTGATCTATGGCATTGCATGCCTAAGCATGTCAGATGCCTCCCGCTCGGTCAGTCCTTTGCAACAGTTTGGTACCATTTATTGAAAGAATCGAGTCAAATAATACACCTTTAAGATAGTTCGGGATTGTGATCGTATCATGAGTTTTCATCATGGGCTTGTATCATGTGATGGGGAATCTTCAAGTTGAATATCAGATGAGAGAGGTCCCCAAAGATTTCTGTGGCACTTCTGCACCGTTGGGAGTCCCAAGTGCTTATTGATCTAACTTAAGGTTTTATTTTCTTTCAGGTACCCCTTTTCAACATATTGAAGAAATTTGATGGAGAAGCAGTAACAGAGGTTGTCCGTCCCCGCCTTGCAAGGATGAGATACCGTGTTAAGAGATTGCCTCGGTATCTCATTCTCCATATGCGGAGATTTACGAAAAACAATTTTTTTGTGGAGAAGAACCCAACTCTCGGTAAGCTTTTGGAACCTGATGATTTTAGTTGGAAAAAAATTGGGGAACTTTGATGATGATCAGATCAGCCATTTCATAATGCTGCGATTTGATTTAGAAGAAAATATGAAGTGGCGAATGTGAAATGTTGATCAAATTAGTACTTTTAAGTATCTGATTACTTATGATTGCTTTTGCAGTTAATTTTCCTGTCAAGAACTTGGAATTGAAGGACTACATTCCATTACCCACACCAGGAGATAAGGAGAGGTTGCGATCAAAGTATGATTTGATTGCCAATGTTGTTCACGATGGCAAACCTGGTGAAGGTTCTTACAGGGTTTTTGTTCAGCGGAAGTCTGAAGAACTTTGGTAAATCTCTCTCTCTCTCTCTGTGATTTTTGGGGAAATAAGAGTGCAGTTGTCGTGTCGATTGACCAGTCCTACTTTATGCTTTAGGTATGAGATGCAGGATCTGCACGTTTCAGAAACGCTTCCTCAGATGGTTGCACTCTCGGAGGCATACATGCAGATATATGAGCAGCATCAGTAGGACAATTTTGGTGGCAAATTTTTTCAGTGCCTTCTGCTTTGCAACTTTGAGACCCCAATGGTGCTGGACTTCAGATCTTCTAAAAAGAAGTTCGATCTGTATGTGAGACTACCTGTCAGATCTGTCTCCTCGGAGCAGCTGGGGTTTTTGATGAACCTTAAATTTAGGTTATCTTGCTGTGCTGAGATGATTGACTGCGTAAACCTGTATTCTGTTGGCTGTATATGATCATTAGCGAAACCTTAAGCTTAGGTTACTTTGAGTAATTAAAGAGGGTGGCTGCGGCATATCTCTAATATCTACAGTAATTATACTGTTCTCAGGTTCGTCTGCCTTTCCGCATTTTTTGGTTGGCTGTCTTGTGCAATGGAAAGGCAAACATATTGATATCTGATGTTTTCCCCTTTTGTTTCTGTTCTTTTTCACTAGCATGTACTTCCTGGTGACTGATTTCAGATAGACTATTGAGGCAAACTTGCATATCTTCTTGCTGGTCCGTCAGATTCTTCTAAGACTATGCGCTTGTCTACCTGTTAAGCGTATCGATGAAATGACACGAGCACTGAAGCGAGGAAACGGTCGAAGGATCGATGTGACGTTAATGTCGCCATGGACGAGAAAACCTTCAAACTGCATTCTCTAAAATAAATTGTTAGGGCGGTCTAGTGTCTACAAAACGAGTAAGGAGCGGTTCAAAAACCCTAGCGCCACCTAGAATTCCTAGAATTGATATATTGGTCACGTTTCGTGCAAAACATTTGAAACTTGAGAATTCTGGACTTCGTACTCTTCATTTATGCTAACCATGTTTACACGCTAAACTAGCAGAGAAACTCATTGATCGTTCGTAGTCGGGTAGAGTAAACGGATGCAAGACGCACGCTCTAAAAACTGGAAGGGACAACGGAAATTGAGGGGATGAATGATTACTCCGATTTGATCCGTTACAACACTAGGCTATGCAATGGTTGTCGGATTGAATAAGAGATAAAAATCTTTGTACGAAATTTACCCAAAATTCATATTGTCTAATAAAAAATCCTAAACTGGTGCTGATATATTTACCTATTTAATTCATGTTTTACAAAATTTCTCAAACTGATTCTTCTAACCTAACTCTGCCCTTTGTTAAAATGCATACATGTTGACACGTGTCAAAATACACACATATCGACACTCGTGAATTTTTTATATTGGATATGTCATCTCCACTATCCTCTAGTCGTTTGCCATTTGTATTGACACGTATGCATCTTAACAGGATATTGAACGGAATGACCCTACTTATATATGTGATATTGTCCTTGCGAGCTTCGCAAGGGCCCCACTTATGTTCAATTCGCACCTGGCGCCGCGGCAAAGGAGTTCCTCGTTTCTTCAAGCAGGAAAAGGGGGCTGGTCTTGTATTGACTTAGGTTCACTAGACCATCCGAATCCCAACGATAAATTTTTCCTAGCGAGGCAATAAACGTGTTGTCTTGAACATGTTCCTGGTTCTAGGTTGAAACTCGTGCATGATCCACTTTGGTTGAGCTTGAGCGAAGATTTAAGATTGATTTAATACCAATACAATAGTTTAGGAGTTTTTTGATACTTTCCTCGTTACTTTGCGAACTAGGGTTTCTAGATTGGAAGACCTAAATAAAGAATTGCATCTGGCTGTTGATACTAGTTGAAGGTTCTTGCCTTACAGCGTGACAATGCAACATATAGAACATAAAAAATTATGCTAATCGGGTCATTCATGTCTTGTTTATCTGAGTGTTGCAATTGCGTAATTCACCTAAATTCATTTCAACTCCTTTCATTGTAGGTAGCTCACTTGGCCATCGATTATGATGCCTTGTCTATGGTGAGCTTATGCCTTTTTCCTTTTTTTTTTTGGATAGGATGATGCAAGTGACATTTGGTGGATAAAATGAGCATGACAATGCGGATAGTAATTTAATTTTATCGACAAGGACTTATAAGGATATCGAATTGAGACGATATTACTTTCAATTTTCATGATAATATATGTTACTTTCCTATTCCCATGCCCATGCGAAACATAATTCGTTTAATAGTGGAAAAGAAAACTAACATTAGTGCGAACCGTGAATGTACGTACCCTCTCATTGATAATTATATAAAAGTACATAAATTTTGGCATATTAGTGTTGTGATATCGTGAAATATTGAAATTAGATTATGGAGGATGAAAATGAAGGTTTTCCTATTACAAGGTAATGGTTATAACTTCTAATTGACGCAAAGGGTAATGGAGGAATGTAGTTTGGGTATTGATACGGCTCATACACAAGAGACACTTCTATCATGCCCCCGTGGTAGACTCATCAATTGGTGGCTCGGATAAAAAATGATTTTATTCAAAATAGACCAATTTAACTTGTTTTGACCCATTTCCATATAATGTATATCTAGTAAATTATGCCTAACCTGATTCATATTCAACCCATACTTGATTCGATTTTTAATACTAAAATACTTACATATTTAACTCAATGTGTGAAACTTCATACCTAAATTAAGGTGAAAGTGTGGCGTGAGCGAGCATGGGCAAGGGAAAATGAAGAGAGAGTCATTGAGATGGGTTGTAAATTCATCTAACACTTATATTGTGTTTAAACTCACCTATGGCCTATTTATTGAAAATAAAATCATATGAGTTAAGAAATAGAAATAGACCTATGACCCATTTGATGGGCTTACCTATCTGTATGCAGAGTCGTCACTAAATACAAAAACGTTTTAGCTTTCATGTTATGGCTAGTTGTCGTAATCTTAACCGTTTCTGGCCCCTTTTTCCATACTGGGGTGCAAACGAGAATGGATAGACGCCTCGATAAGGGAGTACAGACCTTGACCGTTTTCATGAACACAACAAAAATTGAGTTTGTTCCGGAGGCGTTGAAAGGAAGAGTGCCGGTTGTCTAATCATCAGACAAGGTCTCAAACTGCTTTCAAGGAACATGGCCGCGTCGTGACTCGTGATGCATACACAAGATATCCGTGCCTAATGCTTACGGACAAGATTCTCCGATCTAAATATGTTTCATCAACTAAGCGCTCAAGACCTTAAAAGCCGTGCTGACTATTCAAACTGTTACAATCGCGATGATTAAGGGACGTCGTCAAGTGGACATGTCAAGCAGAGAGCTTTGGTGGTGAGGGGAAATAGCAAAAGGAGGGGCACATGAAATGTTTCATTCTCTTTCCCAATCCTCGGAATCAGATTTGACATTACATGTTTCATTCTCTTTCCCAATCCCCAGAATCAGATTTGACATTGATGCAAATCAGCCATGCACTTCGCATGAGATGTTCTCTCTCTCTTTCTCTCCCCAAGGATAATTCCTACTAAAAAAGAAACGGTAAAAACAAGCAAAAAATCAAGAATTTTCGAGCACCTCGTTACTCCACTTTCGGCGTCGCCTACAGCTCATCCTGCAAACGAGAAAAGACGGGAGAGAGAAAACTTATCAGTAGATGAAGAGGAAAAAAACAAACCAACAGCAACACCTTGCAGTCGGCACTGTCATCTTGGTTTCGAGGATTCCTACCTTTACATCTTCAGTCTTGATCTCGTCCTTGGAGTCGGCGTCATCATCTGTTTTGGTTTCGATTTCTGCATCGGAGTCATCTGCTTCGGCATCCTCGGCATCATCATCTTCATCTTCATCCTCAGCCTAAAACAGATATTTTACCCCCATGAGAAAACACACGGACACACGAAATGAGATCTACTATATTTTTACAGGCTTATGGACTTACATCGGAATCAACAGGGTCGGCCTTAGATTCCTGATAAAGCATTGAACCACAAGTCAGTGTCATTGAATTGGAAAAAGATGCTGAAAAAATGCGGTGGTGCATCGAGCCTTCAGCAGGCCAATGTGGGCATCCACTTACTAAAACTAAACAGTATAAACAAAATTTATAAATACATATATATGGTCGAAATTAATAACTTAATAAATCAACAAGTGGACACCGAGGTTATCGAAGTTCTAACCAACTATAGTGAGCCAGATGCGCATTAATATTGATAGGAAGTCTGTCCCAGACAACGATAAAGACTCGTGAAAACGAGATATTACCTCTTCCTCTCTCTTCTTCTCTGCCTCATCAAATGCTGCCTTTTCGGCCTGAAAAGTCATAGAAATTGGACAATCTCAGACACGAATACTGGCAATATAATCACTTACTTGAGTAGAAAAAAGAAGAAGCATATACTCCATACATCCTTGTTCTTGCCCCATGTTTCTTCGGCAAGCTTCTTTGCATATTCGACATCATCAGTAACCAAGACGTTGTCAAACAAGGTTCCAGATTTGACCTGAAGCACACCAACACTGCTCATAAATGTTCACGCCCTGTGAAAACCGGAATATTACAGAAGAAAGACACGTTACCTGCCACAGTTCTACACCAACATACTTCAAGTTGGGGTAGACATATAGGTCTGGGTCATCTTTAAAATCTGTTTGAATATATATGAATATGAGGAGTTATAACAAAGATTACAAGAACAAAACCAATAAAAAACATTACTGAACAAACAAACCTGGGTTGTCAATCTTCGGTGCCTTCCACTTCCCCTTGTAGTTGGGATTTTTAATTTGCTACAGGAATAAAGAGATTCTTAAGAACTGCGTGATTCAACGATCTCATTAAACACGATCAAGAACATTCTAATACCTTTGGCTTCCACAGTCCCTTGTACTCAGGGTTAGGGATAGTTGGGGCTGTCCATTCACCATCCTCATCTTCATCCCAATCCTCAGGCTGCAAACCATCATTGTTCAAACTATATTAAGCAGCTGAACCTCCAACGGAGCAGAGCTATAAATTGAATCATAAAATGGAGAATAGTTGCATAAACAACTTGAAAATGATCATATTCACCTTCTTGGCATCGGGATCTGGTATCTCTTTTGGTATATCATCATATCCCTGCAGGCACATGTCAGCTGTCAGTTCATCCAATACTCATTAGACATCTACTTCATAAATAAACGAACTCCAGAGACATAATGATGCCTTTACCTCTGGCTTCTTATCTTCTGGATCAGGGATATATTCATTGTCATCCCAGTCTTCTGGCTGCCACGCAAGCAAGGGAATCAGCATGATATACCATCACATACAGAGGAGAAGCTAGATGAATACCTCAGTAACTTACTTTTTTGGCCTCGGGATCCTTAATCTGCTTAGGTGGGAGAAGATCCCAGTCAGTGTACAAGCTACCGCTTCGCTTCTCAGCATTATCAATGAGAATACTGTAGGTGGCATCGGGGCGGAGGATGAAAGTATAAACATGAGTAAGCTGATCAGTCTCGCAGGGAACTTCCTTCTTGATCAAATGGTTGGTATCATTGTAGTTGAGTATAGCATGAACTTTCTTGGTGCTGTAGCCACAGATATCAGGTCCAAACATAATACTGCAGCAATCCCAAACATTCATCGAATGAGCAAGTGTTTACAAATAGAACAACTGAACAGAAAGGTAATAATATCTTGTAGTCGGAGGAACTATAGTAACCTGTATGGGGTGTCACCACCGAATTTTTTCTGATCAATTTCACCACTGAGTAGTTTCATGTAGCCACCACCACAGTCAAGCTTCTGCTCATGCTTGACGGAGAATTGGAAGACAAGGGTCTTGTCTTTGTTGCTGAACTCAGGGAATTGCGCTGATGTAGCATAGAACCTGTAGTCTTCACTCGTCTGGATACCTGCCAAAGGAGATCGATGATAACTCTGAAGCTAGCCAGCAAGAACATCAGATCATCTAGATTCTTGAATGCTAAAAGAATAAAACTCAAAGTAACCTAACTATTTCACAACACATATATTCGCTCGAGAGAGAAAAGCCTACCTTTGTCATTGGGGTCTCCATTCCATTTTCCAGATGTGTAGTTCCACTCGCCAGCCAAGTTTTCATCTTTTTTCCAATCAGACTTGACCCACCGGCTCTCCCATCCATCTAATTCAATTAGAGACATGGCAGCATAGAGTTCCAAAATGAGAAACCGCTAGGCAACAAGAAAGCACAACACGATTTACGCAAACTGACCACAAATTTTTCGCAAACAGAACTCAATGCCCCTAATGAAATTTTTCTAGTCTAGGACACAATCTTATTAATTAGTCATTTCCAGCAAGCGTCTGATCATGATATCAAACTTAACATCTCGCCACACAGCGAAGGCAATATGCTCGTACAGCCCTACTCTCAACAATGCTCGCGTCGGTCAGGCAGCAGAGCCAGTGCTCCTCCGCTAAGTTCCACTCGGACCAAACATTGCTGCATTCACAAACTCGACAATCTATAGCACCCGAAGTATCCGCCACACGAACACGTAAACGAAAATGACTGCCCGCTCAGCAATCTCACGTCTCCCCCATCGCGGCTAAAACAAGGCCAGCCAAGGAGGCGGCACCCGATTTCGGAGTTACAAAAAAGCGCGATCAAATTGCCGACCGCAAATTCCCGCCAGACACCGATCTAAACCAAAAAGCGGCGCTGAGCCAACAGATCCACGCGCGAACAGATCAATCTCAGAAACGACTCCGCGAAACTACGATCGGCATCAATCGCGCGCTCGCGACAACTCTAACGGAAAAAACAGCCGAACGAAAACCGGAAGCGACGAAGGAGAACGAACAAACGAACGAACGAACGGAACGGAAATGCGCGATCGAGCTCCGGAAAATGTACCGTCGAATCGCTCCTCGAAGAACACCTCGGCGGTCGCGACCGCCGCGACGGAGAGGAGCGCAAGCAGCAGCAGGAGGCCGCCGGGGTTCGCCGGCCGCCCGATCGCCATCGCTGTCTAGAGAGAGAAAGTGAGAGAGAGAGAGAGAGAGAGTGAGTGAGAGAGAGGCTCTTAGTGAGAGAAAGAGCGTCGCAACGAGCGGACGAAGCTGGGAGGAAAGCGAGGTCCGGGGAGGCCTTATATAGCGGTCGTCGCCCTCCGTGCTGGCGTGGCGCGTTGACCTCCACTGTGGACGCTGGGCGATGACGTGGGCCGGTGGCGGGGCGACACGTCGCCGCTCCTCGTCACGGGCGTGACGTGGCGGAGAGAGATTGGCTCACGCGAGGTGTACGGATTTCTGAGTTTCACGAGAACTGCGTGGGGCCCGCTATGGAGCGTCGGGGGGAGCTGCCGGCCGTTCGGTGGATTTTCCTGGGGAGCGGATTCCCGCACGCACGCTTACAAAGGTTGGCACGTGCGGGACACGTTGCAAATCGGAGCCCCATCTTTCCGTCCGTCGATTTTTGTCCCGATGAATGGATACGAGCCGTCGGATAAGGATGCGTCCGCGCAAAGCAGGCAACCTTTTTGGCCGTTTTGAAAAAAGAAGAAGATAATCTTAATAAACATTTTCTTTGGAAAATTTAGGTAGCAAAATGGAACGTCATTATTTGCTTCTGCGTATGATATCTTTACCGATTTGGAAAGACGGGATAATTGCCCGAAGTTTCCAGGTCAATCAATCGAGAGCTCGAGGGCTTTATATGATCGATCGACGATTTAAGATTTTCTTTTTTATAGGTCATCATAAGATCTTGAGTGGCAACTTAGGCATTGCCACCTGTTAAATAGGTGGGTCGGGTCGGGTCGGGATATAAATTATTCGACTGAAATCAACTTATTTAATCCATTTATGATCTATTTATTGCAGTGCAAAATTTTTGACCCCATACCCGACTTATACTTGACCCATATTCAACTCATTTAATTAAAGCTAAGAAAACGTATTTCTTATATATATATATTAAAATGGTATTACTATGAAACACAAATTTAATGGACAATTTTTATAATTACTTTTTATTTTTTAAAAATATAATTTTTTTTTTTTTTTTTGTTCTTCTTCTTCTTTGGCTGATCGCCGGCCACGACGACAACCGGCGATTGGCCATAGGTGAGCCTCGAGCTCACTTGGCTCGCCAACATTGGCGAGCTCAAGGCTCACTAGATCGGCGAGGCTTGAGCCTCGCCGAAGGTCGGCAAGGCCTCTGCTTCGCCAGATCCAGCAAGCTTAAGGCTGCTTGACATCGGCAAGCTCGAGGCTTGTCTAGTCGGTTACCGACCATCGCTATGCGCTGGCTACCGAAAGGAGGAAGAAGAAAGAAAAAAAGGAAAGAAAAAAAAATAATTACAATTTCAATTTTTATAATAAAATATTTTGTAAAATTAAAGAGGGAAGAGAGAGATTGTGAGGTTTTGGTTGAAAATGGGTTCTAAATTCAACGCATTTAAGATCCACATATCTTAAGTCTTTAATTGTTAAATCCTTTTACCTAGTTTTTTTCAAAAAATAAATGACTCATATATGACCCATTTTGTCACGTCTAAGCATTGAAAATGTTCAAATGACACGTGGCAAATAAGTGAATATTCCATATCGGGAGCCACATCAAATTCCCAATACTTGAATTCCATCCGTCGTGAGCTCAAGACCTAAACGAAACTCCATGGAGACCTTCGGTCTTCAACTTGCCAAAGTAAAAGCCTTTAATTCCTCAATTGATCACGGACCAAGATCGATTTTTATCGCGTAGATGCATTTGAGGGAGCTGAAAATACATACACGTGCTCGATTTCTCAAATAAAGTCTTACTAGGGTCAATTCTTCACCAAGTTTCAAAAGCGGCTCATCACTTAAATATAAAAACGGATCACACATATAATTCTTAACCCATTTATGATGAGTTGAGTGATTACATGAATTAGTTATATTTGGTAAATGAGTTGTAAATGAATTTAAATGTAAGATAGGGCATTAATGTCAAATGGATCATAAATAGTTTCGCAACTTAGATTCAATTAATTTATACGACTCTTTTTTCGTTCCCTCACCTTTACTCGATCTTGCGCTTACTCACTGCTTACCCTTTCCTCAACTTGGGTATGAGTATTCCTAAATCATATAAGTATTTTAACAATATATGTCAGATTGAGTTTGGATCAATTATGGCGTTACTAGATATGGTTCGAAATGTGATTAAATGAGACTATTTGAGTCGGGTAATCTTTGACCTGACTCACCCGTTTAACGGTTCTAAATTCCACGTCTAAGTTACTTGAGCTTTTATAAGGATTGCGGGGCTTAGCACAAAACTTAGGTGTGATTTAACTTGGAAAAATCAAGCTAAGGATTGCATGAAACCGGGTGGCTAAGCTAGGACTTGTACATATAGAAAGGGTACCGCAACAGTGCAACCGAAAGGGGGAACTGCCATGGATACAACAGAGGAGTCCTAATAATTACAGCAGATGCTCTGTTAGAAAGGGGCCGACGAACGACGCTGTTGGCCTGGCCCGGTCCGACCGGCCGGCGGAGTTCAGAACAGCTTAAACAGCAAGCCCCCGTGTGTGGCGAAGAACGGGGCGAACACCAACGACTCGACCGCCATGAGCTTGATGAGGATGTTGAGCGAAGGGCCGGACGTGTCCTTGAGGGGGTCCCCGATCGTGTCGCCAATGACGGCGGCCTTGTGGGCATCCGAGCCCTTGGGCCCCAGCGTCCTGGCGTGCTCGGAAGCACCAGCCTGCGCGAGCCCAGATCAATTTAGACTCGACCTGACTCAACATGACACGAAGAAATCAAACGGCAAACGAGCGGACTCACCTCTATGTACTTCTTGGCATTGTCCCACGCCCCACCTGTGTTAGAGGCTGAAATGGCAACCTGAACCAGAAACCAAAACCAGATTCATCAATTCAGCAAAAATGTCAGGACTTGACTATAATTGACATGATGGATTTGGGGAAGGTAAGGTGATAGGTAGCTACCTGCACGCCGGAGACGAGCGAGCCAGCGAGAACTCCAGCGAGAGTTTCCACTCCGAACAAGGTGCCGGCCACTAGCGGGGTGAGCATGACCAAGGCACCGGGCGGTATCATCTCCCTCAGCGAGGCGTCGGTCGAGATCTTGACGCAGTTCGCATAGTCAGGCTTGGCCGTCCCCTCCATGAGGCCCGGGATGGTGTTGAACTGCCGCCTGACCTCTTCGACCATCTTCAGCGCCGCGCTCCCGACGCTCTTCATTGTCATGGCAGAAAACCAGTAAGGGAGCATGGCACCGACGATCAAGCCTATGAACACCTTCGGGGTCAACACATCGACGGCCGTGATGCCCGCCCTGCTCACGAAGGCGCCGAACAAAGCGAGAGAGACGAGTGCCGCTGATCCAATAGCAAAACCCTAAAGAGAAAAGGCAGACAGTGTAATGAGGTTCTTCATGTCTCAGCTGATCATGCAAAATTTAGATAGTCATTACCTTGCCAATGGCAGCAGTGGTGTTTCCGGCAGCATCCAAAGCATCGGTCCTCTCGCGTATTTTGTGGCTCATTCCGGCCATCTCGGCAATCCCGCCAGCATTGTCGCTGATAGGTCCATACGCATCGATAGCGAGACCTGTCGCTATAGTACTCAGCATCCCCAATGCAGCCATAGCGATTCCATACATGGCAGCCAAGCTGAAGCTCACGTAAATAGCAATTGCTATGGCAAATATGGGGATGATGACGGATTTGTAGCCCAGAGCCAATCCGAAAATCACGTTGGTCGCAGCACCAGTCCTGCACGAATCCGCCACATCCTGCACCGGACTGATACAATCGCTAGTCAGCAAACCAGCGAAGCAATGCCCCGTACTTTACATGTGTCCTTGGCGACCGCTGAACGCAACATGATCTGATATGTTCTACATTATAAAGAGTCACAAATCATGAAGCAAAAACTCACCTGTAAGCATTGCTCGTGTAGTACTCCGTGGTATAGCCGATAACGAGTCCAGCCCACAAGCCGGTCACAACGCAGAAGAACAGGTGCCTGTGAGCATATTAATCACGTCGATGAAAATGATCTAGGAGACATAGAAACGAAGATGAATCCGAAATGATGGCAGCAGAGCGGGAAGCATACCAGTTCTTTACGACTTTGTTGCTACCGAAATTGTACAAAGTGAATTCCGATGGCAGAGCAAAGAAGCTGACCGTGGCGATGCCGGCAGTCATCAGGACTGTCGAGATAAGAAGCTGGCGCTTCAGTGACGGTTCGATTTCACTCACGTGCTTGATCTCAGAAAGATCTGTCGCGAATAGTGTTGTTATCAAGCAGACGACAATTCCCATTGAGCTAATGATGAGTGGATAGGACATGGCTGAGAAGTCGTGGCTTATGCCGAAGGATGAGATCGACGCGACAAAGAGTGCAGCGCACGATGATTCGGCATAAGACCCGAAGAGGTCAGAGCCCATTCCTGCAATGTCCCCGACATTGTCGCCGACGTTGTCTGCAATTACCTGCAAAACAAGCCGTGCATTGAGCATGTTCTTTCACAGATCACACGCAACCAAAATTTCGATTTCGCAATTTTGTTTCTAGACCGATGTCATAGGAAGGGAAGAAAAGTTACAGCCGGGTTCCGTGGATCATCTTCAGGGATATTTTTCTCGACTTTCCCGACAAGGTCTGCACCGACATCAGCTGCTTTGGTATATATACCTCCGCCGACTCTTCCAAAGAGTGCCATCGAAGAACCGCCGAGTCCATAACCGGTAATAGATTCATACAGTCCCTCCCAGTCATCTCCGTAGTAAATCTTGAACAGATTGATGGACACATATAGAACAAGAAGGCCATTGGCAGCAAGAAGGAAGCCCATCACAGCGCCGGATCGAAAGGCCACAATAAACGCCTTCCCGACACCCTTCCTGGCCTCTAGAGTTGTCCTAGCATTGGCATATGTTGCAATCTTCATCCCTAGAAAGCCTGAGAGCACAGAAGTAAGAGCACCGAGCAAGAATGCCACTGTGCTGAAGATGGCATTGGCCAGAGCTGGTTTGCAGAGATTTTCTGGGTTGTAACTGCAAGGTTCGCTTTCGGTGCTAAAGCCCTTAACTGAACCGAGGAAGAGGAAGATGATGGCGCCAAATGCACCCATGAAGATGCCGAGGTACTTGTACTCGGTAAATAGGAAAGATGTTGCACCTGGAACAAAAATGGTCAAGCATCTATGCAGTTAAAGATCAATTTCCCAAGTTCAAGCAATGCTGCAGAAAAAGAATCTAATGGGATATCCATTTTGCTTCTCTTCTGCCAAGTTTCACACTTTAGGTAGAGTACTAAGAATTATAACATACGGTAAAATTCTGGAGAAACGGTTCTTCGGTGACAGATGGAGATAGGATAATCCTAAACAAAGCATAAGCAGTTATTTTCTGGTGTTCGATCAGATGATCCTAAGTCGTTTGCAAATCTAGATTACCACCAGTTGTTTCCAGAAAGTCACCCCAATTATTAGACTCCGCCCAACAGTAAGTAGTTGAATTTAGATATGACTTACACAAATCATATTTTCTATGTAAATTTGGACTGCACCAGGCTGTCCGACTAGTGACGATGTTTCCTGCCCAGTTGAGCATTTCCTTGGCTAAAGATTGGCTTTTGTTTTGTTCCGCACATCCGTTTGGCCCTATTCTATTTTCCCGTTTGTATACCTATGGAGAATATGGTGATGATGATGATGATGATGCTGGGTAAAATTTATAAGGTGCCTGCCCAGAGTGAGTTTGGCCTGATGCATATGATTTTTAGCAGCAAAAGATGACATAACGAGAGAGAGACTAAAAAAATCATGACAGCAGCAAGATCTCTAAAGGCAAACACAATATATACGAGAACTTCTGACGTAGTCAATCACCGTAATGATCTCATGGAATGTGAACTTTGTGAGAACCTCTTAAATAAAACAACACAAAGAATAAGACAATTCCTTGATACAGAAAAGAAAAAAATATCCCACGATCCGCTACCTATATTTACATCAGCAAACGGAATTCACTATCTCCAGAGTCTCACAGACAATTCACAGACAAAACAGAGCCCTGAGAAGTTTTCTTAAAAGATCGAAACGGGGACCTTACCGACGGCGATGGCATTCTGGATCTCAGAGCACTTGATGACAACACCAAGCTGATCCACACCCTCCTCCTGATCTTCATTCTCCATCAGGTTTTCATGGTAGCCATTGACGTCCTCAGTGACCTTGACCCTGGACACCAGGAACCACTGGAGCAGAGCAAATCCAATGCCCACCAAAGCACACCCAGGTATCAGAACCAGGGTCACGGTTTCACCCCACACGCCCATTCTCGAGAAACCTAGGAACCACTGCACTTCAGCCCCCAAAAAGACACAGTCACTGGTCTCGAGTGGTACGACGGATTCTGAGCCTCCAGAGAAGCGCGAAGTTGCATTATCCGTAGGAAGATTTATCTCGAGTGGTCATGCAAGATGGTGCCAAAAAAGATCTTGGAGAGCCGGTAGTTTTGATCGACGGATGGCACGAAATAAAGGGTCCGCCGCATTTCTCGTATTCCGGGCCTTCTATCTTCTGGGGGCTTCTTGCTGCATTAAACTTCGGGGGCCGTGCTATACCAGTAGGTTTGAATGGCAGCTCTCAGGATCTTCGATCCATATCCGAGATTTTCTAGGGTACCGGAATTCAACGTGTCAGGATTTGGATAAAGTCGGCCAACTCAGCATGGCATGATGATTGGGTAGAGAGAGACAAGAGAGCATTAAACCTCAGCAAAATGCGTTCACGGGTCAAGAGATTTTCACTTGTCCATATTACAAGACAGTCAATCAGCTACCACCTTTCCCAGATCAGCCCTTCACTTCAGTAATTTAGCCCTTGATTTATCTCCTTTTTTTATCTGCTAAAGACAAAGAAACCATCGTGCCAGGATCAGATTAGGTGTGAAGATAACCTTTGCTTTGCGTAATGGTCAAGAAGCTGGAAATTTGCGGCCGCAATTATGAGGAGAGAGCGTCATGGTTTCGCATCCGTGTCGATCTGCCATGCTTCTCCAAGTCGGCATCAGATGATGGTAATGGAGAGGAATCACTGTCAGAGTCCCACTTAGGATCGAGGAGATGCCCTTTCTCGTGATGTGCATTGAGTCAGCATTCTGAAAGTAGCCATGCCATGCACTGAATCTCCCCTGGAATGGAACCGTCCTGGAAAGGAGATTTGGGGAGCAAATTTTGGCCAAAGAGAAAGATGCCTTGTCCATGCATTTCATTGATGGGAATGGTCAAAATGGTTGGTGAAACCCTTGAGATTTTTATTAGGCATATTTATTAAAGAAATACTAAACTTTAAAGTATTGATTTTTTTAATGTCCCTAGAGAAGTTTCCGTAATGAGATTATTCAATGAGTGTTCTGTGGCTATTGACAAAGTTCCTATAAACTTAGAAGAATTGGAGATTTCTAATGTCTTAGTAGGTTATGCCTTGGGTGACTTTTCTATTAGAAGCTAAGTCATTGCAATAATTGTTTTTTCAATTATTGTTAGTAACTTTCCTGTGAGGAAAAGTTAATTACCTAAAAAGTAATAATAGTTCTTTTTTCTTCATTTGTTTAGTAAGTAATCGTGAGAAAAAGTAACTTCAGCTTTTGAATAATTAATAACTTCCCTGTATAGAAACTCTGTATCAATCCATCATTTTATTAAGCTTTTTTCGTGGTTACTCTACCGAGGATATATGATTATATGTTTCTATTAATAACTAATAAATATTAATTTGATTAGTCACTTTCAAATAAGAAAAGTAATTTTTTACTAAGTAAGCGATTAGAGTTTCTCCACTTCGATTGCGACTCCCACTCGAGGATAGTAAGTTATGCCGTGTACGCAATTAGGATTATATTTCTCATCTATAAAATTTTACATGTGATTAGTCTTGTTACAATTGAATGTTGTTTTTCATGCACTTATAGTGAGTAATTTTTGTCTTTGTTAATAACTTATGTAAGTTTTTACTTATGCAAATCGAATGAGGTAGGTTGTTTTTTACAATTAATAAGATAGCATTAAGCAATCTCACAAATATGTTGTATTTCAAATTAGAATTTGAATCTCCCTAATCTCATGATTACACAAATTTATTAGGAGAAAATTCGAAACAGAAGATGTCTCACTTTTCTTCGTACAACCTAACATTTTTCAAAATTTTGTTGACATGCGTGCTTTTTCATATATTCATTTGATGAACAATAAGAAAACATAGTAGTGTGTAATTTCGCACAAAATCAATAAAACGTGGGCTCATATTGAAAATCTGTTTTGCATGTAGAGGTCATCGATTTCCAGTCTTGTCCGATTCCACTCAAGAACTAGGGACTGGATTGAACCACCCTAAGATTAGAGACCTCCGGTCTAGTTCGATTTCTATCATGTGAGGAAAAGTTAATTATGTAAGAAGTAATGATATTTCTTTTTTCTTCATTTGCTTAGCAAGTAATCATGAGAAAAAGTAACTTCAGCTTTTGAATAATTAAAAACTTCTCCATATAGAAACTCAGTATCAATCCATCATTTTATTAAGCTTTTTTCGTCGTGGTTACTCTACCGAGGATATATGATTATATGTTTCTATTAATAACTAGTAAATATTAATTTGATAAGTCCCTTTCAAATAAGAAAAGTAATTTTTTACGAAGTAAGCGATTAGAGTTTCTCCACTTCGATTGCAACTCCCCCTTAGAATAGTAAGTTCTACTGTATACGCAATTAGGAATATATTTCTCATTTGTAAAATTTACATGTGATTAGTTTTGTTACAATTGAATGTTGTTTTTCATGCACTTATAGTGAGTAATTTCGTGTCTTTGTTAATGACATGTAATTTTTTACTTATGCAAATCGAATGCGCTAGGTCGTTTTTTACAATTAATAAGATAGCATTAAGCAATCTCACAAATATGTTATATTTCAAATTAGAATTTGAATCTTCCTAATCTCATGATTACACAAATTTATTAGGAGAAAATTTGAAACATGAAATGTCTCACTTTTCTTTGTACAACCTAACATTTTCAAATTTTTTTTACATGTTCATTTGATGAACAATAAGAAAACATAGTAGTGTGTAATTTCGCACAAAATCAATAAAATGTGAGGTCATATTGATTTTTTTTTTTTGCATGTAGAGGTCACTGATTTCCAATCCTGTCCGATTCCACTCAGGAACTAAGGACCGGACTGAATCACTCTGGGATCGAGATCTCTGGTCTGGTTCGATTTCTATCTAATGGAATGGATCACTTATTGTTCATATCTTAACATATTTGTTGGAACTTGTATTCACATCAAGCTTCTTCCTACTAACAGCGGCTGGATATGTACCTTTCCCTCGTTGAAATCAGTGTGAAAGTTTTGTAATTTTATAGTGATTGCTCCTATGAAGAACAGCTCCCAGATGAGTTTGTTTGTCTCGTCACTGTAGACGATGTAACTTTTGGGAAGTTTCGAGGGAGGAGGACTGAAGTTCACTTTACTTAATTTTTTGAAAAAAGCTAAAAGAATTAAAATATATGTAATTAGTCAAATCTGATTCAATTCCCTCTAAAATTAGAAATTGGATCATATGAACACCAATTTTATTTTTAATAATTGGAAATTGGACCCAATTGGCGTTCAGTCTAGTCTAGACGATTTCTGGTTCAGTTAATCTGTTACCAAAAAAGTTCTAAACCTAATCCTAAACCTTTTAACTGTACCAATTAAGCCATAAGCTTTTTCATATCGATACAAGCTTAGTCTACCTGGGTAGACAATAGCTTACATGGGCGCCGACATTCTTACATGACACTATCGACGTTGTTATAGACAAAATTTATAATTTTTTAATATTTCATATCTATTTTTTCCATTTTTTTTTCGTTTCTTTTTATCCCTTGGCCAGCGGAGGTCGTCAATTGCCTATCGCTGGCCAAAGGTTGGTCCAAGCGAGGGTGTTGACCCTTACTCGAATCCATGCCACAATGGCCTCGAAGGCCCTTGCCAATGTCCGTCAGGGACGATGCCTTATCTGTGGTTGGTGAGGGCGCGGGGACTCTTACTCAGACGAGTCTCTAGCTGGTGAGGTCACCACCCAAAGCACGAAGAGAAAAGAAAAAAAGAAGAGAAGAAAAAGGAAAATATGATAAAATAATTTGGAAAAAATATTGAAAGTGATTAAATTTGTCCACATCAATGTAGATAGTCCAGATTGCCAGTGCATATGTCAATAATTTTCTGAACTCATTTGAATATTGAGAAATTCATAAAAAGTGATATTCAATTGAAAAATTTATAATTGGATTAATATCAATATAATAAATTTATGACTTTTTTTATACCATTTGTATTTGCGGGTGGGTTTTTCGAGATCCGATTTTTCCGATTTTACCCCCTCAATCTGGAGCTATTTCCAGTTCGGTCCCTATCCAAAAACCCTACAATCTCAAAACCCCCAAATACACGAACAGAGTTCAGCTGAATTCCATCTTCTCCTTTTGATGCAAAAAACATGCCTGCAATTTTCCTGAGAAGATCGCGCATCGGATCTTCTTCGCATCCTCCGAATCCCGCATCGCGAGCCTTCTCCCTCCGCTCCCTGTTCAGTCTCGCCGCCCCGTCGGAATCCCGATTCGAAGCTCCGAAACCCTCTCGCTTTCGCGGCTCCGATTGCTCCGGCGGCGGCTCGGCAGCCGGTTCCGGTGCGCCGGTCGGGGCGAGCTGCGTGCGCCGTTTGGAGGAGGCGCTGGGGAGAAGCGGCTGTGCGACGCGTTTCGGGGGCTTGCGGTCGTTCGCTGCTCGAGCCGCCGCCGTCGAGCCCGCGACCTCCGACGGCCTGACGGTGGAGGGGATCCTTTCCAGCCAGTGGACGATCCTCGACGAGAGCGAGGGCGATTGGAAGAGCCATGCCGCCGCGATCGCGCAGTCCATAAGCTTGATCAAGCGGCGCTTGCAGGTGGAACAATTTTCCTTGTGATTTTAATTTATCATTGAAATGAAAATCAGGGGTCGGAGTAGATAGCTCAGAGAGGTTCATTTTAGCTGGCGAAAGTTGCATTTACATTCGTGTCGCAGTCCGTGAAGTTTGGGGAATCGCAGTTCCTATAATTTAGTGCCTAAAGTTTACATTTTGAATATCCATGGTGCAGAAGCCGGGCTTTGAGAACGGAGGTCACTTGTCAAAGTGCGTTTTTTATGCTTTTAGTTATAGAAATGTTGGTAATTCCGGCGCATCATGAGTAATATGAATGAGCAGTAATGCTACTTCTGTTGTAGGCAAAACTCTAACAAGGGACTCTTGATGCGAATTTGATGTAGTTGGAGGAGCAAAATATAGCAAAAAGAACAACAAACTGGGTTAAAATTAGTTGAATTGAAGCTGGAATATAGAAAATCTATTCTAGGGTTTATATAAACTAACTACATTTATTGAATCCAGAAAAACTGATGACAAAGAAAACACTGAAAAATACTTGAACTAGAATTCTCCTCCTGCATTGACTTGTCTTTGGTCTAAATTGTAGCTTTCTCATGTGTTCTTTAAGTTGAGCTATGGAATATCTACCATATAAAAATTCCGTACTTTGATTTCGACTTCTGATGATGATTCCGTGTTCTTTTGACAGTGGAAGAGCTTGTTAGTGAGGTTGGAGCTGTTGTCTACACAATTGAATAAGCCAGACCTTTGGGATGATCCTCAACATGCTGGAAAAATAAGCCGTGAGCATGGTAGACTCGTGGCTAAGATGAGGGAGGTGATGGAATTTGAACAGGAGTTGCTTGAGCATATTGACATGATAAAGCTTGCTCGGGAAGAGAGTGATGCTGACTTGGAATTGGTGGGCCCCTGGTTTTCCTCACTAGGCATGTATTTGTCCCTGTTTCATGTTGTCTCCGGTGCTGTGCTACTCTTCCAGTCTATATTTAGTTGGACGAGTTAATACTTTGCATTTCGGGACTACTAGTGTGTTTATTTTTAACTCTGGGATTAAGAGATCGCGGTGTGAACAGTTTTGGGAGAAACTGAGAAACAATTTCACCCTACCGCCGGTGCATCAGTTATAACTAGGATTATTTGTCCATCAGACCAAGTTTTTACAATTGCTATATCCCCGATGTCTTCTTGTGCTGGTATGATACACTTTACATAAAGTGTGACTGTTGTGCTCCATAGTTTAGATTGGATACTGCTTTTTAGGTTCCCTATCTCATTATGTCCATATCATGTCTTGTCGCTCCTGAATTTCCTCCATTTTACCTGTATGAGTTCTCATTCATTTTCTTTTTTTCCTTTGAAGTCAAATTATCATTTCCACTGCTGAATTATTGAATTACAAATTGTTAGTGCTATTGCTTCCTCGCTGCATTTACAAGTTTATTGGAATCATGCCTTCTTTCTGTTCGTGCAGGAATCATTGCAAGCTTTGCTAAGGATGAGAAGATTTTCAAAAGAGAAAGAGCTTGAAGCTTTGTTAGCTGGAGAGCATGATTCTTGCTCCTGTTTCGTAGAGGTCTGTATCATGCATTCTTAACTCCTAGTTGTCAAGTCACGAGCACTCATGTACGCAGCGCATTTTTACATTTTGGGTTTGCATCTTATAGGATGCATAAGTGACTTTGAGCTTCTCCACACCTAGCATTATTATTCCTTGTGCCTGGACAGTCTAAGAATTCAGTGTTTCGCTCATCTATGTACATAGGTGCAAGCTGGGGCTGGGGGCACTGAGAGCATGGATTGGGCTGCGATGGTCATGAATATGTACAAAATGTGGGCTCAACGCCGAGGATATGGAGTAACAGTGGTGGATGAAATGCCTGGTGAGATTGCTGGAATCAAGGTTCACCTCCTTACCATCTTTTTCTCACGTTACTAAATTCCTTGTGTTTTTCCCCTTGAAGAAGCCTACTCAATTATAACGTTCCAATTTTGACCCCAAAAAAAAGAAAAAAGAAAAGAAAAGAATAATGTTCCGAATTGCAAGTGTATTTAGCTATATGCAGTGTAGCTCTTGCTTCTTTTGACTTTTTCCTTAACTACTCTGTTTCTGAATTAGCTGAGTTTGCAATTAGTCCTGACCTAGACTTTGTGATTTTCAGCGAGCAACAATTAAAGTGGATGGTGAATATGCATTTGGATATGCCAAAGCTGAAGTAGGTGTGCACAGGTTGGTACGAATCTCGCCATTTGACAGTAACAAACGGCGACATACTTCATTTGCTGCTGTTGCTGTAATTCCGATCTTCGGTGAGGATTTTTCCCATGTGCAAATAAATGAATCCGATCTCCGAATTGAGAGATTTCGATCTGGAGGAGCTGGCGGGCAGTCTGTTAACACAACTGACAGTGCTGTGAGAATCGTTCACATTCCCACTGGAGTAACTGCAACTTGCCAAAATGAGAGGTAGATGGAATCAACCTATTTTAAGTTTTTTCACTGTTGTCGACTTATTGCTGCACCATAATGAAATTTGGAAATTTGGATTTACATAAAGGGTGCCCATTCATTCCTTTTTGAGGTGCAGATTTCTTTTGTCACCTTTTTTCTCTGCTATTACAGATCACAACATCAAAACAAGGCTTCAGCCATGGCAGTGCTCCAGTCTCGGTTAGACCAGCTTGAGATGGCTCGACAGGCTCAGATGAATGCACAACATACACAATCTCTTACAGAAATAAGTTGGGGCAACCAAATTCGTTCCTATGTCCTTCACGTATGCCGTAGCATCTGCTCATCTTCTCTTAAAAACCATTTTATTTCGTCTGTGTAGAAAGCTCTTCCTGACTGTGTCATTTTCTCCCGTGCAGCCTTACCGGATGGTCAAGGATCTCCGGACTAACTATGAGGTTTCTGACCCTGATTCCGTCCTAGAGGGAGATCTGGATGGGTTCATCTTGAGCTACTTGTCAGATTTGATGGACAAAGATGAAGCCAGCCCATAGATCTATCCAATTTGTTCCGCATGAACTTCGGTCCTAAAGCAGAAATGACTACATCCTGCATCCCTAGCGGGAACAGATTTATGATTGGCACAAGGGAGTGCGAAAATGGGCCTCGGCTGCATCGTTAAGTCGTGGTACATACTGAAAGAGTCTAGCTTCTTATACACTTATCTTCGGACAACTAAATTATTTGTCAATAGTGAAAATAGTCGAAGCAGTTCTCGACTCGGAAGAGCAGATTAGCATTTATTTTCCCCCAGTAATGCCAGCAAATGGGTGAAGAAATGTATCAGAATCGGACTCTACATATGATCTCACCACACAGCTGGGTTGATGAAGTGATGAAGATACATTAGGCGCCTTTTCTTAGAGTAGGAGGATTCTTTCCTTCTTCTTCCTCCTCCTCTTTCCATTTTTCCGTTGCGGAATCTCTCTTTTTAAATAAGTGGAAATCCGTGAATGACTGTAATTTAGAATTCATTAATAAAATTTGGTTGTTATGAATGTGCAAACTTATCAAGTCTTCTGTTTTTTTTTTCTACATCTTATAAAGTTAGAGTTTGCTATAGATACATTCTCAAAACATCAAAATTTCCTCATCCTTTTTGTGCACAATTTGCATCTTTAAATTGTAAAAATTGAACTCATACCCTTTTTTCCATCAACTTAATTTAATTTCAAAAATAAGATTTCCCTAGTTAAGAAAAAAAAATTCTTCTGTTGCATCCAAGTAATTGCAATTTAGTGCCAGTATATATAACTGTAGCAATGCATCTACGTCATTGCATTGCGAGAACGGTATCCCTAATTTTAAGAAGAACTTCAAATTTTCAATTTTTTTCTAAGTTAATTAAGAGTTTCTTTTACAATTTGTCCATATATAGATAATTATAGATAAAATCAAAATATTGTTTATACACTGCATACTCATTCGTTTATGTTAGTTTACATTGTGAAAAAGGTATATGCTTTGTTCTGCCTGTGTGAAAGAGGGGGCAAAAAGAAAAGGTATAGAATCTTATGTTGAGCAAGATATCTCATTAACTTTCACGAATTGCACTTTATACTTATATTTACTATTAATGTCGAAACATTGTCGGTAAATGGTCATATCATTATTTCAAAAATTTTGTGCAATTTGTAAAATTTACTCAAATCTCACTACTCTTTTCATTTTAAAATTATTTATATATATATATATTGTCGATTCTACTTTATTTTTATTTTAATTCTCATTCTAATACTTTTGCACTATTTTGAGACTTACATTTAAAATTAAATCGTCTCTACTCTAATTCCTATAAAAAGTGAGGATTTAAACTCCTTACCTCTTCCTTTTTATTTGAGAAAGGTGGTCGTAATTAAGAAATTACTTCAAATCCAACAAAAATCTTCATCAGGGAGGAGGAGGTAGTTTTTTGTACCACATTTCCTCTTTCTCGCACCTATCTAACTAATATGAATTTGGAGATCTTCCTTATCTCTAACACAATTACACTCCCCACCCCCTCTCCCTATCCCCAAATTTTCAAATTAAATTTCACATCATCTTGTATATCAATTTGGATATTTTGTACCATTATGATAATTAACATTCATCTAAAAAAAACTTCTTCATTAGTTTTTTATTTTTATTTTTTCTATTAATTGGTAAATCTTATCAATTTTGCTCTTCTTTTTTCCCCCTTTTTGGGCATGTGCATCATTCTTTTTAAATAGAAATAGAATAGACAAGCGGTTCTATTCTATTTCCTATATAGTTTCACCTAAAATCTACTATTAGAATAGATTTTTCATTTTCTGAAATCGTAATTTATTTATTCTATCATAAGTTCTAGGGTCAGTTTCAAGTTTTAATCAAGTTCTATCTATATCATTTATTGAATGATTTAATGAGATTTTAAGCTCTACTCTGGATCTATGCTAAGAAATGGAGGGGGACAAATAGCCATGAGATTTCGAGGACGATTTGGACCAAACGGAAAGTGCCTCCCTTGCTTCGCAACATCGGACGCCTCGGACCGACGACGAAGGCGGCGACTTTCGCAGAGAAAGAGAGCGAAGATCCGCGAGGAAGAGGGAGGAAAACGGGGTGCCCGCCGCGTCGATGGCGTCTTCTTCTTCCACCTCTCCGGCGTCGGTGATCAGCCCGGAAGACGTCCTGGAGTCGCTCATGAACGACGGCACCATCGACTCCCTCCGCCTCAAGATCATCAACCAGCTCAAGGCCAACGTGAGCGCTCCCCCGCCCCCCGGTCTCCCTTTTCTGCGAATTCCTGCTGCCCTTTTGATGGTTCGAGTTGCGCGGTCGTGGGTCGGCGCGGGGCTCGCTGATCCTGGACGCTTCTTGCCTATTTCGTGGCTCTGTCGTCCATTGGGTAGCGGCTGTTGCGTCGTGGGTTGTGTGTTTTTTTTTTTGGGTCGAATTGGTCCCGTTTTAGTGGCCTCTGGTGTGAATTCTGGGGGGTGGATGATCTTTACGTAATCGTCGGCTCTTGGCATAAGGAAAGGAGGGTTCTTTGTTCCTATTCTCGATGTCGCGCGATTGTTGACATTGTGCTTTGGCTTCCCTTTGCATTTCGTTTGTTATGCTGCTTAAAGTCTCTTCCTTTTCTCTTATCCGGATGGTCGGCTTCGCAGGAGGAGCTGAAGAGCACCACAATTAAAATGGCGGAGCAGAGCAAAGTTCTTAATACCCCCGGAGCTGAAAAGCAGACGAAGAGAGAGCTCTTTGACGCCCTGCGCCAGGAGCTAGAGTAAGAACAAGAACATACCATTCTTTAGTTCGAGTTTATATCGTAACGGAGCTGGTAGCGTACGTTAGCAGTTTGTTCATGCTCTGAATTTGTCAACCACCTCCCCGTAGCTAGAGTGGTCGGCGCACTTTTTTGATGAGCTCGATCAACAACAGTTTCGGGATGCAATCTAGTGCTTATCGTGTGGCTTTCAGCCATCTTGATGTCATCCATGTATTCCTCCTGCTGAAAGAGTTGACCGTCAAAGGAGAGATGTTGCAGTAGCAATTATGGTACTAAATTGTAAAAATACCCCTGGTGCTACGAGCAAGTCTTCTCCCTTTAAAATGCGGGAGCAAGGGAATGGCCAGTTATTGTCCTCCCTTACCAAGAGTTGAGAAGTCTAGATTTTGATCCCTACCTTCCCCCAACATGCCTATTTAAGATGGTGGGGAAGGAGATAAAAGAAATGAAAATTACTCCCTAGATAATGTCGGTGCAGTTTCTACTCTTGCTACCTCATGCCAAAATGCTGTAGATTCTGCTGCTATGAAGTAGATTATCAAAACCGAAGGGCAGAGTGCTCTCCAAGACATCCTTTTAGATGGCTGTGTAGCTTGGTTGGCATTGAGAAATCAACGCCTCAGGATCTCAAATTCCAAACCGTAGTTATCTTCATAGTGCAGTTGCCATGTACTAGAATTTAGTTGACTTTGGCTTTTTTGGGTCAATATGGAAGTTTATAGTAGGCAAGATTGTGAAAGTCTGACCTCATAGTTGATTGTGAGTAAAATTTTAAATATAATGTTGACAAATAATAAATGGCGGTATAGGATTCAGAAGGTGGTGGTTCATTGAAAACATGCTGGGTTGCATCTTAGTAGCAAAATAACATACTTGTTAAAATAAGATTCAAATCTTGAATTTTAACTCCCCGTTTTCTGAGCATGAAATTGATCGATGGGAATTGTGACTCGTAAACCTTGGAAACAAATTGGAAAGACCTTAACAGGGAAGCACAGCTCACTTTATCTTCAGTATCAATATCACAATTCTAAGTATGTGGGTAATAAATGTCGACTGCAGTTAGAGTTAAATATTTAATTTCGTCCTATCATAAGTGGAGGATACAGCCATAAGACCGACAAAAGCATTCTTTCATTCCTCAAGCATCTCTCTCTCTCTCTCTCTCTCTCTCTCTCTCTCTCTCTCTCTCTCTGTGGGAAGTGTGGGTTGACTGGCTGTGGGGGCTGGTGAATAGGCAGACTTGTCTTCCTTGCATCTTTCGTGGTTATTGTTGTAAGTTAGTGTTATCTTTAATTTTCTTGAACCCCAGCTGAGAAAAGATGGAGGAGAATAATGGCCATGTTTCACTGAGAAGATGTTAGTCGGGGTTGAGGGACTAAGAAATTAATTTCAAAGAGATGAGTTCATTATTTGATCTAACAAAGATATTGATAGATTGAATTAGTCTCCTCTAGTGGCTGCTCTGCCTTGGCAAATCATGACTGAAGTGTGAGTAAAATAATGATTGAAACACAACTCTCGCTGAATCTGATTCATACATGCGAGTTAGTTTGATATTTTAACAAACGTGTGACAAGCTGTTTGCAGCTGAATTTCGTTTCATCTAGGAAGTCTTTTCTGAGGGAAAGATCCTGTGTAAAGTCATGCCGATTATATGGACTGCTAGTAGTTTAATGTCAGATAATTACCATGTTCATCCCTATTTATGCACTCTTTGCAGCTATACAGAAACATTTTGAGTTTATGTTCACCACCTTTTGATTTCCAAAGGTATGGCATTTTGCTAGAGATCCATGTCGATGCACACAATTGTTGGCACACCTGTTAGGCTGACTGGCAGAACTATCACTTCTGGATGAAGCTAATTGTTGGCATGCGTTGTTGCTGGTCATTGGATGTTTATTTATTTGCTTGTGTTCATTTTTTTGCAGGGCCCCAGTGCTTGAGAAGGCCTCCAAATCAGTTTGGGAGTTAATTCTTGATGGTGATGGGCTAGGGAAAGAAATAAGTGAGACAGTTGAAAGAGTTTTCTGTCGATTAAGTGGAAGAGAAGCCCCGCTATTTGTTGAAGCAGAACCAGATAGAGCAAAAGATGAGTCCAGAGGCAAAGAGAAGCATGCTAATGCTGACAATGGAACAGAGGAATTTCACTCTGCTTCAAAGAAGAGAAGTTTTGGCGATATGCACTGAGAGTGGATGGATGTGTAAAGGAATCAGGCAATTGTTGCAGCCTACATTCTTAAGTGCTTTCAGGACATGATCCACTCAGCTGAACTAATATGAAATGTGTGAGAGAGTCCTCTACGAGACCTTTAAGGAGAACTTTTCAATCAGTCCTTTCAGGATTTGAAGCAGCATCTAAATTGTCAAGCAGCATCTTTGGGAAGATGTCATTGTCAGTTTTGTGACAGGACTTGCAGTTTTGAACATAACTGTAGTTTCTATGCTCTAGTTGGTTCAATGTATTTCATGTTAAGGGTTATTACATAGTGATGAAGAGTCTGTATTTCATTTTTAGTTTGGATCTCCAGCCTTAGTACCAGTAGTTGTTTTGCTAGATACTTGGTATAAGGCTATTGACTTGTAGTTCTGAACAAATTTTTGTTTGCATTGGCTTCTGTAAAGGTTGAAGTGATCCATTTTCTTTTATGGTGAATGTCAGAGGTTTCCAGCATTTTCTTAAATGCTTTTCAATGTTAAGCTTACAGTGCATCCCAGTTGTGTAGGCATCCTAAGTTCGAGGATTGAATTGATGACAAATTAAGTTTGTGGACCATATTACAGACAGCCAGGTGGAGAATTTTTTTTTTCCCTGTTTTGTTGCTGAGACATTCAAAACTTGGAAAAGAAAGATGAACACATTACTTTTTGGCTGCAATCTTCGTCCAGAAACAAAAATGTGTAGCGGTGAAAAGGATAGAACATAAAGGAAAGAGATGCTGCCAACATCCTCAACTCATCCTAATCCTAATATGCAAAACTGGGACTGCCCCACTGATATACTCCTGACCTCAACCCAATTTTTCATTCCTTGACTCTTGAATCAAGGTCTGACACAGAACATCAGTCTCAAGGTGATCGATTGTGTGGTTTTCGCTCATAAGCTTTGATGGCGCATCAAAGAAGTGATAAGTTTGTCCCTGGGACACGGGGACCAACTTAAATTGCTTGTTACTGTTAGCATCCATCATGTTCCTGTCTCACCCATTGCATCACCATTGCTTGCAGAACCTCCTGCACTCGATGAACCTATCAATGATGTAAAAGTCTCATTCTGCTCTGAGGGACCAATGAATTTTCCACTACTGTTGACATATCCATCATGCTCCTGACCGACACCCATTGCATAGTCATTGCAAGTAGAACCTACTGCACGGTGATGTGAAAGTGTTGTCAACTGCAGGCAGAAGCCTAAGGTGACATCAACTGATTGGATTGGGATCGAAGACTAACTGCTGCTGAGTATTACTCATGATTGCAGGAGTTTGCTAGGTGGGGACCGCTGCTTCTCCAACATAGGGTGAGTTTAAATGTTCTCTAAGACACAGGCCTGAATCGGCTGCAGCTGCAGGGGGTGCAGGTGGAAGGGCTTCAAACTGACAAAGGTTGTTGCATTCTTGAGTCATTTGTGAATTCTCGAATCCAGAGTGTTGCAGCTTGCAGAATGTTGTTTCTGCGCTGCTCAGAAAGCTGCTCTGGCTCAACTCAAGCAACCAGCGGTCGCTGCTCAGAAGCTTGATGTAGTTTCTGTCGAGGGCTGCTGAAGGAAATTCAAGATGGTGCCTCCTAAGAAGAGACTAAGAATAAGCATTACCACCTATTAAAGGATCGAATTATCAGTTTACTATATGAATAAACCTGTGGAGGCATTTATCTACACTAAAGTTCATCATCGTACAGTGACAGGAAATACTGGAGTGTGTGGCCAACGTATCGAACGAGATAATAGAGTACCGGCACCTAAGAGCTTGGCCACCAGCTAATTCATCTGCCAACAACCAAAGCGTGATGCCGGGCGGTGGATCAGTCTCCTTGTAGAAGGTGGGAGGCTGGTCTAACTGCACGATGGTTACAGTAAATGGCTTGCATTAGTATTATGGTAAAAAATGTCGGATTTGAAGTCAGAAAAATTTCTAGGGTCAAAGGAAATCAATTGGAACCTCTATTTTCAGGATTCCCGGCTTGTTTTTCGATAGTGGCTCTTATAGCAAAAATGTCCGACCATTGTATCTCAATCTTCTTCTTCAGACCATTTGCGTGCACTTCCCAGACTAATTTCCTTGTTGCGAAGTGGAACTTTCCTACCAAATCTGCTTCATGTGCAGAAGCAAACTGCACATACGTATACTTTTGATTGCTAAACGAAGGGAAAGAAGGGAAAACAAAAGTTCTGCTCTTCTTCGTCAATTGTAAATTATGTAGAACTAATATTGAATTTTAATTACCTGCCACGAACCAATTTTGACTAATGTAGCAGGAACTTGGGCAGCTTTTATCTCTCTGTCACGAAGTCCACTTGAGGGTTATTTACTTGTGCCGGAGGACGAAGGGGCTTTGATTTTTGGGACGGAGCAGTCTGCACTTGGTTCTTCAAAGAGTCTTCCTTATCAAACATTAGCCCAAGCAGAGCGAAGTTCTTGAGTGTCTCAGCGAGTTCCTTAGCCTGCAAAAAGATGACAGTAGATCTTGAACATCCAAAATGTGTCAGATATCTTTTCCTGCATTGCAAAAAAGTTTCAAAACTAGTCCAGGCAGTTCAAGAATCTGTCAACCCAAGAAGAGGCCAAGATGGCACGTTGGCATTATTGTTACCAACTTACCATCATGATACATTTCATCTTTTTAGCTTTTTGATGATTCTTATTCTTGATATCATCATAAGAATCCAAAGAATCCGAAGAAGAAGAAGACAATGACGGGAAGAGAGAGGGTTGCGTGGCTTTTAACTTCTCTCCGTCATGAAGATTCGCTTGCTGGTTATCAACTTGTGCAGGAGGACTAAAGGGCTCTGATATCTGGGACAGAGCAGTCCTCACTTGGCTCATAAAAGAGTCGTCCTTCTCGAGACTTGGCATGAGCGGAGGCAGAGTCTCCGCATGTTCTTTAGCCTGCAAAAGAGATAACAGTAGATCATATTCAACAGGCGCCAGGCAACGTGCATGGCGGAAAAGTTTCTTGTCCACGCAGTTCGAGGATCTGTCAACCCAAGAAGAGACCCCAGATGGCACATCGGCATTAGCATTACCATCATGATACATTCCATAATTTTTGCCTAAAGATGGATGGTTGTTGATATCATCATAAGAATCCGAAGAAGAAGAAGAAGAAGGAGAAGAAGAAGAAACTGGTCGCCAGATTCTGGTGGAGGTTGGGATGGCGACGCCATGGCAATGCTTCAGTGTTGGCTGGAACTGTTTGATGGAATAGGGAACCAAACGATGATGAGGGAAGAGAGAGGGTTGCTATGATGATGAAACGGAAACTCCCCAGAAGCAGAGAGAATAGTGACTGCACTGCACTCTACTCTGCTTCTGCATTTATGGATGCAAACGAGCGCCACACCAGAAATTCACAACATCTGAAGAAGAAAGTACAGCAACATTGGAGGAAAAAAATAAAGGGAAAAGAGAGCCCAAATGAATATGTCAAAATTATGCATTAGCTAATTCTAAAATAGATATACATTCCCAATTTTTCAGCACTAATGCCAAAAATTAAAAATCCAAACATAGACTCAATTCCATGACAAAGAGTCGGATTTGAGTCATTTTTTTCCGACTATTGTTGAGAAGATATATCAAGTTGATATATACCTCTCTTTGCAGAGTGCGTCCCATACCCAGTTTGATAGATTAAAATCAGGAGTATCCGCTTTTCTTTTTTTTTGGTTGGTACATTTTGATATACTTTTTTATGTTCTTTCAATTTCTTTATATATAGGTTTGATTAATTCTTTGGTTAAAAGTGGTTATAACTCCAAGCCGTGCAAAAGAGTAACCCTCCCAATCAATTACTTTGTACATGTCAATGCACATGTCAATAATTCTCTACTATTTGATGTTCTACAACTAAAGAAAAGCGTTTTCTGCCCAGCTTCTTGCATGGTTAAAGAAAAGCCTTGGCTTATGTAAAGGTTGAGGTGATCCATGTTTTTCCCCACTATGGTGAATGTCAGAGATTTCTAACTTCTTTTATAAATTAAAGTGTCAATTTCAGGTACCAACAAAATTTCCTTAAATGCTTTTCGATGTGGTTGGCATCCTAAGTTGGAGGATTTATTGGTGGCAAATTAAGCCTGTGGACAATATTACAGACTGCAAGGCGGAGATAAGAATGTACTCATCCCAATCCTGTTTTCAGCAACAAAACTCGGAAAAGAAACGAAGAACACCCTACTTTGCCTACAGAAAAGAACAGAAAAGAAAAGAGAGGCCACCGGCATCTTCAACTCATCCTAATCTCAACTTTGCAAATCTGGGACTGCCCTACTGATGAATTCCTCAGCTTAACCCAAGTTTTCATTCCTTGAAAATCTTGAATCAGAGTTCCACACAGAACATCATTGCCAAGGTGAGCTGTCATGCGGTTTTTGCTCATAAGCTTGATGCGCATCAAAGTGTTCTTTATATGGTGCATGTCAGAGGCTTCCAGCATTTTCTCCACATGAGAATACCGACTCTACTGATTAAAAAATTTCCTAAATGCTTTTCGATGTTAAGCTTGCAGTGCATCCACAATAGGAGGCATCCTAAGTTCGAGGATTGAATGCCTGACAAATTAAGTTTTGTGGACCTTATTACAGACTGCAAGGTGAAGGTAAAAATGCATTCATCCCAACTCTGAATTCCTTTGTTTTGTTGCTGATTTATTAAACTTGGAAAGGAAACGATTAACACTCTACTTTCTGGCTGCGATCGTCGTCCAGGAACAAAAATGTGTAACAATTGAAAGGAAAGCACAGAAAAGAAAAGAGAAGCCAACAACATCTTGTCCCTACTGATATATTCCTCAGGTCAACCCACCCAGTTTTCATTCCTTGAATCTTCTCGAATCAGCGTTTGACACAGAACATTAATTCCAAGGATTGCTCGGAAAGCCACCCAGGCTCAACTCAAGCAATCGGCGGTCACTGCTCAGAAGCCTGACGTAGGCCCTGCCGAGGGCTGCTGGAGGAAATTCAAGATAGTGCCTCCTGAGAAGAGAGAAAGAATAAGCATTACTTGCTATTATTAATGGATCAAATTATCTGTTTCTACTATTTGACCTGTGAAAATCATTTATCTATACTAGAGTTCATCATCATATAGTGAGAGGAAGTATTATGAGTATGTGACCTATGAGTTGAACAAGATTATAAGGTACCGGCATGTGAGAGCTTGGCCACCAGTGAAATCAGCCGCCGCCGAGATCCAATTTATGTGATGCCGTGGCTGCGGATTAGTCTCCATGTAGAAGCTGGGCGGCCAGTATAACTGCACGATGGTGACAGATTGGGTCGCATTAGCATTAAGGTGAAAAATGGTTGATTTCCAGTCAAATTAAATTCCAGGGTCAAAGACATCATCTGCAACCTCTATTTCGAGGATTCCCGGCTTGTTTTTCTTCGATAGTGGCTCTAATAGAGGAAATGTCCGACCATGTTATCTCCATCTTATACTGAATACCGTTCATGAGAACTTCCCAGGCTAATTTCTCCGCTGCAAAGTAGAACTTTACTACCAAATCCCCCTCATGTTCTGAAGCAAACTGCACATACGCATACCTTGATTACTTAACGAGAGGAAAGAAAGGAAGAAGGAAAAATTCTGCTCTTCTTCATCAATTGAAAATTGCATAGAACTGACATTGAATCTCAATTACCTGCCAAGAACCGATTCTGATTAACGTAGCAGGAACACGTGCGACTTTCAACAGTTCCATGTCGCGAGGATTCCTTGCCAGGTCAATGCGTAGTATCGGAAGACGAAGGCGCTCTGGTTTCTGGAACAGAGCAGTCCAGACTCGGTTCATGAAAATAACGTCCTTATTGAGCCTTAACATGAGCGGAGGCGGAGCCTCCACGTGTTCTTACCCTGCAAAACAGATAACGGTAGATCACATTCAAAAAGTGCCAGGCATCGCGCATGGCAAAGAGTTTCTTGTCCACGCAGTTCAAAAAGAATCCGTCAACCCAAGAAGAGACCCCAGATGGCATACTGGCATCAGCATTACCATCGTGATACATTCCATCTTTTCTGCCTATGGTGGTTCTTGATATCATCATCATCATAAGAAGAAGATGAAGAAGAAGAAGAAGAAGAAGAAGAAGAACCTGGTCGCCAGATTCTGGTGGAGGTTGGGGTGGTGAAGCCATGGCAATGCTTCAGTTGGCTGAAACTGTTGGATGGAATTGGGAGCCAAACGATGACGATGAGAAGAGAGAGGGTTGTTATGATGATGAAACGGAAACTGCCCAGAAGCAGAGAGAAGAGTGACTGCACTGAACTCAACTCTTCTTCTATTTATAGATGCAAACGAGCCCCAACACCAGAAATTCATCGCATCTGAAGAAGAAAAACTATAGCAACGGTGGGAAAAAAAAGAAAAGAAAAGAAAAGTGAGTCCAAATTACTACCTCGAAATTATGCACGAGCTATTCTAAAATAGATATACATACCTATAATTTTCCAGTACTAATGCCAAAAAAAATTAAAAAAATATATATAAATAGACTTATATGCATTAGACTTCACTCTCACATAGACTCGATTCCATGACAAAAGTTGGATTTGAGTCTTTTTATTCAACTATTGTCGAGAGGATATGTCGGGAGCGATATATATCTCTCTTACCAAAGCACACCCTATATCTAGTTCGATAGATTAAAATCAAGAGTGTCCACTTTCTTTTCCGTTAATATACTTCTTGTTTCAGGAAATGCCCAGTGGCCATGAAAGAGGAAAAAAGTGTGAAGTTTACCCCAGTAGGTTAAAAAATCCAATGGCCATATCGTTGAAGTTGTATCTTATGATTTCAAAGAAAGCTTAGTAGATTGGCATGATACTTATAGCTTGCAAACTGGGCAAACACCATTGTCACAAATTCAGAATTCACTTGCCTGTGCAAGATTGGATCCAACCAGGCCACTAACAATTGGCGATCATGGATGTTAGAAACCACTGAAAAACCAGGATGAAGCTCTGCTGTTGCTCTTCCAGGAATGTTCTAGTGATGACCACAGACTATAATGTGTCGTTTTAAGCTAATTATGTAGCTTTTCTGTGCTCTATTCAAGGTTTTGCATTGTACTTTTTCCCTGTGTAGAGGGCCTATCTGTTGACCTTCGAGGAAACTTTGGGGCTTAAACGCCCATCATTTTCAGCACTGTGCCCGAAAGGATTTTGGTTTGACTGTAATCTCAGATAGGTGGTGGGTTACTTTTATCTAACCAGTCATAGAATTGCCTAATCACTATCTTTCAATGCCCTCTGAAATTATTAAATTCAATCAGCAGAGCTTATTTCACATGGCTGCTGATGAATAATAAAAACTAAAGTGGCGGCAATTTTATAAGTTGTTAATCCTATTGATAAACGTGGAGGCCTTAATGCTAGACTAGACTCATGCTTGAAGAGCCTATTGTAGAGATAAGGGACCAATCTTTTGCTATCATTTGTTGCATCAGATCACCCAAAAACATAGTGAGAACGATTGACAGTACCGAGGTTTATAGGGTGAGAACTGAGATTAAAGCACCAACCTGCGAAAGGGTTCCGTCTCTTTCTGGACTCCCTCCCTTCATCAACATCTGCAGAGTCTCCGACCTTACTGGAGCTGGTTGCAACTTTGTGATCTTCTCCACTTTCTTCACATGTAAGCTTGAACTGCTCAAAGACATTACGATCTTCTCCACTTTCTTTACATGTAAGCTTGAACTGCTCAAATAAAGCATTATCAGCACTGCGCTTATTTTCTGCCAATGCTTTCTTTTTGCAGTCTTGCGAATTGCCCAACTCGCTCACGTTTCTAGCGCCCAGGAGTGTCGAAAAAGGCTTTACCTTGCCCTGCCAAGGAAAGAGCTTCCCTCTCTCAATCAATTCATTATTCAGGCCACTGAAAATGATCAGCTGGAAAGGAGCTTGCATTTGAACCAAATGGGTCTAGCCCAAAGCCAAAATGACCCGACTAAACTGAGCGGGAGAACAATTCATATCCAGACAAATGCCGCCTGTTATTCTTGTTTGGCAATTTCTCATGAATAACTTGAGCTATTTCAAAGAAGAAACTGTCCCGGACTAGGCATGCATGCATTTCCCCTACAAATTAGACACAGAACTTGAAGGAAACAAAGAAAAGGAAAAAGAATCCTCCAACACACCTAAAAAGAGACTAGATTATCGCAAGGTGGTGTGATTGGTTTCTACAAACAACTCAATTAAAAACCGATTGGGTTCTTGTGACTCTTTATCTGTCGGGAAAAAACAGGAGTATCTGCAATGTCCACACAGAGATGGTAATGACAGTCCTAGACAATTGATTCATCCTCCCAATAGGGCTTCCCCAAAACCCGGCAGCCTGACCAGAATACGACAGGATTTCAGATTTTCCTTCACTTTCTCGGCAGCCAAACACAAAGGTCGCAGACAGACTGTACCCTGAACCGTGCCCGGCGGAGAGGAGGTTCTCTGCAGTTTCCGATCAAGAAACTCAGACAGAGGAGACGCGTCCAGCCCGCTTTCTGGTCTCCGCTCGCATCCCCTCCTTGGCGTCTTTGTCTCTGATCCACGACCCATCAAGAAAGAACCCAGAAAAGGGACACCCAGAGACATCCATTAACATCAGCAGGCTAGCAATTTCGAAGGATCAAGAAGAAAGGTAGGTACATGATGGGCTAATCACAGTTTCGGAAGAGCAAAGGAGCCGACGACTTGATCGAACGCTGCCCGAACACTTGCAATGCAGAATCTTTGGAGCTCATTTGCGCTTTGGACTAGAATTCTTCGGTAATTTCGATGTTTCTCTGCCTTTGAGCTCCGTTCTTGGCTTTCCGTTCGCGCTCAGGTTTTATGGCGCCATCAGTTCAAAATAAGGAAGTGGAAGAGGGTAATTTCAATGCTATTGGGCCTACCGATCGAAGAATGATGGGCTCGACCATAATCGATTTGAGGTTGTGTAGAGCGGAACGAAAATACACAACCGACCAAATTTTTTCAGATTTGCTTTTTTACGTATCCAAATTAATTGTTGTCGGACAGCAAAGGAAATTCTTATGGGATTATTTCTGATAAAAAGATAATACATGTAATTAGAAAATTTTAGCTTTAGCACACGGACGATTTTAGAAACTCTCGCTGTCAAAATATTTAGTGAGCTATATTTGGTGATTAAGATAAAAATAAGGACATGATCAAAATAAGGATAAGAAAATCATTGATGTTTTATTCCAGCCCAAGATAGGTTAAAACCAAATTAATAAGGATAAAAATATGGATTAAAAATCCCATGTTAAAAATTGAGATAAATTTGAATAAGATTTTTCATGGAATAAAGCTATATGATTATATCCACCCCTTATTAACTCATATAGACAAAATCCACCTTAATCGTTTTCATATTAATTTGCATAATTGTCTTTAACCTAGTTATTTTCCTTCCATGATTTTAAATCAAATTTAAACATATTGCCATTTAGAAAATAAAAAACTAGTCTCTTCTTTATCATTGTTTTTAGGAAAAAGCCTTCAAAAACCTCAAATTAGGACCACTATAACACATTTGTCCTAAAAAGTTTTATTCCAAATATCCAAAAAATGTACTGGCGTAACACATTCACCATATGTCAATAATCCGTTAAGGATCATCATAAAAAATTTGCCTTCATGGACAACAAAAGGCAAAATTTGTCGACAATGGCACTTACACAACTATTAAAAACAAAAACGACGTTGTTTTTTGCTAAAAAAACTTGTCCAATCGAATATTCATAGAGGTTAAATGTGTCACATATATACAAATTTGAGATTTTTGATGTCACAATAAAAATTTTAAGATGAATATGTCATAGTAGGTAGAGTTTAGTATATTTTATATTGCAAATTTTTTTTAGAGTGAACGAGTCAAGTCGATATAATATGGGGTTTTGATGTTTTTCTCCTTGTTCTTATCACAAATTATTTACTCTTCTTCATCTTTCTACCCCTAGGAGCTCACCTTTTCTAGTGTATTTTTTTTTTTAGACAAAAAAAGGTATTTTTTATTTCTTTAATTTCATTGATCAAAAGAATCAAGTTTTTTATTTTTATTTACAATATTAAGAAAGTTGTGTTTTTCATTACTATTGGCAAAGCATTTTAAACAACGTGCAAAACATTATAAGAATATCTAGAAGTACATTAAAATTTCAATGGGAAAAGGTCATATACATTAAAGGCATCTTAATATTTTTCGCATAAAACTCCATAAATGATATGAATTTGAATCATCCAAAATAACTATATTTTTATGCAAAACTTTGATTTAATATAATTTCATGTATTAAAGTTTCACATTGGCCAATATAACTATATTTTTATTCTGGAAAATCTTTCAAAGGTCCGATCATCTCATTATATGTATATATAAAAGAAAATGATAAAAAAAATTAATTTAATAGCACTATGCATGACAAAATAAAAGTTTATATACATATAATTATATTAAAAAAATTATTTATGATAATTAAAATCTTCCTAGGTTTACCCCCTTATATAAATAAATTTGCTAGATAACACATAATAAAAGTAGATTTCTTGGAATTTTTATCTTTACAACAAAGCTAACTTGCACATAGTAAAATCTTACGATAATAAAGAAAAATCACCGCCACATTGGCTAAAACGATAAGACTCTAAAAAATAGTGCATTTAATATAAAAAAATGATAAAGAAAAAACAAAACATGTTGTATTATTTAGTACGAAAACTAAATTTAAACATAAAAATAAAGAAAAAACAATAAATGATTTGATATCTTTGGGCATGCATGATAAATAAGGCATCTTTTTTGTAAGACGAAAAACGTTTAGTTGGTTTACGTTCTTTTTTGTTTTTTGTATTATTTATTACGAAAAAACTAAATAGCAGCGTCAGCCGTTAACATAAAAATAAAAAAAAAATAAAAAGAGTTGGTGACCAGCGAAAAGAAAAATAAAAAAGAAAGGAAAAAAATAAAAATAAAATAAAAAAATTAAAAAAAAATTAAAAGAAATAAATTTTTTGGACAGTTTTTTATTTCAGCGTTTAGAATTGGAATTGCATTGGGGAAAGTCAATTGAAAATGGGTGAATTTAATTACGCAAAGTGGAAGTAGCCCGCCGTCCTGGAATAAAATCTCCTCTTTCATAAACCCGAATTCTCTTTCCCCTCCTCGTTCTCCGCACCTCTCGTGGTGTCATCTGCAGCTTCACTCTCTTCGTCAGTCGATCGAGCTTTCAGCTGATACCAGCAGCTCTCCTTAGCCTCGCAAGCCATCCCCAAGATGAGGCCACCTCAGAGAGGTAAGCCTTCGCCATGTCCCTTCTTGCTGCGACTGTGTGGGAAATGGGAGGGTGCAGAGGAGCTTAGCTTTGGCTGGCTGCATTTGAAAATCACGTGTCTGTCTTTTAGAGCTGTTTCTGCAACCGAGGATGATACTGAGTTTAGATTATGGATTGCTGCTGTAGAAATTTGTGGTGTACTGATGCTGCTTGCGTTCTGTGATTCTTGGTGGTGGAAGAAAAGTGTGGGGTCGTTGTTTTCTGCTCTGGGGATGAGCTGGGCTTGTCTCTTTTGTAGACATTCTGTTGATGGTGAATGATTTTATGCTGCCGTCTCTGCTATCTTTGCGCTCTACTCGGAGACACTAACATTGTATTGGAGCGCCTATTTTTTGTTGGACGAAATGGTCTCGTTTGGTCATTCGCAGGTCGTGGTGGTGGTGGTGGATTTAGGGGTGGAAGGGGTGATGGAGGGAGAGGAAGAGGGAGAGGCGGTGGTGACAGAGGTAGTGCCATGAGAGGGTGTGGTGGTGGACGTGGTGGTGGCCGCGGTAGAAGAGGACGTGGTGGTGGTAGAGGCGGAATGAAAGGTGGAAGCAAAGTTGTGGTGGAGCCTCATAGACACGAGGGGTGTTCATTGCTAAGGGCAAAGAAGATGCTCTTGTTACAAAGAATATGGTCCCTGGAGAGGCTGTCTACAACGAGAAGAGAATCTCTGTGCAGGTGAATATGTTTTTTTATTCATCTTGCTAGTGAGTTCTAGGCATTTTGCACTGATTTAATCGTTTTTTTTTTTTTTTTTAACTTTTACTAATGCTTCTAGGAATGCTAACTTTCTTTTTTACCCCCTCTATCTATACTTATACTACCCGAATTTGATTTGTTAAGGGGGATCTGCGTTAAAGTTGATTCTTTGATTTATGTGAGGTTCCTTTTGCCAGTGGTATTAAGTAAACAGTTTTCTACTAGTAAATTTTGTTGCTACAAATGCAATCTTCTAATGTTTATCTTCCTGTTTTAGGAGCATATAATGTTGTCAACCTCCCTTACATACTCGGACTGTCATTCTTATGTTAAATTTGAAAGGTTCTTTTCTTCATTGACCTAGAAATGTAACTAAGCTGTATTTCTTTGTGTTTTTTCTGTTGTTAGAATGAAGATGGAAGTAAAGTGGAATATAGAGTGTCGAACCCCTTCCGATCAAATCTGGCAGCTGCCATTCTTGGTGGGGTTGATGAAATATGGATTGTGAGTATCTCTCTTCCTATTTCTCTGGTGTATCATAGATGCACAGCTTCTTCCATATCACTGGTCATGTTTCATTATTTTCAAATTCAGAAACCTGGTGTTCGGGTTCTCTATCTGGGAGCTGCTTCTGGGACCACAGTATCTCATGTTTCTGACATTGTTGGCCCTGTAGGTCAATTTTTTTTGGAAGAATGATTATTTTACCAAATGACTTCATTAGACGACTGAATTTTTGTCTTCTGTTCCTTTTGGCAGACAGGAGTGGTGTATGCGGTCGAGTTTTCGCATCGCAGCGGAAGGGACTTAGTCAACATGGCTAAGAAGAGAACGAATGTTATTCCTATTATTGAAGATGCCAGACATCCAGCCAAGTACCGTATGTTGGTTGGAATGGTGGATGTAACATTTTCAGATGTTGCTCAGCCAGATTAGGTATTGACTCATCTTTGCCTATGAAGAAACTGAACGTATTCTTATGAAGGTCTTCCTGGCCAAAGTTTAGGTCCAGGACTTCATCTTGCCTCTGGACCACTGAAAAAAAAAATCCTCTATCATCCATCCTACCTTCATTTCTGCTTGACTTACAGCATGGTTTTTTTATATGTTTGTGGCAACTTCTTTCTCTATTTGGATTTTTCTTCGTTTATGTAAATGCAGATTTATTTCCTTTTGATCCTTTGGAAGCAGATTCCATGAATTTTCCACTTTTTTATTTCTGATTACGCAAATCAATGCATTTCTTTGCAGCCTTCATTTTTATTCGTGATATTTCATGATCAGTTTCATCTTTGTGGGCTTTCATTTTCATGCCATGGATTTATTTTCTTTCGTCATATATTGGTGAGGCTTTGTTTTGTATGGACGGGATGACTTGTTATTTGGGGATTAACTTATTGGTTTTCTGATTTAACTTTTCTATATATATATATATCTACATATACTCCTGTAACAACATCTTTCTTCATTGCTATGTTAAGCGTGACGCTTTGCCCCAGAAGTGGATTGTGTTGTTTGTTTTCACCAAGAGGGAAACTTATGCACATGAAGAATTAACTCGGATTCCCCTTCAAGACAGCATGGGTGATGCAAGCTTGAGTTTTCTGATGCATATCTACTCGGTTCACTCCATAATTTTTTGTTTTCTCTAATTTTAATTTGGTTCACTTTGTGAGATTCAAGAATGTAGTTAAATCTTTTGTTTTTTTTCCCTCTTAAAGATAAGTTTACAGTAAATGCCATGCCTATTCCTGCGCTCGATTATTACAATGCATTTGATGGAATACTTGGATTCCCCCTTCAAGACAGTTGGTGATGCATTCTCGAGTTTCTGATGCAGGGTTTACAGCCTTTCAAATTGTTTCTGTTGTATGAAGTGTAAGGATTTTAGAAAATCGGGTTTGTCATTCAACTGGTGTACATGAAAATCAGGTTTTAGCATTACTATGAGTGACTGCAATGTGCAGCTTCCCAAATCTTTGTGTCTGGTTAGGTCCTTGTTCATGTAATTGTCCTTTTGACCAATTCCTGATTTAGGTTACCATTTCGAACTTTGTTGATAAGGCAAACCTGCCCTCCAGGTCATAGCACGGTCATGTACATTATGTTGCCTTTACAGCTTTGAGCTGGGAATCTTAATTTAATAATGACTCAAGCATATGCTAAATTATAAATTCACATGTCTTGTCAGTTTGCTCGTGCTCTTATTATTAGGTTTGATCTAGTGCATGCAATGACATGACTTATTATGAAATGGTGTTGATGCACGCGATCTGTCTCTCTGATCACTTGAAAGATCTTTCTGTTTGTACATATTATTTAAGTTGCTGTGATATACTCATGGAAGTCTCTCTGCGTTTGACTGTTTATCAATTGAACACCTACTATGAAAACACTTGCATGACTTGTTGAAGCACTTTTTACACTAGACTTAAGCTTTGGGTATTGAAGTGTTTGTTATACGTCATAGAAGGAGAAATGCAAGGTCTTTATTCTGTTATTTGGATAACCTTTCTACCTGTTTAAAGTGCTTTACTAGAAGATGTCTCTCATTAATGTGCGATGCTCAATGATATGTGGTTACATCTCAGGCAAGAATTTTGGCTCTAAATGCATCATATTTTCTCAAGGCTGGAGGTGACTTTGTCATCTCAATTAAGGTATCTCTCTCTGTCTCTGTCTGTCTCTGTCTCTGTCTGTCTCTGTCTGTCTCTGTCTCTGTCTCTCTCTCTCTGTGGCTGTGCACTTGGTTTTTCTTTATTCTTTTTCTTGAGATGTAGCTGGTTGGATTGGAGGACTACTGGTCACACTTATTTTTCTTTTTCACTCTGTAAGTCCTTAGAAATTAAGACAAGTAGCTGGCTCAAGTTTTTACAAGCGTAGGAGATAAGCTGTGACATCAGAAATGCTCTCATCATATTTGAGGGATGGTGAAGACCAATCCACTTGGGAAAAAGAAAACTGGAAATGTTACTTCGATGAGAAGAGATGGGAAATGAAGAAGGTTGTGCTTGTTTTTGCAGGAAAACTGTCGATTCTACTGTTCCAGCCGAGATAGTGTTTTCCCAGGAAGTGAAGAAGCTGCAGGCAGAGCAGTTCAAGCCTTTTGAGCAAGTTACTCTGGAGCCCTTTGAGCGAGACCATGCTTGTGTTGTGGTGGCTATCGCATGCCAAAGAAACAGAAAGCTGCTTCTGCATCGTAAAAAGTCCCAGGCCACCTTGGCTGTTCAATCTTGATGTATGTCTTCATTAATTTGGAAGTTGGAACTTCAATATATTCAAGGTTCTGGTAGGCTCTTGTAATGGACCAATATTCTGAAATGAGTTTAGATTTTTTCACCTCCAGGCCGGTAATTCAGTTGATATTTTTCATGTCCAATTATCTGAAACGACAATTTACTGCATTGTTTGAATGATCAACTTCTAATATTTTTGCTCTGACTACATCTAATTGAATAAACTCCACACTTGAACTTCAAAATAACAGATGCTTATCAAAATTTTCCAAAAGGACTAATGATACTCATAATTTTCTATATATAAAGAACTTATTGATCAGTGCAAATCAAATCGAGATTGCAGGGGATGACCAGGTATGGTTATATGATTTGAGTTTCACAAGGTGTGTAGATGAGGCTAAACACTTCTGGACTTATTTTGTGCAAATCGTGTGATTAATAGATCATGATAGGCTCAATGATAATTAGTTTGAGGTTGTACAGAATGGAATGCAATACACAACCCACTAAATTTTAGTAGATTTTTATCTTTTGCATCCAAATAAATTGTTTATCGATGGCAAAAAGTAATTCTTATTGGAAAATTTCTAATGAAAAGAAAATGCCAAGCGCCATGAAAGTTCTTTACGAATTGTTTATGGTGAAATACTCATATTTTTACACATGTTCGTGATCAAAAGATACGCAAAATTGAACTGGCGAGCTTGAAATTTGATTAGATATTTCATAATATAACATAATAATTACTAAAAATTATAATGAGTGCCAAGTAGCTAGGGGATAACTCCTTTTCCTATCCCTACTTGCATAAGCAATCACGTCAATTGCATCCTCAAAAAATCCTGTGAATGATATGTGATTGAAGACATATGTCAATAATTTTCAGTCGGTAAGTGGCCAACTAAATTGCTGCAAATTATTGCCACACCATTGGCCTAGAGAGTTATGACACTCTCAATTGAGGCACTTCACAGCTCACGTAAGAGTCACACTCTGATTTCATGTTCAAAAGAATAATTGGAACTTACATTACATGTAACGAAGTACTCTGCATGGATAAATTGTTCACAGTGACTGCAGTTACAAATACAATTTCAGGAGCTGGATAGGATTGTGTGATTTGCTTCTCTAATTCCTGCTCCGCCCCTGGATGCATTGTACATGAAAAGGTTCACGGAAGAAGGAATGCATCGAGTCGTCGTCAAATTTAAAAAGCTACTTGAAGTTCTTGCAGCGATTGGACTGAAACTCGAGTTTCATTGAATAACAAACAAAATTGAGTCCTCATTTGGAGCCGTGGCAGGGATCGGAGAACCGTTGCCGTTCCCTAGATCTTCTACACTAACATGGCGTGCACCGCCCTTTTCTAGGGCTAAGCATGGAAGGAGGAAAAAAACCTACTGAAATTGCAGAAACCGACGCCAAGCACTCCTGAGTTCATATAACCTGGAAGAGACATGTAGATTCATTCATTCATTCGGCAAAGTTGATATTTTGTCTATTAAAAGCATACTCTAAAAAAATCTACATATATGATCTAAAGCCATCAGAATTTGGTGAAATTGCAAATGCATATGCCGAATATATTCAAGGGATGGGGGTCCATGGTTGGCCTCTCATCTGCTTTGATCATGATAATTTCCTCATGCTGCCCTTAGAGTTCTAACAATGATTCTACAGGATGAATTCTCTAATTCTGTAACTTGCATTCATGTAATTCAGTTGGTAGTCTTCCTTTTTGATTCACACAAAACCGGAAAATTGAGGAATCGTGGGTGCATTTTTGAGTTTTTCACACAAGAAGGCACATGAATGCATGCTTCTCGTTGCATATATGGCAATGATCCGGTTGCCGAAGGGAAAATAAAAAGCAGAAAAGCCATTGATCTTGTATATTACCTATCCTTGGAAACCAGCTGCATGAAGTTTATCCTTGATAAAATGTAACTGAGCTGCGACTTTCGCAATGTTCATCCGCTCTCTGCGTGCTTGGACTGAGCAAGCAACCCCGACTCTATAGACCATCTCCAGACATTCACGAGCTGCATCACCTCTGCCGGTGCCCATATAGCCCCCCATTTCTTGAAGTAGAAGAGGATCAGTAATCTCTAGGTGTTGTTTAGGCAAGGCTTCCTTGACGAACTTATGAAGGTTAAAATTTTCTCTGAACATTTCGTTTGTTGGACTCACGCCTGTGAACATCTCAAGCAAGAGAATGCCATAACTATAAACATCGCCTTCTCTTGAAGCCACGCTCTCCATTCCATATTCTGTGCTTCATTCGAATTGCAAATAAAAGATAAATAATAGCAGCAGAACCAGTTGAGGCAGATGGAAATAGCATGCAAACACTTACTGCGTTTTTATTGAATGTAATGTGTCCGTTTGCCTTTAGGGGATAAAGAAGAGGAGACTCACCTGGAGCAGCATAGCCGACAGTTCCTCTTACACCAGTAGAGCTCATTCTCGCTTTAGTGTCATCGGTGGATTCAATCACGACCTTTGCCAAACCAAAGTCTCCAACATGTCCAATCATTTCAGCATCTAGCAGCACGTTGCTTGGCTTCAAATCACAATGGATAACAGGACTTTGCAGGTGGTTATGGAGATAATCTAATGCTGAAGCAACATCAATGGAAATATTTATCCTCCGGATGAGACTCAATTTCTGCGCATTCCCATCTACATTAGCTGGTGATGGGCTTGGATATAGCCAATCTTCTAGGTTGCCATTGACCATGAACTCATAAACCAAGGCCTTAAACTCATTGCCCTTGTAATCAGTGCTCGAGCATACTGTTAGGACTTTCAAAAGATTACGGTGTCGAACATTTCTTAAAGCCTCGCACTCGGTTATGAAGCTCTTCACCGCACTGTGAAGCATCAAATGAAGTACCTTTACAGCAACGACAGTTCCATTCTCCTCGAGGACTCCCTTGTAAACAGATCCAAAACCACCGACCTCAATCAAGTTACTTGAAGAAAACCCATTGGTTGCTTTAAGGAGAGTTCCATAAGATAGACTCAATGATGAATCATCTTTGGAATTTGAAGCTGGTTCTGTTCTTTTCTTCTTCTTCAACCAACCAAAGTACACGAGCAAGAATGAGAGCTATTCCAAGAACCCCGAAAAAAATCAAGATGGTGAGCTTCCACTTAAGGATTGGTTTTCGGCTTAATTTTTTAGAGCTACATTTCGGCAGATGAAATTCTGGCATTCTTGCGCAAAGCTTGTCATTTCCAGAGACAAAAGTAGTGCTCACATTATTAAAGATTCCTATAGTCGGTAATGTGCCTTCAAAGTTATTGTACGACAGATTGAGGATCTCCAAGAAGTGAAATGTATTGAAAAACTCTGGAATTTGACCGCATAAATTGTTGTGTGAAAGATCTATCTCCTTGACATTCCTTAACATACTAATAGATGAAGGAATGGAGCCTCGAAAAGAATTCTCCTGCATTTTGAGCACTTCCAACCCAACACAACTGCCAAGACTAGCTGGAATGTCACCGTCTAGCATGTTTCTAGAGACATCCAATTGAGCCAAAAAATTCAATTTCCCAACTTCTTTAGGTAGAACACCAGTGAGATGGTTTCGGGACAAGTTTAGAAGTATAGATAGTGATGAGAGGCCTATGGATTCTGGAGGTATGGTTCCATTTAAGTTGTTACTGGATAGATCAAGTTCTACCAAACTTTGGCACTCTGATAGACGTGAAGGAATGTAACCACGAAAGTTATTGTGATCGAGATAGAGTTGTGCCAGTTTCACTAGGTTTCCTAATGAAGACGGAATTGCTCCGGAAAACTTGTTATAAGATAATTTCATTTCCACTAGGTTATGAAGATTTCCCAAGATGGAGGGGAGGGTACCTGAAAACCTGTTGTAGTGCAAAAAAAGCCTTCCCAAGTTGACAAGATTTCCGATCGTTCTAGGAATTGTGCCAAACAGTAGATTCTCGCCTAACCACAATTCTAAGAGAGTAATGGAGAAATTATCGATAAACTCAGGCAACGTCCCGCCAAAGCTGTTGTCTTCCATGTCCAAAATCCGTAGAGTGGTGGCGTTAGTCAACAAGCAAAAGAAAGTCGAATCGCTATATCCTTCGCTCCCCAAATAATTGTTCGAGACAAGCAATAGTTGGAGATTGTTTAAGCGGTCCAAAGGAGGCATTTTCCCTGAGAGTTTGTTCCCACTGGTTTGTAACCATTTTAAAGTGGTTGCATTAGACATTGACTGCGGAATCACTCCAGTGAATTGGTTAATGGAAATGGTGAAAATCTCGATGTTTGGAAGAGCAAAGCCTATATTGGTCGGAAGATTCCCTCCTATTTGATTTCCACCAATCTCGAATAGCTGCATGGAAGAAAGATTGAAGATAGATGGAGGAATTGTGCCTGACAACCTATTTTGTGATAATTGAAGCTATTTGAGTTTGGTTAATTTTCCTAGAGCTTGGGGTATCTTCCCACCCACCTCATTCCGACCAAGACCGAGTTTCTCTAATGATGACATGTTTCTGATGGATGAAGGAATAGTTCCCCTTAGATAGTTGCTACCTAATGCAAGAACCTGAAGCTTCACTAAGAAAAAGCACTCGATGGGAATTTCTCCAACCAGCCGGTTGTAAGCAAGGCCGAGCCTTGTAAGGCGAGCGCAACTCGACAAGTTTCTCGGGATTTCACCGTCCAATGTGTTTTTGGATAATAGCAAGGAACGTAGATTGTGCAAATGGCTGACTTCTTGTGGGATTTTGTGATGGAAACTATTGTTGTTGAGCATCAGGATTCTCAAGAAGCTCAAATTTCCAATGTGAGGGGAGATGGATCCTGAAAGCTTCAAGGCTGGTAGGTTGAGTCCCGTGACTCTACGGTGTAGGCGACCGCACGTGACACCATGCCACCGACAATGGTCGGTCGTATGGTTCCATGAATTGAGCACCCCAAAAGGGTCCTCAATTATTGTGGCCTTGAATGCAAGCAACGCAAGCTTGTCCGTCATATTGTTAGCTGAAAAGACTTGGCTAATGCATGGCAAAAGCACTACGCAAGTGAAAAATAGACGGCATGATGATGAGAACTCAAGAAAAGACAAGTTGAGAGGCTCCATATTACTAGAGCTGAAATCTTAATTGATACATGAAGAATGTAAGAAAATCGAAGAGAAGGATTTTTTGGAAGCATGAATAGGTTACATGCTCTGATGGAGAATATATTTGTTGAGGAGGTCTTTGTAAGTCAAATCTCAGCCGTGCACGCCAAGTTCTTGAGCCATCCCTCTCCATATATCATAGCAAAGTTCTAGTATTAGGTAAAAAGGCAAGAAAAAGAGCCCTCTTTTTGAAAAGGTTTCTTTTTAACTTTGACAAACCATATTATAACGTTTTATGTAACCACCTCACCTGACCTGATCCATTTGGACAATGGCAGAGTTAGAATAAAGTTTTAGTGCAATCAATTGATTAATGCATAGGAATTTATACATGAATATGTTAGAAGAATTTGCAAATGGCGCAATATGTGGATCCTAATAATCCCAGTATGTTTGTGGACAAAAATGATCTCCATAGATCAATATAGGCAATAATTTACAAAGAAGAATGATCCAAAGTTTGCTAATCTTTAATTGACATTTAGGGCTTCTTTTTTTGTATTGAAGAAATCAAAGATAATAGGGCCATACAAACACATCCAGAGTGTGTGTATTTCTCCACACAAAACATATAGACATTCCCTATTCTCCGAAGGTGGGATTCTTGTCATAGATCAAGGCTCTTCTTCCCCTTAGTGTAGTTTATAACACAAAACAATCGGGAGATTTGTCAACACCCGTTTTGGGTGTTTTGACCCCATTGCCGGTTGGTAGGTTATGTAATAAAAAAAAAAACCAAAAAAAAATCACAGAAATTTAAGTTAAGTACCAAAAATACTTAAGCAATTTCTATAGGTATTTGATAAATGTAAACAAAGCATTAAAAAAAAAAGGCACATGAATAAAGTCATTAATAAATTATGGAGTCATCCTCTAAAATCAACTCTTATTCTATTATCCACAAAAACGGAATTTAATAGTCATCACGCTGGAAATGCACTATATGTACATAAAATATCATGACAAAAAATTAAAATACCTTGAAAATCAAGAGTATTCCACATTGCACGTAGAAAAAATCCTACCGTTTTGACGAACACCTCAACTCCAACAAATCAAATTTGGAGTAGCGGAAACTTTTGAGTAAAAAACTAATGAAAATTCAATAATTTGATTGGATAATTAAAGGTACAAGTATTTGATTAGAAATTTGGTTAGTTCTGGGAGTGAAAATGGAATTTATCCAAATCTCATGTCCAACCACGAACCCACCAAGTATTTGACCCTTTTGCTTTCCCCGTTTATAAAGCGACTCTCTTTTCTCGGCGCGACAAGCAGTTGTTTTCAACTAAAATTATGACTCATCAGCTGTCAAGTCAACTGACCTCAACTCTGCATGGGAAACTCACGGCCACTTTTTTAGCGAATACTTTTATCAACCTAATTCACGATGAATTGAATCAATCACAGTTCTTGATAGAACATTTCTTTCTCGTCCACTCAAGAGGGAACGAGCACACCTGGGCAACAGGTGACTATTATGTTGTCCATTTTTCAATTTGATTCAAAAACAAAAGCATTAGGCTAGAAACTTCTGTTGAGATTTTCAAAATAGTTTAAACAAGAACATGAGCTTTGAAAGTGCAAAGTTCCATCTCAAAAGGTACCTTTAAAGGCCACAAACCCTATCTTTCCAATCTATCTATTTATGTTGTCTACGTTGGGATGAAGAAAAGACTTATATCACACATAGCAAAAAGGAATTGACTAGGAATTTTCCAAACATTGGAAAATATATTATGAAAGTCTCCCCTCTTCGTTCCTTCATAACAAACAAACATGTGAATTGAAGTACCTACTTTATTTCATTCCTTCTTTTATTCCAGTTCATTTCATCATACTAAATGTAGTGTTATGCTGCACATGATGTGTACTTTGTTCCTCTCATATGTGATGCAGAATCTGTCCACATAGAAATCAATAACTTTGTGATAGAAAGGGAGTAAACTTACTGTACCTAAAAGTTGTTATGCATCCAATCAGCAACTGTTACTTTTGCCGCAGTTACCGATAAACACCCTTTTTGCTAAATTATCACCTTGCCTCCTGATTTTTCATTGTGGATGCCAATTGGCATGTCACAGTAGTCAAGCTCAATGTCCACGTTGGGCTACAAGAAAGAGAGGGAGAGAACTGGAGAAAAAGAAAGAGCACAAAAAGCAAATAATTAGAGATCGGAGTGGGAGGCATGGGAGGAGTGATGATGGAGCTCGATAACCATTGGCGTTGTCCAGAGAATGCAGGGCGGCATCCAATAGTAGCGGGTGGTGGTTGGTGGAGGGGACTAAAACTTTGTGGGTTGGGGACTCAATGAGGCTAGCGTATTTTATGTGCTTAATGTTTTCTGGAAGGGACGTGGGATTTTGTCATGATATGAAAAGTAATATTTTAAAAAATAGACTATAGAAAGAGGTAAAAAAGACTGGATCTCACACATCATTTTCAAAAGAGTAATTGACCGTAATTTGGGGAAAAGTACCAAAATAGTCCTAAAATTTTTGCATTTGTATCAATTCAATTCTAAACTTTTCAATTGGACCAATTTAGTCATAAACATTTTCACATTGGTACTAATTTAGTCCATCCGGCTCATTTAACCCGGAAATTGCTGATGTGGCCGTCGGTGGTCTTATGTGGCGTCACGCGGACAAATTATATATATATATATTCAATTTTTTTTTTTTTTTTTTTTTTTTTTCTGTTGAGCCTTTGCCAACCACAAGCAAGGGCGTCGGCCCCCGCCTAGATCTAGGCGGGTGCGGCAACCCTCGCTCGTGGCGGGTGAGGGCCACAGTGGCCTCGCCTGTGGTCGGCCTGGCCGGTTAAGGGGTAAGGAGAAAGAAAAAAGAAAAAAAAGACAAAGAAAAAAAGAATTTTTTTTTTTTTAAATCTGAAAAAAAATATAAAAAATTATAAAATTTGTCCACGTGGCGCCACATAAGACCGCTAGCGGCCACGTTAGCAATTTCCGACTTAAATTAGCCGGATGGACTGAATTGGTACCAATGTGAAAATGTTTAGGACTAAATTGGTCCAATTAAAAAGTTTAGGACTAAATTGGTATCGATACAAAAAGTTTAGAACTATTTTGGTACTTTTCCCCTATAATTTGTTTAGGAACATGATCATGTTTAGGGATGAAATTGAAAATAATAGAAGAACAATTTTGATGTGACAAAAATGGTTTTCCACTATCAATTATTTTAAAGGAGCCTTCTTTTCTTAAGGTTCTTCTTGACTGAGTAAAATAGGTTGTGGAGGTTAAACTTGATAGAGTAATGTTAATGGATTAGAGCTTCTTCTCATTTTAGTTCCAAAACCAAGAGGAACAATAATGGTGGGAGGTAAAACAGAAGCATGAAGTATCTCAGCTTCATTTTATTGTTCCACCCATCTACCTGCGCTTCTACTCATATTAGGGTACAAAAATGGCAATTCTACTAGTTTTGCGGATCTTCAAACTAATTTCCTCGCTTAATGTGAGTCTTATTGATAGAAGGTATTGGGTTATCACAATAGTCTTGCTTAAATGCAAAGATCAGACCAATGTTCTATGACTGGTTCTTGAAACTCAATCCTCTAATAGCCATTTGTAGTGACAAGTTTATGCCTCTATATGTTTCTCTAGTAGCTGTCACTCAAAAAGCTCATTCTACTTTTTAGCTAACATGGCATTTCCAAACCCTTTGAATTCTATAGAGATCTCCATTTTCAGAATTTAAATCACACAAGGGAGCCATGTCAAAGACTTTAGCTGAAACAAGCAGGAATAATCCAATAGAAGTATATTATACACATCATATACCTATCTCGGCTTTTGCACAAAGATCAAGTATATTTTACACTACATAATGTAGTTTATCAGGCCATGATTCATAGATGCATGAGAAGAGTGATGTGTAGATGCTTGTCCCACTATGCCATGAGAGCTGCACCTCCGTGGAACTTCGGAGTACCTTGGGTAGTCACAGCAAAAAAATCTCGAATTCGAACTGGCCTTTCTATTGCATTTGTGTGACCCTGAAATCACTAACTCATAAACAACAAGCTTTAAAAATTGAGTATGCAAATGAAAGAACATAATCTAGTAAGAATAGTAGAAATACACGATCTTTTATGTTATTATAGCTACTGCAACTTCTGATTAATGAATTCTGTCCATAATCTTTTTTTTTTCTGTTCATAACTGGCGACAATGTAATTGCACTGAGGGCATATCACTTCATATGTTTTTATTTTTCAGTAATGAATCTCAAGAATGTGCAAAAGATTGCAATAAGTCTGCCTACATTAATAGAAGTAGCATTAGTTCAACTGTCTGATTTAAAAAATCAGTTTTAACACAATGCAATCTAAGGATTAGTCAACACTCGCATTGGGTGTCCTGTTAGTAGGTTATGTGATAATAAAAGGCTGAAAAAATCACAGAAATTTAAATCAAATACCGTAAATACCTATAACAAAACCATCCAAGAAATGAAGAAAAATTAAGACATGAGTAAAGCCAATAAGAAATTATGAAGTCAACGTTTAAAATCAACTCATATTCTACTATTCACAAAAACAAAATTCAATTATCGTCATACAAACTAAAGGTGTTATATATATGTAAAATATTCATCAAAGAATATTAAAAGTACCTTAAAAATTCAGAGGATTTCATATTCTATGTCAAAACTCTCGCTAGTTCCGACTATAGCTCTATTTAATTAGATTGGACAATCCTGCAAATTCTATAAGTTGGCTAGATAAGTTAAAAGTTTAAGTACATGATGAAAAATTTGCGTTAATTCAGGGATTAAAAATGGAATTTTATTCAAATCTCATTTCCACCGGCGTACGCGGAGAACTTGACCCTTTTACTTTTTTCTTTTTTTCTTTTTTAGATTTAATCGTTTGCCTTTTCCCAGTCATAGAGCGAGTCACTTTACTGGGCCCTTTACAACCAAAAGAAGACTCATTGATTGTCAAGTCAACTATCAATGACCACGGACCAAAAAAAAAAAAAAAAAGTTGTCAATGACTGACCTTGACACAGCGTGGGAGGGCTTATGGTGCTATTTTCTCTCGGCCACTTTCTGAGCAAATGTTTATATGGACCAGATTCACATGTGAAGCGAGTCAATCATGGTCGTGAATAGGACACTTCTTTCTCATCCACTCAGAACGGGTCGGATACACTTGCGTAACCGGTGACTAATTATGCTTTTCATTATCAATTTCATTTAAAAACAAAAGCATTAGACGAAAAAATTTATAAATTTCTTGAGAATTGTCTTCAAATGATAAAAGAGTGATAGAAAAGAATTGCTATAACTATTTTCTCTTATGGAAACACGATCGAGAATGAGAATGTGGGGTTTGAAGGTGAAAAGTTCCGCCTCAAAAGGCAACTACAAAGACCACAAACCCTATCTTTCCAAATCAACTGTTTCTACATTTTACATTTGGGTCAAGAAAAAGGAATTGACTTGGAAAGCAATTGTTATTTTGCGTGCAATTCTGTTTCTTTTGCTTGTCTCTTAGAAAAAAGGGTGGAATGCTTAGTGAGTGCCTATTCCTAGAGAGAAATGATTGTGTGATAGTTTAATCTATTATAAGAATAACAATCTATGGATCACAAAAAATCAAATATCAAATAATTACAAATTGTATCCTTCAAAAGAATCTGTAACTCACAACAAGTTGTTATTTTTATTATAGCTCAAAAAATATTATACCAGCAAAACCCATTCCGAGAATGGACATTCGCTCCTCGGCAAAATATAAACAAAATAATTTTACACAAATATTTCTAGTGTAATCTTGATTTTTCCTTACACAATATAATATTTTAGGACATTTTAGACATTTTGATACTATCTTTTCCATCCCAAAATCTTTCGTGACACTTGAAAAGATATCATCAAATTTTCTCCTCTCCGTTCCTTTGCAACAAACAAACATGAGAATTGCATTTACTTATTTCGTTTCATTCTATTTCATTTCGTAGTGCTATGTTCCGCAGGATATAATTTCTTCCATTTATATGTGATGCAGAATCTGCTCACATTGGAATAAATAATTTTGTGATAGAAAGGGAGTAGACTTGATTTTTCTAGTTGTTATTGTGCATCCAATTAGCAACTGGTACTACACAAATTTTATTGGGAAAATATCAAAAATCACCATTACTTTTGCCGCTATTACCAATTAACATCATTTTTCTGAAGCTATCGCATCGCCTCCTAATTTTTCATTGTGGATGCTAATTTGCACATCACACTTGTCAAAAAGCTCGCCGTGGTCATTGGGCTACAAAAAGAGAGGGAGAGAGTTAGAGAGAGAGAGAGAGACAGAAAGCGAAAAATTAGTTACTAGAGTAGGAGGCGCGGTCAAGGACAGAAGACTTGATTTTTCGATACAGAATATATTTGTTTAAGAGGTCTTTATAAGTCAAATCTCATACGTGCACGCCAAGTTCACGAGCCATTCCACTCCATAAATCACGGCAAACTTATAGTATGGGGATAAAAAGGCAAGAAAATTAATCCCTTAACTTTTTAAATAGAACCTTTTCTAAAAATGTTCCCTATTTAACGATCTCACCTAATCCAACAATGATGGATTTAGCATAAAGCATTAGTGCAATCAACTAATCATAGCATAGGAATTTATAAACATGATTATGTTATTGTTTCAAGGTAGAATATCAATTTGCAAATTTAATTACTAATCGCGCAATATGTCGGTCCTAATAATCCCAGTACGTTTGTGGACAAATATGATCTCCATAGACCAATTTGGGCAATGAATTACGAGAAGATGATCCATTAATCTTTTACTGACATTTTTGTCTTGAGCAAATCAAGAATAGGGCCATACAAACGAATCCAAAGTGTGTACATTTCCCTTGCACAAAGTGTAAAGATTTCCCCTCCCGTTGGCAGTGGCTGTAGCAATGCAAAGTGCCCACCTTTCAAAGATGGGATTTTTATCACAAATAGGAGTTCTCCCTACCTTTAGTGTAGCTTATAATACAAGATAGTCGCGATATTAGTCAACACCCGTGTTGGGTGTTTTGATCCCATTGTCTATTTAGTAGGTTATATGATTTTTTTTTTTTTAAACGAACAAAAAAAAAACACATAAATTTAAGTCGAATACAATAAATGCTTAAGCAAGTGCTGTAGATACTCGATAAATCAGAACAAAATCATCCAAGAAATGAAGAAAAATCAGGACGTGACTAAAATATCAATCAATTATGAAGTGATCCTTTAAAATCAACTTGTATTCTACTGTTCACGAAAATAGTATTCAATTGTCATCATATGGACTAAATGTGCTACATATACGTAAAATATTCATAAAAGACTATTAAAGCACCTTGAAAATTTAGAGGATCCCATACTCGTTTGGTTCAACTTTGGAGAAATGCAAATCCATTTCCCCAAGTATCTTTGAGTGAATGGGCATTTTGTGAAGGCAAGTGTGTTTGGTTGTGTATATTTTGTAAAGTAACTTTAAGGTGAAAAGAAAAATGACAAAAAGAAAAGAAAATGGAGGAGGAGATGCAACTAGAGAGGGGAAAATCGTGGGGTAGCGGCTAGTGGCGGTGGCACTGGCAATGGCGCTGGTGGTGGTGGGGAGGCGGCTAGTGGCGATGGCGGTGGCGATGGCGATGGGGGGGAGGCAGCTCACCTGAGGTCGCTTCCCGGTGGCCAAATCTGGCCCCCCGGCAACCAAATCTGGCCCCTTGCGGCATCGCTTGGTTCGTGCGCACCAGGCGATGCCACCTAAGGTTTGCGCGACCTCAGGTGACATCGCCGAAGGTCGCGCAACGCTGGCTGGTTGGGGGTCACACCACCCTAGGCGGTGGTCATCGAGGACGCGCAACCCCAGGCGGTGGTGGCGACTGTTAGAGAAGCGCGACTTTTAGGCGGGGAAGAAAAAGATGAATAGTGACGCGATGAATAGTGGAAATTGCATCTTCAAAATGCCAAAGCCTAAAGCAGCTCCTCCCCGGCATTCAGCTTTCAACATTGGGAATGCTTACATTTTGGCAAATGAGCTTCCAAAAATATTTGCCAAACGCAAAAATTTTCTCCAAGGCGCTTTGGGGGCCTAAAGCCCCTTGGGAAAGTCGAACCAAACGGGATGTTATTTCCACCCACGGATGCCAACTAGTCGACCTTTTTAACTTTCCCCAATTATAGAGCGAATCACTTTATTGGGCCTTACAATCAACAGTTTTTTCACAAAAGAAGACTCATCGACTTAAGTCAACAATCGATGACTAACCTTGTCTCAGCATGGGAAGGCTTCTGGTGCTCTTTTTCTCTCGGTCACTTTCTGAGCAAATGCTCTTATATGTGTTAGAATATATTTTATTATTTTGAATGTAATCCTGATTTTTATTTTCCAATTAATTCCGATTTATTACCCAATTTATTATCTGCATTTATTACGTGATATTTGCCCATTAATATATTACCATAATGATTTTGATGGAAAACGTCGGTAACATAAAAAATGGAATAAAAATATTAGGTCGTCTAATTCAAACCCTATCACTATAGAAAACACACCATCACATTTGAGAGATACTGGCTAGTGGAACATGACGTATAGATATGGTGATTCCATATTCGGAGATTGATCACGCTCGTTTTATCTGTGATTTTTCAAATTTGCAGATTTTCATCAATGGTTGGAAGTATGTCGATCCTTTATGTTTATGCAAGTTGATCCCAAATTATGCACGTATTTGTTTGTGAATGATAGATCGAGATCGTCAATTTTTTTTTTTTTTTCAGATTTAGTCTTACCATTGGTATTAGAACATATTTATGATCTCTGCCTTGGGGAAATTTTGGAATTTTTCTATGTTTTATGGAATTATGAATGGGTAAAATTCGGATCTTTTGTGGCTTGGAACGGAATCTCTAATTCTAGCCAAATTCAGCTGACCCACTATGCGATAATGGATCTACACAGTTACACTGCTATTAGGAAGAAAACCCTTAAGGCTGCGTTTGGCAGTCGGGATAAAAATTCGGGATATGATATAATTTATCATATCCTATGTTTGTTGTTCGTTCAGGACAGGATAAAGTCGGATATAAAGGGGATATAGACATGATAAAATTATCCCATGGGGGAGGTGGAATAAAGGTGGATATGATTTTTAATGTTCATAATAGGAAAGTTATTTTTCTCGAATAACAAACTTATTAAATTAACAAAATTGAAATTATATTTCAATATAAATAATATTTGAATTCTAATTTAAGAAATTAAAATGAAAAAAAAATAGAAATTTATTTAAAATTAATCTTATTTTAATTTGTATATTCAACTTTAATTCTATCTTAATCTATAAATTACATATTTATATTTATTATATATTTTAGGTATTTTTGTAGTTTAGGTATGTTAAAAAAAGTTTATTATTTGATAAAAGTTTATTAAAGAATGATGAAAGGGAAAAAGAAATAATAAAGAAAATAATATAAAAAAGAGGAAAAATAAAATAAAAATAAATTAAGGAACAATGTTACGAGAAATTTTCACCATCTCCGTTTATGAACATTTAGGTTCATTTATAATGATATGCCATTTATATCAAAAAAGTGTATATGATATCATGTGAATATATTCGACTTTAATACTACGATTCACCAAACAATGGACCGGATATAAAAAAAAATCCCAGGATTTCATATTCTATCATATCCAGTCATATCCTAATTAGAAATTTGGACGACCAAACATAGCCTAAGATTATTCGGTATACTACCGACTGCCAGAGGCTAATCGAGCGGTGAAATTTTTGGTAGTTAAGGTTCTGGGGTAAATTGTTTTATGCTTAATTCCGGTAAATTTATTAGCTATTTTTGCTAGATCTTGGAGCTATACGTTCATCTCGGTGTTGTCTTCGAAACCTATTGATCAATTTGATCGAACGTGGGTTGTGGAAGAAGCCCCAGCCGACAGAACGAAGGCTACTCGCAGCCGAGCACAATGGAAGAAGAAAAATTGCGGAAGTGGGCGCATGGGCATGTGCAACGCGGGCCTTCAGGCAGCGAGCGCACACGCATGCGCACTATGGACCCCATCATGCAAAATTACAATTTTGCCCTTATCTCACCTAAATTACGATTTTGCCCCCTCCATATTAAGTAAAATTACGATTTTGCCCTCGCCGCATAAAATTCCGATTTTGCTCCCTTTGGGAATGAAAATTTACTATTTTTCCCTTCTAGCGTAATTTCCATTTTACCCCTTACAAGTAAAACTTCAATTATGCCCTTGCGTGTAAAATTTCACTTTTAACCCCTTTACACGTGATTTTATTATTTTTCCCTTACATGCAATTTTATGAATATTTTTCGTAAAATTAAATGTCTAGTGATCCGTATATATTTAATTAATTGAAGATTAGCCACAGCATATTTGATTATATTGAATTTTATACATTTAAGAGCCTATGGATCACATATAGTCAAAGACATTATTGTGATTAGTCACATTAATATTATGAATTTTATCTCATAGTAATTTTCAATATATTAATGTGATCAATTAGGATGAAATGTTATTTTATCTTTCTTAATTTACCCATAGGGATTGAGGAGGGGAATATAATTTGATAGTTTCATTATCAAGTAATTATGAATCTATTTAAATTAGAAACTTAGCCCACAGGCAGTTTTTAATGTTATGTGATTTATATTTTATAACATGTTCTACATTGGTAAAATACGATTTTAGTTTATTTGCCTCAAATATATTGATACATATGTCTCTCTTTTATTATGATGCAGTCTTACCACATATGATTAGTTTTGGTATAATTGTTCCCAAGCTGAACGGTAATAATTATAAAGAAGGAAATGAATTAATTTTTCTCCAATTGGGGTGCATAAATAGTGATTATGCTTTACGATCGAACGAATCAAGCTGAACCTACGAGGCTAGCACTCAAGCTAAATATACTCTTTATGTATAATGAGAACGGTCCAACCACCTCAGTGATGTATATAAAAACAAAACTTTCTATTAGTATTTATGGTTCAGTCATTCAGCATAACAATGCCAAGGAATTGTTGGAGGTTATTGATGCGCAATTTGAGTCTTTAGAAAAGGCGTATGCCATGACCCTGATTTGAAGTTCTCATCATTGAATGTAAAAGGTGTGCGTAAGCACATTATGAAGATGAGGGACATTGCAGCTCAACTGAAGAATTTTGAGGTTGGGATATCAGAATAATTTCTTGTGTATTATATCATGAACACTCTCCCACAAGAGTATGCCCCTTCAAGATCTCTTATAACACTCATAACACTCATAACACTAAATGGTCAATCAATAAACTTATGATCATGTGTGTTCAAGAGGAAGAGAGGCTGCTAATGGAAAAAGAAGAAAGTGCTCATATGGCTATAAAGGATAAGTACCAAGGGCAAGACAATCATAAGGGAAAAGGTAAAATGCCTTTACCTCCCCAAGCTGGTATTAAGAATGAATCCAAGTGCTTATTTGTAAAAAGAAGGGGCAGATGAAAAAGGATTGCGCCAAATTTAAAGTATGGCTCAAGAAGAAGGGTAATCTACTCTCATGTGTTTGTTATGAATCTAATATGGTTGATGTGAGTCGCAACACTTTGTGGCTTGATTCTGGTTCTATAATTCACATTTGGAATTCATTGCAGAGTCTTTCAGAACCAATGATAACGGGAAGTGAACAATGCATCTATTCAGGAAACAATATGCACTTGAGTGTGGAAGCTATTGGGACATGTAGATTAGTTCTTAATAATGGCTTTATTTTGAATTTAGAAATGATCTATGGCTTTATTTTGAATTTAGAAATGATATTTTATATTCCTAGTTTCTCTAGAAATTTAATTTCAGTTTCAAGACTTGTACCTTTAGGATATTCTTTTGGATTTTTAGGTTCAACATTCAATTTATCATATAAATCTGAAATTGTTAGGAGTGGTATTTTGTTTGACAGTCTCATTCAAATTAATTTACAAGATAATGCCATTTATAATGCGATGCACGTTCACGATAATGCCGGCATAAAGCAATGTGTTGTGAATGAGGATTCCTCTATATTGTGGCATAGTAAATTAGGACATATTTTCATCAATAGAATTAAGTGATTAGTAAATGATGGAATACTTAGTATTACAGATTTTATTGATTATGACACTTGTGTGGAATGCATAAAGGAAAAGTAGACCAACAAGTCAAAGAAAGGTACTAAGAGAAATATGGAAATATTAGAAATTATACATACAGATATTTGTAGTCCAGATATGACTCAAATGGTCAGAAATACTTTATCTCTTTCATAGATGATTATTCACAATTCATGTATCTTTACTTGCTTTGTGATAAGCACGAAGCGTTAGATGCTTTTAAGGTATTTAAAATCGAAATAGAGAAACAATGTGGTAAGCAAATTAAGATCGTGAGATCAAATAGATGTGAAGAATACTATGGTAGATACATTGAAGATGGACAAGCACCTGGTCCATTTGCCCAATACACCATGCCTAGTTCTCCAGACCAAAATGATGTAGCAGAAAGAAGAAATCGAACATTATTGGACATGGTGCGAAGTATGCTCGGCAACTCCAGACTTCCTAAGTTCTTGTAAACTGAGACTCTTAAGACGGCTATGTACTTCTTAAACCGAGTTTCGACCAAGGCCGTCTCAAAGACGCCTTTTGAGTTATTTAGAGGTTGGAAACCTAGTTTGTGACATGTACACTTTTGGGGATACCCGTTTGAAGTAACAATCTACAATCCACAGGAAAAGAAATTAGATCCAAGGACTATAAGGGGACATTTCATTGGATATGCCAAAAAGTCCAAGGGATATAAGTTGTATTATCCATCTCATACCTTTTGCTAGGTTTCTTGAAAATGACCCGATCGGTGGGAGCAATCAATATAGGGACCTTGTTCCTGAATAAGATCATTCAGATACATTCCACCTCAAGTATCGGATTGGTTGTTGTTTATAATGCTCATTTAGTTCAACCGGCTATTGAACAATCAATCATTGAAGATCCACAACCTGCCGATATTGATTCGGTAAACTCAACTATTCAGCAATTACCAAATACTATTGAGCTTCTAGTTGAATAACAACCTTCTTAAGAGCATGTTGATGCAACATTAAGAATTTCTACTAGAATAAAAAAAAATCAATGATCCCTAATGACTACATTGTGTATCTGCAAGAATCTGACTATCATGTTGCAGTTGAAAATGATCCTGAAACATTTTTACAAGCCATGAGTTGTGATAAATTTGATTTGTGGTACAATGCCATAAAGGAAAAGATGAGTTCTACGACATCTAATGAGGTCTAGGATTTAGTTGAGTTGCTTAATGGTGTGAAGGTCATTTGTTGTAATTAGGTCTTCAAAACTAAGAATGATTCATTGGGTAACATTGAGAGATACAAAGCAAGACTCGTTGCCAAGGGATTCACTCAAAATGAAGGAATTGATTACACGGAGACATTTTCTCCTATATCCAAGGAAGATTATCTTCGTATTATTTTTGCATTGGCTGCTCATTTTGATATGGAGTTACATCAAATGGATGTAAAAATGACATTCATCAATGATAAACTAGAAGAAGTGGTTTACATGAAACAATCAAAAGGATTCTTCTTTAGTGATAGTGCAAGCTTAAGAAGTCTCTCTATGGCTTGAAACAAGCATCCCGCCAATGGCACTTGAGGTTCCATGAGGTCATCTCTTCATTTGATTTTGTAGAGAATGTCATGGATCAAATATATACCAGAAGGTTAGTAGGAGCAAAATTCGTTTCTTTGTACTATATGTCGATGACGTTTTACTTGCAATCAATGATAAGGGGTTATTACATGAGATGAAACAATTTCTCTCTAAGAGTTTTGACATGAAGAATATGGGTGAAGCATCTTATGTCATCAGCATTAAGATCCATAAGGATTGACCTCGAGGTATATTAAGATTATCTCAAGAAACCTATATCAATAAAGTCTTAGAGAGATTTTGGATGAAAGATTGTTCACTAAGTATAACACTCATTATGAAGAGTGACAAATTTAATTTGAAGCAATGCTTGAAGAATGATTTTGAAAGGGAAGAAATAAAAAACATCACATATGCTTCTATTGTCAAAAGCTTGATGTATGTTTACGTTTGCACTCGACCTAACATTGCTTTTGTTGTGGGAATGCTGGAAATATACCGGAGTAATCCAGGTATTGGCCACTAGAGAGCTACAAAGAAGGTGATGAGATACATTTAAGGTACAAAGGGACACATACTTATGTAAAGACGAATGGACAGCTTGGAGGTAGTTGGTTACTCGAATTCAAACTTTGCTGGCTACCTTGATTCTTGTAAATCAATATCGGGATATATTTTTATGTTTGCTGGCGGAGTTATATCCTGGAGGAGTGGAAACAAACTTTAGTTGCTACTTCTACTATAGAGGCAGATTTCGTTTCGTATTTTGAGGTCACCTCACATGGTGTGTGATTGAATTGTTTCATATCAAAACTTAGAGTTGTGAATTCCATTGCTAGGCCATTAAGAATATTTTACGACAATTTAGCTGCAGTCTTCATGGCTAAAAACCAAAAAAGTGGTAGTCGAACCAAGCATATCGATATCAAGTATTTAGCCATCAGAGAATGTGTTAAAGAAAAAAAAAAGTGGTTATAGAACACGTAAGCACTAGATTGATGATAGCTAATTCTTAAACTAAAGGCATGCCACCAATGAGTTATAAAGATCATGTATTCAGAATGGACATTAGTACAATATTGGAAAATTTTCTTTATAGAGAAGAATTTGTGAGACTTTTATTCATTTGCAATGTTTTTTCTCAATACAGTTGTATACATTTGGTTATTTTGAAAAAATCAATTATATTTGACCTAGAGTAAACATAAAGCTTATTCATTTAGTTATTTAATCGCATATGGGCTGATGAAATGTATTGTGATACACGGAAGATAATGCTCACTCTAAGAGTTAATATTTCATTTGATGGAATATTAGGATCATGTGGGAGAATGTTATAATATATTTTATTATTTAAATATGATCCTAATTTTGTATTTCTCAATTAATTCCGATTTATTGTCCAATTTATTATCCGCTTTTATTACGTGATACTTTCCCGTTAATATGTTATCATAACGGTCTTGATGAAAGACGTCGTAATGTAAGAAATAGAATAAAAACGTCAGGTCGTCTAGTTTAAACCCCATCACTACCAAAAAAAAAAAAAAAAAAAAAAAAACGTTTGAGGGGTATTGGCTAGTGGAATAGGACGTACAAATCTAGTGATTTCATATTCGGAGATCGATCACGCTCCGCGCATCCGTCATTTTCCTTATTTGCAAATTTTCATTAATAGCTAGAGGTATGTTGATCCTTTATGTTTTCGCAAGTCAATCTCGAAGTATGCCCATATTTGTTTATGAAGGATAGATTAAGATCGTTAGTTTTTATTTAGATTTAGTCTTACAATATGGACCTAATTCACATATTAATCGAGTCAATCACAGTTGTGGATAAAACATTTCTTTCTAATCCACTCAAGAAGGGCCAAATACATTTGCGCAACAAGTGACTAATTATGCTTTCTATTGTCAATTTCATTTAAAAACAAAAGCATTAGGCAAAAAAAAAAAAAAAAAAACATCTATTGATATCTTGAGAATTGTCTTCAAATGATAAAAGAGTAATTGCAAAGAAAAATTGCTAAAACTATTTTCTCAAATGGAAACACCATAGATCCAGAATGAGAACATAGGGTTTGAAAGTGAAAAGTTCCGCCTCAAAAGGCACCTCCAAAGACTAAAAACCCAATCTTTCCAAATCAACTATTTCTACTTTCTACATTTGGATCAAGAAAGAACTTGAGGACGCATAATAAAAAAGGTATTGACTTGGAATGGAATTATTAGGGATAAGTCCATTAAAACTTCTAAAACTTGTCATAAAAGTGATAATTGAATCTTAAAATTTTCAAAAAGTGCGAACAACTCATGAAACTTGTCATGAAAGTGCAATCACGTCCTGAAATTTATTACGAAATTGCAATTGTTATGAATGCGCAATTAAGTTCTAAAACTTTCAAAAAGTGTTATCAACAGATTGACTTGATTAGACCAATTTGATAAGTTTGAAGATTTGATTGCATTTTTGAAAGTTCAATTGCATTTTCGTTATTGGTGACAACTTATTAAAAAAGAATTCTTGTCACAAAAGTGAATTTTCGTGATAAGTTTTATGACTTAATTATACTTATTGAAAGTTTTATGAATCAATTATACTTTCGTGACAAGTTTTGGGACTTCTAGTACACTTATCCTCGATTGTTGTTCAGCGTGCAATTCGGTTTCTTTTGCTTGTTTCTTAGAAAAAGGTTGGAATGCTCATACTAAGAGTGCCTATTCCTAGAATGGCCATTTTATTCGTTGACAAAATATTAATAAAATAATTTTACTCAACTATTTCAAGTGTAATCTTGATTTTTTTCCTTACACATTATAATATTTTAAGACATTTTAGACATTTTGATGCTATCCTTTCCATTCCAACATCTTCCGGACACTAGAAAAGACATCGTCAAATTTTCTCCTCTTCATTCCTTTGCAACAAACAAACACAAGTATTTTATTTACTTATTTCGTTTCATTCATTCTCGTGTTTTATTTTATTTCATTTTGTCGTACCAAAAATAGTGCTATGTTACACAAGATATATACTTTCTTCCTCTCATATGTGGTGCTGAATCCGATCACATTGGAATAAATAATTTGGAGATAGAAAGGGTGTAGACTTAATTTTCCTAATTTTTATTGTGCATTCCAATTAGTGAATGGTACTCCCCATTTTTATATTGGGAAAATATCAAAAACCACCCTTACTTTTGCCACTATTACCAATTATATCATTTCTTTAAGTTATCGCATTGCCTCCTAATTTTTCATTGTGGATGCCAATTTGCATGTCACACAAGTCAACAAAGCTCAACGTGGGCGTTGGGCGTTGGGCGTTGGGCTACAAAAAAGAGGGAGAGAGATAGAGAGAAAGAAAGACAAAGCACAGAAGGGCAGGCGTGGTCAAGGACAGTAGTTACTGGACTTGATATTTCAATGGAGAATATATTTGTTTAAGAGGTCCTTGTAAGTCAAATCTCATACGTGCACGCCAAGTTCATGAGCCATCCCACTCCATACATCACGGCAATAGTATGGGGGATAAAAAGGCGAGAAAAAGAACCTCTTTAACTCTTTAAATTAAACCTTTTCTAAAAATGTTCCCTATTTAACTTTATAACGATCTCACTTGATTCGACAATGATAGAGTTAAGATAAAGCATTACTGCAATCAACTGATCATAGCATAGGAATTTATAGACATGATCATGTTATTGTTTCAAGGTAAAATTTTAAGATGCAAATTTAATAACTAGTGGCGCAATATGTCGGTCCTAATAATTCCAGTACGTTTGTGGACAAATATGATCTCCATAGACCAATTTGGGCGATGAATTACGAAGAAGATGATCCATTAATCTTTTACTGACATTTTTGTCTTGAGGAAATCAAGAATAGGGCCATACAAATGAATCCAAAGTGTGTGGATTTCCCTTGCACAAAGTGTGAAGATTTTCCCTTCTAGTGGTGGTGGCCGTCGCCATTTAGAGTCCCCACCTTTCAAAGGTGGGATTTTTATCACTGGTAAGAGTTCTCCCTCCCTTTAGTGTAGCTTATAACACAAGATAGTCATGAGATTAGTCAACACTAGTGTTGGGAGTTTCAACCCCATTGTCTGTTTAACAAGTTATATGATTAAAAAAACAAAAAAAAAACAAAAAAATGCATAAATTTAAGTCAAATACAACCACTGGGGTTTGCTCCAGTGGCCACCCTTTCAACATGAAAGGAGAATGTGAGGGATTTGAATCTCCACCTTCTCATGGAGGGTTAGGGTGGGGAAGATTTAGTTTCACGAATGAGTTTTGACTCCTACGCCCTGCAATGAGGCAGACAAAAGTCTGAGAGTGAAAGTTAAAGTAGAAATAGAGTAAGACCGATAAAAAAAGAAAAAGAAATCAAATACAATAAATGCTTAAGCAAGTCCATAGGTACTTGATAAATCAGAACAAAATCATTCAAGAAATGAAGAAAAATCAGGACATGAGTAAACCCACCAATCAATTATGAAGTGATCCTTTAAAATCAACTTGTATTCTACTATTCACAAAAATAGAATTCAATTGTCGTCATATGGATTAAATGTGCTACATATACGTAAAATGTTCATAAAAGACTATTAAAGTACCTTGAAAATTTAGAGGATTCCATATTCTACGTCAAAACGCTTGCCGGTTTTGACGAATACTTTAGCTCCGACTAATCGGATTTGGAGTAGTAGAAACTTAATTAGATGGCTCATGCAAATTCAATAATTTGATTAGACAAGTTAAAAGCTCAAGTACTTGATTATAAATGTGCGTTAATTTAGGGATTAAACGTGGAATTTTATCCAAATCTCATTGCCACCCACATACGCCAACAATTCGACCCTTTTACTTTCCCCAATTATAGAGCGAATCACTTTACTGGGCTTAACAAGGACAGTAGTGGGAGTGATGACGGAGCTCGATAACCAGGGGCTGGTCATAGGTAGCGGGGCAGCATCTAACGGTGGTGGGTGGTGGTTGACGGTTGGTGAGAGCATTAAGCTTTGTCATTGGGGACTAGCATTTCTGTGCTTGGTGTTCTTTGGAAGAATAATGGGATTTTGTCATATGCAAAGTGATTTTTTAAAATAGAGGATGAAAAGTGGCAAAAGATGGATTAGTAGTTTTCCCCCTTGGGGCCTGCGCAAGTGGTTTAGTAAGGTTTCGCAACAGTAAAAACCATTCAAACTCAAAGCTTTTGTTATTGGCGTCCTGGGTTCTGTATACGTCTTATACCTTTGTCCAGAGTCTGTCTCATTGCCTCTGCTCTAGCAACTAAGATGTGGGATTTATATTTCTCTAGAGATTGCTTTGACAACAGTCTCCAATCCTTTTATTTAGGTTCTATGCAAATTGCACAATTTGTAATCCGATTTTAGATGCACTAACGGGCTTGAGTTTGATAATGGAAGAAATGGAAGGTTGAATGAGATCATGGGAGATTGAGCTTGTGTACCTGGATGAGATGCGTGGCTACGTTGTTTTACAAATTATGTTCGTAAAGAGAAATGGACAAGGATAGAAAATGATGAAGGGCATAGAAATAGAGAAGATGAAAGCCTAATGGACTCACGTACCCAAAGGACAAAGGTGAAGAAGAAAAGAGAATCCAACAGCTTCAAAATAGTGCTAAAGTTTGAAGATTAAGAAATTGGTTGCCCACACCCTCACAACGTGGCAGAATAAAGTCCAGAAAATAAGCGAGACTGGCTTAGAGAGTAAAGAGACCAAGCTGAAAGAAACGAGCAGAATCCCACGCACTAGTTATAAAAGAGTAACTGATTTTTAGATACCCACGGACAGAATTTTGTTTTGAAAGGAAAACAAATTAATTTAGGAGACGAAATCAAAAGTAAACGAAGAACTATTTTGACATGACAAAATTGGTTTTCCACTGTTAATTGCCGTCATAAATTTTTATATCCAGCTCTAATGTTGGTTCCTCTTGATTAAACAAAATCAGTAATCACGGTTAAATTTGTTCGAGTAGTGTAATGATTGGGGCTTCTTCTAATTTGTATTTCCAAAACCGAGAGGAACAATAATGGTGCGAGGTAAAAAAAGTACGTACTTTTTCTACTTTATATTATTGTTGCGCCCATCTCCCTGCTCTTCTACTCAAATTAGGTTTAGGAACGACGATTCGACCAGTTTTGCAGGTCTTCGGAGTTCTTTCCCCTGCTTGATATGAGCCTTGTTGATATAAGGTATTGAGCTGTTACCTATAGTCTTGCCTAAAAACAAGACCAGAGCACTTTCCTATGACTAGTTCTTGAAAACTCATTCACAAGCTGCAAACGCTATTACATGTACAAGCCCCTAATAGCCATTTGCAGTAACAAAAAGTTGCCTCTATATGTTTTTTCTAATAGCTCTCACTCAAGAAGCTCTCATAAAACTTTTTGGCTATCATGGCATTTCCAGACTCTTTTGAATCCTATGGAGATCTCTATTTTCAGTACTTAAAGCACAGAAGTGAGCCATGTCAAAGACTTCGGCTGGAACAAGCAGAACTAATCCACTTGTATATTTTACACTGCATGTACCTATCTCAGCCTTTTTGCAAAGACTGAGTATATTTTACATTTTGTAATGTGAGTTTTACGCTATGATTGGCAGATGCATGAGAAGTTTGATGTGTAGATGCTTGTCATACTGTGCCATGAAAGCTGCACCTCTGTGAAGCTCCAATATACCTTCGGTAAGTCACAGCAAAAAATCTCGAATCCGAACTGGCCTTTTTATTGCATTTGTGAAACCCTGCAGAAAAGGAAATCACTAACTCATAAACAGCAAACATTAAATCGAGTAAGCAACACACCAAAAAAAGAAAAAACCTATAATGAAAAGTAGAAATGCATAATCTTTTATGTTATTTCAGCTATTGCAACTACTGATTAATGAATTCTGTCCATAACTGGTTACAATGTAGATGCACCGAGGGCATGTCACTTCATGTATTTATATTTTTCAGTAATGATATTCAAGGATGTGCAAAAGATGGCAATCAGTCATTTGATATTAATTGCAGTAGAAGCTTTCTCGGGGCCTTCAATCCTGCTTATCTGATATGAATAGCATATCATTTTCAGATTCTGGTGGGAGCCGAAAATCTCAGAGGGGTTTGTTCTTGTAGTTTGCTTTCCATAATCTATATGTCTATCGCGTGGGGCAGTATTCAATTGGGGATTTGATGTTTGAACATCTCATTCACGCTTTCTACTTTGTCACCAGCTTCTATTAAGTGAGGATGACATCACATATATTTTTTTTTTTTTGGTAAAAGGTAAGTATTATAGATAGACTAGAGAGCCATGAGACCATACAAAGAACAGCAGGGAAGAGCCGGCGCCAAAAACTTGCACTCAAAATGTCAGAGTACCACTCGAGTGGAAGGGTGCCAACCCGAGCTGCAGAGAAAGAAAAAGGAAATAGAAAAACGGGCAGCTAAAAGAAGGCTGACGAACAGCGCAGCCAGGGCAGAAAGCATGCCAAAATTAAACGAAGAGGGAGGGCAGAAATACAACCCCACAACACCAGGATACAACCAAATGAAAGCAGCAGCCGGGTGAACTGGAACCAGTAACAACAACGACTGAAAGACCCAGGGAAAGACGAGATAAAGAACCACCCAAACAAGGGGGAAGAGGGGGCTACCCACGAGCATCATCAATGCAAAGAAAAACACGAACGGAGACGACCAAATGATCACTTCAGTAGGAGGCCGTAACGCTTACTCAAAAATAGAAGGGTGGATACCCCAATTAAGCTGAAGACGTTTGTTGCGGGGGATATCCGGGACCTTGGAGAATGTAAGGGCCTTGTCTTTTACAGCTTTGATTAGATGGGCTTTCATGGCTGGGAGGGAGAGCTATTGGTTGCGGAAGATGATATTGTTTCTCTCCTTCCAGACAAGATAACATAAGGCACCAAAGGAAAACCTAGCCATTGATTGGTGGAACCCTGAATCAGATAAGGTGATTAATAGCCCACAAAAGGTTCACTTTCCAGGTCTGGTTTCTCCAAGGAAGATTAAACTTCGTTGCCCAAAAGGCCGCAAGGCCGCGAGTAATGGAGCAGCCAAAGAAAAGGTGATCGATTGAATCTGGTTTAATTGAACAAAATGCACAAGACACATCCGAGATTCTTCCATGGGTGAGTAACCTCACCTGAGTTGGTAGGCGATTGCGAGTAATCAGCCACAGGTGAGTTTGATAATGAGGAGGGAGAGAGGGGCTCCAAATAAACTTGTACCGGTGACTAAATGGCTTCCTCGTCCTCAGGAGATTCCAAGCAGAAGCTGAAGAGTAGATTCCAGACGGGTGACCCAGCCAAACCAGTCGGTCATTTTCCCCATTAAACTTGACATCACGTATTTTTACCTCATTAAACTTGAAAAGCAAAGGGTATGAGTCTCTCTTTAAGGTGGTCGGCTTTGGTGCAGCATTGCCTGAGGTCTGAGAACCATCAGCCTTCAATTTTCTAAACCTGTTCCATAGAAGGATAATATTTAGCAAAATCGGAAATAATACATGCTCTAAGGCATATCAAATGTAGATAATATTTTTCAGCAAGCAGCAGATCTCCTATTTTATTGCAACATCAACGGAAAGATAAGATCTATGCAAATACACACCAATTTGAAAACCAACGGGGATAAGGACACTAACAATGTCATAACTTCAGCACTTATTTTGTTACCATAACTTTTCAAGTGATCATTTGAGTATCATAACTTAGAAAAAAAAAAGCAGATCGTTAAATTATATAAGCAATTCTCTTGCCGGAAAATCCCATGTGGCATTGATTTTTGGCAAGCCTTGTCGGATTATTTAATACATAACAAATGCCACGTAGGAATTTTAGGCAAGGAATATCGCAGATATAACTTAAGTGATTTGTTTCAAAAAGTTATGACACTTAAATGATCGCTTTAGAAAGTTATGGTATCAAAGTGAGCATTGTAAGAGAATTATGGTACATTTAGTATCCTTTTTCCCAAACCATTGAGATGTCAATCAAAACCAAAATGTATGTATCAATCACAAGCTACCTATCATGTCAACCATTTCAAGACCAAATTGTACTTTGAAAGGCTATTGGTAACATCAAGGGAGGCATATCACAATTTCTGTCAGTTTTAAATATACACAAAAATAGTATGCCGTGTTTAAATTCTACAGACAACCTATGTGGAGTGAAGTAAGCTCATAAGGGAAAATGAGAGCCACCCAATTACAGTATCATCATTCAAGAAGAACAGCGGGATTTCATGCTAGCTGTGAATTAACAATAGGAGCTGCTGCTTTTAAGTATTCTTCCAACTTAAAACTTAGGTGCTTTTAAGAATTCTTCCAACTTAAAACTTAGGCAAATATTAACTACACACTAAGTTCGGAAAATCAGATTTTTGAGGACTGTCAGTGAATTTAGCTACCATCTTATGTTAGTATAGACAGACAAGGTTAATGGAACCATATGGCCATATATAAAGACAGGAAGAAAAATGTTTTACGAGAAAGAGACTAAGCATTTCCATACTTCCAAATTCGAGAGGTAGATGATATTTTTCCCAGTCAGGACAATACTACAGCTGTAGCTGTGAGAGACTTTTAAAAGGATATTGCGGGTTACAGAAAGAAAACGTGAGTTTTCTCTCCCTATGTATTCTGCAATCCAAACTTTTAAACAATGACCACTCTAGTTAAAGTTAGAAGGTTGTAAAGAAATACTCAATGATCAAAATAAAGCACCTGTCAAAGAAGCTGGAGCCAGCTGGAGGCTTTCTGGAACCATTAGCAGGCTTTAGCTTCCCATCCATGGCAGTAGCTCTGTTGTGAGCAAGGGATGAAGAATTAGTGGAGGCACTCGCATTATATTTAGTAGAGCTAGATATATGAGCTCCACTTCCAATGTCCTTCATAGCACAAGTGGCCGTAGCATGAGAATTGTATCTTGCTCCAACATTCTTCTCTACTTCGCTATCTTGTATTTTGCTGTTCCATCTTTCAGTGGGGTAAGCAGATTTCTCAGTGCTCCCACGCAAAATCTTTTGTTTCTCGACCTGAGTTTCATTGAAATTAAGGATGTGAGGAACAAAAGAGTACGTCGATGAAAAAGGGAAAGCTTCATAATAGCCTAAACCACCAATATTGTCACGCCCCGATCCTCGGGCACGCACACATCCGTCTCACTTGGTCGATTTTATAATGCGATATCCCAGGACAATGTATCGCCGACCCTTTCATTTTTAAGCACATGCGGAAGCAATTAAAATCCCCAGACAATAAAACGATGGGATAGAAAAGCAGGGCCATATTTTTCATATTGAAATTTATAACCAAACTTTTGTGCATGACATCAATTAAAGAACTTCATAACTATTCACATCAATTGGAACTCACAAGAGAAGATAGAATCTCAATCCCTTCAGGTCATACTCAAAATCTCTCTCGGTATTATCTTCTTCTTCCAAAAGTCATTCTACTCAGGTTTCACCTCCGAGTTCTCCTTCTCAGATTCCTCCTCAGCTCCTCAACGGGTTCCTGAAATGTTTTTCCCCAACTGGGATGAGACTACGTCTCAGCGAGTTCTACCCCACTAAGCCCGATTAGTAAACTATTATACTATAGGCTGCCTATACACGCATAGGGCAGAAGACGTACCTTGGCATCAGATCCCACCTGCAAGTCAGTACAATTCACAATAGACACTCAAGCAATCATATTATCGATCGAAGCATCGATCAAATCGACCTAGTCGATTAAATGCCAACAAGACCACTCACGGTCATTTCTAATCAGTCAATCAATCAACAACATCAAATCAAAGCAATGAATCACATTAAGTCACACTCAGATCGAATCATCGATCAATCGACCTAGTCGATTACAAGCCAATCAGGCCATCTCATGGTCATTTCCAATAAATCGATCAATTCACAACATCAAATCAATCAATGATCAATCGACCTAGTCGATTTCACGTCATCACGACCCATGCTTGGTCGGCACATTCAATACTATCTATAAGTCCGACCATAGTCCAGGACTGCTCACTCTAAGCTGATATATAGATAGTATAGCTCACACTAAGCTGATAGGGTTAAGGTATACTGCTCTCGCTAAGCTGCCATATCACCCGTAGGTTGATATAGTATACCGGTATACTGCTCTCGCTAAGCTGACATATCGCCCGAAGGCCGATATAGTATACCCCCGATGCTCCCACTAAGCTGATAAAGTGTACTGCTCGCACTAAGCTGACATATCGCCCGTAGGCTGATATAGTACACCAGTATACTGCTCTCACTAAGCTGACATATCAGAGCCCGTAGGATGATATAGTATACTATCCAACCATTCAATCCATTCCATCTGATATCCTTCTCGATAAAATAGCCGTGTGTGGGGACACGGTCGGCCTTAGCCAAAATATTATAATTTCCTTTTTCATAAATCCCACCATTCTCTACAGCCCACCAAAACACTTTTGGTGCTGTCAACCGACACCCGGTTATTTTCCAATCAATAATCAAAGATTATTCCATTAAAGGATAATTCTCAATTTCATAAATAATTCAATTCAGCACAAACTACAACTCGATTAAATAAACGAATTGCGCCATGACAATCGGCACGAAATTTCGGTCGTCGACCATTTTAAATTTAATTTCTGAAAAATAATTAATTAATTAATTAATTTCGAAAATTAATTATTAAATGTTAAAAATTCCATTTAGCTCAAAATAAGGCCCAATTGAATAAACGAACTTCACCACGGTCATCAGCATAAATTTCCGGTCACGGGCCATCCGAGTTGAATTTTCGGAAAATAAATAATTATTTAATTAATTTCGAAAATTAATTAATATTAAAAATTCAATTCGGCTTAAATTAAAGCCCGATTAAATAAACGGACTTCGCTACGATCATCAGCATAATATTCCGGTTCCAGACCATCTCCCTTGAATTTTAGAAAAATAAATAATTATTTAATTTAATTCCAAAAATTAATATTTAAATGCCCAAAAATCTCACTTAGGCCCGAATCATCAAATTGAAGCCCGATTAGGCGTCGGAAAATTCCCGAGATGCTTCCAATAAATAGTAGACCACGTCTACTTGCTAATTGCGCAATCAATTTATTTAAATCACATCACAATTGACTAATAATTGCTAATTACTTCTAATCTAACAACCTAAACATAATTAATTAAAACTAAACCAACCTAAAGCATAATTAGCCAACTAATCCAAGATTAGTGAGATTACTCACCAAATCGCGCAAGTCGGATCAATCCGACGGCGGCGACGCGAGAACGATTGTTCCCAAAGCACGGCTCGGATTCGGGGCCGGGAAACGGCCCAAAACGGCCTTGAACAGTGCTGGAAACCCATTTCCTGCACTCTCTGTGCGCGGCTGGTTAAGGGCGAATGAAGGCGGATCCGGAGCTGGGTTGGGTCGGAAATGGACGGAGGGGCCGAACCGAACCAAGGCGAGGCTTCACGGTGGCCGGAGGAGGGGTGGACGGCTCCGGCGGAGCTCCACCAGATCTGAAACTTCGCTGAAACAGAGGGCGAGCGAGGAGAGATGGTGACGCACGGAGTAGTGGCGAGGCGGCGGAGCGAGCGGCGCACGGCGGCGCGCGGGCGAGTGCGAAGCGAACGGGGCGGCGCGCGGCGGAGGTCGGTGGCGTCACACGTGCGGCGTTTTGCTGTCCTGTTTCGCTTCGTTCGAACCCAGGAGGGAGAAGGGGCGGAGATGCGCGGACGGCAGCGCGGCGGTAGCTCCGGCTTCGGTGGGCAACGACGGCGGCGAGAAGCGGTGACGGGCTGAGCTTCTTCGGCTTCTTCGGTTCCATGGTGCCGAGCAACCGAAGAGAAGAGGAAGAAAGGGGGTTTCGTCGACGGAGGAGGAGAGAAGAAGAAGAAGAAGAGAAAACCAATTTCTCTTTTCTTTTCTCTCTCTCTCTCTCTCTCTCTCTCTCTTATGTCAGCCGAACCAGCTGTCTTCCACTCACTTTTCCTTGCCAAGAATGCCCCTTCTAGAAGCTTTAAATAGGCCAAAGTGTGGGGGTAGAGGTGGCATACGAATTTGCTATTTTTCTCTCTTCAATTTTACTTAAATTGGTTCACTTCTCAACAAACAAAATTTCAATTGAAGCCTAAATAAATCCATCAAGGCATCCTTGTCCATTTCATGACTTTTCCCGTCATATAATCTAACTTGCATCGAAATTTCGAATTCAAGAACGGTCCTCTGAAATTTTCGACGAAAATGGCCCTACTTATCTAGTCGAAATTAGGACTCGAAAAAAAATCTGGATGTCACAAATATTCAAACCATACAGGACACCTGCAGATCCGCCCATACCCCTACATGCAGCGCATGCATAGCGCGCATGCGGTTTGGCCTGTGTGCACAAGCACCCAGACACCAGCATGACAAACCCAAAAGCACACGACATGCCGGCAGCACCCATGCCCCCACACAGAGAGAGAGAGAGAGAGAGAGAGAGAGAGAGAGAGAGAGAGAGAGAGAGAGAGAGAGAGAGAGAGAGAGAGAGAGAGAGTCTTAAGGGCCAACCAATTAATATGGCCTGTTTCTCTGCTGAAGTAACATGACAGAAACATAAGCTTCTGCGATAATGGCCGTAATTTGTGGGTCAAATGAATTGGCATCAACATATCAATTAAACTTCCCTTTCAGTAAAAGGATGGATAGATCTTTATTTCCATAAGATGGTGTGGGCCAAGATACAACCAGATGCTCTAACAGAGAGTTCAAACTTTAAGGTCCCTCAACTTTGAACAACAGTTGTTCCCTACAATTTACACTCAGCTCAGGATCAAGCCAATTTCATAAAAGTTTCTCTAATTGAAGCTAACAAGTTTTCCAGCTTCAGTTTACCACTGGGACAACATCATCTTAAGCAATTTGGTTGAGCTTCTGAGACACTTCTTACTACATGCAGCAGCTCATGCCTCTTGGGTACATAATCCAAAGCACCTTGTCAAGAATTAGAAAGACTTGCTGTCCTATCCTAACAACATATCTACCAGAAATCATAGGAATTAAAAGTTTGAGTGTGTCTCAATTTGATGGTTTTATTTAATGTGATGGGCCTAAGTTGGCCCGTCCACCTATGTTGGGCCTAAAAGTCCGGCCCACAATGTTAGGGCCCATGGCTGGAGGGATATGATGAAAGGATACGTTTCTTTTTTGTAGGGGACGTATATAAGGGAGAAAAGAGGGGGAGGAATGCACCTTTTGGCATAACGTACGTTCCTCCTCCCTCTCTCCCTCCAAAAAGAAAACAGTAAGCAAAAGGCGAATCCATCTTCCCTTCAAGGCCAATTCGCGCCATCGGATCGAACATGACCGGTTTCTATTCCTCATATCGGCGTCGGTGTTTAATCTGTGGCTAACAAGGTACGCTCGATTCCGTGGTGTGCTTTAGGATCGGTGATACATGTTTTTTCCGGGCTCGTTTTCCGCATAAGTTTAGGGGTTCGATTTAGTGTCGAATCCGGTTTTTGGGAATCCGACAATCCCAACACAATTGACATGTCAATTCTCTGGCTGATTGTGGTGATGATAAAGGTAGACAAACAAATTGGCATGAAAACATTAGGGTAGGTGCTTTATGCACCAAAAGTTAATTCAAATCTTAAAGTTTTATGCCAATACAACCTCAAACTGGATATTGTCATATCCTTCTCCCCTTTCAACATAGATAGATGGAAAGAAGATCAGCTTACAAAATGCTCAAAATCCAATCTGTTTAAAGCCAATTCCTGTTATTAAGAAAATGCCTATATTCGAGTGCTTCTGTTCTTCTAGGCTGGACTCAGTTGGGAAGAAGAAAATGTTGCCAGTTACATGTTTGTTGATTGAGCATTATGTCAGTTAAAGCGAACCACTCAACTTGATTCAAGACCATCAGTTTGAGAGGAATCAGCACATAAAACACAAAGCACCAAGCTAAAGGTCTTTACAAGCCTACCTCATGGACTAACACCTGCTTCATTGCTGCTGGTAGTATGTGATGACTAGACCTGTAGTCCTGTTTAGCACAGACAAGAATACTTTGAGAACTATATATTAACAATTACGTAGCATGCGAATTAGGACATGTAATTGACAAACCTTACCTCGAAGTTAACATAATTATGAAAAGGGGGATCAAAACCAAGTGAAGAGGAATCTGAGATAGCTTCTCCTTTCAGATCACCCCGTGGACCAGAATTTGCGTTCTTATATGTGATAGAATAAGACACCATCATGCTAACCAACTGATTCAGATCATTCTTCTCCTTCTCTGACAATAAGTGCATTGCCACCTGAGAGAAGTCCAAAGTCCTATTAAAGACCGTAGCAACAAAGCAACAAGGAATCTGTACTTGCACTGAAGTCGTTCTTTGCATGTAGTGTCAGCTGTCAACTTGCTTAAGTACCAGCAGTTGTGAAAATTGTGAGGGTTGGTTATTCATGTGTCATGATATTACAGTCAGTTCATGTCATCACTAAATTGTATCAACATTTTCGAGTTAAAAGGTGCCATGCCATGCTAAGAATGGGTTTCTCTCATTAAATTTGTTTTGTGTAAGGTTTGTGGTCACCTCTTGTATTTAGAATTGCCATCCTTTGGGATGCTTGGCCAAGGATTATTTCAGGTGAGAACTACAAAATGCCAGAAAACTAGCATTATGCATGTGGGGAAATACGGAAAAGCCACTCTTTTCATTCTAAACATTTTCTTTCTTTTTTAAGTTTTGTTTCCCCTCAATCCCATATGGTCCAATTCCCATGTTAGGTTACATGGATTTACAAAAAGAATGAGGGATACCATATGCTCTGCTAGGACTAAAAGCTGGTATGTATAAGTTTTTGCGAAATTGTGCTCTTGCCCATATTAGAATTTTCAAACAATTATTGAATAATCATTTCAAACAATTGTGTTAGGACCAATATCACACTGATCTCGTAGGTACGCTTAAAATGAAGCCATAAACTCTCAGAGGACCTAAAAATGAAGCCGACCTTGTGAAACTATATCCAACTACCATGATAAAGAAATTTAATGAATTCTTACTAAGTTATTACATTTCTTGGTTTAACAATGCAGTAGACAAAAATAATCAATGTGACATCACCAATTCTCAAGCATAAAGTACGCCAATGTATGAATAACTCTTGCGTGGATCGTGGTTCTAATTCAGGTTTTGATGTTGGTCTCTGATGTAAAACACCTCTACTTGCCCTTTGCTAATGACACTATTGTTTTACTCGGAAATGCTGATCATTACTGACTCTTAAATGTGTTGTTTTTTGCTTTGAAGATGTTTTTGGCCTTAGGATTGATAAGTGAAGTCATGCCAGTTGGGCCATTGTTGATCATTTTGAATACTCGTGGATGATTTAGTTCTAAAATTGAAAGCCTTGCTCTAAAATTTCTTGTTCTCCCTTGGGGTGCTCCTTTTAAAAGTGTGAGTGGAATGTCAATCTCCAAACAATAGAAATTCGTCAGGGTAGTTGAAAGAGGGCCTATCTCACGAAAGGTGGTTGAGTTACTCGATGTTTACAGAGCCTAATTAGTTTGATACGATGCATAAAGCTGACCAAAATTAGTGAACTAATGCTTGAGTGATTGTCGTTGTACTGCTCAATTATACCTATACTTGTATGTGTTCAAATTAAAGTACGCTATGAGAGCTTCCATTTTACAAAGAGAAAGCACTCGTGTACCATAAATCATAACATATTTAGATTAAGCAATTCACTCAATTTGTATTCCACTGTAAAAAGGGAAAGCACTTTATAGTCTCAGAATCGAAACAAATTCAGATTAAGCAATTCAATGGTTCTGCATTTTCTTACATATTAATATGACCACTTACCTTTATGTATCAATTTAATTAGGTTATAGGACACTCCAATGCTCAAGCAGTCCCATACTCATATCTGAATTCCTAATACACACTGAACCAACTCAAAAACCTTGGTTCGAGTACATGTCATGGTGTGGAGCGGAAGATTTAAGTGACCTATTACATCTGAAAAATGTAGTTTAGGGAGGTAGATGGAAAAATATCCTTGAAAGCTTATATATTGGTAGACCAAGAAGTTTAATAAACCAATCTTCTCTCTTACCTTCAGAAAAATATCTGTTGATGTCATTACAATAAGATCTGAGAGACCAGATCAAGACATTAACAGCTCTACAATGGAAGTTGATATTTGAAGATATTAACAGGTATTGTTGCGTTAAATTTCAGTCATAAACTATTATCAAAGAATGCAACTTCTGGTCTATATTTGATTTTCATCAAGATACTATTCAAAGCTTCAATATAGGGCACATATGACCTACACAAGTTCTTCCTGGAGCCCAACAAGGTTTGTTACCAAGAACATTTATCTCCATCAAATTCAACTAAGCACATAACACATGGAACTAGAATAACATACAAGTCAACACATGCGATAATTTAGAGTTTCAAGAAAGAAAAAGGTTTGCTTACATATTATCACCATGGTTATCCTCATAGACAATTAACCATCAAATGATAAGAAAAGTTGGTAGAGTAGAATACTACTGTTCCTCTATGTTTCCCAATATCATACTATAAAGACTCTAAGAAATCACTTTGCCAAGTAGATTGGCAAATTCAAAATGAGTATTTAACAAGCAGACCATATTCAAACACCCAACAAAACCTTGGCACAGCACTTTGTGAAGCAATTTTATTGATACATTTCTTTTTATCATAAAAAAAGAGCATATCAACAAAAGACAATTGTATAGATTGAGCAGCAGCAAATTACCGGCCTCAAATTTGGTGGAGAAAGGATATGCAACAATGGAGAAACTGAATCTTCAATAACGGACTTAATTGATAAATGCCTCGATAGATGAGGAGGAATCCTATGACGTCAGTCCCTTAAAGTGTGTGCCCTCTCCATTAACATTGTTCGACATCTGAAGTTCATGCATGACGAGAATAAGACAGGTCAAGAAATAAAAAGTACAAGTATCTTGCATCAACTTTAATGTCATGCACCTTTGGTAAGACTTTGGACACTCAATATTTGCTTTCTGAACTTGAGCTACATGGCGATGTACGGCTATTGCAATAGAAGGCTGATAAACTTAATAAAAGAGCAGCAATTATTAGCTTCTCAAGTATTGGACACGTTCAACATGGAAAAGTTAAAATTGACAGGTAAACATCCTACCTTGAAGATACATCCGCTGCGAGTGAAGGATATATTGGTGAATTAGGTTGGACACACCAATGCTATCAAGGCACACGACCTTTCAATTGACACAATATAAACAGATCTTGGGTCATAGTAATTTATGCATGTTAAGTTACTTTAATTAAGTTTCCTTTACTATCAGAGTTTTATTTCATTTTTTACTTACACAAGGGTATTATTGTCATATACAGTTTATATTCAATATAAATACAATGGGTGTGGGGTTTCTGTTACTACAGAAATCTACAGCCCCTCTTTGTTTCTTTCTTTTACATTCTCTTTCTTCTCCTCTTCTCTATTCCTTCTCTCTTCTTCTTCTTTCTCTCTTACTATTTGATGCGGGTTCTCTAATCAGCTTTGTGACATGGTATCAAAGTAGATCTAACTACTTGATTACTTGATCCTATTGCTGGTTTGAGAGTCCCCTAGTAACCCTAAATCTTTTCTGGTGCGCAGCCACCTAAAGCTGCAATTTTTGTCTGTTTTCTCTTCAAGTCTTGATACATATGAGATAAGAAGATATCAGATTCATCAGGTTCGATTTGTGAACATGGATTAAACACTTTCTTATCAGCGGATTCAAGAATCATAGTACTTTCTTCTATACAACAGTCTATATCTATGAGTTTTCAGCATCTTTTTGGTTAATTGATGGAGCCAATTACATCTAATTATACATTAATGTTGTTGTTTTGTTTCTTGCACTAAAGTTTCAGCCTTCTTGATCAGTGGTAGATATATTTATATTGACATTATCATCATGAGTGATACCAAGGCTCCTACAGACAGTGTCAATGTTCAAATTACCACTATTAAATTAAATGGATCCTCTAATTACTTGTTATGGGCCCAAGCTGTGAAGGTCTATATTAATGCCAAAGGGAAACTTTATCATCTCACCACAGACCCCCTGCTGAAAACTCTAAAGAATATAGTGATTGGATGAGAGAGAATGATACTCTTCTGGTGTGGTTATGGAATAGCATGAAACCATCCATCGTTGCTAATGTCATGTTCCACACAACTACTAAGGGAGTATGGGATGATCTTATGGAGAGTTACTCACAAGACAAAAATATGTCTAGAATTTATGAACTATATGAGAAGATCTTTAATTTTAAACAGGGAGACAAGTCTCTTGGAGAGTATTATAGTGCTTTGAAAGGTATGTGGGAAGAACTCAATCTTTATCAGCCCATCACTACTAATCTTGAGAGACTTAAGACACAATGAGCTGAATTTCAAGTAGCCAAATTTTTATCTGGCTTGAATGCCGACTTATAGCCTGTGAAGAGTCAGCTTTTTGCTAGTGAGATAGTTCCTTCTATGAATGAAGCATTTTGTCGAATTCAGCACATTGCCTCTCCGTCTTCTACGTCATCTAAAGACAATTCAGCATTTGTGGCTAATAGTGGTGGTCGTGGTCGTGGTGGATTTTCCAATCGAGGTCGTGGTTTCAGGGGAGGTCGTAGTCGTGGTGGTGGACGTAGTGGACAAAGTTCTGATCAAGATAGCCGTCGGTGTACATACTGCGGCAAATCCAGTCATATTATTGACACTTGTTGGCAAGCCTGAGTGGGCTCAACGATTAGTTACTGCAAATACTGTTGTGTCTTAAGGGAGTATTCGAAATGTGTTTTACAGCAACATGAACCTATCTATCCCACCTGGGGGTAGTTCTTCTAAGTTTACGGCTCGAGATGATATGGTTGCACAACTCATCAAGCGTGTCCAACAACTAGAGACTTCCAATTTCTCATCCACTGCCACTTTTGCACATTCAGGTAACATGGCCTCTTTCTCTACTTTGTCTCTTAACACCTCTTGGGTCATTGACTCGAGAGCTTCTAGTCATATGACGGGTAAGCAAGAACTATTTTCTTTTCACAATAACTCTAGTCCTTCCTCAGAAGTTATTTTAGCTAATGGTTCCTCGACTCAAGTAGTTGGATCAGGGACTGTTTCACTCACATCTTCCTTATCTTTGTCCTCTGTTTTACATGTTCCCCAACTTCCTTTAAATTTGTTATCTGTTAGTCAGTTAACTAAAGCTCTTAGTTGTTCAATTACATTTTACCCATCTCATTGCGTTTTTCAAGACCTTCAGACAAAGAAGATGATTGGTGGAGGGCATGAATGTGATGGACTCTACTATCTAAGTGGTGTCCCTACTACTGACGCCAATGATCTAGCTGCTAGTTCTATTACCCCCATATTATGGCATTCTCGTTTAGGGCATTTATCTTTATTTAAGTTATAACAAATAATTCCCGAGTGTAAATCAATTTCACTCTTGAGTGTGAGGCCTGTGAACTTGGGAAACATCATCATAGTTCTTTTCCTAGTCGTAATGATTCTCGTGCATCTACTTTACTTGAACTTGTTCATTCGGACATCTGGGGACCTTCCTGTATTGCTAGTAGAAATGGTTTCAAGTACTTTGTTACTTCTGTAGATGAATATTCTTGTTTAACGTGGCTCTATATGCTTCATGACCGTTCTAAATTTTTACATGTTTTTCAATTATTTCATCGAGAGGTTACTAATCAATTCAATACATCCCTTAAAATTTTGCTAACAGATAATACTTTAGAATATACACAGAAATCAATTTCTTTGTTTTGTTCTAATCTTGGCATTATACATCAAACAAGCTGTACTTATACCCCTTAGCAAAATGGTGTGGCCGAGAGAAAGTATCGTCACTTTCTAGAAGTTGCTCGTTCACTCTTATTTCACATGAATGTGCCAAAATCATTTTGGAGTGATGCTGTCCTTACCGCATGTTACCTTATAAATCGTATGCCTTCCATTGTCCTCAATCATCAGTCACCAATTAGTGTTGTATTTCCTGACAAGCCGTTATTCTCTCTTACCCCACGCATTTTTGGATGTGTCTGTTTTGTTCATAACCTACGTTCCGATTCTAATAAACTATCTCCCCATGCTACTAAATGTATTTTTCTTGGCTATTCATGTACACATAAGGGATATCGGTGTTATGATCCTACAACTTATACTCAATATGTTAGTGCTGATGTTACTTTTTTCGAGGGCACACCATACTATTCTACTGAGGGTAAAGAGTTTTCAACTGACATTGTAGCTCATCCTCCTATCCCACAACAAATTCCCCTAGATTATGTTAGTCCTTCTCTAGTATCTCCTCCCTTGCAGGTGTATCAACGACGAAAGAAATCTATGGCACCACGAATCTCCAACTCTTCCATGCCCTCCAATCAATCTTCCTCCTTGTCTCCTGGTCTAGACGATCTTCTAATTGCCCTTCGCAAAGGTACTCGGTCTTGCACACAAAAATCCTCTTTACCTTACCCTATTGAGCATTATTTGTCTCTTTCACATCTTCCTTCTCCATTGCTTGACTTTGCTCTATCATTACAAACTCACACAATTCCTACTTCTACCACTGAGGCTTTGTCTCGTCTTGAGTGGAAGAAAGTTATGGATGTGGAAATGGAAGCTCTAGTGTCTCGCCAAACGTGGTCATTGGTTGATCTTCCCCTTGGGAAAGATGTGGTGAAGTGTCGTTGGGTGTACACTATCAAGTACAATCCAGATTGCTCAATCGAGCATCTTAAAGCTCGATTCGTTGTTAAAGGTTTTACTCAAACTTATGGAGTAGATTATTTTGAGACTTTTTCCCTTGTGGCATGTCTCAATTCTGTTCGTGTTATTATTTCTCTTGCTGTGAATTTCGATTGGCTATTATATCAATTGGATGTCAAGAATGATTTTCTTTATGGTGCTTTGTCTGAAGAAGCATATATGGAGCAACCTCCTGAGTATGTTGCTCAGGGGGAGAATCGTAGTAAAGTATGTCGACTACATAAGGCCATTTATGGGTTGAAACAGTTTCCAAGAACATGGTTTGAAAAATTCAGTTCGGTGATTTCTAGATGTGGTTTTCACAAATGTTATTCCGATCATTTTGTTTTTGTTTGCAAGAAAGAATCGGGGGTGGTCATTCTTGTGGTATATGTGGATGATATAATTATCTCTGTTAGTGATAGGACCGGCTTTCTGAGGTTAAGTCCTTTCTTCAGCAGCAATTTCAGATTAAAGACTTGGGAACTCTTAGATATTTTCTGGGTATTGAAGTTTTACGAAGTAAAAAATGTATTAATTTGTCTCAGCGAAAGTGTGTTCTTGATCTTTTGTCTGAGATAGGTACACTAGCTGCCATGCCAATTGATACTTCCATGGATCCAAATCAAAAGTTTGGAGTTGATGATGGAAATGAAATTGAAGACAAGCATCAATAGCGATGTCTAGTTGGGAAACTAATTTATCTTATTGTTACACGTCCCGATATTTATTTTGCTGTTGGTGTAGTGAGTCAGTTTATGGAGTCACCTAAGAAGGCTCATTGGGATGCTGTATGTCACATTCTTCGATATCTTAAAAGCTCTCCTGGTAAAGGACTAATTTATAAATCTGGTTCTTCCACTTTGGTTGGCTATTCTGATGCTGATTGGGCTGGGTTAACATGTGATCGACGGTCTACAACTGGGTATTGCACCTTTATTGGTGGTAATTTGGTTATTTGGAGAAACAAGAAATAGACTACCATTGCCAGGTCTAGTGCGGAGGCTGAATATCATGCTATGGCACATACTGTAGCCGAATTATTGTGGTTGAAATCTCCTCTCCATGAACTTGGATTTTCTATTAATCAACCTATTGATATGATGTGTGATAATCAAGCAGCTATTTATATTGCTGAAAATCTTATTTTTCAAGAGCAAACTAAGCATATAGAAGTTGACTGTCATTTTGTTCGTGATGTTGTGAAGTAGAAGCTAGTTGCCTCTAGAGATCAGTTTGCTGATATGTTTACCAAAGCATTATTTCGTCCTGCTTTTGTTGCTGGTTGTTCCAAGCTGGGCATGGGTGACCTATATGCTCCAGCTTGAGGGGGAGTATTAAGTTACTTTAATTGAGTTTCCTTTATTATCAAAGTTTTATTTCCTTTTTTACTTACATAAGGGTATTATTGTCATATACATTTTATATTGAATATAAATACAATTGGTGTAGGGTTTCTATTACTACAGAAATCTACAGCCCCTCTTTGTTTCTTTCTTTTACATTCTCCTTCTCCTTTTCTCTATTCTTTCTCTCTTCTTCTTCTTTCTCTCTTACTATTTGCTGCGGGTTCTCTAATCAGCTTTGTGACAATGTAATAATGTCATTGTTCAATATGGTCATCTGAATTAATCGTCAATAACCAGAAAGTCATTGGCCTTACAGTTTTCCACATCACAGGATCATGATAATGAAGCTGCAAGATATTTTCATGAATCCCTTCCAAGACTAAATCATAATCACTGCTGCATTAACCATACAAATCCAATAAGGTCATCCACTGAAGGCAAGGACTGGAAATTGCAATTCTTGGAAATCCCCACCTACCGAATAGAAATCAGAGAGTGCAAAGCGTTGAATTCAGTGGACATACTGCTGGCAATACTAGACTTTCTGTCCCTTTTGTTTTTTCTCTTCTGGAAAACCTGCACGAGAAAGAGTCCGCAATTACCAGCCATAAGTGAGAAACTAGACATAATCAGATAAATTTTACAGATATCAACTACTTCGTTGGACCTCTTTCTATATATCAAAGATACTTCTTGAGATGTCTTTTTGACCAACCACTTGAGAACTTATGTCCAACTGAAAGACAGCAAAAATATATGAGTATTGGTGAAACTTGATAGAATAACCAACTGCAGCTGGCAACAATATGGAGAAAATAAGAATCAACAATTCTTAGAATGCAATTTCTAGTAAAACTACTCAACCCTCAATAGATCATCCCGCAAGTATGTAGAGAATGGCTATTTAGTCTTCCTAGAGAAGGGAAGTTCACTTCCTCAGAACCCACATGTAAAGGGATTGCAGATACTTTCCCGCTAAAGGATCCATCAATCTACAGCTACAAGATCATGTTGGTTATCTAATGCGTACTTCTCTCAGTTATGACTTTTACATAGCATTTCATGCGTTTAGTGTTCAAAGCCTCCCGCAGCAGTTCATATCTACCAATTCTTCATATCAATGGAAAAATCAGATTTGTCTGGTTAAATCAATTAAAATAGCATGACTTCAACTGTTAGATCCAAGAAATCAATTTTACCGGAACTTAAAAAAATTGGAACCTCCGAAAAAGAAAAGAAAAGAAAAGCAATTTGAACCAACTTCGAAGTAGCAGCCAATTTGCTCAGTCTACCCACTGCTTTTATTGAGCTAATCAGTCAAACCAAATTTAGAGTTATGCTTCTCCTATATAACAGAAGCATAGTATGTGATCCAAGCTCTGGCAAATTAAACTACAAAGAACATTAACCCAACAAAAAATGGTTCAGAAGCCATCCTCTATCTAACATTGTAGATATAATGGACTAAGGCTAAATAATATAAGTTAAAAGCTAATCATCAGTATAGTAAGCAAGAAATTCCTGCAGATTAAGGTCTTACCACATCGAGAGTTTCCTTCTTCTTGTTGAGAAACTGAAGAGTATTTAAGGAAGATCGGATGTCACATTTTGAGATTAAAGACACAGAATCAAGCATTTGAAGGAAATAATTACAAAAAGGCTAAGCAAACAACCAGACTGTCGCAACAAATGCATATGATGCATGGCTAGAGCATATGATACGTTTCAACCATCAACTCACCAGTGTACTTTGCTAGGGTGGTAAGTGCAATTGAGCTTGTTTTCATTCCCTCTATCATAAGCTAATTAGAGAACCCGCAGCAAATAGTAAGAGAGGAAGAAGAAGAGAGAAGGAATAGAGAAGAAGAGAAGGAGAATGTAAAAGAAAGAAAAAGGGGCTGTAGATTTCTGTAGTAACAGAAACCCTACACCCATTATATTTATATTGAATATAAACTGTATATGACAATAATACCCTTAAGTAAGTAAAAAAGGAAATAAAACTCTGATAATAAAGGAAACTCAATTAAAGTAACTTAACACTCCCCCTCCAACTGGAGCATATAGATCACCCATGCCCAGCTTGGAACAACCAGCAACAAAAGCAGGACAAAATAATGCTTTGGTAAACATATTAGCAAACTGATCTCTAGAGGCAACATAAGGAGTAGCAACCAACTTCTGCTTCATAGCATCACGAACAAAGTGACAGTCAACTTCTATATGCTTAGTTCGCTATTGAAAAACAGGATTCTTAGCAATATAAATAGCTACTTGATTATCACACATCATGTCAATAGGTTAATAAATAGAAAATCTAAGCTCTTGGAGAAGAGATTTCAACCACAACAATTCAGCCACAGTATGTGCCATACCACTATATTTAGCCTCTGCACTAGACCTGGCAATGGTAGTCTATTTCTTGCTTCTCCAAGTAACCAAATTACCACCAATAAAAGTGCAATACCCAGTTGTAGATTGTCGATCATATGCTAACCCAGCCCAATCAGCATCATAATAGCCAACCAAAGTGGAAGAACCATTAGATTTATAAATTAGTCCCTTACCAGGAGAGCTTTTAAGATATCAAAGAATGCGACATACAGCATCCCAATGAGCTTTCTTAGGTAACTCCATAAACTGACTCACCACGCCAATAGCAAAAGAAATATCAGGACGTGTAACAGTAAGATAAATTAGTTTCCCAACTAGATGCCGATATTAATGCTTGTCTTCAATTTCTTTTCCATCATCAACTCCAAACTTTTGATTTGGATCCATAGGAGTATCAACTGGCTTGGAAGCTAGTGTACCTGTCTCAGACAATAGATCAAGAACATACTTTTGCTGAGACAAATTAATACATTTTTTACTTCGTAAAACTTCAATGCCCAAAAAATACCTAAGAGTTCCCAAGTCTTTAATCTAAAATTGCCGCTGAAGAAAGGACTTAAATCTCATAAATGCCGGTCATATCACTACCAGAGACAATTATATCATCCACATATACTACAAGAATGACCACCCCCGATTCTTTCTTACGAACAAAAACAGAATGATCAGAATAACATTGGTGGAAACCACATATGGAAATTACCGAACTAAATTTTTCAAACCATGCTCTTGGAGATTGTTTCAACCTATATGGCCTTATGTAGCCGACATACTTTACTACGATTCTTCCCCTGAGCAACATACCCAAGAGGTTGCTCCATATATACTTTTTCAGACAAATCATTATAAAGAAAAGTATACTTGACATCCAATTGATATAATGGCCAATCGAAATTCACAGCAAGAAAAATAATAACACAAACAAAATTAAGACGTGCCATAGGGGAAAAAGTCTCAAAATAATCCACTCCATAAGTTTGAGTAAAACCTTTAGCAACGAGTCGAGCTTTAAGTCGCTCGATTGAGCCATCCGGATTGTACTTGATAGTGAACACCCAATGACACTTCACCACATCTTTCCCAAGGGGAAGATCAACCAATGACCACGTTTGGTGAGACGCTAGAGCTTCCATTTCCACATCCATAGCTTTCTTCCACTCAAGGCGAAACAAAGCCTCAGTGATAGAAGTAGGAATTGTGTGAGTTTGTAATGATAGAGCAAAGTCATGTTATGGAGAAGGAAGATGTGAGAGAGACACATAACACTCAATAGGGTAAGCCAAAGAGGATTTTTGTGTGCAAAACCGAGTACCTTTGTGAAGGGCAATCGGAAGATTGTCTAGACCAGGAGACAAGGAGGAAGATTGATTAGAGGGCATTGAAGAGCTAGAGACTGGTGGTGCCGTAGACTGCTTTCGCCGCTGATACACCTACAAGGGAGGAGATACTAGAGACAGACTAACATAATCTATGGGGATTTGTCGTGGGATAGGAGGATCAACTACAATTTTAGTTGAAAACTCTTTACCCTCAGTAGAATAGTATCGTGTGCCATCGAAAAAGGTAACATCAGCACTAACATATTAGGTATAAGTTGTAGGATCATAATACCGATATCCCTTCTGTGTACGTGAATAGCCGAGAAAAATACATTTAGTAGCACGAGGAGATAGTTTACCAAAACCGGACGTAGGTTATGAACAAAACAGACACACCCAAAGACGCGCGAGGTAAGAGAGAATAACGGTTTGTCAGGAAATACAACACTAATTGGTGACTGATGATTAAGGACAGTGGAAGGTATATGATTTATGAGGTAACATGCGGTAAGGACAGCATCACTCCAAAATGATTTTGGCACATTCATATGAAATAAGAGTAAACGAGCAACTTCTAGAAGGTGATGGTATTTTCTCTCGGCCACACCATTCTGTTGAGGGGTATAAGTACAACTTGTTTGATGTATAATGCCAAGATTAGAACAAGACAAAGAAATTGATTTCTGTGTATATTCTAGAGTATTATCTGTTCACAAAATTTTAAGGGATGTATTAAACTGATTAGTAACCTCACGATGGAATAATTGAAAAACATGTAAAAATTCAAAGCGGTCGTGAAGCAAATAGAGCCACGTTAAATGAGAATAATCATCCACAAAAATAACAAAGTACTTAAAACCATTTCTACTAGCAATACGGGAAGATTCCCAGATGTTTGAATGAACAAATTCAAGTAAAGTAGATGCACGAGAATTATTACGACTAAGAAAGGAACTGCGATGATGTTTCCCAAGTTCACAAGCCTCGCACTCAAGAGTAGAAATTGATTTATACTCGGGAATTATTTGTTGTAACTTAAATAAAGATAAATGCCCTAAACGAGAATGCCATAATAGGGGGGGGGTAATAGAACTAGCAGCTAGACCATTGGCGTCAGCAGTGGAGACACCATTGAGTAGAGTCCATCACATTCATGCCCTTCACCAATCTTCTTTGTCTGAAGGTCCTGAAAAACGCAATGAGATGGATAAAATGTAAATGAACAACTAAGAGCTTTAATTAACTGACTAATAGATAACAAATTTAAAGAAAGTTGGGGAACATGTAAAACAGAGGACAAAGATAATGAAGATGTAAGTGAAACAGTCCCTAATCCAACCACTTGAGTCGATGAACCATTATCTAAAATAACTTCGGATGAAGGACTAGAGTTAGTGTGGGAAGACAATAGTTCTTGCTTACTCGTCATATGACTAGAAGCTCCCGAGTCAATGACTCAAGAGGTGTTAGGAGACAAAGTAGAGAAAGAGGCCATGTTACCTGTACGTGCAAGAGTGGCAGTGGATGAGAAATTGGAAGCCTCTAGTTGTTGGACACGTTTGATGAGTTGTGTAACCATATCATCTTGAGCCGTAGACTTAGAAAAACTATCCCCAGGTGGGATAGATAGGTTCATGTCGCTGTAAGACACATTTCGAGCACTCCCTTCAGACACGGTAGTATTTACAGTAACTAATCATTGAGCCCACTCAAGCTTGCCATGCTTGGCCCAACAAGTGTCAACAATATGACCGGATTTGCTGCAATGTATACACTGACGACTATCTCGATCAGAACTTTGTCCACTACATTCACCACCATGACTACGACCTCCCCCAAAACCACGACCTCTATTGGAAAATCCACCACGACTACGACCTCGCCCAAAACCACGACCTCTATTGGAAAATCCACCACGACCACGACCACCACTACCAGCCACAAATGCTGAATTGTCTTTAGATGACATAGAAGACGGAGGGACGATGCGCTGGATTCGACAAAATGCTTTATTCATAGAAGGAACTCTCTCCAGCAAGAAGCTGACTCTTCACAGGCTGTAAGTTAGCATTCAAGCCAGATAAAAATTTGACCACTTGAAATTCAGCTCGTTGTGTCTTTAGTCTCTCAAAATCAGTAGTGATGGGCTGATAAAGATTGAGTTCTTCCCACATACCTTTCAAAACACTATAATATTCTCCAAGAGACTTGTCTCCCTGTTTAAAATTAAAGATCTTCTCATATAGTTCATAAACTCTAGACATATTTTTGTCTTGTGAGTAACTCTCCATAAGATCATCCCACGCTCCCTTAGCAGTTGTGTGAAACATGACATTAGCAGCGATGGATGGTTCCATGCTATTCCATAACCACACCGGAAGTGCATCCTTCTCTCTCATCCAATCACTATAGTCTCTAGAATTTTCAGCAGGAGGGTCAGAAATCTTGATTCAAATAATTATATGTTTGATGGAAAACCAGCAAGACCAGTCAACCATAATTAATAGAGTACTCTGATTCTTGAATCCGCTGGTCAGCAAGTGTTGTAATCCATGTTCATAAACCGAACCTGATGAATTTGATATCTTCTTATCTCATGTACCGAGACTTGAAGAGAAAACAGATAAAAATTGCAGCTTTAGGTGGCTATGCACCAGAGAAGAAGTAGGGTTACTAGGGGACTCTCAAATCATCAATATGATTAAGTAATCAGATAGTTAGATTTGCTCTGATACCATGTCATAAAGCTGATTAGAGAACCCGCAGCGAGTAGTAAGAGAAAAAGAAGAAGAGAGAAGGAATAGAGAAGGAGAGAAGGAGAACGTAAAAGAAATAAAGTGGAGCTGTAGATTTCCGTAGTAACAGAAACCCTACACCCATTGTATTTATATTGAATATAAACTGTATATGACAATAATCCCTTATGTAAGTAAAAAAGGATTCTAGTACTTAAGTCTATCATTAAGTAAAGAGCAAGAGCTTAACATTTTTTTGATATATTATAGGGGATTCTAGTACCAAAAGTTTGACATGCATAATAAGTTGAGGGGGCTCAAAAACCATGGATCCAGTTAAGATATAAATTAAGTGTTAGATAAGTGCTTGAATCAGTAAAAATAAAAATAAAAAGCTTTACATTCAGTAAGCACTAGCATTAATTGCTAAATAATGAATCAGACTAAAAAAGATTTTCACGGTTGAAGTTTTCAATTGCTTAACTTTAAATCCTTAGATAATATACTTTGGGTAAAATTGCCACCAAGCATAGCAAATCTTACTTTCATGTTTGTTGCTTATTCAAAACCATTATGTACAGGTTGTTTGAACAACGAATCGAGTTCAAAAGCACAGTTACCAAGAGTCCCAGATTGGGGGGGGGGGGATATTCATGAATGAATCATGAGGTGAGGACACCTGGAGTGCCATAACTTGGCATGCCGGGACACTTAAGTGCCATAACTTTAAAATGGTACACTTAAGTGCCATCATCGGAGTAAAATGGGACACTTAAGTGTCAATCCGGCCAAAAACCGGTCAAAATGCAGACGTGGCATTTTCCGGCGACTGGCTTAACTGATGTGGCAATTTTTTTATAAAAAAAAAGCACACGTGGAGGAGGAAAACGACGTCGCCCCATCCACTGTGCATTTGGCCAAACTAAACGATGTCGTTTTTCGTTAGTGTTTAACGACCTCGTTTGGTTTATTTGGATTTTAACATTTCGTCAGTTCACACTAGGTCTAACGTCTTCTCCATCCATCGCCGTTCACAGCTCGCCGTTCGCAGGTGATCGGTCGCCGTCGTCGGTCGCCTTTGTCGCTCGCCGTCGTTGCTCGTCGTCGTTGAGCGCCGTCATCACTCGCCGTCGTTGATTTGCTCAGGTTTTTTCTCTTCTTCCTCTCCCCTGTGGTGAAATTAGGGCTCCGACTCGTTTATTAGGGCTCAGACTTCAAATTTGGGGGTCGGCTGGTAAAGGTCAGGCTTGATGTGAGATTTATGGCTGAGATGTAGTGCTTCAATCCTATTGGGGGGTTCGAATTGACAGTTTAGGAGCGGCATTGAAATATAGGCTCGGTGTAGGGCTCGGCGGGGGGAAAATTAGGGCTCAGTGTAGGGCTCGACGTCGCCTCATCCACTGTGATGTGTGATTCATTCAGGGTGTTGAATTGTGATGTGCGAAAGTAATTTGTAGTGGTCGGATGTGAAATGTGTGATGATTGGTGATTGTTAGGGTTCAGAGTATTGGACATTGCACATGTTCGAATCGAAGGTTGTGGGGATGGGGACTTCTGGATATTTTTTTAATAAATTGCATTGTTGAGGACTCATGCTGAGGAATCTCTCCATATTTTAAAGAAATGCAATGGCATAATCAAAGCACTTGTCGGGTCCCATCTTTATTTTTATTTGTCATTGTCTTGAGGCCTCTTGTTTTCAAGCTACAGCTGTCGTCTGACCGCATCTTCCCTCTCTCTTCTTCTTTTCTTTTCTTTTCTTTAATAAAGAGTGTAGGGACCTCCACTTACAATTGTCTGTTCTTTGTGAATGTGGTCCAAAAAATTAATTGTATATTTGTCCTCTTTTGTTGCAGAAATGGCGCATAAAGACTATGTTGCTGTCATCGTTTACTACGGTGGAGATTTTGTGATAGGGGAGGATGAGTGGGAGTATGAGGGGGGGAATGAGGGTACTATCTTTGTAGGTATAAAGAAGGCATCTTATATTGGATTTGTTAGGGATATAGCGACATTTTTGCCTTGTAGAGTACAAAAGTTCGTACGGTGTTCTGGGAAAGGCTTGAGAGATGGTTTGAGAGTTTTGGAAGATGATAATGGTTTTAGGGATGTCTTATATCATTATCTTCATGGCGAAGAGGCGAAAGTGTTTGTTGAAAACAATAGTGACGACGAAGATGATGACAGAGATACCACCCAAGTAGGAGAAGGAGGAGATAAAGTAGGTCATGATGGACAGGATGGGGAGGAGAGGGGCTTAGATGCTGTTCACTAGAGCGATTGTGACATGGGTGATGTCACCATCACTGAATTAGATTGGGAAGTAGTTGAATCCAGTGACGGTGATGATGACGGTGATGATGACGATGACGATGAAGGGTTGGCGGCTGAAGCTGAAAATTTGTTAATCTTAAGTGACGCCGACGATGAGGAGCTTACACAGTCAAGGAAAAAACAAATGGACTTTTTGTCAGATAGATTTGTAACTTTGCATGTAACTGTTCATCCAAATAGAGACGAAGGCCCTGCAGATGTTGGTGTTGCTGGCCAGGACCTGGAGACAGATTATGAAGAAAGCATCGACATCGCAACTTCCCAGGACGAAGTTGAAGAAGATCAACGAGCTGTGCGTAGAAGGAAAAGTAAGTTTCCTTCCTATGATCCATCTGTTGCGTCTCCTACTTTGTCAGTAGATATGAAATTCCATGATGCGATACAATTTAGGGAAGCTATAGTGAGTTCTTCCATTGCTGCACAAACAAATATTGATTTCATTAGAAATACCAAGAAATTTGTAAGAGCTAGGTGTTCGCAGCAAAACTGTCCATGGAAGATTTACGGTGCGTTTGTTAAGAAGAGTGGGTCTTTTCAGATTAGAGCATACCAAGAGGAACACACTTGTTCCATTAATTTTTAAAACAAACGGGTAACAAGTTCATGGTTGTCCAAGCACTTCTTCGATGTGATCAAGGTGATGCCCAACTTGAAACTTGCTAACTTTAGGATGCTGGTGAAGGAGCGTGTAGGCATCAATGTATCTAGGAATCAGTGCAAAATAGCAAAGCAAAAGGTGATAAAGGTACTTATTGGTCAGTATGCTAAGGAATATGGGTAGGTGTGGGAGTATGCTTGGGAGTGTAGGCTGCAAAACCCTACAAGTAGAGTGTATGTAGAGGTGATTGAGAGACCGCTTCCTGATCATGGGACCAAGTTCGATAACTTTTATGTGTGCTTTGATGCATGCAGATGATGATTTTTAGCTGGTTGTAGACGGATTATAGGATTGGATGGCTGTTTCTTGAAGGGCTTGTGCAAGGGAGAATTATTGGCAGCGATTGGAAGAGATGCGAATAACCAAATGTTCCCACTAGCTTGGGCTATTGTAAAGATTGAGAACAAGGACAATTGGTCCTGGTTCTTGAAAAATCTGATGGCTGACTTGGAGATAACAAACAGGGAAGGGTGGGCATTCATGAGCGACCAACAGAAGGTAATGCTTGTTTTTTGAAAAATTTAGTCAATAGTTTGCTTTGCTTTGTAATATGAACATGTAATTTGCTATAGTATTTCTTACTTTGAATTATTGCAGGGATTGGTTTCGGCAATAGCCGAGTTGTTCCCCCATGCTGAACATCGAATGTGTGCGCGGCACATATACGGAAATTGGGCAAAGAAGTATAAAGGGGATAAGCTGCAATTGCAATTTTGGCAATTAGCAAAGAGTGCAAACATGGCTGATTTTAGAATAGCCAAAGAAGGACTGCTTCAGTTGACAAAGGAAGGTTGTGCTACTCTATTTCAACTAGAACCGAAGCATTGGTGCAGGGCATTCTTCAGTGAGGAGTTCAAGTGCGATAACGTTGACAACAACATTTGTGAAGTATTTAATTCGAAGATAATAGATGCCAGATGCAAACTAGTCATCCCAATGCTTGAAGATATACGAGTTGCGGTTATGACTCGGCTGCAGAAACAAAGAGATGAGGCTGCAAAGTGGACAAGACAATATGGTCCTAGGATTGTGAAGAAATTTGATGAGAACTTGGCTGCAAGTACGCATTGTCATCCCATTTGGAATGGAGATGACGGATATGAGATAATGAAGGGTGTAGATAAGTATGTTGTCAATCTAGGAAGTAGGAAGTGTTCATGTAGAGCATGGCAAGTAAGTGGAATTCCATGTGCACATGCCATATGTGCCATCCAGTTGAAGGGCGACAATACATATGATTACATCGATGATTGGTACCATAAATCAAAATATCTTGCTTCCTATCAGTTCATGATGCAGCCAATTAGAAGTAGCAAGTTTTGGGAGCCCACGGATCATGAAGCACCTCAACCTTTGCCACTGAAGAAGACAATTGGAAGGACAAAACAAAGACGAAGAATGGCAGAGGGAGAGGTCTCGGGTCAGCAAAGAATGAGCAGGCAGGGTGCAAAGATCACGTGCTCTTATTGTCGCCTAACATGCCACAATATTAAAGGTTGTCAATTGAGGAAGCAACAACAATTGAGGCAAGGTGAAGGGCCTAGTGAAGAGACAGTTGGAGAAATGCACACAATAGGGCCAAGTGAGTCAACTGTTCTTCAGTCAACAAGTAGAACCCCGGTAAGTCATGAAATTTATTTTATGTTTATGTTGCTTTCTTGTCGTTTATCATAAAAATGTACATAATATCCTATTTGGCCTTGTATGTAATGTGTTTGTTAGGTCATAAGAACAACCTCAGTAAGTCATGACACTGAACAACTTGTTCGAAAAAGGCAAGGTAGAACACAGCCAGGTGAAGGATTGGCCCAAGCAACATCACAGCCAGCTGAAGGATTCACCCAAGCAGAATCAGGGCCAGCTGAAGGATTAGCCCAAGCAGCATCACGGCCCGGTCGGTCGTGTTGTTCTTCAGCAGCGAAAGAAATACCCAGTGCTAAATTCAACCAATTTGTATTCAGTTTTTATTATTATATGTCTCGATATTATATTTATGGTATCTTTTGGCCTCTTTCTCAGGTTCGAAGAAAGCAAGTTGGAACTCAACTGCCAACTGAAGGGCCATCACAGGAGCCACCTCAAGGATCATCACAGGAGCCACTAGAAGAATCACTGCAAGGGGCACCACAAGTACCACCACCAGTACCACCAGAAGGCCCAACAGAAGGAGGTGTCACTGAAGTTGAAGGGCTACACAAAAGGGTAACTAGAACAAGGCCAGGTGAAGGAGCAGGTACACAAAGGCCATCTAGAAGACGCCCATCCCAATTGGTCGAAGAAGCCCCGGCTGTAGTTAAAGGGCCCAAGAAAGCAGGAAAAAGGGGCAACAAATCACAAGTTCCTGAAAGTGATGCCCCTATTCAAACAAGAGGGGCACTTGGGAAGAGGTTAAGACAATATGGCTATGGCCTTTATACAGATGGGCGTACTGGAACAGTCATTCTCAATGTAAGTTTTATTGGCTGTATTTAATTTAATTTATGCTGTAGATTTTTGCTAACAATTTATTGTTTTTTTCGTAGCCTGGGAGAAGTTCAGAATTTCTTATCTCAGGCCCAACTCAAGAATCGACGGCTGCACCAACAAAAAAGAAAACATCTACATCAACTGTGCCAACAAAAAATAAGAGAAAGAACCCAGCTCCAGCTCCAGCTCCTTTTGATTCAATTCGGCCTAGGACATTTGCAGCTCCATCTGAGTCAGTGGATACTGAGAATGTTGAAGAAGAAGTTGCACGTCAAGTTAGAAAGAGTGCCAGAATTATGAATCAAGTGAAAGGCCCATCGAAAGGAGGACGAACAGGGAGTGTCGTGCATATTGATTGATGAGATGAGATGTGATATTTGTGGAGCTTAGGAGTAAAAACAGTTATGTAAACGATGATGTTGTCGTGCATATCGAAAGTCTCTAGATGGTTATCTTTTGTTTTGAAACTTTTCTTTAGTTTGTTATTCATTGATGTTGTCAGACTCAGACTTGATGAAATATCAATGAAATGATCTTGTGCTGCTTGTCAATTTATGTTGTTGTTTATCATGGATTCTGCTTTTACTTGTTGCTACTGCTGTTGGTGTTCTGTGGTGATAGCTGGAGTGCTGATGTATCTGGTGATGGTGGATGGTGATGTTTGGTGGTAGTCAGTTTGTTCTTGGGGTGCTAATGTGGTGGCTGGGGTGTTGGTGTGGTTGGTGGTGATGCCTGGTGATTATTGGTTTGTGGTGGGGGTTATAGGCTTAAGCAGCTACACCTACACCTGGTACAAGTGTGCAATTTGAACATCTTACACCATGTGTACTGGTGCAAACTAGTGCAAGGCTCAGCTTGCACTAGTATCTTGTGCAGCAACACCACCAGCATTGCGGTGGCTGGAGCGCCTAGTGTGTAGTGTGGCTAGTGGTGATGGTTGGTGGTGTCGCCGGTGCTGGTGGCTGGCGCAATTTTGACAGAAAACCCACAAAAAAATTGGCACTTAATTGATCCTATTCTAAAAAAACTTGGCGCTTAACTGTTCACTTTTAACTACAAGTGACACTTAACCGATCACTTTAACAATAACTTGACACTTAAGTGATCCTTTTTTCATCGTGACTAGCACTTACGTGATTACTAAATACAACTTATGGCACTCGGGTAATCATTCATGTTTGTATTGTGTATATGTTGGTCTGCATCAAAGAGAAGATGATTCTGCATCAAAACAGAGAAGATGATGGTAAAATTATGGCAAGTCCATATGACAGCACAAACAACAACAAAGCAACAATGATCTTGTTCCACAACAACACCATTTTTAACTATGGCAATCAGAGAAACTTTTTCTCATTTTTAAGTACTTTACATTTCATCATAAAGTACAATAGATAGCAAAACAACACCATAATACACGCTTGGTAACACTTTCATTCAATTTTCATCATTGGAACTTCATTCTTGAAAGGTTTAGTTGAAGATGCTTGAGCGTGCATTGAGACTTCATTCTTCAAAAGTTTAACTGAAGACACTTGAGCTTGCATTGAGTCAACATCGTCCAAGTCGTCCACGAACACAGATGGAGATTGCTGTCTTTTATGAAGGAGATCCAATATCACCTCTGTGGCTCGGTCAGAGAACTTCTCATCGATCCATTTGAAGTATTTACACTTCGACGCTTCTTTATATCGGGCGCATCCATTAAATCTTCTCCCAGGATTGATTTGAGTCCACGATGTTCTTCTTGCACTCGGTAACCCACAAAAATAGAAACGCTGGCCTTCTCCTTCGCTTCGGTGAGAGGAAATTGAGGCGCTGCTGCGAGTCCTGCTCTCCATTTCCAAGATTCGACGAAGGAATTTTGGGCAAATGAAAATTAGGGTTCGAGACTTCAATTCGAGCACTTCAATAGGGATTTTGGCCGATTTAGGGTTTCAGATTTGGGGCATTTGGGGAGACGACGTCGTTTTTGGAAGATTTAGGGCTTTTATTATGCAGACGACGTCGTTTCTGGTGAGTGAGGGCCGACTCAGCTCTCTGGCGAGCCACGTAGGCAAAAAATAGTAATAAAATATTGCCACGTAGGATTTCCGGCAAGGGTCGCCGGAGGTGGCACTTAAGTGTCCCACTCGAAAAAAAAAAAGTGGCACTTAAGTGTACCGTTTTGAAGTTATGGCACCTAAGTGTCTCGGCGTGCCAAGTTATGGCACTTGTGGTGGACTTCTGCCAATGAATCACATATACTTTCTTAGCCAGTTTTTCTAAGGTGTTAAACCTTGAATGTCTAATCCTCTGGCAATCACTACCAATTCTCTATCGTATGATACCACAAACATATCTCCTAGTAAAGAAAAATGTCTCAGACATGATGCATATTGTTTGGTGGATGACATGGCTGGAGACCCATCAGATGTGTTTCACTAGCTCTAGAAAGTTTTTAAAGCTTCAAAATCAGTATTGCTGACGCATACAAAACAATCATAAATATATTCGTGCAATATAATAATCAATTAGATTATTTTCTTTATGATGTTTAAACAGTAATGACCACTTCAATCTATAAGCAAGTGGTTGCAAGTACTTGACCCATATGACTCACAAAGCGTCTTTGACATAATCTATGACCCCTTGCGTCCAAATTGCTGCCAACGAGTAAAAAGAAGACATTTTCTTATTGAAGTTTCAAACAACCTGTTACATGTGGACATCACTATCCAGGTTGCTGTATGGTTGTTAAGGTAGTACAAAGGGAAAAAAAACAATAAAACTCATGCCCCTTCATATGTGCAGGACTTACAACAAGTAGCCATAAATAGATTTCAGCGTAGCCATTCATCACCTGCTCACTATTCGGCTAATGGACAGTTGGACAAATATATGAACCCTATGTCACAAAAAAGCAAATACTTAATCAAGTTCAAGTACTTCAAAACTGAGCAAGAAAGATAAATGATATTGATTTTAGTAAAAGCAGGATGTATGATCCGACATCCATAATGCAAAAGCCTGCAGAGATATACTTCCAAAGAGACACCTGTTGAAACCACAAAATAGGTTGCTTATAACTTACACAAGACACTGAAATTGTGTTGACAAGACAAGGAAGCATGCTTAAACCATGTTATCCTGATGCAGATTCTCATAAACAAAAATCTCCTTCCAAAGTATAATGTGGATATCAATCTACTGGCTGTTGATTCTGTGCTTAGCAAATTATCATATGCTAGGGCAGAATGCCCAGTTGCCTACCAGCCAGCAACTCACTTGCTAAGTCAATCAACATTACCTCATGGAAGAAATCATCCATCTTTTAGATCAGAATTAACCAATCTCATTATCACAAGGATTAGCTTAGTTTTTCTATTGGTGTAATTACATTCTAATAAGATGGGAAATATTCTTCCTATTATAAGCTGGTTTGAGCTTAGCTTAGATATGAAAAGACGCGATTTGACTATATCACATAAGCTACAAAGGGCTTTAATACATGGAGAACACATATTTGGAGCTAGGTTTGTAGCCAAATACAAGATTGACAGGAAGAACGATTTGTGCATGTGAAACATAAAACAACAAGAGAAAAAATGAGACTCAATGGTTAGGTATGTCTGAGAGCACCCCATCTTTATTAATAAAACATACACTACATGATTATCTACAAGATTTGCCTCCACAGCCACTAACACCACAGACATAATATTCCTCAACAGTTCATGGCATCCAGTAGGACTTTGCATGAGATACCATTGTCAGTTGTCAAGTGAACTGCAGCTAAGTCTACATGCAATATCTGCTGCTGCTTTGAAAGCAGTTTGAAGTATTACTTGTTAAAGCAGTCAAGTCTAGGGGATAGTGCAAAATGGGCATCTTTTATCTTCAAATTCAAGTGGGGGACAGTTCACCTATAGAACCGAGGCACACTTTTAAAGGAAAAGATAACGTAAGCAGAAACCACAAATTACGAGGGGAGCAACAAATGAGCTAACTCAGCACTCTTGAATTGGTGTCCCTAAGTTTATGTTTTCTGCAAATGACATGGCTTTGATAGAATTGAGGGACTAACTCCAAAGCTCAAAGTATGGGACATACTGGAAGATGAAAGTTCCATCCATATAGCATGAAGAATTCTATATCTGGGAGGAAGAGGGTAGCAACAAAGCTTGAGCACAAGCCGAGGATCAAGAAATAGCAACAAGCAAATTAGATATCTTCACTTCATTCTGGCAAATGATAATGTATTGATGGAGATGTTAAAATCAACATAGAAGCATGATGGATGTAACAGAAAAAAGTGTCCAAGTTCAGCATTCTGTATTGGTCAGCATTAAGGCTGTATATGCTCAATGCAACAGAGTGTTAAGAAGCTAAATGCCTTGATCCATGAGCTGGACATAAACACACGGTTAACCACTTTAAGAACACCTAGGTGGAAGCTTTTTCAAACCTATTCACAAAAAGAATGTCGATGACAATTTCCTTCTTCATGAACTTTAGCATCATAATATGTGAGATAAAATAGGTTGACATCATGACAAAAGTTCCCTATCAAGTATATAGCACACCACATCATTGAACCTGCATTGCATCCACACGTTCATTGATGCTCAAAGAAATATTTGGGTCCACATAACAAGAGTGTTATTAATATTTTAGGCTACTAATGCAAGCTACACAGCTCAAACTTTGAGAAATGGAAACCAATGATGACTATTTCTTTTCTTTTATAAGTAAACACACTCGACTAATGTGGTCCCTAGAGGATGCAAACCATTACAATGTCCTCTAAAGTACGTGGATAACAATTTAACAAAAAGCAGAAAAGACTTACTTTGCAATCTGACGTAATTGTCTCAAGGCAGGAGCATAAAGGTCATTATATGCATATTACCTGTAATATGTGGATCATTCACTATGAAATTGAATAAAAGAAATTTAGAAGAATATGTCTGAGCACTGAACTAACAGGTCTCAATAGTGATGGAGTCTTCTGCCTCTTTTTTGAGATCTTTCCAGATTGTTCTTCTTTTGTAGCATTTTGCTTTCCTTCCTCAAATTTCCTTCCAGCAGAGACCTTAATATATTATGCATGGAAATGAGGATATTATAATTTTGATCGAAATAAAATACTTGATCTGATAAAAACCCAGTTCTGAACAAAATAAAGAAGAGTTACCATGAGAATCTAATTAAACATAGGGCACTCTACTCTCTCTTTAATTTAGAATAAGAAGAGAAATCATACATAAAAGGGGAATCATGAATCCTCAAGCTTTTAATCATGAGGACTTGGTTTTGGGCATGCAATCCTTAGTTTTTAAGTTGCTTCTGATATTAGGATTGTGCAAATGCTCTTACCAAAGAAACCTAGACCTCACACTTTTATATTCTTTATTCATTGGTAAAAGAATAATTTATAGGGTAATAACTGGGGGCAACTCGTATAGAGAATAGTTCAAATCACTGAAGACATATATAAAGCAGTTCTGGAAAACAAAAAGGAGTTTAATAACAAGACGAATCATCAACTATATTGAGCAAACCATTTACATGCTAAGCAAGTTTCCGCTATACCAAAAGTGTGAAACATTAAACCAATTTTCAATAAAAAACAGGGACGGGAGATTCCTTTCCATCAAAAGCTCTCTTATTCCGTTCCTCCCCAATCAACCTAAAAATAGAAAGAGGAGTTGAGGTAATCCATCTTTTCTTATTGCACTGTAAGTTAATGCCCTGGCAAGCCCAAAGTTTTTGCTTAATGGAACCTCCAATAACCCTAGATAACCTAATGCAAGCAGAGGAAACTGTTGAAACCCTTCTCATCCAAGAACAATGAAGGATGAGATGCCAAATGGTCTCTGCCTCCTTTTTGCAGATGAAACACCAATTAACCAATACTTTGCCTCTTTGTTGTAGGTTATCTTCCCAAGCAAGAAAAGGAAATTCTTGCTGGGATTTTCACTTTCCAAATTGCTTTTCCAAGAAAATCCAATATACCACAAACCCTATCTAGCAGCTTGTGAAGAAAAGATTCTGCCTCTTTCACCATTCTCCACCAAAGCATCCTCAGAAGTAGTAGAAATCTTTGAATTGCACAAAACATTAAAAAAAAAACACACACACACACGCACGCACACATTTCAAACACCTAATCTTGGGCTTGCCTCAAAAAATCAATAACGAACATATCATCGTTTCAACGATAACAATATGCTACCAAAGCCTCCTTGTTCCTGGTGATGTCAAGGACATCTAGGAACTTTGAAGTTGAATCCCCATGCACAAATGTCAAAACAAAACTGTCTTATTTCCATAAGAAGAAACTCACTTCAGCCTTCTCTAATCTTCCTTCATACATTGGTCCATGAGAAGCTCCCCTATCCTTAGTGATCCAACCTACCTTTTCAAGGCCAAATTTTACAACTGCTACTTTTATCCGAAGATGTTCATTTGCAACATTGAACTGCCAATGCAATTTGCTGAGAAGAGCCTTGTTGATTAACAAGAGTGGACTTAATGGCTAAACTGCCATTTCAAAAAGGTCATTTGACTGCCTTCCAATTCACCAAATCGAACTTGTGAGCCTCCTCAATATCGCCACATGAAAATTCATTCTGAATGGCATCCAACCTTTTAGCCACCGAGCAAGGGATGGGAAAAAGAGAAACGAACTAAATAGGAAGATTAGGAATAGTACTTTGAAAAAGACAAAATCTCCCTACTTTGGAGAGGGAATAACTTTTCCAAACAGACAATCAATAATCAAAAACAGGCTCCCACATACGCTTGTTCTCGGAACAAGAACCAAAAAGGGAGACCCAAAACCTATCAGTTATGAATTAGCAAAATTCCAAAACTCTTTCATAAAATCATGTCATCTCTCTCTAGTGGAAAACTCCAATTCTTATTAGGGAGGATTGGATTACGAAGACTGTGAAATTTTAGATGAAGAGGAATTGTTATTCTCATTCATCTCTTCCGGTGCTTTACAATGCTGTATTTATAGGCTAATACATAGATAAATCCTAATAAACAAAAATAAAGGAAAGAAATTTTAAAAAGGAGAAAAACTAAAATCCCACGATTTGTGGGTTAACAACTATAATCCCATGATGTGTGGGATTTGATCGAATCAAATCAGAATAAAAACCTCCTAAAAAATCCTATGTATTTATAGCAATATAATATCTATTTACAGCTCAACACTCCCCCTCAAGCTGGTGAATAGATATCTTCCATTCCCAGCTTGGAAATTAGCTCATGAGAACTTCCACCATTAAGCCCTTTGGTCAAGACATCCGCCACTTGCTGTCCTGAAGGAACATAAGACAGACAAATCAACCCTTCTTCAAGTTTCTCCTTGATGAAGTGCCTATCAATCTCAATATGTTTTGTCCTGTCGTGCTGCACATGATTATGAGCAATATTAATTGCAGACTTATTGTCACAAAATAACTTCTTAGGACTCTGCCACTCGATCTTCAAGTCATCAAGAATGATCTTGATCCATAATAACTCACATATTCCTTGAGCCGCTGCCCTAAACTCAGATTCTGCACTTGATCTTGCCATCACATTTTGTTTTTTACTCCTCCAAGTTACCAAATTACCTCCAAGGAAGGTACAATAACCAGTTGTAGACCTCCTGTCAACTATTGAGCCTGCATAATCCGCATCTGTATAAGCTTCAAACTTGAGATTTGGGCTTCTCTTGAAAAATATTTCTTTTCCTAGACTACCTTTTAAGTAGTGTAGGATTCGATGAACAGCTTATAGATGTGATTCCTTTGTATTATGCATGAATTGACTAATCAAGCTAACATCATAGGAGATATCTGGTCGAGTATGAGTAAAATAAATTAATTTTCTCACTAATCGCTGATACATTTCTCGATCCACTGCTGCTCTTTTGCTTATGTTAGCCTCTAGTTCGGCTCAATTAGAGTAGCTACTGGTTTACAACCAAGCTTCCCAATTTCTTCCAAAAGATCCATCACATAATTTCGTTGTGAAATAAGGACCCCTTGCCTGGAGTACGAAACCTTAATTCCCAGAAAATACTGTAGCTTCCCTAACTCCTTTATTTCAAATTCCTTAATCAAGCACTGTTTCAGCCGCTGTTTCTCCCTTTCATCATTGCCTGTGACTATTATGTCATCAACATACACCAACAATACTGTAACTCCCCCCAAGTTCGAGTGTTTTATGAACATTGTATGATCTCCCTAGCTTTGTTTATACCCGAATGCCTTTATGACTCTAGCAAACCGTCCAAACCAGGCTCTAGGTGATTGTTTGAGCCCGTATAATGCTTTCTTAAGTCTACAAACCTTTTCTATTGTTTCATTTCCTTCAAAACCAGGTGGGATGCTCATGTAGATTTCTTCTTCTAAATCTCTGTGTAAAAACGAATTTTACATCAGTCAAAATGAGCAACTAAAGATAATAAAATTCTTATAGTATTTATTTTAGCCACCGGTGCAGATGTCTCATGGTAATCCATTCCATATGTTTGAGTGTAACCCTTTGCAACCAATCTTGCCTTGTACCTCTCTAGAAAGCCATTTGCCTTGTACTTTATAGTGAATATCCACTTGCAACCAACTAGATTTTTCTCCCTTGGCCTGTCAACAATTTCTCATGTTTTATTTTTTTCGAGTACTTCCATCTCTTCTTTCATAGCATTCCTCCATTCCTCTTTTGACAGCGCTTCAAACATGGTGTTAGGAACAACAATTATGTTTAAACTCACAATAAAATTTATGTATGATAATGATAACCTATTAAGGGACACATAATTTGATAGTGGATATACTAGTTTCTTGGTACACTCTCTAGTCTCTTTTCTTATAGCAATAGGTAAATCAAGATCACCGTCAGATGTATTACTAAGCTGTTCATCCAAAGGAGATTCAGAACTTACTGTGTTTTCATTGACAGTACGCAAAGTGGTATTTTGGACCTGCTCTTGTGTTGGAACGGCTGTCCACCTTGAATACACCTGAGAAAATCTCTTAGAATCATAAATATGAGTTCGACTAGTGGGAATAGGAACAAAGATAGGTTGGTGTGTGGGACTAGTTGACGAGTTTTGGTTAATAGGGACATTAGACAATAAATCTAAGTTATCAATGACACCAAGGTCCTTATCTTCCATGACTGAAAAATCCCCTTGAAGATAAGATTGTGAGAAATAGGGTTTATTTTCAATAAAAGTGACATATGCAGAGAGATAGAATTTTTTAGAAGAAGGATGGTAACATTCATAGCCTTTTTGTGTTTGTGAGTAACTAAGAAATACACATTTGATTGCATGAGGATCTAACTTTCCTCGTTGATGATGATGAATGTGGACATAGGAAATGCAACCAAAGACTCGAGGTGTAAGACCATTAGATGTACGAAGGTGAGGATAGAACTGAGAAAAAACTTCCATAGGGATTTTGTGGTCTAATGTACGTGAGGGTAGTCTATTGATCATGTGTGTAGCCGTAAGAACAGCTTCTCCCCAATATGCTTTAGGAACTTGTCCGTGAAACAATAAGGCATGAGTTGTGTTAAGGAGATGACCATTTTTTCTTTCAGCAACCCCATTTTGTTGTGGTGTATATAAGATGACTCATGGATAATGCCTTCCTTTTGAAAATAAGAGGACAACACTTGATTAAAGTACTCTCTACCATTATCTAACCGAAAGACCTTGATCTTTACCCCAAATTGAGTTTGAATCATGGAATGAAACGAAGGAATAATGTTACTCACATCAAATTTATGTTTGAGTAAGAAAGTCCACGTGATCCTACAACAATCATCAATTAGAGTGACAAACCAGCGAGCTCCAAAGATGTTTGGAATCGTAGAAGGTCCCCAAATGTCACTGTGGATTAAGTCAAAATGATTAGAACTATGGTGATTGCTAATAGGAAATGGTACACGATTATGTTTGGCTAATTCACAAACATCACAATGGAAGTCTTTAATATTCAAATCTTTAAACAAGGATGGAAACATAATGCTCAAGACTTGAAAGGACGGATGACCAAAACGAAAATGATGAAGCCAAATTGCTTCTTTATTTGAAGTACTAAGAAATTTCATAGACAGATTATTCATGATTCTTCTTGTAGTGAGAGGTGTCTCAAGGTAGTACAGCCCATTTTGTTCCTTAGCAAGTCCAATCCTCCTCTCCGAGTCCCAATCCTGAAAAACACAGTAAGATGGGTAAAAAACAGCTTGACAATGAAGATCTTTTGTGAGTTTCTGTATTGAAATAAGACTGGCAAATAGTTTAAGGACATAAAGAACATCTTTAAGGACAAGATCAGGTGTGATATAAACATTTCCAACCCCTACAACAGTAGCAAGAGACCCATTTGCCACAATAATCTTTTTTATTGCTAGGACAATGTGTATAAGTGCTGAAATGGGATGAGGTGTGAGCCAGGTGGTCGGTAGACCCTGAATCAATAACCCATGAATTACTTGAGAGTGCTAGTGAGCATGCACCAGAAGGTTTATTAAGAGACCCTAACAAACCTCTTAATTTCTCAATTTCTTCATTGTTGAAGGTTGCTTTCTCCTGAACTTCTTATTGACCAGCTTTCTCAGTTAGGTGGACCCGAGGTCTTGGTTGTGTTGCCCCATTCACCCACTCTCGGCTTGAAGTAGTTGGCCTGCCATTCAATTTCCAGCATTGTTCTTTTGTATGTCTAGGCTTCTTGCAGTAAGCACAACACAAGCTGTCCCGATTGTCTTTCCTTGGCAAGTCACCCTTTTCATCAACCTTTCTAGTTGTAAAGGCCGACCCTTCTATAGCTTGTGGTTCTAGCATGACGGATCGACGGCTTTCTTTCGCCTGAATCAAGGAAATCGTTTCCTCCAATGATGGCACTTCCTCCTTGCCAAGTATTTGAATTCTGACTTAGTCAAATTCAGAATTAAGCCCGGATAAGAAATCGTAGATGCGATCCTTTTCAATAAAACTCTTTAGAATGGCCGCATCATTTGGACACCGCATCTAAAATACTCGATAATGATCTAGTTCTTGCCATAAGTTCTGCAAAGAATTAGCATACTCGGTAACAATCTTACCTCCTTGCTTTGTCCCCCTGGTTTTCACCTTAATTTCATACACCTGAGTTGTATCACGAGCCTTTGAGTACGTCCGTCGAACGGAATCCCAGATCTCCTTTGCGGTTGGTAGAAACGTACAAGTGTCGCTTATGGCTGGTTCCATGGAATTCAATAACCATGACATGATCATGGAATCAGCCTCATCCCACGCATCAAAATCAGGATCTCCTTTCTTGGGTCTTGTCCCATGTAAATGGCTGAGTTTTCCTTTCCCCTTTAGATACATCTTGACAAATTGTGACCATTTAAGGTAGTTCTTCTCATTCAATCTATATGTTGGCCTGATATTCTGAAGATTACATGTCATGTGTGTTGAGGCGACCTCCTCAGATTGGTTCATGGTAGGATTTGTGGCTTTGGATGTGGCCATTTTAGAGAGTGAATGTTAAGAAGAGAACAAGGGCAATAGTGCAGCAATGAAGACTGCAATTGAAATCCAGAAATTGGTTTCTGGAGAATAATAGACAGCAACAAAGGCTGAAAAAGAATGCAGCAATGAAGACCGCAATTTTAAATTCAGGAATCTAACCTAGAGCTCTAATACCATGTGAAATTTTAGATTGAGAGAAATTGTTATTCTCATTCATCTCTTCTAATGCTTTACAATGTTGTATTTATAGGCTAATACACAGATAAATCCTAATAAACAAAAATAAAGGAAAGAAATTTAAAAAAGGAGAAAAACTAAAATCCCACGATTTGTGGGTTAACAACTATAATCCCATGATGTGTGAGATTTGATCAGAATCACATCAGAATAAAAACCTCCTAAAAAATCCTATGTATTTACAGTAATATAATATCTATTTACAACTCAACAAAGACTCGTAAAGTTCGCTTTCCATTAGTGATGCGTGATGGGGTGAGTGATTCTAGAATGGAATTTTCAGAGGGGATTTTTGTGATTAAGTATATGGAGTAGTGTATACAAGGAAGAAACGAAAAGAAATAAGAAAAGATAAAACGATTTCCTCCCAAGGTATAAAGGCCTCGCCACCAACCAAGGATGAGGATCGAGATCTACGAAGTTTACCACCAAGGCTTAAAGCTTCCACCAGCCAAGGATAAAGGACTTCGGGATAAGAGAAGCTCACCACCAAGGTCTAAAGATTCCACCAGCCAAGGATAAAGGGCTTCTTGGCTCACCACCAAGGAGTGATCTACGCTCCAAGGATAAAGAAACCAAAAGGAGTTATCCACTCTCCAAAGGAGTTCACTCAAGTTGAGGAAATCTCACCATTCTCATTCATTTTCGTATATCCCCTACATTGGATAGTTTCCCCTATTTATAAGAGGATTTTAGCCCTTAGGAAATATTAAAAACAAACTTTAATGACCTAGAAACTGAAACATTCGACTCTTGAGCTACATAAAAATAAAAACGGCTAGAAACTTAATAAAAAACCTTTACTATCACGAGAAATAAATGTCATAATAAAAAGCCTTTAATTATCACGGGAACTAAATGCCATTTAATCTTCAGCCTTTATTATCACAGGAACTAAATGCCATTTAATCTTCAGCCTTCCACATTCTCAAACTGTTAGTTTTCCGTGTTCTTGAACCTTTGGCTTTCCATATTCTTGAACCGCTTTCGTGAACCTCTAGCCTTCCCAAAATTCAAGCTCCTCCATTGACCAGAAAATAATCTTTCTGAAGCTTCTTCAATTGGTCATACAAGACATCTAAAATAGCCTCTCATTGATACATATTGATATACCACAAAGTAATTAATATTATTCATTCAAAATGATCAATCGAAGCACATAATGCCCAACTTCTTTATTGGCTTGGATAAGCATCGATGGTTCTGAGTTGGTCCAGGGAGCTACGTTGGATGCTCCCGCATTATCCTTCCCGGATTGTTTGAGATTTGTCCTCAAATTTAGAAGGTTTTCATCCTCCAAGTAAGGAGAAAGGTCTACCACGTTGAATGTTACCGAAACTGCAAACTCTCCTAGAAGGTTAATCTTGTAAGCATTGTCACCAATTCACTGAATACCTTTAAAGGGACCGTCAGCTCTAGGCATGAGCTTGTTCTTTCGACGAAATGTAAATCTCTCCTTCCTCAAGTGAAGCCATACAAGATCGCCCGGTTGAAATTGAGTCTTCTTGCGATGTTGATTAGCTTTCTTCTTGTAAGATTCGTTGGCCTTTTCAATGTTGGATCGAATCTGCTCATGGAGCTTCTTCATTGATTCAGCTCTTTTCTTGCCATCAAAGCTCACTTGAGAGTTAGACGGAATTGGAATCAAATCAATGGGTGTGAGAGGATTAATTCCATACACAACTTCAAATGGCGATTGACCAGTAGTATAACTTGGTGATCGATTGTAAGCAAATTCAGCATGCGCAACCTTTAAATCACAATCTTTCAACGATTTACTCACCATACCACGAAGAAGAGTGGTTAGAGTACGATTTGTTACCTCCATTTGGCCATCCGTTTGGGGATGACAAGCTGTGCTGAATAAGAGCTTTGTACTAAGCATTCTCCATAGAGTCCTCTAGAAGTGGCTTAAGAACTTGGAATCACGATCCGACACAATGGTCTTTGGTACTCCATGAATGCGGATAATCTCTTTGAAATATAATTCAGCAATATGAGATGCATTATTGGTCTTGTGACATGGCGCGAAATGAGCCATTTTAGAGAACCGATCGACGACCACCATGATAGTATCTTTTCCTCTTTGAGTTCTTGGTAGAGCCACAATGAAATCCATGCTAACATCCTCCCAGGGTTGCAATGGTACCGGAAGTGCAGTATACAAACCTTGATGGAAATGGTTTTTTAATCTTTGACAAGTTGCACACCTTGAGATGATAGCATGCACATCTCCACCCATCTTTGGCCAATAGAAATGCTCTTGAAGAACCTCAAAAGTTTTGTTAATACCAAAATGACCAGCCAATCCTCCACCATGCGCTTCTCGAATCAGCAATTCGCGAAAAGAACTCTTCGGCACACATAATCGATTTCCTTTAAAAAGAAACCCATATTGCAAAGAATATATACATTGAATCCCTGCTTGCAATTGTTGATGATAGAGGAGAATTCCGCATCTTCAGAATAAAGTTCTTTCATTGATTGAAATCCGAGAATCCTAGAGTCTAAAATTGCAAGCATAGAATATTTTCTCGATAAAGCATCTGCTACAACATTAGTGTGCCCCGATTTATATTTTGAGATGAAAGAAAGGGATTGAAGAAATTCTACCCATTTTGCATGTCTCGAATTAAGCTTGCGTTGGCCACTAATAAACTTAAGCGCCTCATGATCAGAATGAAGGACAGATTGCTTTGGCCTCAAATAATGACTCCAATGATCAAGAGCTCGGACAATGGCATAGAACTCTTTGTCATAAGTTGAATAATTCCTCTTAGAATCAGATAACTTCTCGCTGAAATATGCCAATGGTTTTTGTGCTTGCACCAATACCAACTCCGCTTGCATCACACTCAACTTCAAATACTTTATCAAAATCAGTGCAAGAATAGGGAACTCACAAAGTTTATGCTTGATTATGTCAAAGGCGTTTTGAGCAGCCTTTGTCCATTCAGAAGCACCATTCTTCATGCATTCAGTTATAGGAGCCATGATGGTACTAAGGTTTTTAACAAAACGTCGATAGAAAGAAACAAGTCCATGAAAACTTCTTACATCAGAAATGGACGTTGAAACTGGCCAAGTCTTCATAGCTTCAACAGAGATTCCATCTTCGAAAACCACATAACCAAGAAACACAATGCTCGGAGAGAAGAACTCACATTTCTCCATTTTAGCATACAGTTTTTGATCTCTCAAGACATTGAAGATTTGTTTTAAATGAGAGATATGCTCCTCCTCGTTCCTGCTATAAACAAGAATATTGTCGAAATAAACGACAAATCAACCAATAAAGGAACGAAGAACCTCATTCATAAGTCTCATGAAGGTACTTGGATCATTAGATAGTCCGAATGGCATAACCAACCACTCATAAAGACCTCCCTTGGTCTTGAAAGCCGTCTTCCATTCATCACCTACTCGCATTTTGATTTGATGATAATCACTTCGCAAATCTATCTTTGAAAACACAGAAGAACCATATAATTCGTTAAGCATATCATCAAGTCTAGGTATAGAGTACCTATACTTAATGGTAATGTTGATGGCCCGACTATCAACACACATTCGATATTGAAAGAACTTTATTCTGAAGATGCGGAATTCTCCTATATCATCAACAATTGCAAGCAGGGAGTTCAAGGTATATATTTTTTGCAAGATGGGTTTCTTTTTAAAGGAAATCAATTATGTGTGCCGAAAAGTTCTTTTCGCGAATTGCTGATTCGAGAAGCGCATGGTGGAGGATTGGCTGGTCATTTTGGTATTAACAAAACTCTTTAGATTCTTCAAGAGCATTTCTATTGGCCAAAGATGAGTGGAAATGTGTATGCTATCATCTCAAGGTGTGCAACTTGTCAAAGATCAAAAAGCCATTTCCATCAAGGTTTGTATACTCCACTTCCGGTACCATTGCAGCCCTAGGAGGATGTTAGCATGGATTTCATTGTGGCTCTACCAAAAACTCAAAGAGGAAAAGATGCTATCATGGTGGTCGTCGATCGATTCTCTAAAATGGCTCATTCCGTGCCATGTCACAATACCAATGATGCATCTCATATTGCTGAATTATATTTCAAAGAGATTATCTTTATCTTTGGTTGGTGGAAGCTTTAGACCTTGGTGGTGAACTTCGTAGATCTCGATCATCATCCTCGATTGGTGGTGAGGCTTTTATACCTTAGGAGGAGATCGTTTTATCTTTTCTTATTTCTTTTCGTTTTTTCCTCGTATACACTACTCCATATACTTAACCACAAAAATCCCCTCTGAAAAATCCATTCTAGAATTACTCACCCCATCACGCATCAAAATAGTGGTATCAGAGCTCAAGGTTCAACTCATTTGAGTGATTCATTTATTTCTTTTGTTACAAATTCCTTATGGATGAACAAGTTCCTAGAGGCTTGACTCTGGAGCAAGCGCACAACGAAAGGCGAGATCGTGCAATCCAAAATCTTCAACAACAAATGGAGCGAGTCCTCAATCTTCTAGAGAATCCGGTGAGACAAGGACAACCAACAAGGTGTCCCAACGAACGGCATCGACGTGACAATTCTGAATCTCATCAAAATTCTGATGGCGATTCCGAGTCCACTGGAGACAACCAAACCATTCTGCACTCTAGTGATTTTAAATCTCCAATTCGAAGACGAAGACGGAGAGGGAGGCATAAGGAGGATGAAAGAGACATTAAAGTGGAGGTCCCCGAGTTTGACGGTAATCTTAATCCCAACGAATTTACACAAAACCGAACGAATTTTTGACTTCAAATCCTATTCGGATGAGAAGAAATGTAAGATTGTTGTCCTAAAGTTGACCAAATATGCTTCTCTATGATGAGAGAATCTAAAGCATCAACCAGCAAATGAAGGAAAAGGTCGAATCGAGTCTTGGGAAAAACTCAAGAAGTTGATGAAGAAGAGGTTCTTGCCCGACAACTATAAGCAAGATCTCTTCCTCAAACTGAACTGCCTAAGACAACATGGGATGAGCGTTGAAGAATACATTCGTAAGTTTGAACAACTCAAAATGAGGAGTGAAGTTCCAGAAGTTCCCGAGCAAACCATCGCTCGTTTTCTTGGCGGCATGAATCGAGAAATTGCTGATATGGTTGAACTTCAATCGTATTGGTCCTTTAAAGACATATGCAAGTTAGCCATAAAAGTCGAAAAACAATTGAAGAGCAAGAGGTTTTCCTCCAGAACCTCAACAAATGTGACATCCTATTTTAAGGGTGCTTCCTCAAGCAAGGGCAAGAGTTCGTCGACAAAAGACAGAGGCAAGGGAAAGAATGCAGAGCCTTCCAAAGAAGTCCAAAATAAGTTTGAAGGTGATGCAAGAAAATGCTTTAAGTGCCATGGTTTTGGGCATTTACAAGCAAATTGTCCAAATTGGAGAGTTATGACTCTTCAAAAAATTGAGGAGATCAATTCGGCGCTTCAAGAGGCTGATGATAATGAAGATCAAAATATTTCCGAATCTAATCGGGAAGAAGAAGTTGTGGAGAAGGCTGATGATGGCGAGTTGTTGATCATCCGAAGAGCATTGCATGTTGAAGTTTCTCCTAATAAAGAGCAAATGGAGAATATATTTCACACATGTTGCATTATTAATGAAAATGTGTGTTCGGTGATTATCGATGGTAGGAGCTGCACCAATGTTACTTCGATAACTCTTGTCGACAAGTTGAAGTTTCCAACAATGAAACATCCTCAATCATACAAGCTCCAATGGCTCAATCAAGGGAATGAACTCAAGGTAACCAAACGCGTTCTTAAAGCAATTTCGATTGGGCAGAACTATCGAGATGAGGTTGTATGTGATGTGATTCTTATGGAGGCATGCCACTTGTTATTAGGTAGACCGTGGCAATTTGATATAAATGCTATGCATGATGGTCAGAAAAACATACTCTTTTCATAAGAAACGAAAATACATTACTCTTTTATCATTAAGTCCTTATTCGATACATAATAATCAACCTGGGGAGGGAAACACTTGTAAGGAAAATATGTTCTTGAGTGAGACACGGGTTGAGAGAGCCATTAGCAAACAAAAAAATGTTTTTCCTTTGCTTGTGGTCAAGAAAAGAAGTGAGATGGAGCAACTCATACATTCAAAATGCATTGTTTGTTGAAAGAATTTGCAGATGTGTTTCCGGAGGATTTGCCACTTGGATTACCTCCCATAAGAGGTATTGAACATCAAATTGATTTGATCCCTGGTGCTTCGCTACCAAACAAGCCAGCTTATCGATGCAATCCGGAGGATACAAAGGAGTTGCAAAGACAAGTCGATGAACTTATCCTCAAAGGATACGTTCGAGAAAGCATGAGTCTTTGTTCTGTTCCAGCTCTACACCTAAGAAGGATGGTACATATCAAATGTGTGTTGATAGTCGGGCCATCAACAACATCACGGGAACTAAATGCCATTTAATCTTCAGCCTTCCACATTCTTGAACCGTTAGCTTTCCGTGTTCTTGAACCTTTGGCTTTCCATATTCTTGAACTGCTTTCGTGAACCTCTAGCCTTCCCAAAATTCGAGCTCTTCCCTTAACTAGAAAATAAGCTTTCTGAAGCTTCTTCAATTGGTCATACAAGACATCTAAAATAGCCTCTCATTGATACCTATTGATATATAACAAAGTAATTAACATTATTCATTCAAAATGATCCATCGGAGCACATAATGTCCAACTTCTTTATTGGTTTGGATAAGCATCGATGAATCTGAATTGGTCCATGGAACTACGTTGGATGCTCCCGCATCAATTAGGGTCATACATGCAAATGTTTTGATGATTAAGGTCTGGAAATAAGAAATTTAACATCATTTAATCAAAGCCATTTTTGGGAAATGACAATAGAGATTTGAACACAGCTCATGGGATATATATATATATCTACACACACACAAGATACAGCTAAGGGAAGCAAGGTTGGCATATCAAGGGAGTTAGAGGTGCAGGGCACCTAATTATGGAAATATGTCTGCAGAAATTGAAATAACTTCTTGAGTTTATCCACTTCAATGTTGCCCATGCATGTAAGATGAGATCTTGGATTATTTAGTGTTGTGGTTATTTTGTGATAAACATTTGTACGACAACTAGCCGCACTTCTGTGCCATGGCATCACAAAAAAAGCACGGTACTTTCTAAGACAAATAGTCATTCCATTCACTTGAATTCAAGGCCTGATTGGAACATTGATTAGCTCGTGTCAGTTAGTTTGAATTCTGTATTATCGTAATTCTTCCTTGCCTTCTTTGGTTGTTATCTTAAACCTTTTTACCTATAAGAGAAAAATGAGAGATGAAAAGAATTTCATAATTGGCGGCATTTGGATTGAATTTCTTTTCTACTCAGAAGACAAGTTAAATTAAAGAGAAATAGTAGAATTCTTAAAGTTAAATGACAAGTGTAGGTCAAGAAAAAAGCAAAGTCCTTGGACACGCCAACTAGTTCCATTTAGTGTCACAACCTTTCATTAAAGAGGCCTGCTTTTAAAGAAAAAATAATCTGATCATAGCTATGGTAAACTGCCAGTTTATTGATTATTACCTTAATTTGGACCCAAAAAATAGCATACTGTTTGACTATCAGCTACTCACTGCTGTATTGTTAATTCATGCATAAAATATATGATGTAATGTGTAAAATTTAAAATGGCATTGGTAAATATAATCATAATCAGCAATAAACTTTAATGTGATAATAATAAATTCTGAAATGACTTACCAACTTTAGTATAACCTCCACTGCCGCCTTCCCTTCCCCTAGAGCACCATCAATTTCTCATCAATAATCTGCACAATCAAGACCACATTCATAATCTCCAATGGTGCAAAAATCCCCAGCCAGACATTTTTGAAAAACACAGACCGAACACTTGGGCTTTGAGTCGACCATGACAGAGTCCATCTGAACTACATCAACGATTTTGGCTTCAACTGTTGCTGATGACCGATCATCACCAGCGTTGATCTACAAAGACAGTCTTTCAGTAATTATAGCTGGAACACAACTAGCAAGAGAAGAAACACGCTATGAGGCCTAGATGAGAAAAGATGATCATGAGAATGACCCCAAATATGATTTGAGGGGAGCAGGTGGAAGTGGGAAATAATCTGTTACATCACAAGGACAAAGACAAGCTCAAGGCTAGAGTCTAAAAAATCACACAATCAGACTCGTGACCCTATGTCATACAGAGAAGGGATATGATAAAGAATTTTATAACAAATACACTCTTATTCTTTCTTTCTTATTTTCATAAGATAATCCACAGAGTAGAAGGACCTGCACAATTGGTAGCAAACACCAAAGTAACAGATAATCCATAAGATGTGCATGGAGATAGAAAAACATTTGCAGCCTTCTGAAAAATAGAGAGACAATGTTAAAAGTTAGAAGCAAATAATAATTTAACTGTTTATGTTAAAAATATCTCCAAAGAACAAGATCTGTATAGTTGGTTCTGTAGCAGGGCATGAACATCCGCTTTTGAGCATCAATGAACAATAATAATTTAGCCCCTTCCAACCCAACCCCCTGCCCCCCTTAAAACAAAAAACAACAACAAGAAGCAGAAGATTCAATAATGCAAATGAAACACAAAGAATGAGAAGATTGCTGCAAGTAATGTAGTGACGTTACGATTACTCTAGATTCTCTTCCATTATAGCAGCACTTTCTCCAAGGGATTTGTCCACAGAATCCAGATAATAATTAGGTTTTTGAGATTCACATCCATCCAACAGCACATTGCTTCACAGCCACCCCATTCTAGCTATCGATACAATATGAACTGACAAACAACATTACCAAATAGTTCTTTACATGCATGCCCCTCTATTAGGCAACATATGTGATCCAGATATCAGTTGTAAGATGCTTGTCCATACATACTGAAGACTATACACCGCCTTCAGTCAGCACTTCATCAACAACCCTTCCTTTAGTACACTTAACAGATTCTCTCAAAAAGTACTGATCTTCTGCCCCGGCGGGCCAGTAAGCCTTGAGCTTTTGCTGCATGTATCCGAAGTTCCTTTCAGTTCGACATCTTTGTGGCCTGATTTATGAGGATCTTCAAGGCTCTCCTTAGTCCATCTTTGCCATCTACTACTCTTGACTGTATTTAGACCACTATATTTTCTCTGCTGACTATGAATAAAATGACGTCTAAGTTGCAACAGAACCTCATCTGTAGTGCTCCTAATTTCAGACCCAAAAACACAAGAATCCCACTGTTTTAGCCATAAAAGTACCTGAAAATGCGACAAAACGCTTGTTAAGACATCAAGGTTGGGAAACTTGAAAAGTTCAATAAACAGAAGCATAGTTAAGGCTTGGCCAAGACAAAAAACAGGAGCTTTTGAAAAAAGATACAATAATTGCGAGAAACTCGGAATAAAGTCTTGCCTCACGATTTGTCTGTTCATCACTAAGAAGCTCGCTAAAAGAATTTGGAGCATATTTATCCACCCAAAGTTTCTCCAGTGTTATTGGCATTCCTGGAAGCACTTGATCTTTCATTTCCTCCAAACTCACACGTAGAGCCTTCAAAAACATGATCATTGTAATCAGAAAGCTTGCATTCAGAAGGCATGTTTTACCAAACAAATACCTGCTATCCAAGACCAGCATTTGGTAATTAGTGTAACACCCTTTAATAGTGATAATCATATTAACTAGGGTCCATAATTTCTTAGACAGGAAATGAAGCTCATACACCTTGCAAAGGAAAATACCAGATGCAAATTTTTGTGAGATATACCAAATAAAATACTTCAGTATAAAAGATATCTTGATATTTGGTGTGATGCAGTTAATACTGAGCTGATTACATTGAAATACTAAACTGAATTCACTTTAGAATAGCATGGCTACCCAAAACAACCCAGTAGGACCTTACCAATTGTATCAATCTACTCTGCGTGATCCATTGAACACGTATTTCGAGGAAATCGACAAGTAAACCGATTGAAGATGATGTTTTTTGTCTGGGTTCACCTTTTAATGAGGATATTTTATCAGCCACACCAACTTGAACTGAATTTTATCACCTCACCTTGCAGATCATCTAGCACCTAAAACTGAACTATTCCTGACAAAAAGTTACTTCATGCAATGAGAGACATCTCCCATTTTACTTTCTGAAAGAATCCATCACATGAACAAAACCTTTGGGATTTATGCATGCTGAGGTGTTCAGGTCAATCTATAACATTACAGAAGATAAATCTACAACACCTACATAAAAAATCTTACATAAAACAGGATGATTCTGTGAGACGAATGTTGTGCGCGTAATTGACAACTAGGGCAATAAAGGGTCGAAAAAATCTGATAATAAAGGGTAAATTCCATATGGCATCATTGAACTTTAAAATATTTCACAAACAAGTCATTAAATTTGATTCCAACCACCAATGTACTAAACTTTTGCTTGTTTATTGTTAGATGCACCCTGATAGGTTTCAGACCAATTTCCTAAAGAAGTTCTGACATTGCTCCTAGAGGGTCAGCAACCTTCCTCTGGAGGTGAGGAACGTTTGCCAGCCCTCTTCCCCTTCTTTCTTATGTTCTACTTTGTTCAATCTCTTTTAATGTTTTTAAACATTTTTAGAATTTTGTAGCAGGGACTGGATTAGAGACCACATCAGCACCCTGTGGTAACAAAGTCGCACTCTGTCAATAATGCATCAGTTGCAAGGAATGAGAGCATACTACGTTAGTTAATTTGAAAAACTTAATGATCTAAGTGCACCAATTTTTCAGTGACCATCAATGAAATTTACCAATCATACATGCAACAATTTTTAAAAAATTAATTTGTCATAATAGCAGACTGAGAATCAAAGGACAAAGAGTTCTAAATATCATGTTTTCTTTATTATTCTCATTGTTTTATGTCTCAGTGTTGAGCCGTTTTGGTCAAGAAGCAACTGGGGTCAGGTGCATGGGCCACAAGGCCCTGGCTACCGGCCAGAGGCCTGGAATGGCAAACCAGTTCTATGGACTGGCTGAGCCCTCGACCATTAGCCCTGAAAAGCTAGTCCATCCTGTAAACTTGACAGGCACTTTTCCCTGCCCAACTGAGCACCCAGTGGCAATGCAAACTCTCCTATTTCGTGCTTTTAGGCCTTTTCCAAGTTAATTGCTGTACTACACATATCAGCCATCAATGAGTGTTTTAGTATTCTTTGTGTGACTTTCTGGTGAGCGAAGCACTGAGATATTGGGTGAACTATAAAGAGAGGCTTTGCATTATCAAGGACTGAAATTGACAGACATAGAATGAAGCTTGTAATCTCCATTGTTCAGAGTGTAATTACCATTGTTACCTCCCCATGGACATAGATTACTCTAACCGAACCATTTTACTCCTGGTATTTTCTCTTCTCTTTGTGGTTCAGTATTGCAATATTCCATATTTTTCAGAGGTCCTTCTCTGTGAGAGCATTTGCACTAGCAGCAAACCTGGATAGCATCTTTTAAATTCTTAATCTCACCCCGACACTTAACTTGCATAAGTTTACTTGTGAAATGGATACCTTGGTGAATGCCTCCTTTTCACATCTTTGTAGCAGAAGATTGACAGGTTCAGTGATTAGGCCTGCAACATGATTTGGTGCTAACGTTATCAAAAATAAACTCTGATAACTCACATAGAAAGAAAAAGACTGGAATTTATTACCATAGGCCCTCTATAAATAAGATTCTTAGTACATAACATGCCTCAAGATGAACATAAAAGCAGCTTCCATCATGTAGACAAGATTGGATGTTAGAGCACATATTATGAGTGTTACGAAAGCAAATTCACAATGATGCTTAACAGCCTAGGGATTTTTCTCAATCCCAATTCTTAAGTCTAACAGCAATCTTGAGAGGCATGGAGACTAGAAATATTATAAGGTCTAAATTTGGTCGAATTAAATTTTCCAAATGTTGTTACAACATTGCAACCCTATTAGACAGACATAAATACTCATCTTGCTAACTATCGGCTCCTATGCCTTCACACGAGACTATGACATCTCAGAGAATTCAACTCCAATTAATCAAATCAACCATCCTCCAAGCCCATTCATGGCACAAGCCAGCATACTGAACTGGAGCTTCTGTCTATAATCAAAATAGCCATCCAAACCAAATCCAAGATGATTCACAGAACCACCAGCAAAAACCTAATCAATACTCGAGTTGGTTTTGCTGCACCACTGTATAGACATTCTTCACTGACGATTGTCCCTATTTTATGTTTGGTTATACTGAGTATCCCCAACTCCATGTTACACAATATTTGCAAGTCAGTCCTTTAGATTGACATGGTCCACGAGCGAGTACAGCCAAGGGTAAAGTGTAGGTTTATGAAGTCCAGGGGTAGACACATAGTTATGTTAAAGTGCATTGTAAGCATGTAGTTCCCCCAAAGCATACTAATTAACATCATCAGTTTAATCTTACACAAAACCCAAGAATCAATACACAAGCAGAGGCTCTTACATTTCTTGTAATCTTGCATATTTCACCACCACTGATTTCATTTTTTCCAATAATTAAACTACCTTAATTGCAAAACCAGACAGATTTGATGAGCTACATCCCTCACGATCTCAACCACTGATTTCTTCACTTCAATCTATTACTCGTTAAAATCACTTTAAGTTGCCGGATTGTATCTACTATCAGACAGATTTTATACCTACTGTTTTTCTATTGCCAAGTTATTGGTGTAATTTCTTAAGATAAAGATCACTTTTCCTCCTACATTATGTTCCTCACCCACCCAAAAACCACAACAACACTAAACATTATTACAAACAAGTAAGGCAAGATGACAAAAGGAGATTACCATCAGATCGAGCCCTCGTATCCAATTTCTTAGGCCGTGAATCGATGTCAAACCTACAAATCTTCGCATGAACCCCGTCACCTCCAGGCGCCGTCACCGGGACACACTCACCATCGATCTGGGACGCGTATCGCGAAATGGCGACCTCCTCCGGCTCCAAAATCTCTACCTCTCGCAGCTCCGCACGATTGGTCTCCGGTGGAGGAGGGTAACGCAGCCAATCCTCCTCTTCGTCGTCCTCATCGTCAGCAACTTTGCTCCGCTTCTTCTTCTTAATCGGGCCAGTAGCTTCCTCTCGGGAAGGGCGTTTGTGGTTTTCGAGCTGCTCGTCGACTGATTGCGGAGATTTGGGAGGCGGCGACGCTTGATCGCCCCGAAAATTGCGCTCTTCTCCTTCGTCTTCCTCGTCACCCTAGGGAGGGTAAGGGCAGGGATCGGGGGTTGGAGGTCCACCGGGTCGTCTTCGTGGAGGCGGGAGTGAGCTTCGAGCCACTCGAGCTCGTCCGGGAGAGGAATGTCCATGTCCGCGTCCATCGGTGGTTCCGCAGAGGCGATGTACGGCGTTGTGCGGCGGTGCTGCTCGACGCGACGGAGAGAGAGAGAGCGGCCGAGTGAGGAAGGCGCGGCGCAGCAGATGACGGGGGGTTTTGGCGGGAAAAGAAGAAGGTCTTGATCATGCAGCACGCGAGGGGTGGCCAGCTGGACGTCGCACGCCTGTTCGACGAAATGTCTGAAAGAACCGTCGTCTCTTGGAACACCATTATCGCTGGTTATTCTCAGTGGGGAAGGTACGGGGAAGCTCTGAGCCTTGTCTCGAGCATGCATCGCAGTGGTGCAAAGCTCAACGAGACCACTCTTTCTAGAGTACTGAGCGCGTGTGTGAATTCTCAGGCGTCGTATGATGGAAGGCAAATCCATTGCCTTGTTTTGAAATCGGGTTTTGAGGATTTCGAGTTTGTAGGGAGTGCTTTGATGTATTTATATGTTAATTGCTTTGAGATTGAAGAGGCGAAGTGGGTCTTCAAGGAGTTTCGTGGTAGTAATGACTTGTTATGGAGCGTGATGCTTGCGGGCATTGTGCATTGTGATCTTATGGACGATGCTTTTGCTCTGTTCATGGAGATGCCTGAAAGAGGCGTTGTTGCATGGACAGCGTTGATTTCTGGATTTGCAAAGCGGGTCGATGGCCGTGAGAAGGGTCTTGAGTTGTTTCGGTGGCTGAGAAAGACTAATGAGCGGCACCTAATGAGTTTACTTTCGATTGTGTTTTGAGGACTTGTGGTAGACAGAAGGCTTAGGGTGTAGGCAGAGCTGTACATGGTCTGGTGGTAAAATCAGGTATGAGCGTGACCAAGAAGTTTAATAGACCTTTCCTCATCTTTTCTGTTACCTTCGGTAAAGTATCTTAATGCCACTACAATAAGAACTGACAGACAAAATCAAGACATTAACAGCTGTACTACTGAAGTTGACATTTAAAGATATTAACAGCTCTTGTCGCGTTAAATTTCAATCATAAACTACTGTCGAAGAATGCAACTTCTGGTCTATAATTGGTTTTCTTCAAGATGTTACTCAAAGCTTCAACATATGGCCCATGTGACCTACACAAGTTCTCCCTAGAGTCCAACAAGATTTGTCATCAAGAAAGTTTGTCTCCGAAAAATTCAACCAAAGCACCTGACACATGGAACTACAATAACATACAAGTCAATGCATGCGAGAATTTAGAGTTTCGAGAAAGACAAAGGATTGCTTTCATATTATCAATATGGGATCCTCATAGACCATTGACCCTCAAATGATGAGAAAAGTTGGTAGAGCGAAATACTACTATTCCTCCGTATTTCACAAATTTACACTAGAAAGACTCTGAGAAGTCACTTTGCCAAGTAGATTGGCAAATTAGAAATGAGTATAACAATTGCAAATATTCAAACTCCCAATAAAACCTTGGCACATCACTTTTCCGAAGCAATTTTACAGATACTTTTTTTTTTCAACATAAAAAGACCATTTCAAACGAAAGACAATCATATAAATTGAGTAGCAGTAAATTACCAGCCTCAAATTCGATGGAGAGAGGATATGCAACAATGGAGAAACTGAGTCTTCAATAACAGACTTAATTGACAAATGCCCTGATAGATGAGGAGGAATCCTATGATGCCAGTCTCTTAAAATGTTTGTCCTCTCCATTGACATTGTTCGACATCTGAAGTTCATACAAGAAAATAAGACGGGACAAGAAATGAAAATACAAGTTTTTTGTTGGTAGTTTGTTTATAAAACAAATGAAGAGATGTCTTGTCCCACATTGAAAAGATATGAGTGCGCACGTGGACGAGATTTGACATTAACCAGCGATCATTATTTTTATTTATTGAAAATTCAGATTTATTTCTATAAAAAATTAATTATAAAGTCTTATTGAAATAGTGTGACTGTTCACAAAAAGTTACTATTATTTATTATTTATTATTTATTTAATTTCGAATTTTTATGTCATTTCAACGTAAAATACGTACTTGTTCACAAAAAGTTGCATTTGTTCTTTTGCAACCTTTTGAAGGGTTGCCTTTATGTGAAAGACAAAAGATAAGTACATTTGTTTTGAGATAAAACACATATCTTCTTCCATTTTCCATTTTCTTTCGAAAGATTATACAGCCATTGTTTCCAATTGTTTCCCATGAGAGATTCTGGAGAAATACTAGAATTGCTATCTAGTATTTTTATTTAAGACTTTGTTGTATCCTAGAGGATATTTACTGGTGACCATTAGCAATGTTGTGGGGCAAATAAATCCTTAAAGAAAGTGATATTACGCATCAAAATCCGACTTGATTACTCTAAAAATCCGACTTCATTGTTCTATCCAATTTGAAGCCATATTTTCCCAACAATTTTAAGGAATTATTTCACAACAATAGAGTCAAGTGGATGAAGCGCACAAAACGGTTTGTCAAAATGCCCTTTAGACATCCCTGTGAAGTAATTTGCGATTTTTTGTGTAAACCTGAGAATGGGATGTGGTTTAATAATCTCGTTATTGCATAGACTTAATTTTGCCTACGTTTCTTTGTCGTTGAGATCAAAAATCTGAGCACATTTTTTTTTTTTGTCATTCTTTGTCTCTCTGTATCTTGGAGTATTCCCACATCCGTCCATTGTGATCGTCTGAGAGAGATGTTTGAGGGGCATGGATGTGCATACAAAGGAATCGATGGCCAAAAAATGAGAGAAATTGATCAGCCATGCCGCCAAGAACCAGGTCGCCATGAATCCCACCAACTCCATCTCCGATGCAAATTGGTTGTTCGGGAGGAGTTTCAACGCTCCTTCGGTCCAAAGTAATATGAGGCACTGCTCGATGTCGACGCTGCAGTCGTAGACCGGCGAGGAAAAATCTGCAAATCGCCTTTCTCTGGGCGGAGCACGCGAAAGCCATCGTTTTATATCAAGCGTACACAGACACGAAGATGGAAAGATCCGAAGCTCCGATGTTTGAACGAGAAGACAAGGATCATGAAGGGCGATGACTATCTTGAGTATCTCCTCCTAAACCCCAACCGTAGTCTCGAGGATGATCTGTTGCTCCTCGATCCGGAATTCATTGAGAAGTCCAATGACAACACTCCTTGGTCTAACAATGGGATTCGGAACCCGAACCCATTTGATGATCCCGCCGTTTGGCACATGTTTAAGGGACAAACATGGTAATGGGAACAAAGGTGTCGGTTCATCCCATGCGGGTTCCTCCTGGGTGAGCAATGACGGCGCAGAAGATTGCTTCTATCCATGACCAGAGGATTGGAACTATTTCTTGCCAAGGCTGCTCGCCAATTGGTCAGCGCCTCCACTTCCATACAATTGCAATTGTTCTCTTGTGATTATAGAAATCATTCTTACTCATGGTGCATTCGATCATTCTTCTAATAGAAAAGAAACTTTTCTTGATGATTATTCTATGTGAGTAGTTCAAGTGTGGTCGAACACTATCACCAAGTTTTGTGTTTGATCATGCGTTGATGATGTTTGCCATTTGCTAATGCTTTTTGTCACGATATCTCTAATGTTAGTTGGTTTTGTTTTTGACTTGAATTAAGTCATGTTAGTTATTTTCTCAATCATTTCAATGATCAAATGCGTTTTCTAATTCATCATTTTCTTTGTCTTATGTTTTATGCCCCGTGGTTACTAATGGTGGTTATGGGTGAGATGATGCTGCTGGATCCAAGTCCTAAATGATGATTATTACACGCATCGGCATAGGCCGATGAGGTAGACACGAAAATTTGTCGGTGGTGCGTGTCTAGCAAAATTGCCATGTGACGTGTACACTTACCGGGGGAAAGAAACCATTTAGCAGATGGACCGGAGGCACCCTTTGAGTCTTTGGCTTGATTAAGTGACGGGGACGTTGATTCTTTTTGCTCAAATTTCATTGAATCGATGGAATCTATTTTTGATTTGTTTGGCAAAATGAAGAGAGAGATGATAACGCCAAATATGGGTTCGGAGGAACAATGACTAGAGGGTCATTGGGAATACGCTTCGGTAGCTATGGATCTTGAAAACAACAAAAGCTGCTCCTCCAAAATTGTGGGTTGCAAATCCAAACGACCCCGCTTCCTCCGTTGCCGCTCCAAAAGCCGAGCAAGATGCCAAATTACTTGGGGAGGCTCGTTCACTGGGTTGCAAATTCACCGGCAGGAAGAAAGTGGGCATGCTCTTCCTTTGTTTGATATCCACGGTGGCTTTTACTTGGGAATAAGACTGATCTTGTTGATAAGAGCCTTGCCGGGAATGGAGACATTAAGGGTCCGTTCATTTCGCAGAAAATGATCCATTTCCAAAAAATATTTTCTCAAAAGTCATTTTCCAGGAACATGACAATATTTTTCGGTGTTCGGCTAAAACTTGAACATGTATTGGAAAATATTTTCCGGTGTACGGTAAGGAAAATATTTTCTAACCCTCTTGCTTGAGAATAGTTTAACATGGCCAGCAACAAGAAGTCATAGGCCTTCGATACAGTTTTGGCGCTCGGTGACAAAAGCTTTGTGTGGCAAACACTGCATTCTATAATCCCGTTCTTCATTGATCTGCCCCTAAAATCTCACGATCTCACTAGATGTATCTACAGATAAACTACAAAATCAGCACAAAACCAAGTAGAGGATTGATTCAATAGAAGCATTTCTACGGGACTTGCATTTCAGGTCAAAAACATGATCTTCATTCCCTTAATCAATGCTAGAAGCTCGCAAGACAAAAATCTAGACTCATCGCCCAAGTGCAAGGAAAATCAACAGAACACAATTGTAAGACTTCTCTCATTCATTAGGATCAGCAACTCAATTCAATTCTCCATCGATATCAGAAACTCAAATCTGAATGCCACCGTTACGACCAGACTCCCACCAGATCTCGCCTTTAACACAACACCACACGAACCCACCTCATTTTTCTTGAATACAACTTCAGAAAATCCAAAATTGATGCGATCCCAATGAAACCCAGATCACGGACCACAGATCTCACCAGTGGGAAATCAAATTCAAGCGTTTGCCCGACGAGACAGTCGTAACCGAATTGTGAACGGGAGCGAAAACGTCGCCCCTGGATTAATGGGAGTGAGCTGCAAAACAAAGACTCGCGAAAACGTGCATGCCTCGGGATTGTCCCTGCCAGCGGCGAATTCACACACCGGCAGCAAAGAGGAAGTAGGGCACGTCGTGGAGATCGAGCACCGCTGGACGAGGGGGATGCTCTGCTGCGGCTAATCGTTGGCGTCGAAGGAGGAGGAGGACGATATTAGAAACCCAGGACTTCGCGAGGGCGGAGATCCAGCACCACCGTCCCCGCCGCTGCTAATTGTCGGCGTCGAAGGAGGAGGACAAGATTAGAAACCCAAAGCTTCGTGAGGGCGGAGATCCAGCACCACCGGATGAGGGGATGCTCCACCGCTGCTGATCGTCGGTTGAAGGAGGAGGAGGATGAGATCATAAACCCTAGGTTTCGTGAGAGAGGAGGCACAAATGGCAAATGAGTAAGGAAAGAAGCGCAACAAAACGTGCGAGAGCGCGCGTACGGATGGGAAAATGATTTCCTCTTCTCAAAATAGGAAATCATTTTCTACAATCTGATGGGAAGATTTCCCATTGACCAGAAAACATTTTCCTTGACTATTTATTTTCCGCCATCTGAACACTAGAAATTCCGGAAAATGTTTTCTCGGAAGTTATTTTCCGTGAAGCGAATGGACACTAAACTCTACAAAAATGAACCCCCACAGCAAGGTTACTTATGAAACATGCACCAAGACGAACATGGTCATGGTGTTCAAAGAAATTATCACTAAGGCCAATGAAGACTATGAGAAAATTGTCTGTGAAACATGCAGGTCTATTGGATTTGTGTTTGATGACGTTGGTCTCGATGCTGATCAGTGCCAAGGTTCTATTCAACATTATGTAGCATAGCCCTGATATTGCCCAAGCAGTCCACGACCTTTGTGCCCGACATTGAGGAAGCTGAGACTCCAATCCACAAGATCAAGTGCAAGGTATGGATCTTATTGTATATTTCGAAAGGTTTCAACTTATATGATGTTGTTGATTCTGTTCCAAGAATAGTTTTTTTTCCCCTTTCAATCCTAGTTTATGTGCTTTTGATACCTCCATACCCGATTTGCTCGCATTTATTGGATTGTTAGAGAATGTCATTACATGCATGGGTTAATATGTAGGCTCTATTTATGGAGGCGATATAGAGATACTGAATGGGTTTTCAGGTGTCCCTTGTTTGGTTCTAATGTCTTTTATTTGCTGTCCTTGCCCTCATAGATTTGATTCTATGGAATAGCATAAATGAGCCAATAGAGTAGAATTGCATTGATTTACTATTTTGATGTATATGTATTTCATCGAGGACGAAAATTTGATGATGCATAATTTCGATTAATTACCTCTTGGAATATTCTTGAATTGGGGTTATGTGCAAAGGGGACTTTGGAACTAATATGACTAGAATCATTGAGATTAAGAAGTATCTGACTTTCATTTTCAAAATGAAAGATTTGGGTGAAACAGATACTATCTTAAGTATTAAAATTAAAAAAATAGTGGGGGTTATTCTTTGAGCTAAAGTGATTACATGAAGAAGATGTATAGATTTAAACATCTTGTTTTCAAATATATAAGTACTCCATTTGATTCCTAGTGGAGAGTTTTAATGTGAGTGCTACGGGTCTTTAATGTATGCAATACATTATACTAGACCTGATATTAATTTTTGTATATGCAAGTTGAGTAAATACTAATAATCCAAATATAAAACATGTGAGAGTTATCTATAATAATCCGGCTATATTAGAAGGATATACCGATGCTACTTGGATTACAAATGTGGAAGATGAAACTTCTAGATGGATTTTCATAGAGGAAAGTACATTACAAGTGCCATAACTTTGCCCAAAGAGATACTTAAGTGTTATAACTTACTAAAGGTATACTTAAGTGCCACATTTGAAGAAAAGTGGGATACCTGAGTGTCAACTCCGGCGAAGCTAACCGGAAATCATACGTGGCATTTAAATATTAATATTTTTCGCCAAGGTGGTTCGTCGAAGAGCTTAATCAGCTCTAATTCACCCAAAACGATGTCGTTTTGGTATATTTTGAATTTTAATATAATATAAAATTTAATTTAATTAAAATAAATTTTAAAAAAATAATAATATAATTTATATTTCTTTATAATAATAATAATAATAATAATAATAATAATAATAATAATAATAATAATAATAATAATTATTATTATTATTATTATTATTATTATTATTATTATAAAAAACGGGAAACGGAGGAGGAGGGAGGTAGTTGGCAGCGGAGGTCTAAGCCCTCGTCGCCACCGCCTCCTCACCATCACCGAAAGGTGGGGGAGGGTCGGCCCTCGGCTAGCCGACTGGTGGCGAGGGCCTACGTGCCCTCACCCCAGATCTGGGTGAGGGCACGTAGGTCCCCACCGCCAGTCAGCTGGGGCCGCCGGCCCTTTGCTAGGGCTCGGCGGCTCAGCCCTCACCGCCGGTTGCCTCCCTCCTCCTTTCCCCCCTCACCCCCGCCGGATCTAGGTGAGGGCTGCGAGCCCTCGCCCAGATTCGACGAGGGTCGATGGCCCTCGCCCGATTGGGCCAAGGGCCGTCGCCCGCTAGTGGTCGCCTCAGCAGGTGGTGGCCCTTGGCCCAATCGAGTGAGGGCCGCCGACCCTCACCGGATCTGGGCAAGGGCTACAACCCTCGCCCCGATCTGGGGTGAGGGCTGACAAGCCCTCGCCGCTGGTCGACCACGGTCGCCAGCCCCTGGCCAAGGCAAGCGACCCCAATCGACCTTGCCCCCTCCGTCGCCGGCCCTTCTCGACGACGGTGGGGAGGCGGCGGTGGTGGCTGAGAGCTCAGCCCTTAGCTGTCTCCCCACTTTTTTTTAATTTTTAATTTATTATTTTAAAATATTTTAACTAAATTTAATTCAATTAATTTTTATACTAAATTTAATTTTAAATTAAATTAAATTAATTTTTTATATTATTTTTTTATCACGCCAGTCCAAAACAACGTTGTTTTTGCATTATTTGGCCATGTCAATGTGCAAAATGGCGTCGTTTTGCACTCGCTTCGCCAAAAAAATATCACATGTGCAATTTGGCCCTATTGACACTCAAGTGAGCCATTTTGCTCCGATTTTGGCACTTGGGTGTACCTTTCGTAAGTTATGGCACTTAAGTGTCCCTTTCTGCAAAGTTATGGCACTCCAGGGGTTTGCGTTTCGATTTTCACATTATGTGAATGTGTTGTTTCTTGGGTGAGTAAGAAACACATGTGCATAATTCACTCAACTATGAAATTTGAAACATTGCTTAATAGTAATTGGGAAAGAGGCCAAATAGATTAGAAATTTGTTGTTGGATATCAAATTATGGCCTAATCCTATGCCTTCTATTTTTATCCACCGTGATAGTCAAGCTACTTTGGCAAGAGCCTATAATAGCACCTATAATGATAAGTCTGAATATATTAGTTTGAGACATGAATATGTGAGACAATTGATTAAAGATAATATCATAACAATTATCTATGTTGGGTCAAGTAAAAATATTGTCGATCCTTTGACGAAGGCTTTACCAAGACATATAGTAATAATGACCTCACAAGAAATTGGGCTAAAACCCTTTAATTGAAATCACCAATATTGGTAACCCGACATTTTTCTAGAACATCACTAGTTACAAGATTTAACAACAAGTTATTGAATGTGATTGTTTGATACTGACATAGCCCTGATATGAGAAGTCAGTATCGTCTATTACGTTTTGTAGGTTGAATTGAGTTCTTTGAAGTATGATACAAATTTATAATGTATTGATAGTAACAGAAACACATGATAGATACTTCACTTATATGAGCTTAAAAGTGGTGCCGCTTATTACGAAAGTGAGGACTGCTTTCTAGAGAGCTCATGAAACAGGATCAAACACAATGCCATAATAGTGCGGAGTAATATAGAACTTCTCGCTGAAACAAGAGGTTAGTGTATGTGCGGTATGTCCGGTTCTATTACATAAAAGTACAAATTTAAAACCGAACTATTTGTCACTTTGATAGAGTTTTGAGATACTTGCACTAAGTAAAGATTTAACTCGAAAGATACATTTATGTATGTATATTAATCTCATGGAAATTTTGGCTGTACATTTTTGATGTTTTATGTTTTGTTTTTGTTTTACAAACAAAAGTGGGGAATTGTTGATAGTTTGTTTATAAAACAAATGAAGAGATGCCTTGTCCCACATTAAAAAGACGTGATTACAGACGTGGACGAGATTTGGCATTAACCAGCGATCATTATTTTTATTTATTGAAAATTCAGATTTATTTCTATAAAAAATTAATTATAAAGTCTTATTTAAAACAGTGCGACTGTTCACGAAAAGTTACGATTATTTATTGTTTATTTAATTTCGAATTTTTATGTCATTTCAATGTAAAAGACGTACTTGTTCACGAAAAGTTACATTTGTTTTTTTGCAACCTTTTAAAGGATTACCTCTATTCGAAAGACAAAGATAAGTACATTTGTTTTGAAATAAAACACATATCTTCTTCCATTTTCCATTTCCTTTCAAAAGATTATAGAGCCATTGTTTCCAATTGTTTCCCATCATAGATCCTGGAAAAATACTAGAATTGTTATCTAGTATTCTCATTTGAGACTTTGTTGTATCTTTGAGGATATTTGCCGGTGATCATTAGCAACGTTGTGGGGCAAATAAATCTTTAAAGAAAGTTATATCTGAGAGTGCTAGTATGAACAAACTAAATGAGTTAAGGAAGAGAATAAGAATACAAGATTTATAGTGGTTCGGCTTAATCCAAGCCTACGTCCACTCTCCCACGCTAACAGCCTTCTTGGCTGAATTCCACTATGCAATCAACAAGAGATTACAACTTCGAGTGCAAACACTTAGTAGTAGATCACACTATCTCACTAAGTCACTCTTTTGGTATTTCTCTCACGATTACAAACGTTTAAGCTCTCTAGAGACAAGTATATGATCAAAGGTCGCTCAGACTTTGGAATTATAAATTCTACGCTCCGTCTCTTACTTGCTCATCGGTCCATGATCTCCTTAAATACTCCTCCACTTCCAAACTACCCGTTGGACAGTATCCCGAAGAATCGTCTTCCAATATACCCATTGGACAGCTTTGTATCTAGAAGATTTGGTAGCCGTTGAGTGACAAAGGTAAAATCCCAAATTGATTCCGATCGCCCATACAAACGAAATCTTGGTTTCCATAAGTAAAGCTTCTTCGTATAGAAAGTTCTTGTCTTCAAGATCCAATCGTCAATCAATTAGATTGAATCAATCAAATCAATCTTGATGTGGAATCCAAACCAGATCACTAGCCGTTGTATGATTGGGCTTGAGTTACGATTCATCGAATCTGGATGTAAAGTCTGAGTCTGTAGACTTTACAATCTGGGTCTGAACATATCTGCTTCTGAACAGATTTAGCTTTAAGGTCTGTACCCAGTTCAGCTTCAGCATAGAATCTGTCTTCTGGTTCAGCATTCACGTTCAGTCTGGAATTTGTCAGAGTTGACAGACTTCTGATGTAGAACAGACTTTGACACTAAAGTCTGGCAGTCTTCAGATTTTGAGTCTTGAGTCTGGCAGTCTTCAGACTTTGACACATAAGTCTAGAAATCTTCAAAATATACTCTGGACATATGTTACGTTCAGTCTTCTGGCCGTATTCTGACTTTGATAAAATCCTTTACATGTTCTATCATCTGCATGGTCTATTACTCAACCATCAAACATGTTAGTAGCTTTTGATTTATTTTGTCATCTTCAAAACATCATAAGGGATTTCCCTAACAATCTCCCCCTTTTTGATGATGACAAAATAAATCTCTGAATATGCAGATTTATAAACATACTTTTAAATCAAAGGATATCAGAAGATAGCAAATAGATTGAGCATAAGAATATATAGAAAAATAATCGCAGCTCAATATTATGCCATAGATAATATCAACCAATCAACACATATGCATATTCATATATTCTCCCCCTTTTTGTCATAATCAAAAAGCGATAATAATTGAAAAAAGTATCACGTAGAGAATTATAACAAATATCTCGCATGAATCACAATTTCCAAAAATCAGCTTTTATAAAACAAGTCGAATATTAAAGATATGCAATATAGCTCACTTCGATCATATATATATATATATCAGGAAATATCCAATGAAAATCACGGATGCATCATAAAATTCACGTACCATTTTTGTCATAATAAAATGATAATATCAATAAAAGATTTGTTAATGACAAAAGGTGATAAAAGATGCACTAACCGGATTTTTTGAACAAATTCTGACACATTTACTTTCATTCCATCTATAATAAGATCACGATCAATCCAAAAAGATTTTTCCATAATTGATCAAAGCTCCCCCTCAATTTGTTGCCTTTTTGAGATGATCACGATTCTTTTCCTTTTCTTTTGGATTTGATTTCTCCCTCTCGATTTCCTCATCGGATTCTGAGTCTGTGCTAGAGTCAGACTCTGATTCTGAGTCTGTGTCTGAGTCAGACTCAGATTTTGAATGTTCCATCAAGCATAAATTTTCTTGCTCATCATCTTCTCTTTTTTTGTTTTTTTCTGGCCATTTTGCTTGTATTTTCTTCCATCGAAATATGGTGGCCTTGTGTTGCTTTGCCCTTCCATAAGACCTGGTGCCAATATACTAGCCATAAAGAATCTTTAGCTCAAAAGTAAAAACACTTTTATAAACCGAGCACTTGGCTCTAATACCAATTGAGAGTGCTAGTATGAACAAACTAAAGGAGTTAAGGAAGAGAATAAGAACACAAGATTTATAGTAGTTCGGCTTAATCCAAGCCTACGTCCACTCTCCCACGCTAATAGCCTTCTTGGCTGGATTCCACTATGCAATCAACAAGAGATTACAACTTCGAGTGCAAACACTTAGTAGTAGATCACACTATCTCACTAAGTCACTCTTTTGGTATTTCTCTCACGATTACAAACGTTTAAGCTCTCAAGAGACAAGTATATGATCAAAAGTCGCTCAGACTTTGGAATTATAAATTCTACGCTCCGTCTCTTACTTGCTCATCGGTCCATGATCTCCTTAAATACTCCTCCACTTCCAAACTACCCGTTGGACAGTATCCCGGAGAATCGTCTTCCAATATACCCATTGGACAGCTCTGTATCTAGAAGATTTGGTAGCCGTTGAGTGACAAAGGTAAAATCCCAAATTGATTCCGATCGCCCATACAAACGAAATCTTGGTTTCCATAAATAAAGCTTCTTCATATAGAAAGTTCTTGTCTTCAAGATCCAATCGTCAATCAATTAGATTGAATCAATCAAATCAATCTTGATGTGGAATCCAAACCAGATCACTAGCCATTGTATGATTAGGCTTGAGTTACGATTCATCGAATCTGGATATAAAGTCTGAGTTTGTAGACTTTACAATATGAGTCTATAGACTTTACAATCTGGGTCCGAACATATCTCGCTTCGAACAGATTTAGTTTTAAAATGTACCCAGTTCAACTTCAGCATAGAATCTGTTTTCTGGTTCAAAGCATTCACGTTCGATCTGGAATTTGTCGAGTTGATGACTTCGATGTAGAACAGACTTTGACACTAAAGTCCGGCGGTCTTTAGATTTTGAGTCTTGAGTCGCGGTCTTGGACTTTGACACATAAGTCTAGAAATCTTCAAAATATACTCTGGACATATGTTACGTTCAGTCTTCTGGCCGTCTTCTGACTTTGATAAAATCCTTTACATGTTCTATGATCTGCATGGTCTATTACTCAACCATCAAACATGTTAGTAGCCTTTGATTTATTTTGTCATCTTCAAAACATCATAAGGGATTTCCCTAACAATATCACGCATCAAAGTCCAACTTGATTACTCTAAAGATCTAACTTCATTGTTCTATCCAATTTGAAGCCATATTTTCCCAACATTTTTTGCATCAACTTCAATGTCATGCACCTTTGGTAAGACTTCGGCCACTCAATATTTGCTTTCTAAACTTGAGCTACATGGCGATGTACGGCTATTGCAATAGAAGGCTGATAAACTTGATAATAGAGCAGCAACTAAATAAGCTTGTCAAGTACTGGACACATTCAACATGGAAAAGTTGACATTGACAGGTAACACACCTTACCTTGAAGATGCATCTGCTGCGAACGAAGGATATATTGGTGAATTACGACAGAAATGCTATCGAGGCACACAACCTTTTGGCTGACACAATATAATCAGATCTCAAGTCATAGTAATTTATGCAGTAATGTCATAGTTCAACATAGCCATCTGAATTAATGTCATATAGTCTTGATTTTTGTTCGTATCCAACATATTCTCTAATTTTTTTTTGTTGAATTAGCCCTTGAAACGTTTTAGATCTGGTTCAATGCAATCCCTCTATTAAATAAACTAACGAAAATTGTTCATATCCAACCTAATAGCGGTAGTGTGCCATATGCCGTTAAGCGTCCAAGTTGGCATCTTACGTGATTAATCAAACGGTCTCAATGCTTCTGTGTGTGTTCATATTCATTCTTCATTTTCTAACACAATAAATTATTTTGTGAAAAAACTTGTCCATCATTAAGATACCTCTACATCTTTACCACCACTGCCCATTGCAGCAGCTGCCCGCCCCCCTGCGCAAACCCATCACCGCCACCAAGCCCACCCGCCAAAAGGCATGGCAAGCACGAGCTCGCCAACACTGCACTTATTTGACGGAGCTAAAGATTCGTACTTCGTAGTCATCCCAGCAGAGAGGGAGAGGTCACAAACGATTGATCAATGGACTCTTCGCTGGTGGCGGAGGTGAACGGCGGGATGGATGATGGTGGTGGAATACTGTAATATATGGGCTTTAAAGCAAGAAAAGAAAATAAAAGAAGAGAAAAAGAAAAGGTTGAAAAGTCAAAAAAGGAAGGCTGAAGGAAAGTGGAAGAAGCTTCGGCTGGGCTTTAAAAAGAGAGAAAGAGGGAGAGAAAGAGGAGAATATCGGCATAAGCAGGGGAAACGCAAAACAGGGGAGAAGAGAGAAAGAAGAGAAAGGAAAAAGGGATGGCGGTGTGTCCGCGCCTCGGTCCCCGGACGTGCGCAAGGAAAGGATCCCTCTCCCTCTTGTCCCACATTGCTTAGGGAGGGAGTCCAGGGCCAATTTATAATGGCTTGGGCCCCTTAGTATGTGTGACGCGTTTTAAAGCCGTGAGGACTCAGTGTCCAAAGCGGACAATATCACACAGTGGGCCCGGGTCGTTACAAATGGTATCAGAGCTTAGTTTTTGATTTGTTTGGGTAGATATGGGACGATGTGAGATTGTGTGATAGATTTTTTTTAACGCGTTAGCCTTTTAGATATTAAGTTGTAGCTCCGTTCTTGGATTCGGGTGATCATGCATGACTCGGAGACACTTGCTTCGCTTCGTAGAAATAATAAAGGCAAGCAAGTTGTAGCCCCTGATGCTAGAGACACGCCTCAAGCTTCTCGAGGTGCATCTCTAAGGAGGAGATGGGAGGATCGGCGTGATGAAAGTCCTAACTCGCATGAAGTTAGGGAAGTGAACCAACGGTCGTTTCCCCCGAGTGACTTTGAGCAAGCCATGATTCATTGGTATTGTCAAGCAAAGGAATTGAGTGGAGATGGAGCAACTAGCTCATACACCTTTGCGCAATTCAGAAAGGCGAAACCACCCATTTATGATGGGAAAGCTGATCCTCTTGTAGCTGAGCAGTGGACTAGAAAGACTTAAGGGATCTTTGAAGCTGAAGGTGTTCCCGAAGATAAGAAGGTTATTTTTGCTTCTCGATACTTAGAAGGCAAGGCAGAGCATTGGTAGGAGGGAATGAGGCCAGCTCTCGGAGATAGGGGTGGTGCTATAGCTTGGGAGGACTTTAAGCAGGCTTTCAATGCCTAATTCTTCCCAATGTCATTTCAGACAAAAATGAAGAGTGATTTTATACACATATCTCAAGGCGACTCCACGATTTTGGAGTATGCAGCCCACTTTAATCAGATGAGTAGATTTGCTGAGCAATATGTGTCTAATGAGCAAGATAAAGCTGATCACTTTCAGAGGGGGCTCCGGTATGAAATTGGTTCGGCACTCACACCTCTTGTATTGACATCTTATAAAGACGTGCCGGAACGAGCGATCAGAGTGGAACAAAAGATTTTGGAGTGAGATGTGCAAGGCGTACCTCAACATAAGAAGTTGAGATTCATTGACTATCAGGATAGCGGCGCCGGTGGCAGCGGAAAGAGGAAAGCTTTTAATTAGCCAGGAAAGCCCATAATTCAGAATAATTCAGGCCCTTGTACTACATGTGGGAAATGACATAGCGGTCCTTGTTACCGCAAGAGAGGAGCATGTTTCACTTGTGGAAAAATGGGACATATGGCACGTGATTGTCCAACACAGAAGAATGCCCCTGGAGATAGTAGAGTATGTTTTGTATGTGAACAACCTGGACATCGAGCATATAATTGTTCTATGAGGAAGACCGCACCTCCAGTTGATAAGCCACAAGAAGGCCAGCAAAGGCAAAGGATGACTGGGAAATTTTTTACGATGACAGGAGAGGATGCAGCGGCTTCTAATACAGTTGTTGCAGGTAATATTTCTATTGCCTCACAACTTGCTTATGCATTGTTTGATCCCGGTGCCACGCATTCCTTTACTTCCATTAACTTTGCAAGGAAACTTGATATGTTGCCTGAGCTTCTAAATTATGAATTGTTTATCGATACTCCCACTGGTGATTTCTTGATTGCTAATCGTGTGTTCAAGAATTGTTTGTTGCGAATTGATGATGTACCATTGCTTGTGGATTTGGTGGAGTTAGATATACGAGATTTCGATGTTATTCTAGGGATGAATTGGTTATCAAAATATCATGCCACTGTCGATTGTTATTCAAAGAAAATTATTTTTCGACCTCCAAATCAACCAGAATTCTCTTTTTCGGGAAGTTATGAAGGCACTTTTCCAAGGTTAATTTCAGCTATGCGAGCAAGAAAGCTTTTGAGAAATGGTTGTTACAGTTATTTGGCTTGTGTAAAAGATACAAGTAAGGAGCCGGTAAAGCTAGAAAATGTTCATGTTGTCGAGAATTTCCTGATGTATTTCCCGAAGATTTACTGGCTTGCCTCCCCGATAGAGAGATAGAGTTTTGCATCGATTTAATGCCTGGTACAACACCCATCTCTAAGACCCCATATCGGATGGCACCTTCTGAATTGAGTGAATTGAAGACTCAACTGCAAGAGCTTTTGGATAAGGGTTTTATTAGGCCTAGTGTATCGCATTGGGGAGCTCCTGTTCTATTTGTGAAGAAGAAAGATGGTAGTATGCGACTTTACATAGATTATCGAGAACTTAACAAGGTGACGATAAAAAATAAATATCCTTTACCTCGGATAGATGATTTATTTGATCAACTTCAAGGGGCTCAAGTATTTTCTAAGATCGACCTCCGTTCTGGGTATCATCAGTTGAAGATAAAAGTTGATGATGTGCCAAAGACCGCTTTCAGAACAAGGTATGGGCATTATGAATTCCTTGTCATGCCTTTTGGGTTAACGAATGCACCTACGGCTTTCATGGATTTGATGAACAGGGTATTCAGGCAATTTCTTGACAGATTTATCGTGGTATTCATCGATGATATTTTGGTGTATTCGAGGAGTTTGGGAGAACATGAACAACACTTGAGAGTTGTTTTACAAACTTTGCGTGAAAAGAAGTTGTATGCTAAATTTAGTAAGTGTGCCTTCTGGCTTGATCATATAGAATTCTTGGGTCATGTAATATCAAAGGATGGTATCTCAGTTGATCCAAAGAAAGTTGAAGCAGTTGTTCAATGGAACCGCCCTACCAATGTCACGGAGGTAAGAAGTTTTCTTGGGCTAGCAGGTTATTACAGGAGATTTATAGAAGGGTTTTCAAAAATTGCCAGTCCACTTACTCGCCTAACTCAGAAGGGAGTTAAATTTGTGTGGTCAGATCAATGTGAATGTAGTTTCCAAGAGTTGAAGAGGCGATTGGTGTTAGCTCCTATATTAACTTTGCCTTCAGGAATTGGTGGCTTTACAATTTATTGCGATGCATCTAAGGAAGGTTTAGGTTATGTTCTTATGCAAGATGGTAAAGTTGTGGCATATGCCTCTAGATAGTTGAAGGCTCATGAGAAGAACTATCCTACTCACGACCTAGAGTTGGCGGCGGTTGTGTTTGCATTAAAAATATGGCGGCACTACTTGTATGGTGAAAAATGTGAAGTCTTTACCGATCACAAGAGTTTGAAATATATTTTTACTCAAAAAGAACTTAACATGAGGCAGAGGAGATGGCTAGAACTTCCGAAGGATTATGATTTATCCATCAATTACCATCCAGGTAAAGCTAATGTGGTAGCCGATGCCTTGAGTCGCAAATCCTCTGGAAATATGGCAGCATTGCTCACTTCTCAAAAGCCTATTCTTGAAGATATGAGAAAGCTGGACCTGGAGGTTTTGGTCTATCGGCTTGGTGTTCAATTAGCTAATCTTCGAGTACAACCGACATTGATTGACAGAATCAAGGCTAAACAAAATGAAGATCCTCAATTGGAGAAGATCAAAGAAGGCGTAGAAGCTGGGAAACAAGATGACTTTAGTATCCATGTAGATGGGTCATTGAGGTTTCGTGGTCGATTATGTGTTTCCAATGATTCACAATTGAAAAAGGAGATATTACAATAAGCTCATAGCACTAGATTCTCGATTCATCCGGGGAGCACCAAGATGTACAGGGATTTGAGAGGAAATTTTTGGTGGATCACTATGAAGAAAGATATTGTGAAGTTTGTTGACCAATGCCTAGTTTGCCAGCAAGTGAAAATTGAGCATCAGAAACCAGGTGGCTAGCTACACCCACTTGAAATACCTAAATGGAAGTGGGAGCATATTACCATGGATTTCATCGTCGGCTTACCGAGGAAGCCTAGTTGTAAGAATGCCATATGGGTGATTGTTGATCGATTGACTAAATCTGCACACTTTTTGTCTTATCGATTCGGTCTTTCACTTGAAGACATGGCGAAGCGATACGTCAATGAGATAGTGAGACTTCATGGAGTTTCAGTGAGTATTGTTTCCGATAGAGATCCCAGGTTTGTGTCCAACTTTTGGAAGAGTTTACAAGGGGCGTTAGGTACTCAACTCAACTTTAGCACAACTTTTCATCCACAAACGGATGGCCAGTCAGAAAGAACTATTCAGACATTAGAGGATATGCTACGATCTTGCGTTATTGACTTTGGTGGTTCGTGGGATGAACATTTACACTTGGCAGAGTTTTCATATAATAACAGCTATCATTCTAGTATTAAAATGGCTCCTTTTGAAGCTTTATATGGGCGTAAATGTAGAACTCCTGTTTGCTGGGATGATGTTGGTGAGAAAAGATTAACCGGCCCTGAATTCATACAACAATCAGAAGAGAAAATCAGACTCATTCGAGAGCGTTTGAAAACAACACAAAGCCGTCAGAAAAGTTATGCGGACCTTAAGAGGCGCAAAGTAGAATTTAATGTAGGAGACCATGTATTCTTAAAGGTTTCTCCCATGAAGGGCGTCATGAGATTTGGCACGCATGGTAAATTAAGCCCAAGGTACGTGGGACCATTTTTGATATTAGAAAAGATTGGTGAAGTTGCTTATAAACTAGCTTTACCTCTAGCATTATCCGGAGTCCATAATGTGTTTCATGTATCCTTATTGCGGAAATATGTGCCAAATCCTGATCACGTATTGGATTTTACACCATTGAAGTTGAGAGAAAACTTAACGGACGAAGAGCAGCCCATTCGTATTATCAATAAAAAGGATCAAGTGTTGCGACGACGCACTATTCCTTATGTGAAGATCCAATGGCAAAATCACACGGAAAGAGAGGCCACTTGGGAACTCGAGGAAGAGGCAAGGCGCAAATACCTTCACTTGTTTCATAATTGACGCACTTGTAAATTTCGAGGACGAAAATTTTTAAGGAGAGGAGAATGTAATATATGGGCTTTAAAGCAAGAAAAGAAAATAAAAGAAGAGAAAAAGAAAAGGTTGAAAAGTCAAAAAAGGAAGGCTGAAGGAAAGTGGAAGAAGCTTCGGCTGGGCTTTAAAAAGAGAGAAAGAGGAGAATATCGGCAGAAGCAGGGGAAACACAAAATAGGGGAGAAGAGAGAAAGAAGAGAAAGGAAAAAGGGAAAAAGGGAAAAATTTTGGCGCGCTCGTGACCCGGACGCCTCATCAAGCTGACTCAAGTGTGTTTTGCAAGGCCGGTAAGAAATTGAAGCCTTTAATCACTTGCTTGAAGCAATTGCCACAATTAGGGCTCGAAATTCGGATTTCATGGGTATTTGTGTGGCGAAGCCCAATTTTTAAGTCGTTAAGCTGTAAATTTTTTAGAAATGGTATCAGAGTCGACTCCCGACAGCGTGTGGGGCCACAGCGAGGACGCTGTTCTGCTAAGGGGGGGAGAGTGTGACGGCCCGAGCGGCGGTGGGTGGGGAGGAGGGATGGCGGTGCGTCTGCGCCTCGGTCCCCGAACGTGCGCAAGGAAGGGATCCCTCTCCCTCTTGTCCCACATCGCTTAGGGAGGGAGTCCAAGGCCAATTTATAATGGCTTGGGCCCCTTAGTATGTGTGGTGCGTTTTAAAGCCGTGGGGGCTCAGTGTCCAAAGCGGACAATATCACACAGTGGGCCCGGGTCGTTACAAATACTGTGGCTTGCGACGGTGAGTGAGTGGTGGAGGACGTGTATGCGCAAGAGATGGAGGAGAAAAATGACCAAAGAAGGAAAAAACACAACAGGCTTCGATGCTCTATAGCCATGTCTTCCCCCCCCAAAAGGATATGATTCTGCCCTTAATTAGGGAATGACATTAAATTCAATTCGAAAAGTTCAGAAACTAAAATTAAATAAAAAAATTCACAGACAACGTTAAATAATAAGCAAAAGTTCTAAAACTATGGCATAAAAATGTCTATTTCCATTTAATATTCATCCAATTATGATTTGTTCCCCTGAGGAATAGTTCTCATGTTAAGTGGACCTTAAACAACTACACCATTTTCAGTCATATATTCCCCTCATCCTTAAATCTTGAAAATGAGAAACTTACTTTTGACTCCACGAGATCTGCGCTGGGCGGGAATTAATCAAGCTGCTAAAAAGTTCTCGAACACCCCATTATTAGAAAATAAATAAGATGAATAAATAAATAAATAAACATCATCTTGGCGATGGCGATTGGGGAGACAAAAAATGCTTGAAGAATTTAGCCAAAAAAGGACTTCAACCAGCGTCCTTGATAATGCTAAAGAAGGATATATCATAACACTAAAAAAATGAAAAAAAGATAGAACTGAAGGCACTGAATATTAACATGATCCAAACATAATAATCAACAGCTTTCACTTCAGTGTCAATCTATGCCACCTAATGTGGTAGGTCCCACCCCTTCCCACACACTTCACTCTCCCCTACCTCCTCAGTCTCAAAGCCCTCCATGCCACTATCCCAAAAGCCCCCACCATTTGCATCTGGTAGCAGAGAAACATGACGAAAAATTTGCCTGAACAAGTTAGTAATGGCCAAAGTTCCCCATTTCGCCAGGAAAAATTTTTTGATTCCGTGAAATGGAACTTCAAAGAACTAGGACCATATTGAGAAGACATGGTTTTGATGCTTTCTTCATTGGTAGGAGAATTTAGAGACTTACAGTAGTTATAGAGAGGCCTTCTTTTCTCATTCGGGCTAATACTCTCTGCCTTCCTTCGCTGCTCGGGACTTGGAGCTTGTCCCAGAACTACGACTCGCTTCAGAGCAGCGACAATTCCACCTTGCAAGTTAGGCATGCACGAATTTTCCCTGCAAATCAGGCACGAACGTGAAGGACAAAATAAAAATAAAAAGAATCCTCTAACACACCTAAAAAGAGAGATTAAATTAACGCAAGGTTGGGCTGTGATTGGTTTCTACAAGAAACACAGGCAAAACGAATTCAAGTTTCTACAAGCAACACAGTCAAAACGAATTCAGGTTCTCAGGGAAATAAAGGGAGTATCTGCAATGTCCACCCAGAGATGGTAACGACAGTCCTAGACAATCGATTAATCACGCCGCTATGGTTTCCCCCAAACCCGATGGCCAAGTAGCACACGACGGGATTTCACGACTTCCTTCACTTCTTGGCTGCCAAACACAAGGTCACAGACAAACTGTACCTGAACAGTGCGGCGGAGCAGAGGTCCTCCGCAGATTCCGATCGAGAAACTCAGACAGAGAGACGCGCGTCCCGCCCGCTTTCTGGTCTCCGCTCGCATCCTCCTCGGCGTCCTTGCCTCTGATCCCACGACCCATGAAGAAAGAACCCAGAAAAGGGGACACCCGGAGGCATACATTAACATCAACAGGCTGGCAATTTCGAAGGATCAAGAAAGAAAGGTGGGTACATGATGGGTTAATCTTACGGGTTCGAAGGACGAAAGAGGGCCGACGACTTGATCGAACGCTGCCCGAAGACTTGGAATGCAGGATCCTTGGAGCACATTTGCGCTCGAGACTAGGATTTTTCGGCAATTTCAATGTTTCTGCTTTTGAGCTCCGTTCTTGGCTTCCGTTCGCGTTCGAGTTTTATGGCGCCATCAGTTCAAAGTAGGGAATTGAAAGTGGGGTAATATACCGTTGGAGATAAGTACACCAGAAGTCTACAAGTATCAAAACTCAAAATTTTGTATGGCCCTATTTAATACCGATTTTTTTTTCTTAATCACTTAAGTGCCGCTTTTTTATTAAAAAAAATAATTACTTAAGTACCAAGTTCGATCTGGATCATCAAAAAGCTGGCATAACTATATTTTATTGATTTATTAGTGGTGTGCCTAATAACCCCTAAAGTTGTAAATAGTGATAATTTAAATGTCAAATTTTGTATAAGTGATCATTTCAATACCGATCATTGTTAAAAGACAATCGCTTTAGTGTCAATTATGCCATGTGGATTAGAATTTTTTTAAAGAATTGCCAAGTCCAATTATAATTTTAATTATAAATGCCACGTAATCAATTTATCCATAATTTATCACCATTGACATTTAATCGATTTTTTTTTTCCAATTTGACACTTAAGTGAGTTGGCAAATCATTTTAGCATTAAAATGAGTGCAATATATTACTTTTGGCACTTCTAATATTCTTATCTCGCCGTTGGGCCTATTGATCGAAATATGATGGGCTTGATGATAATCAATTTGAGGCTGTATAGAGCTGAGCGAAAAATACACAATCGACTTCTTCTTCTTCTTTTTTTCAGATTTTTCTTTTTTACACGTCCAAATAAATTGTTGTCTGGAAAGGAAAATGATCGGTGTTTAGTGGATAAAATCATATTAGTAAGGATAAAATCTGGATTTAAAAAATTCTCATGTGTATATAGTGAGATAAAATTTGATAAAATTTTTCACGAGATAAGGCTATATGATTGTATCCGCTCAATTTTTACCATATAGACAAAACTGGCTTGACTGTTTTCATATTTGCATGATTGTCTTTAATTTAGTTTTTCCTTTTTTTATGATTCCAAATCAAATTTAGACATATTGCCATTTAGAAAATAAAAACTAGTATTTTCTTCATCATTGTTCTTAAGGAAAAGCCTCCAAAAACTTCAAATCATAACCACTGTAATGCATTTATCATGATTTTTTTTATACTAAATATCCCAAAAAAGTATATGTATAACATATGTATCCTACGTCAATAATCCGTTGATGATTACCATTAAAAGTCTACCTTCATGGATAGCATAAGGCAAATTGTGTTGATAATGGCACTCGCATTACTTAAATGAAACAAAAACGACACTACTTTTTAACTAAAAAATCATTTGTTTGAATTTTATAGATGGTAAATATTTCATACAAATATAAGGTTAAGATTATTTATGTCACAATAAAAATTTTAATGTAAATATGTCACGGTATGTATAGTTAATGCATTTTATGACGCAATTTTTTTTAAAGATAAATGGATCACGATACATATGATTTGGAGTTTTTGATCATTTTTTCCCTTTTTTCTTATCACAAGTTATTTACTCTTCATTTTTCTATCTCAAAAGCTCACCTTTTTGAGTGTATTTTTTTAGACAATTTTTTTTTTTCGTAATTTTGATTAGTATAAAAATAATCAAGTTTCTTTATTTAAAATATCAAGAAATTTGTGGTTTTTCAATACTATTGGCAAGACGTTTTAAACAGAGCATGCAAAACATTACAGGAATGTCTAGAAGAACATCAAAAAATTTGATGCGAAACTTTATATACATTAAGGCATCTTAATATTTTTTTCATAAAAACTCTAGCGAAAATTCCAAATAAGGATCCGAAATGAATCTATTTTCTCAAATAAGGATCCAGAGTGAATTTTGTGTCAGATAAGGACTCAAAGTGAACCCATTGTCTCGAATAAGGATCCGAAGTAAATTTTGTGTCAAGTAAAGACCCGAAATAATCAACTTAATCTATATTGAGGACCTTAGCTCACCGGCAAACATTTTCTGGCAATTAAAATAGGGGCAATTTTGTTAGAAATTTATGATTGGATAAAAGGGAAAATTCTAAATTAATTAAGTTTAGTTTATTTATTTAGATGTTTATGTTTTCTTCTTTCTTCTCCCTTGCCGCTCCTCAACCAAATCACTGCCCGATCATCGTTGCAACTTGATTCTCGTCACTCCTCGCCTTGCTTGACTCTTGGCGCTTCTCACCTACCCCTTGCAAGCATCGATCTATTGTTCACCATTGTCTCTTATTTCTAGGGTTTCGGTGTCGACAAGCTTCAAATTCGTCGTCCGAGTGCACCACTTAGGCGGCCACAATGGCAAGGGGTTGTCTCTCTAGGAGGCACCTCTGTTGGTAGCAATGGTCGGCGACCAGGTAAGGTGACTAAATTTTAGTCGCATTCTACTTGTTGATCTCTGTTGCAGATGCTTTATTTAGTCAGACGGTGTTTTTTTGTTGTTGGAATTTTGGAGTTCTTGAGAACATTCGATGCTTTAATGTGTGGTGGGGAGGGATATTCTACCTTGTATTATGGTAAATTTGACTTCTGTTAGCAATACAAAGATTGCTAGTTCATTGGAGCTTGAGAAGGCCAAATTATTTCTTGGAAGTGCTATAAATGTTGTTGTTAGCCAAGTAATGATATTGCTAAGACAACAGGATTTGCAATTGATTCGCGATGTTATAGATGAAATCAAAACTCAGGTTGTCTGTGGTGATTAGTTATGAATTCAACAAGTATTGGTCGATTTCTTATTAGATATGTTGAGACATGCTCCATCTCTAGAAGGTTGGGTGGAGATTCACATTCGTAAGTTTGCTTGTAAACTGCTAAAGGACCAACTCTTGTGCACAGGGAATTTAATTTTCCTTTGATAGGTTTCTATCTGTTTTGAGGATGTTCTATGAATAATGCATTGTCTTATTTGGAGATGGTTACTTGATATGGTTTGCTTATTAAAATTTCGTCTCTATTAACTCTAAAGCACCACTTAATACTATCAAAACAAAAATTTTACATTGAGCTCGAAACTTATCATACTAATGAACCAAATCCCTCAAATCCTTCATTTCTCTGGTTTTTATGATATAATTTGTGACTTCACATAAAAAAAAAAAAAAATTGAACCTAAGTCAATTGTCCTATATTTTGTGGTGATCTAATATTCATTGGTAAATGATAAGCAACTATCTTCTCATCACTTATCAGGGTTTTCTATTTTTATGAATTCAGGCTTATGTGATACAAGATGATGGATTGATCTCAATGCTACTATGAGAGAAGTTGTTTACTACACAGCTCAACTACAATTGCCAAACTCCATATGTCACGCCCCGATCCTCCGAGCGCGCGAACATCCCACTCTGGTCGATACAAATGCGACTTCCCAGGACGTGTCGCCAACCCATTCATTTAATTACACATGCGGAAGCGAAACAAATCCCCTGACAACATTTAACTTGGGATAGAAAAGCAGGCAATCAATCACAACCAAACAAACTTTCTATAAACACATAGGTTTATATACAACACTGGATTGCCTACAAAATAGACAGGCTCAACAACTAAGGAACTGTCCTATGACCAACTTGTCAGACACGTTCGCCGATTCTTCAGCCTCCACCTTCCGAACTCCAGGACTTCCGGTCCTCCATGACCATCATCTAGGGACCTGAAATATTATCCCACAACCGGGATGAGACTACGTCTCAGCGAGTCCTACCCTCTAAAACTCAATTAGGAAGAAAATACACCTCAGGGCGCTCTAGCCACACAAATAGTATAGAGGGCTTACCTCGCCTCAGTCCCTTTCCTGCACGTTAGAACAATTCAATTCTCAATCACATTTGATCATTCACAATGATTCAATTCAATCCCATTATCTATCTTTCCATACCGTCTATCAAACCAGTCGTTAATACGACATATGCTTTCCAAAGCTGTAGTATATAGACGGTAGCTCGCTGAAACTGTAGCGTATAGATAGCTCACTAAAGCTGTAGCGTATATATATAGCTCACTGAAGCTGTAGCGTATATATATAGCTCACTGAAGCTGTAGCGTATATGTATATAATATTTGCTCGACCAAGCTGATACATATATAAACAATTGCTCGCCAAAGCTATCAATTCAACAATAACCCAAACCAATCCTCAATCAAATCAATCAATAGATTCAAACTGGTCCTACCAACCAATTACGATGCCAATATGACATAAGGGTATTTTCAAGTTAAATACCAAAACTTCTCCAATTTCACTTAATTCCACATTAGTGGAATTATTAACCACAATCATCAATCACTCAATTTCTCAATTTAAACATACAATTAGCACAAACCGACCGCCTTTGCTACGATCGGTGCGAAATTCTTCCGGCCATCCTGGCATAATTTTCAAAATTATTAAATAATTAAATATTATATTATAATAATATAATTTAATAAAATAATATTTTTAAATTCGAAATAATTAATTAATTAAAAATAATTAATTAGGGCTTAAACAAGATTACACTAATTTAATCATACAATTAGCCATAATTAAACATCCATTAAGCTAATCATACAACTAATCTAATTTACATTAAAATAATCTAATCTAATCACCTAAACCTAATTAGACTAATCTAAACACCCCTTAAGCGTCATTAACTCACTAAGCAAGAATTAGAGGATAAACTCACTGGATTAACGTTCCGGCGAGTCCACGGCGAGGGCAACGCCAAGGCGGTCGATAAACCCCAAAGCGGTGACACCAACGGAGGCCGGGAAGACATTGAAAACGGGCCTCGAAGACCTCACGGCTCTCTGGTTTTCTGCTTCTGATCTGGGCTGAACTGCAGAGAAGAAACCAGCAACTTCAACAGCGAAAACGGGCCGATCGGAGCTCCGGCAAGCGGGTGGTTGGCAACCGGCGGCTCCTGAGGGTCTTGGGGATCTTATAGGAGGTTGGGATGGGCAAAGGAAGGGTCGGAAAGGGGCGAAACAGCAAGAAAACGCGGAACAGGCGAAGCAGGGCGGAACCAGACGGTCCGGCAAGCGGCAGCTTCTCTTAGGATTTCGGGACGACCGGAGAATCGTTTCGGCGAGCGACGGGATGCTCTGAAACGGGCTGGATGTCCTCGTCACGGAAGTGGGTGGAGCATTCGCTGATTCATCCGGGAAGTCGACTTTTAACTCGAATCTTTGGTGAAAGGTCGTGATGCGTAATGGGTTGAGTGATTCAATAACCGAGATTTTTAGAGGGGATTTTAATAGCCTAGAAACTGACACCTTAATACATATTAAAGACAGACCTTAATAGCCTAGAAACTGACACCTTAATACATATTAAAGACAGACCTTAATAGCCTAGAAACCGAAACCGTCGACTCTTGGACTGCATAACAATAAACACACATAATAACATAATAAAAGCCTTTATTAACACGGGAAGTAAATGCCTTTAATCTTCGGCCTTCTGCATTCTTGAATCTTCAAATTCGAGCTCCTCCTTTGACCAGAAAATAATCATTCTGAAACTTCATCAACTGGTCATTCAAGACATTTAGAATGGTCTCCCCTTGATAGTTATTCATTGAAAATGATCCATCGAAGCACATAATGCCCAATTTCTCTCTTGGCTTGGATAAACATCGATGGTTCCGAGTTGGTGGATGGAGCTACGTTGGATGCTCCGCATCATCCTCCCCAGGTTGTTTGAGATTTGTCCTCAAATCTAGAAGGTTGTCATCCTCCAAGTAAGGAGAAAGGTCTCCCACGTTGAATGTTGCTGAAACTTCAAACTCTCCGGAAGGTCAATCTTGTAAGCATTGTCACCAATTCGCTCCAAAACTTTAAAGGGACCATCAGCTCTGGGCATGAGCTTGTTCTTTCGACGAAATGGAAATCTCTCCTTTCTCAAGTGAAGCCATACAAGGTCGCCCGGTTGAAATTGAGCCTTCTTGCGATGTTGATTAGCTTTCTTCTTGTAAGATTCGTTGGCCTTTTCAATGTTGGATCGAATCTGCTCATGGAGCTTCTTCATTGACTCAGCTCTTTTCTTGCCATCAAAGCTCACTTGAGAGTTAGACGGAATTGGAATTAAATCAATGGGTGTGAGAGGATTAATTCCATACACAACTTCAAATGGAGAACGACCAGTAGTATAACTTGGTGATCGATTGTAAGCAAATTCAGCATGCGCAAGCTTTAAATCCCAATCTTTCAACGATTTACTCACCATACCACGAAGGAGAGTGGTTAGAGTACGATTTGTTACCTCCGTTTGGCCATCAGTTTGGGGATGACAAGCCGTGCTAAATAAGAGTCTTGTACCAAGCATTCTCCATAGAGTCCTCTAAAAGTGGCTTAAGAACTTGGAATCACGATCCGACACAATGGTCTTTGGTACTCCATGAATGCGGATAATCTCTTTGAAATATAATTCAGCAATATGAGATGCATCATCGGTCTTGTGACATGGCACGAAATGAGCCATTTTAGAGAACCGATCAACGACCACCATGATAGCATCTTTTCCATTTTGAGTTCTTGGTAGAGCCACAATGAAATCCATGCTAACATCTTCCCAAGGCTGCAATGGTACCGGAAGTGGAGTATACAAACCTTGATGGAAATGACTTTTTGATCTATGACAAGTTGCACACCTTGAGATGATAGCATGCACATCTCCACTCATCTTTGGCCAATAGAAATGCTCTTGAAGAACCTCAAGAGTTTTGTTAATCCCAAAATGACCAGCCAATCCTCCACCATGCGCTTCTCGAATAAGCAATTCGCGAAAAGAACTCTTCGGCACACATAATTGATTTCCTTTAAAAAGAAACCCATCTTGCAAAGAATATATACCTTGAACTCCTCGCTTGCAATTGTTGATGATGGATGAGAACTCCACATCTTCAGAATAAAGTGCTTTCATTGATTGAAATCCGAGAATCCTTGAGTCCGAACCGCAAGCATAGAATATCTCCTTGATAAAGCATCTGCTACAACATTAGTGTGCCCGGGTTTATATTTCGAGACAAAAGAAAAGGATTGAAGAAATTCTACCCATTTTAAATGTCTCGAATTAAGCTTGCGTTGGCCACTAATAAACTTAAGCGCCTCATGATCAGAATGAAGGACAAATTGCTTTGGCCTCAAATAATGACTCAAATTATCAAGAGCTCGGACAATGGCATAGAACTCTTTGTCATAAGTTGAATAATTCCTCTTGGAATCAGATAACTTCTCGCTGAAATATGCCAATGGTTTTTGTGCTTGCACCAGAACAGCACCAATACCAACTCCGCTTGCATCACACTCAACTTCAAATACTTTATCAAAATCAGGAAGTGCAAGAATAAGAGACTCACAAAGTTTCTGCTTGATTACCTCAAAGGCGTTTTGAGCAGTCTTTGTCCATTCAAAAGCACCATTCTTCATGCATTCAGTTATAGGAGCCATGACGGTACTAAAATTTTTGACAAACCGTCGATAAAAAGAAACAAGGCCATGAAAACTTCTTACATCGAAATAGATTTCGGAACGGGCCAAGTCTTCATAGCTTCTACCTTGGCTTGATCAACGAGAGATTCCATCTTTGGAAACCACATAACCAAGAAACACAATGCTTGGAGAGAAGAACTCACATTTCTCCATTTTAGCATATAGTTTTTGTTCTCTCAAGACATTAAAGACCTGTGTTAGATGAGAGATATGCTCCTCCTCATTCCTACTATAAACAAAAATATCGTCGAAATAAACAACGACAAATTGACCAATAAAGGAACGAAGAACCTCGTTCATAAGTCTCATGAAGGTACTCGGAGCATTAGATAATCCGAATGGCATAACCAACCACTCATAAAGGCCTCCCTTGGTCTTGAAAGCTGTCTTCCATTCATCACCTTCTCGCATTCTGATTTGATGATAACCACTCCGCAAATCTATCTTTGAAAACACAGAAGAACCATATAATTCATCTAGCATATCATCAAGTCTAGGTATAGGGTACCTATACTTAATGGTGATATTGTTGATGGTCCGGCTATCAACACACATCCGATATGTACCATCCTTCTTAGGCACAAGTAGAGCCGGAACAGAGCAGGGACTCATGCTTTCTCGAACGTATCCTTTGAGAATAAGCTCATTGACTTGTCTTTGCAACTCCTTTGTATCCTCCGGATTGCATCGATAAGCTGGCTTGTTTGGTAGCGGAGCACCGGGGATCAAATCAATTTGATGCTCAATACCTCTTATGGGAGGTAATCCAAGTGGCAAATCCTCCGGAAACACATCTGCAAATTCTTTCAACAAGCAATGCATTTTTGGATGTATGGGTCGCTCCATCTCACTCTTTTTCTCGACCACAAGCAAAACAAAAACATTCTTTTGTTTGCTAATGGCTCTCTCAACCCGTGTCTCACTCAAGAACAGATTTTCCTTACAAGTGTTTCCCTCCCCAGGTTGATTATTATGTATCGAATAAGGGCTCAATGGTAAAAGAGTAATGCATTTTTGTTCCTTCGTAAAAGAATATGTGTTTTTCCGACCATCATGCATAGCATTTATATCAAATTGCCACGGTCTACCCAATAACAAGTGGCATGCCTCCATTGGAATCACATCACATACAACCTCATCTCGATAGTTCTTCCCAATCGAAAATGATATAAGAACGCGTTTGGTTACCTTGAGTTGATTCCCTTGATTGAGCCATTGGAGCTTGTATGGTTGAGGATGTTTCGTTGTTGGAAGCTTCAACTTGTCGACAAGAGTTGTCGAAGCAACATTGGTGCAGCTCCCACCATCGATGATCACCGAACACACCTTTCCATTAATAGTGCAACGCGTGTGAAATATATTCTCCTTTGCTCTTTATTAGGAGAAACTTCAACATGCAATGCTCTTCGGATGATCAACAGCTCACCATCATCAGCTTTCTCCACAACTTCTTCTTCCCGATCAGATTCGGAAATATTTTCTTCTTCATTGTCATCGGCCTCTTGAAGCGCCGAATTGATCTCCTCAATTTCTTGAAGAGTCATAACTCTCCGATTTGGACAATTTGCTTGTAAATGCCCAAAGCCATGGCACTTAAAGCATTTCCTTGCATCACCTTCAAACTTCTTTTGGACTTCTTTGGAAGGCTTTGCATTCTTTCCCTTACCTCTGTCTTTTGTCGACGAACTCTCGCCCTTGCTTGAGGAAGCACCCTTAAAATAGGATGTCGCCTTTGTTGAGGTTTTGGAGGAAAACCTCTTGCTCTTCAATTGTTTTTCCACTTTTATGGCTAACTTGCATACGTCTTCAAAGGACCAATACGGTTGAAGTTCAACCATATCAGCAATTTCTCTATTCATGCCGCCAAGAAAACGAGCAATAGTTTGCTCGGGAACTTCTGGAACTTCACTCCTCATTTTGAGTTGTTCAAACTCATGAATGTATTCTTCAACGCTCATCCCATGTTGTCTTAGGGAGTTCAGTTTTAGGAAGAGATCTTGCTTATAGTTGTCGGGCAAGAACCTCTTCTTCATCAACCTCTTGAGTTTTTCCCAAGACTTGATCCGGCCTTTTCCTTCCCTTGCTCGTTGATGCTTTAGATTCTCCCACCATGGAGAAGCATATTTGGTCAACCTTAGGATAGCAACCTTACATTTCTTCTCATCCGAATAGGATTTGAATTCAAAAATTCGTTCGGTTTTGTGTAGCCAATCTACAAAGTCATCGGGATTAAGATTACCGTCAAACTCGGGGACCTCCACTTTAATGTCTCTTTGATCCTCCTTATGCCTCCCTCTCCGTCTTCGTCTTCGAATTGGAGATTCAGAATCACTAGAGTGCAGAATCGTTCGGTTGTCTCCAGTGGACTCGGAATCGACATCAAAATTTTGACGAGATTCAGAATCGTCACGCCGATGCCGTTCATTGGGACGCCTTGCTGGTCGTCCTTGTCTCGCCGGATTCTCTAGAAGATTGAGGACTCGCTCCATTTGTTGTTGAAGATTTTGGATTGCACGATCTCGCCTTTCGTTGTGCGCTTGCTCCAAGGTCAAGCCTCTAGGAACTTGTTCATCCATCAGGAATTTGTAACAAAAGAATGAAAGGAATCACTCAAATGAGTTGAACCTTGAGCTCTGATACCAATATTTTGATGCGTGATGGGTTGAGTGATTCAATAACCGAGATTTTTAGAGGGGATTTTAATAGCCTAGAAACTGACACCTTAATACATATTAAAGACAGACCTTAATAGCCTAGAAACTGACACCTTAATACATATTAAAAACAGACCTTAATAGCCTAGAAACCGAAACCGTCGACTCTTGGACTGCATAACAATAAACACACATAATAACATAATAAAAGCCTTTATTAACACGGAAGTAAATGCCTTTAATCTTCGGCCTTCTGCATTCTTGAATCTTCAAATTCGAGCTCCTCCTTTGACCAGAAAATAATCATTCTGAAACTTCATCAACTGGTCATTCAAGACATTTAGAATGGTCTCCCCTTGATAGTTATTCATTGAAAATGATCCATCGAAGCACATAATGCCCAATTTCTCTCTTGGCTTGGATAAACATCGATGGTTCTGAGTTGGTGGATGGAGCTACGTTGGATGCTCCCGCATCAGGTCGGCAGGAGCAGAAACTGGAACGAGGGGAAAACAAGGGAGGAAAACGGCCGACGATGGCCTTCCGGGCGTGCGACGATGGAGGGGCTGGTGCTGCTCGGTTCCTCTGGTTTTTGCTGAGCTTCCCTCCTTCAACAACAATGGAGAAAGCCTTAGAGAAGAAGCTCCTTAAGAGTGGGGGTCTCCTTGGGCTCTCTAGAGCTCAACACTTGCCATCTTCTCATTGGCTTTGCCCCCACCATGACACCACATGACCTCAGCCACTCTCTCTCCTCCATTCAATTCTCTATTAATTTCAATCAATTGAAGCTCAATTGAAGCTCAAATAAATCAACCCATGTGTCCTCGGCCTTCTCATGACATTTCCCCGTCAAATGATCCAACTTGCATCTCGAAGATTCGATTAAAAACGGCCCTCTGACAATCCTGAACAAAAACGACATTACTTCGCTTTTCCGCCAAAAATCTCGGTTTGTAGAAAAATCTTCTGGAGATGAGTCGACATTCCTAAAATGAATTGTGACATGCCAGAACTTCCAATTTCTGTAATCGGGTTCAATTTCTCGGTTAAATTCAATCTCGGCGCGACTTTAGCGTCCTAATCTACCGGGTAGCTTTTAGGAATTTTCTCAGTGCAATTGACTCCGTGGTTGATTATTCTCAAGCCACAAAGAGCATCTTCGACACATTGGCGACTCTCGATTGTCGTAGAAATCTCGAGGTTTCAAATACGGACACAGGGTACTAAAACGATAGAGAAATTGGTCTAGTGCCGATCAACAAGAATTGTGCAATTAGGTGGAATCACCCACACTGAATTACATGATTCTGTTGAATCGACTTATCTCCGGTCTCTAATCGGTCTGTGCCGTAATGACCCTTGCAGATTAGTACGGTCGAGCAGTCGGTTCCTGGTCGAATTCTCAAGTCTATTGCATTTAGATTCCTTAACGGCTTCACCTGATAGACTAGTTATCTCGTGAGTGGCCAACTCAGAGAAGAGAGCTATAGGCGCAAAGATGAAATGCCCGACTTATTCAATTGAAACCAGAATTGGAAAATCAGGATGTCACACCATACCCGTATTTGAGAAGAGGGAAATGGAAAAAATGGCAATAAGGGCAATGGGACTACAAATGCCATGGACATAAAAATTTGAGGTTGAGGGACCAAAGGACTAAGAGATTGTCAAAAGAGAAGAGTTAGCATTTGCCTAAAGCTTGTCACCTACTTGGAGCTTCTCTTGCTTGACGAAACCAACCAGTGGACTCGACAGCGTAACATCCTATTATGTCATGAGCAAAATAACCATCTTTGACCAAAGAGATGGAACCCAAAGAACTATAATCGCATCAATTCATTAGCTCAATAGTGGAGTCTTTCAACTTTTGTTGGGTGCTTTAGATTGGTTGTATGTGGCATCCCAAAAATTCAAAGCCAAGCCATAAGGTGTGTTAAAGTCTCTAATTAGGTGATAAATTTCCTATGGCTTATGCTTCAGCCATTAGTCTTTTTAATTAGATGATTTGTGCATGTGATTGTGAAAATTTAAATTCGATAGATTAATAATCTATGCTTGGTCATGTACTTTATAAATTAAATTTCAATAAACAAGATGTCCCAAGACTTTGGCCAAGATGAAAATTGAAAATTGAAAATATTTATAGAAAGGAATTTAAAAAAAAAAAAAAAAGAGAGAGGAAAAGTCAATTTTTAGGATGGGCCTTAGGCCCATTGGCCTAAGCTTGTAATGGGCCAAGTTGGCCGGCCCAATAGAGGCCCAAGAGAAGGTGGTCGATCGGCCCAAAAGCCCAAGCCCAAGAAGCCCAAATCAAATTCAAAAATTTAATAAGACAAGTGGCAAAAAGGAAGGCCATGCATTGGCTGGTTTGTAGGCAAGTAATCATGAGGATTTGGGGGTATAAGAGGGAAGAGAGAGAGAAGGTGGCCGGATTTCCCTCATTCGGCCAAGAGAGAGAGAGAGAGAGAGAGAGAGATTTTGAGAGAGAGGAGGAGCGGCCGAGAGAGAGAGGAGGAGGAACCGCCGTCCGTCCACCGTGTGCCGCCGTGTTCGCCGCCCTACGCCGTCGACTGACCGGTCTAGAGGCAAGTGGGAGTCCTCTAACTTCTCTTGCATGTTTGTATGTTGCTTGCATGTTGAATCTTTGAGTGTTTAAGTAAGAAAAACCGAAGCATGGATGATGTATGTTGAATGGTATGGCTGTTCGTGTTCAGACCGTGTGAGTCAAAAACTTGTTTGAGCTTGCATGTGTGTTTGGAGCCCGATTTTGACTTCGATTTCTTCATGAAAGTTGTAGCTAACATCCTGTACTATAACTTAAAGAACTTTCGTGGAAAATGATGGAGATTTGAGGGATTAAAGTCTTATCCTACGGAGACCTCAGATCTGGAAAGTTTTTACTGACCTTTTGTTGGATTCGTGGTTTTATGTTGGTTTGTGTTGAAAATCTCACTTCGATTTCTTCATAAAGGTTGTATGGAACATCTTAAACTATGAAATATTCAAATTTGAAGTAAAATGAACAAGTATAGCCTAGTAAATCGACTAGATCTTGAAGACGATGATTCTGGTGATGTATTCCGAGACACCCGAGATTTCAAGGACCTAAATGATGACTATATTCTGGTTATTTGACCTAGATCTCTGTATGAAACTTGTAAATGACATCTTGATGTAGAACATATCAAAATTTCAGAGAAAACGAAAGAGAATAGGTAGGTGAAATCTCAATATTTCGGAGATGTGTACACTGGACGATGCGGTAAGGGATCCAGAAGCTTCGTGAGACTGTATAAAATAATCTAAAAATAATTGGGCTTGGAGTTCTGCATGAAATTTGTGCGAAAATGTATTGGCTATAATCCAGTAAAATTTCATAATTTTTGGAGGCCATATGGATATTTTAATCGAATTTCTTCGGAAACCGTGCATTCTGGTTTCATCCGAGAATCATAGGGTGTTTTGTGAAAATTGTGAGATTTTGTAAAAAAATTCAATTTGGCCATGAATTTTGCATGTAATCCTATTGGGTTGTAATTGCTTGAATTTTTATAATTTTAGAAATTTATAGATATAAAATAATAATAATAATAAATAAATAAATAAATAAATAAATAAAATAGATTATTTTATTGGCCATAGATTCCATTTAATTTATTTATGTGGCACGTGTAATAAAGTCTTGGTATATATATATATATGACATGGAATTGAGATGCATGCATGAATTCAATGATGAGTATGATCTTGATTTGTCATCACATCACATGCCATGATAAATTGAATCATAATGATGTGAATTGAGATAAATGAGGAAGCCGTCGGGGGTGAGCCGACGATGCCCCGGGAGTGTCGGGATGCCTGGCTAGAAGGGTACAGCCAGTTGCTCGGTGGTCAAGAATGGCCGAATACCGGAGGGTCCTCAGGAGACCAAGTGGTATCGAGATGCCCGGAGAGTGGGGGAGCCGGAGGCTCGGCATGGTAATTATGCCGAGGGATACCTCACGATGCCGGATTGGGTGCGAGATGCCTGGCCTGAAGGGTGCGGCCAGTTACCCGGTGGCCTTAAATGGCTGGATACTGGAGGGTCCTCGTGATGCCAGTTGGGGTATGAGATGCTCGGAGAGTGGGGGAGCCAGATGATCTGTAATTGTATCTTGGATACATGTGGGACGCAAAACATTGATCCCGGGAATGAGAAATGTGGCGGCCCAAGATGAAATTGGAACTAAATCATGCATGGTGATATATGTGTGACATGATGCATGATGATATATGCATGACATTATACATGACAATATATGCATGGTAATGATGATGATATGCATGATGATATGCACGATGATGATATGCATGATGATGATGATGATATATGATGATATGGCATGATAACATGTGTAATGTGATGATGTCATGATGATGATGACATGTATGATATGATGATGCATGATAGTATGCGCATGGCTTCAAGGTAAGTAACGCCTACAATGCATGTATGTTTTGTATGATGCATTGAGTTGTTATTGGATTCCTTATTTGCTGAGTGGTTGTACTCACCCCTTTTGGGGACCAACATTTCAGATTAGCAGTATGCCACTTCCTGCCATCGCGCGGGGTGCATTTTACGAGTTACCATCCGACGTTGAGGTAGAGTATGAGGAGTTCAGCTGTTCTTCTGTGCCTGGACTCACCTACATACGTGTGCACTGTTTTGTCTCGTACGACATAGGCCTGTCTGGGGGCCCGATTGTCCAGGAGTTTGTCTCTGTCCACATTAGTCACGATGGGGTGATGGGAGGGATGCTACCACCGCCGCCGCCGCCTGACGCATCAGACTGGGTGTGAGACCTATGTGCGACGAGTAGGGGCTGTGTTTTTTGGGAGTTAGTTAGCCGACACATATGATGTGAGTTGAGCACATGTGATGTAGAGGGTCGAGGGTTCCTTTTGAGGTTTTAGGCTGGACATGGCAGAGTCCTAGCTTTTCCTTTTAATGTACCGACCCAAGAGAAGTCACATCTTGAAAATATATGTAAATAAGTGTCGTGGCTTGTTTATAAATCATGGTGATTAGTGGTGTGTATGTGTATCATGGTTGGTAGGGGGAGAGATGGTGATGTTTTGCTTCCGTTAATGAGTCACGCTGGGACCACTGTATTTTTTTAGAAAAAAGAAAAGGCCTATGAATAACGATGCTTCTTCTAAAATATAATCAGAAGGGTAAATCAAGGTGCCACATTATAGTAGAGGATGGGATGTGATAATTGCATATGATCAATGGGAGTTTGTTTTGTAAATTCAATTGTTTCTTCTCTTTCTTATAGCATTGTGTGCTTTATATGTGCACATATTAAAGTTGTAAACTCATATTTTGTTATCTCTTTTTGTAATGGAAATATTGAAGTTCAATTAACTCAAGTGTTCAATGATGAATTAATGATGACGCTTTTTGGTACTACAAGCTATATTTGGTTTCATTTGAATTGGATATTCTATATTTTGTTGTGTATAGAGCTCAAGCTTTGACAAAGCCCATTGATGTTCTATATTTTTCTTTGGCCTATACTGTAATGCATTTTAATTGGGTGTGTTGTTGGACTGCTGTGTTCGTTGCTCTTCGCAGGTCATTTTTTTTTATGCTATTGTTTTATATTTTCTCTTTTCTCATTGCATTGATAAGCTCATGTAGATTTGTTGTGAGTACCACCATATTACAATGAAGTGCTGGGACATTCCATAGCAAAGTAAATAACACTAGATAAACTTGAATTGAGACATCCCAACACGAAATCTTTTCAACAAATTTTATCTACACATATTTTAAGATGCTTCCAAAATAGATCCATACATATCAACCAACGGTAAAACAAAACGAGTTTGTGTTTATTGGTCTTGTTGAACTTGTGTATCTCCGAAAAAGCTGCTCATTTTTTACCACTTAAAAGTTGAGGTCCTTACATCATTCTCTTTACCTGCGCTTGAAACACAAAATAAATCATTAGTTAAAATAAAGTCAAGTATAAGTAAGAACAATTTTATGACTAAGTCAAGCATAAATAACTACCTTTATCTTCTCTCTTCTCATAGATAATATAAAGCTTGAAATTTTGCCAAAAATTGACGCAAGCAATTCCTCAGTCTCAAGTTAACATGTTGCTGCTACTGATACTACTAGTGGATTCTTATAATGATACCTGCTATGGCCTAAACCACCACATTTTCCACAAGTAATTGTGGTATTTTGTCTCTTCAACTTTGTTCCCACCGGCTCTTACACAACTTTTTTTCTTTCTTGTCTTCAAATTTCTATCAATTGTTTCATTCACTGATTTTGTTATTTGTTTCTTCTTTCTGCCAACTTGCTTAGGCACATCTGGTGGGAGTAATGGCTCTCTAGCAAGCCACGTGTCTTTAGAATCTACAAAATGCACGACATAGCTATATATTTGCATGAATGTTTCCTTACTAAAACTTGTGTGAACCCATTTTTTAGGTTCTTCCCTCATGTATATAAGAGTCACCACAGCATGACAACAAGGAATCCTGCCGATGTCTCATCTTTTATAGCTACAAGATCTATGTCTAATATTAACAACTCTCTTGTCTTCGGATGGCCCACTTAATTCAAATTCATCCTCTCCATTCCAAGTTGGAATCCATGATGTCAAAAACTATTTTTGAAGATCTATTATCTTCTAGATATTAGGACAGATCACACCAGTGTATTTGGTCATCCCATCCCTTTGCTTATGAATTCTCTCCATGAGCTACGCTCTTATAGTTTCAAGCATTGTGATGATAGGTTTGTCCCTTGCATCAATGATGCTTTTGTTGAAACTTTCACACCAGTTGTTCAAGGAAAATGTCACATTTTAAACTTGTCCTAAAGTAGGACTTGCTCCATTGCATTGGAGGCCTCCAGGATAACCAATCATAAGCTTTCTCATCAATTGCCTTCAATTGTGCCATTGCCAAGTCAAAATCACATACTCTAGTTGTCATGGCAGCCTTCCAAAGAAGCTTTTTAAGTTCCACTCCTTTGTGATGTAATTTAAAGTTTTCATAAAGATGCCTTAAGCAAAATCTATGTTCTGCTTCGGGCATTAGATGTGCTAGTGCTTCCACCAATCCCTTTTGTTTGTCACACAAAAAAGTCCAGTATTTTGAATTTTCAGGGTCCGTAATTCCCAAGTCTTATGCAATCAAACTAATAAACTAGTGCCGTGTCTTATATGTTTTTTGTCCGACAACTACCCATGCAAAGGGATACATCCTAAGTAGCACGAAAACGCGACATGGACACACGACACGACACGACACCTCGACACGTCATTTCTAAAAAATAGAGAATTCCGACACATTGGGACACGTTATTATTAAATAAATATTTTTATTTTAATTAATTTGATTCAAATTCACAAATAAATTAATAAATATAGAGTTTACAATCTATTCATAGAAAATTTGAAAAGCATATTCATAGTTAATACGTAACCATATTTGGGAACATGTTTTTAACTTTAATAAAAATTATGGATAAGACTAATGGCTAACAAAAAAATAGAATCGACTTTATTTAAATAAATCTGTGATATTCTATAATCATCAAAATTTATTATTATTTAACATTCAATATTTTTATTTTTTGAAATAAATTTTTAACTCATTTATTTATTTTTATAACAAAAATAACTTTACCGCTCAAAATTATTTCTCCCTCTTTTCTCTCTAAACTCTCATCCCAAAAAAATCATTTCCCCCTCTTTTCTCTCTAAACTCTCATCCCAAAAAAACATTTCTCTCTCCCCTATCCCCCACGCCACCCCCAAAATCTTCCCTCGATTTCTTCCCTCCTCTCTCTCTCTTCCTCCCTCACGACGGCCCTTGCTCCTCACGCCACCCCATGATCTTCCTCTGATTTCTTTTCTTTCCTGCTCTCTCTCTCTCCCCCTCCCCCTCGACAGAACCTATCCCCCCTGCTCCCCGCCCCCATCAATCATCCCCAACCCCTGCCCCCATCAATCACCCCATCCCCCCACTCCGGTTTCTTCCCCCACCCCTCCCCCTCGGTTTATCTCTTCCCCCACCCTACGCCACCTCTCCTCTCCGGCTCCAATTTCTTTATATCGTCACACCTCCTCTCTCCGGCTCCGATTTCTTTTTATCGTCACGCCACTTGGCATCCGGAAATTTTGACAATCCTCGGGTATGCGACGGTCTGTGACTAGCAATGGAAGTACCGTCAGACGGTGTTATTGACACCACAACGGACATCATTTTGTTATTATTATCGAACTGATATGTCATATTTAGTAATGGTCCCATCGTCGAGTAAACTATAGTCTTGTCGGAAACCTTTCATATGTTCAAGTGAGACCAACCTCATCCGTATTTTTCCGGACCTTGGAAAAATAATGATATGTCACGGATCGACGAAATTGTTATTGGAATTCGTCAACGTCGGCACCACATTCGACCCCATTGAGCCGTGCAAAATTGTTTTGATGACAATACGCAACTATACCACCTAAGTGTATATGAAATGAGAGGGGAATTTGGACTTTGATCAATTGATTTCTTAGAGAGTCGAAAGAAGGAAAAATTCGGCCACGCACGAGGATCATGCGTGCATACTCAAGGAAAAGAAATCACCCACGTCCAATGCCGCCCCAATCTCTCCCATTTAGTCGACACATTAATCAACTATGAAGAGAAAATGTTGACTGAAGCAAGGCCAACGATGGCCACGTGGTTTTGGTGTGGGGCTGCCAACGAAGCTCAAGAAATCTTCAGCTGAAGACACGCCCTCCCCCATCTGCCTTCTTCTTGTATAGCCACCGCAACCTGCAGGTAAAGATTGATTAATTAATTAATCAAGGAACAAAAGGGTTTGGAATTGAGGGGAAGAGAGAGAAGAATCGAGCAGAAAGTTTAGACAGTGAGAGTAACAGAGAGAGTTTGAGCGAGAGAGTGAACGGCGAGAGGAAGAAGAAGGAGACCGCCCCTATGCCGTGCGTGTGTGCCGCCGCCGTCGACACCGCTCATCTTCGCCGCCATTGAGCCGCACCTGAGACCCACGAGCCTTCTGTTTTTGCTTGCCGTTGAGCTATAGGACTAGAGGCAAGTAAAAATCTACTAACCTATGTAATGCAAGGCTGTTATTGTCTGAAGTAGTGCAAGTGGACTTGAGGATGTCTGAATTTGAATGCTGAATGCTGGATTTTTGAGTGATTGCAGTAGATTGGGACTAAAGAATTGAGGAAATGCTTTAGATATATCTATACATTCTGATTTTGTTGAACTATGATGGAAAGAACAATCTGTGGTGAAATTTTGAAATGAAATAGCCGTGGTATAAACATGGGATCCTACTGAATTCGTGGTATTTAAATTAGATCAATCGTAACTCAGCAATCTTGTAGATTTTCTAGGGACAACTCTGGTGCGATTTTGGTTCCGATTCCTTCATAAAATTTGTGAAGAATGGTTTAAACTAGAACGTAAGTTTTTGGTCAAATTTTTCGGAATCAATCTAGTGACATAAACTTCTTTTAATGTGCAATGCTTCCTGCCGAATTTCATTATGTGATAAAAGAAATCTGAAATCTGAGTTGTGTGATTTATTATTCTTTATACATGAATAATTTGGCTTAGTGTCCTCCATGAAATTCTTTCCTTTAGATCTCATCTATAACATACCAAAATTTTAGAATTTTCTGAGTTCGTTTAGGGTTATACCAAAATTCTTACTAAAACTACACATTCTAACTTTTAGACTGTTTTATTCCGAGTTTGCTTAATTTATCTCACGGGTGAATGCATCTTGATTTATCATTTGATATGATGTTGTTGGCATTCAGCATATCATTCTACATTGAGATTTGATGAAGACTCATGGGACATCTAACGTCATTGGATTGGAAATTGTTTTTGGTATTGAATTAAATTAAGATGTTAATGTTGCCGTTGGACCCTCAGGTTAACGATACCCCAGGAGTCGGGATGTCCCAAAGGTTCGAATGAGTCAATGTCTTTTGGATGCCTGGGGTCTGTAGTGCCCCAGAGGCTTGATATTGCTAGTATGAGTACCTAGAGAGGGGTGAATAGGTATACAAAGATTTTTCTTGTTGATTTCTGTATACTTGCGCAATACTTTAGACAGTTGAAGGATTTGTGAAGAGTAATAATCAACGTAAGACTAAGTAAGGAAGAAGAGAATTAAACACGCGGTTTATAGTGGTTCGGCTTGATCCAAGCCTACGTCCACTCTTCTGCACTGACAGCCAATTCGGCTGGATTCCACTATGAACAAAGAGATGTTACAGTGTTGATCTTCCTTGATTTCTCGGTGTAGATGATCTACCACACTCGCTCAAGGTATCACCAAGTATAGACACTCTCTGTGTATACAATTTCGTAATTTATGTATCGACTAATAATCAAGGTGCTTCAGACTCTGGAATTTTTCTATCAATCACGACTTAAACAACTAGAACGACTTCCTTTTTATACTCCTTTATGCCATCATACCGTTGACACTTACCAAAGGAATTCCTCCAATCTACCCGTTGGACGGAATCAATCAAGAAGATCATTCGAGCTATAAAAGGAAACGACGATAGCCCATCAATCCTGTTCGCCCATACAATCAGGATCTTGGTTTCCAAGAATAGAACATTCCAAGAATACTTCGTCGACCATCGGATCTTCAATTGATCTTGATACGAACAAAAGAATCCGTTGTATTTATCCAGCCAAAAAGATCTTCTCCAGACAATAGGATAAAATCCTCAACCATATACTTGGCTCTGGATTTCCTTCGTCCTTTGGATCGGAAAGGCTGTCAATGAGAATAGTCTTGAGTCTTGAGTCTTGATTCTTAAGTCTTGAATCTTGAGTCGGTGATCGAAAGTCTTGAGACTTTAATACTAGACGATCTCGAGATATCCAGACTAGGCGAAAGAAACGTTTTGTCAGCTACAAATATTCTGGAATGATTTCTCCAACAATCTCCCCCTTTTTGATGGTGACAAAACTTTCCTGTAGATTTGAACCACTTTGACCTGCAAAAACATTTCTCAAGTAATATGGCAATCTCATAAAGATTTAACAAAACAACCAGACTCTGCATCCACAGAAAATTGGTTAGTCTTTCATGATTAATACCATATAACAAAACTTGAAATGAATGCAAACAGTCAAGCATTTAAATCCACAGCCAATTGATCGAGATTCAAGTTCATATCCAAGTTCACTCAAGTTCAAAAACAAACACATTCAAACAAATTTAAAGTCAAAGAAAGTTTTGGTTGATTGGTTGGTTCAAATTGCTTTCTCCCCCTTTTTGTCAACATTAAAAAGGTGAGAAAGATGTTATGTCTGCTTGGGAATGCACACAATCTGGAAATCCCCCATGGACTGGACTACTCCTTCGAGCTTCTTCAAGTCTTCCCTCAGTTGAGCTACCTCTTCTCCCTTGGCATTGGCTTGAAGTTGTAGAGCGAGGTCTTTCATCTTATCCTCCAAGGTAACTGAAGATGCTTGTCCAACATTCTTCAAGGCTTGAATTTCATAGTCCAGAGCATATATCTGGCCACGCATTTCCAGAAGAATATCCATGATACGACGAAAATCTGCAGAATTATCCGTCTGTGTACTAGCATTGGCTTTCTCAGATGGAGTGAATGCAGACGATGGCGCTTCTGTAAAGTCTTGCAGATTTGGTTCTGACGTATCGTGACTTTCGTCAGGCAATTGAGAAGCCTGAAATTCTTCCGGGTGCTTTGCTGGAGATTGTCGTAGACCTTCACTATTGGCAGCATGAGGTGAGGACCTTTCTTGCTCGCCAACTCCCCTGTCTCTAAGACATCAAGAGGGGAAGAGTGATGATCATGCTCTTCGGGTCTTGATTCCCCTTCTCTCCAGATTCAGTTGCAGACTTTTCTTGCTCTTCTTCTCCTTCTTCTTCTTCAACTTCTTTCTCCTTCTCTCTCTTGCTCTTCTTCTTCTGTTCTCCTGATGTTCTGTTGATTGGGGAACAGAACATCTTGTCCTTATCAAGGCAGTGATTGTAAGATCTTCCTCCTCCTCTTCATCTTCCAAGATGTGAGTTTTCTTCTTTTTGGTGGGAGCACCAATGGCTTCCTTTCCCTTTCTTTTTGAAGCGAGACGGGCGGAGTCTTCACTCTGAATTTCTCCATTGCCTTAGAAAGTTCTTTCAGACGCATCTTTGTCAACATCTTTAAACCTACCACCATCTTATCGCACGGTCGAACACAGAGAGTGTGTGGCGGTTCAATATTCAAGTGTCTGAAGATCCTGGTCACCAGACCTGGATAAGGCAATTGTCCCTTGTCTTTCGACATTGCTTTGTACATGTGAAAGGGAATAGTGTGAGGGAGAGAGAACTTCTTCCCTGAGTTGATTGCGTACATCAATTTTGCTTCGGAATTAGACACATCAGTCTTTGATGTAGACTTCGGCCTAATGCAATTGATGACAATTTTGTGCAACACAATGTTGATGGCACGCATCCTTGAATAGATGATTTTTCCCTCAATATCTCTATCCTCGACAAGATCCATTGTGGCACGAGCAACTGAGACTTTGACTGGTTGATATCGTGCTCGTTCAACTCCAAGTATGTCCGCCAACATGTCTACATCCAACACATAATCGATCTCGAACACTAAAAGATATTCTATTCGCATCGATAAAGCTAAGATTTGAATAGAAATATGCAGTCAGTTGTGCATATCCGTCCGTGGTGTCAGTGCAAAAACGTTCCAGTTGAAGCAGACTGAACTTCTCTCTCAAGTTCACATTCACAGCATCCAGAAAATCGAAGTCGACACTCCTAGGGTTTATCACCCCTCGTTTCAGCAGTTTGAAGAACAAAGTTTCATGTTCCTTCGATTTAAATAACTCCATCCTCTTTCCCTTCACTTTCGCCGCAACACCCAATCTCGGTTGAAAATCAGTGAACATTTTGTCATCGTCGTTCCCATCAATCAAATTTGGGCCCGACATCCGAGGGTCACTCGGAATATTTGCAAGCGCTTCCTCTGCTTTACCTTTGGGAGCAATTCCCAAATCCTCCATTTTCTTCAGAAAAATGTACTCATTCCCATAGTTCTTTTCTTTAAGAAAATCATCCACATATTTCATCGGAGTCGCAGTACTTTTCAATGCACGGTAAAGTTTGTAAATAAATGAGGGTTTTTGGACTCTTACTGGGTCTGCATCCTCGATTATCTCTTTTTCTGGATGTTGACCCGCACCTTGTGGGGTAGAAGGCGTTGAGTGATGTGGTGGAGAATGAGTCGGGCTGTGTTGTTGACTCGATAATTCTTCCTCTTCTGTGAGATCGAAGTGGGTAGGTCCCTCCTTCATCCTCTGTGGTCCCCGTGATGCGATTCTTGAGGACTTCCTTGAAGACGACATTCTTCTTGTCCCTAAAAGATTTCTTTGATGGCTTTCCCAAGAAAAAGATGACAACTTTCTCGATGATGAATTCGAAGTAAAAACCAGTTTGAGAGGAGAATGCTTTTAGGGTTTTGAAGATTGAAAGTGAAAACTGTATATATATAACTCAGTTTTGAAAAGGGGAAGTTTAATTGGTACAAGGAAAGTGTACGAATACCTCTTTTCTAAATCAATAACTGCCAAAATTAAACCTTTTGAAAAGACAAGTTTTTCACGGAGAAAATAACTAAACGAAAGATCATACCTTTTCGAGTTTAGATAAAGTAACAACTTACAGTCTATAGTCATCAACGTCTGAGTTGTAGAGATTTGAGTCTGAGATATTTGAGTCTAACGGTTATCAACTTTCTGAGTCTGAAGGTTGGAGAGTCTCTAGACTTTAACTTCTTCGAGCTTCAAAATGTTGAGTCTGGAGCGAATAAAATCAAATTGATTTTTCTCCAAAGGCTTTGTGAATATATCCGCGAGTTGACTTTTTGAATCAACAAATTGAATCGAGATTTCTCCACTTTGAATATGATCTCTAATGAAGTGATGTCGAATCTCTATATGCTTTGCTCTTGAATGAAGAATTGGATTTTTGGTGAGATTGATGCGCCTTTGGTGTTGTCACATTTGATTTCGTGCATGAGTCTTCAATTCCGAAGTCTTGTAGGTTTGTTGTTTTATCCATAGAATTTGTGAACAGCAGCTTCCAAGAGCAACATACTACGCTACTGTTGTTGAGAGAGCTACAGTGCTTTGTTTCCTTGAAAACCAAGACACTGTCTTGCTTCCAAGCAACTGGCAAGTTCCAGAAGTACTCTTTCTATCGACTCTGCAGCCGGCCGGATCGCATCGAATATCCCGGAAGATTAAAGTCTCCCTTCTTAGGATACCAAAGACCAATGCTTGAAGATGAAGCAACGTATTTAATAATACGTTTTGCAGCACTGAGATGGGATTCTCTAGGATCTTATTGAAACCTAGCACAGATACAAACACTCAACAAAATGTCAGGTCTAGAAGCAGTAAGATAAAGAAGTGAACCGATGATGCTCTTGTACAGCTTTTGATCAACTTTCTTCCCTTCCTCATCTTTGTCTATCTTCAAAGAACTTGACATTGGTATATCAATCTTCTTGCAATTTTCCAATCCAAATCTTTTGACAAGATCATTAGCATATTTTTCTTGGAAAATAAAAGTTCATTCCTTCAATTGCTTTATTTGAAGGCCAAGAAAGAATGTTAATTCTCCCATCATACTCATTTCAAACTCATCATGCATAGACTTTCATTAGAGGATCCAAAAATAATGTCATCCACATATATTTGAACGAGTAAAAAGCTTTTGTTTTCCTTTTTGATAAATAAAGTAGTATCTACTTTACCTTTGACAAATCCGTTTTGTAATAAGAACTTACTTAGTCTGTCGTACCAAGCTCGAGGTGCTTGCTTTAGACCATACAGGGCCTTTTTCAGTCTGAAGACTGAGTCTGGCTTCTTTGGGTCTTCAAATCCAGGCGGTTGTTCCACATAAACTTCTTCTTGGATAAATCGATTTAGGAAAGCACTTTTGACGTCCATTTGGAATAACCTGAAATTTTTGTAACAAGCAAACACAAGTAATAGACGAATAGCTTCTAACCTTGCTACAGGAGCGTAAGTCTCATCATAGTCTATTCCTTCTTCTTGCGTGTATCCCTTGGCCACGAGTCTTGCTTTATTCCGTACGACTTTTCCCTTTTCGTTCATCTTGTTTCTGAATACCCATTTGGCTCCAATAACAGTTTTACCTTTTGGTTTAGACGTCAATTCCCAGGCATCGTTAATGTTGAACTTTCTGAGCTCTTCTTGCATAGCTTCGATCCAGCTTTCATCAGATAAAGCTTCTTCTATGCTTTTGGGTTCAATTTCAGAAATGAGAGCAACGGCACTAGACTCTTCACGTCTTTTGGATCGGTGCGAATTCCTTCATTAATTTCGCCGATAATGAGATCTTTAGGATATTTGGACTTGTGTTTCCGATTCTTGGTTGATTTCTCTAAATGATGATCTCTTTCTTTATTTGAATCTTCATGATCATTTTTTTGGTCTTCAGTCGAGATACTTTTTGAGTTGTAAGCTTTGGAAGGTCTGGAGCAGGTTCAGACTCTTCATTTTGAGTCTAACTGGATTCATCTTGCGTAGAGTCTTGAAATTTGACGTTCATTGACTCCTCCCTGATTGGCTCTTCTTATTGTAGACTCTGTAGGCTTTGCTTGATGTAGAATATCCAAGGAAGATGCCTTCATCGATCTTTCTTCAAACTTACCAACTCGATCTTTTGCATTTTTCAATATAAAGCATTTGCAACCGAACACATGAAAGTATGAAACAATAGGCTTCTTACCTTTGAATAATTCATAAGGGGTTTTCTCAAGAATAGGTCTTAGGAAGACTCTATTGATGATATAGCATGCTTTGTTGAAACGACTTGAGCCCAAAATCGTGAAGAAATTTTGCTTTCAATTAAAAGTGTTCTAGCCATTTCTTGAAGAGATCTATTCTTTCTTTCCATAACTCCATTTTGCTGAGGAGTGTATGGAGAAGAGAATACATTATTAAAACCAGATTCATCACACAATTTTGTGAAATCTTGATTTTCAAATTCACCTCCATGATCTGTTCTTATACTTGAGATAACACATCCTTTTTCGGTTTTGAACCTTTTTAGCAAATTTTTCAAAATACGAAAAGGTTTCTGACTTACTTGCAAGGAAATATACCCAAGTAAAGCGAGAGAAATCATCCACAATTACTAGGCAATATTTCTTACCTCCAATACTCTGAGTTCTGGTTGGTCCGAAGAGATCCATATGTAGTAACTGTAGTACATGATTAGTAGAGACATGATTTATTGGCTTAAATGAATTTCTTACCTGTTTTCCCAAAATACAAGGTGTGCATGGATCAGACTTTTGATATGGTAATTTGGGTAGACCTCGAACAAGCTGCTTTGATGAGATTTTGGCTAATTGCTTCATATTGACATGGCCAAGCTTTCTGTGCCATAAGCTTGCTTCATCTTGAATTGAGATTAGACATTGTGATTCATTCAACTTCATGTCTAAGAGATAGATGTTTCCATGTCTTCGACCCATGAAGGACTAAGTAGAGTCTTTACTCATTCCACAAAGCAAATTCCTTCTTGAAAGGAGATCTTGAAACCGAGTATCACACAATTGGCTAATCTTTGAGAAGGTTATAGTTGAGTCCTTCTACTAGAGAAACATTGCTTATTGTGAGATTTCCAATTTTCACAGTTCCAAATCCCACGATGCTTCCTTTGCCGTTTCCTCCAAATGAAACATTTCCGCCGTTTACTTGAACAAGTTTAACGAAGCATTTTGAGTCTCTGTCATGTGTCTTGAACATCCATTTGTCAAGATACCATTTTATCTTTTTCTTGACGGAGACCTGCATTTAAAAGAGAATCTCAAGTTTTCTTTGGTACCCAAATTTTCTTGGGTCCTTTGGTGTTAGTAGGATAAGCATTATTAGGCCATACTTTCTTAACGGGTTTCCAAACCATAGGACATTCTTTTTCAAAGTGATCCTTCTGTTACATTTTGAACACCTTAGAGCATTTCGACCAACGAGACTTTACAAAAACTTTCTTGAAATGATTTTTGTAAGCCTCTCTCGATGGTCTTTTCTTAATTCTTTCTTTAACTTTAGGAAAATCAATCAAGGGAATTGTTTCCGCTGTCATGCCTAAACCAGACTTATTGAAGTAAGGTCTTTGAACTGAAAGAAATTTTTCAAGCTTTTCGGATCCTATCGAAAACTTCTTTGAAATATTTGATAAGTCCGTTTTTAAGAAAACATTTTCTTTCAAAAGATCATCTTCTTTTTCTTTAAGAGCAGAAACATTTAGGTCTAGACTTTTAACTCTTTCTTCTAAAATGACTTCCTTTTGTTTTAGAGCTGAGTTTTCCTTTTTAAGTTCGGAAATCCTTTTGAGAGAAGTCTTAAGACTGAAACACAGTTCATCAATGTATTTAGAGACTTTGACGGGAATTTTAAAATCACTTACCTCAAATTCAGCATGAGTCGATCCAATACGAGTCTAAGTCCGAATGTGCCATCAAACATATGTTGGCATATTCATTATCACTTTCTTCACATTTTGTATCACTCCAGTTTCGGCTTTGAGAGCTTTTCGAAACTTCTCAGCTTCTCCTCTTTTCTTCTTCGAGAAGAGGACGGTTAGGTCCGATGTGTCCCTTCTTCTTACATTCGAAGCAAACTACATCTTTGTTTGGTTCCTCATCATCAACGAGACTTGGTCTGTTGTCTCGGGAAACTTTGTTTCTATGAGTTGAACCTTCGCCTTTTCTATTAAGTTTTTTGAATCTTCTTATCATGAGAGCGAGCTCCTCATCGTCCATATCATCTTCGAGAATCTGCATCATCAGAGTCATCATTTGATTTTAATGCAATAGATTTCTTACCTCTTGGATCTTCGTCTTCATTAATTCGTTCTACTTCATAAGACTGAAGGGTTCCAATTAGCTCGTCGATAGATAGAGGCATAATTCTTTGCGTCTCTCTTATTGAAGTCTTTATATGATTCCAGTCCTTGGAGAGTCCACGCAGTAGCTTGTTCACCTTCATAGGATCATAAATTTTTTGTCCTTGGTTCTCAAGACCATTGACAATATCTGTAAAACGACTAAACATGTCAGTTATAGATTCTCCTGGTTTCATTTTGAAGGCTTCATATTGACCGAGGAGAATGTTGATTCTAGTCTCCTTCACTCGATCTGTTCCTTCATAGGTGATATGTAATCTATCCCATACTTCTTTTGCTGTAACACAAGAAGATATTCTGTTATATTCAGTTGGAGACAAGGCACAATATAAAGAGTAAATTGCTTTTGCATCGAGTGCTTGTCTCTTGTTTATTTCTTCTGAGGCATTCCGCGACATCACAGTTTCTTTCCCTCTTTCGCAGAGATTGATGCAGCAACGGGAGTGATTCATCTTTCCACAACATCCCATTCCAGAGGATCCTTGGATCGTAGGAAAGCTTTCATCTTGTTCTTCCAGATGTTGTAATCCTTTCCGTCAAAGTAGGGTGGTCTGGTATTGCTTTGCCCTTCCATCAGCCCTGGTGCTAGCATACTAGCCATGGATCTTTTACTCTGAAGTAAAACACTTCAAACAAAGTAAAAATACAGGCTCTGATACCAATTGATATTGCTAGTATGAGTAACTAGAGGGGGGTGAATAGGTATACAAAGATTTTTTTTGTTGATTTCTGTATACTTGCGCAATACTTTAGACAGTTGAAGGATTTGTGAAGAGTAATAATCAACGTAAGACTAAGTAAGGAAGAAGAGAATTAAACACGCGGTTTATAGTGGTTCGGCTTGATCCAAGCCTACGTCCACTCTTACGCAGACCGACAGCCAATTGGCTGGATTCCACTATGAACAAAGAGATGTTACGGTGTTGATCTTCCTTGATTTCTCGGTGTAGATGATCTACCACACTCGCTCAAGGTATCACCAAGTATAGACACTCTCTATGTATACAATTTCGCTTCGGACCGTATCGACTAATAATCAAGGTGCTTCGAGACTCGGAATTTTTCTATCAATCACGCACTTAAACAACTAGAACGACTTCCTTTTTATACTCCTTTATGCCATCATACCGTTGACACTTACCAAAGGAATTCCTCCAATCTACCCGTTGGACGGAATCAATCAAGAAGATCATTCGAGCTATAAAAGGAACTCCGACGATAGCCCATCAATCCGTTCGCCCATACAATCGGGATCTTGGTTTCCAAGAATAGAACATTCCAAGAATACTTCGTCGACCATCGGATCTTCAATTGATCTTAATACGAACAAAAGAATCCGTTGTATTTATCCAGCCAAAAGATCTTCTCCAGACGATAGGATAAAATCCTCAACCATATACTTGGCTCTGGATTTCCTTCGTCACTTTGGATCGGAAAGAGCTGTCAATGAGAATAGTCTTGAGTCTTGAGTCTTGATTCTTGAGTCTTGAATCTTGAGTCGGTGATCTGAAAGTCTTCAGACTTTAATACTAGACGATCTGTAGATATCCAGACTAGACTGAAAGAAACGTTTTGTCAGCTTCAAAATATTCTGGAATGATTTCTCCAACAAGGCTCCCCCGGGAGTGTCGAGATGCTCGGTTGTATGCATGTCGGTACGTAAATCCAGAGGGTAGGGGTAACCATTTTCATGGTGTGCCTTAGAGATTCCTTGTAATGCCAGGTGAGGTGCAAGATGCCTGGAGGTATAACGGAACACACTCTGGATGCTCGATGGCCTGGTGGCTGAATGCCGGAGGCTTTCGCGATGCCTGGATGGGTGCGAATGCCTAGAGGGACGCAAACATTGGTCCTCTGGGAGGTGAAACCTTTTGAATATTAAAATTGATGGTTCTACTAAGTGTGTGTGTGGTCTGGTTATAAGACTAAATTGTATGGCATGGAATGTGACGTGTCATAACAATTTGGCTCTATAATCGGGACTTGTGTGACTGAAACGATACATTTTGATTTTGAAACTGCATTGTTATTGCTTTTCAAAAGTCATATCGATTTGATGCATTCTCATGCTTTGATTACCTATTTTATCTATCTTGCATGAACTACATAGCAATGGTTTCGCACGATATAGTTTAGTAGATCTATTACTGCTAGGTGGTTGTACTCACCCTTTTTGGGAAAACTAACATTTCAAACTAGACAAGATGCCTATGCTACTTGTAGCTCTCGGTATATTTTATGGACTTCTGGTTGACCTGCAATGCGAGGTGTCGGAGCATCACCATCTCGAAGTGCAAGGGCTGTCCTTCACTCGTGTGCAAGTGTTGATTTTATTTGATGTTGGTCCTCCCGCCGGCCCAATACTTCAGGAGTACCTGGCCATTTTCGTCCGCCTAGATGGACACATGCTAAGGTTGCTACCACTACCACCAGCTGATGGACTGGATGAATGGGTGTGACCGAGGGCTAGAGTCAGTAGAAGGAGCATTTTTGGATGCCAACATTGACTGATGGACTTATGTATATGACCGTTTGGAAAAATGAAGTCGGTTATCTTTTGATATCTAGCCGGGTATAGAAAATCGCGGCATTTTGGTGTACCAACTGAATGATGTCCATCAGGTTTATGTAAATAAAAGTGTTTAGCTTTTACCTATAAAAATGTTTAGTTGGTGTGCATCATTCCTGAATATGGGATAAAGAGATGTTGAATATGCTTCCGCTATATTTCTGTGCAGGGACCAATGTAAGAAATATAAACCCCCAGGACTCATGAACTTCTTGAAAATTACATGGTATCAGAGTAATAAGACCTTCAAGTCAAGAGAAAGCAAGAGATTTGTCAACGGATCGGGGGTCGTTCAGGGGGTGCCACAGCCACCCCCCTCTCCGGCCCCAGTTTCTTTCCATCGTCTCCCACCACCCTCCCCTTTGCTAAACTCCTAACCGCTGCCTCTTATTCCGACTCGTCACATAGCTCTCTCTCGGTCGTCTCATCGCAGTCACTCGCCGGAAGGGCCCTCTTTCGCAGCTGCAACCTCGCCACTGGCCCTCCATCATAACGTCACAAATGCGGCCCTCTGGATTGCCTACTCTTCCTCTGGCCCTCCTTCACTGTCTCGGCCTTGCCTCCGCTCCCTCATCCTCACCTCCACCCTATCCTCTCTCTCAAACATGCGCGTCGGAATGTGTCGAGAAAGGTTGACCACGTGTCAAAAAATTCGACATGCGTTGATCATGTGTTCGAACGTGTTCGAGTGTGTCCAAGCATGTCAGACACGACATGGAAGCTCCAGCAACGTGTCTGTGCTTCATAGGATACATCTGATTGTTACCCATCTACGCCCATCGCCACTAGAAGTATCCCCTTATAGCTTGATGACAAATGGCAACCATCGAATTCCACAAAGCGACTACATCCTTCTACAAAGCCCCTCCTTAATGCATACAAACAAATGTAGACTCCCTTAAACTTGAATTGGTCTTAACATTGCTCAGTCTTGATTATACATGTGGATCCTGGGTTGGCATCAAGAAGTGCTTGGCAATAGCTCCTAAGCATCCAAAATTGCTCCTCCTCATTCCCCATGATCATACTATTGCTATTGCCCTAGCTCTATAAACCATTGTCCTTGACAACTTCAAAACATTCTTAAACTCCATTGTTTTTTTTTTCATTGAAGCACCTGGCCATGTAGGATTGTTTCTTAGCCTATCACAATACTTATTCACTAGCCATTTAGTGCTTATCTGAGGAACTTGTAGTGTTCTATTACATGTATGTACTGAGTTGAAGGTTTTGACTTGTAAAGTATGCTTCATTTGCACTTTAGAGGCATATATGAGCCAATCACAGCCCTCTGAGCACACTTCCTTCAACTTGTTAGGTGTATTTTTAACAAACCTGACCTTTCTCCCATTTTTTATGGCATAGTTCCTAACAGCTTCTCTAAATTCCTTCGCATTACTAAAGCACATCCCCAACTTGAAGGTGGGATTTTCCATATTAACCTCAACATTGAACTCATGATGCGTACACTCATTTTCACTATTCTTGTTTGAGAAATCTACATTATCAGCTAACACATCTACATATAGATTGATATCTCCAATCTTTATATCCCTCTCCATTGAACCATCATCGTCTACACATCTAGTTTGTATATATAACTCATCAAGATCAATAAAGGGAAACCCATCTTCTTCAGCACCCTTAGCATCCTTACCACGCCTACTATCATACATGGAATAATTCACTTCTTCACATCCCTCAGCTGGTGAAAAGTGGAAGCAAAAAATAACATCAATATACTCTTATGCATAATATGCAACGGGGAAAAACAAAACAAAAACTATAAAAAAAAAAAATTGCAATATATATGTACCACACTACTATTAATGAAAGAAAATTAGTCATGCTAGTGACCACGTACCACACTTTTATTAGATACTATTTGTCACAAATTTTTTTTTGTGCATTAGTGACTTAAAATGTTTTTTGTGCTAATGATACATTAGGACTCATGTGGACACGAAATTGCTACTACTATGGTGATGGACCATATCCTAAGTATGGTCCTTCGTAGCAAGAGCATCATCAAAAACCTGCACCTTTTATTATTGATTTATCCTTGGTATGGTCAATGTATTATAGTTCAAAAATCATCAAAAACTAACATTTAGATTTTAGGACATGCCATGAGCTCTAGCTATTAACGATAAAGTATACACCAACAATATAGAAACAAAGGAATAGCATTAAAAAATTGCAAAAAAGAGACCACCGCCACTGGCACATAGGATCACAACAAAGCATATCCAAATTAAAAAAAACATAGTGGACGTAACTAATATGCATTGATTCGGACAAAATAAGACATTCACTCAACAAAAATCCATCAAAACAGGTAAAAACAATACTATAAAACATTACTCTTTTGTACCATCATTGTCGTCGCTGCCATCCATGTGATATTCCATCATATGCCCACACCTTGTCACCATGTTGCTTCAATGAGCCACAATCACTTTCTATTCAACAAACGAATGATTGGGTACACCAATTGGAACGAAACTAACCACAGTTGAACGTGAGTGCAAATTGAAATAAATGGAAAACCTGGAAAAAGATGATGGAGAATTGGGCTTGATACACAAGCTTTGTCTACAATTGCCGGTTTAACGTGAGTGAATTCTAAGATGGAAAAACTAACCTTGATTGATGGGGAGGTGGGCCTACTCAAGCTTTGTGATTTGCAAACAAAGAAAAGTCAAATAGAAGACTTGGGTCTCCGCAAACAAAGAAAGAAAAATCTGGTTCTCTTGTTTTTGAATTCGTGCCTCAACCGGCGGAGAATTTGGGTCTTCGACTTTGCGGAGGATGGGTACAAGGAATGGAGAGAACTTCGGCCTTTGACTTTGCAAAGGATGGATACAAGGAATGGGGATACCGTAGAAAACCTAGGGTTTTTTTGTTTCTATTTTAGGATTTGTTAATTTTTCCCTAGATTTTTTTTTTTGGACAAAATTGCCCAAACTCCGATAATCGGAAATGTCACATGCTTGATAGCTGGCAAATATTTGGCTAACCAGCAAGCTTGTTCCTTATTTGGAATTGATTCAACCACTTTGATTCCTTATTTAAGACAATGGGTCCACTTTAGGTCTTTATCTGACACAAAGTTCATTTTGGGCTCTTACTTGAGAAAATTGATCCACTTCGGGTCTTTATTTGGAATTTTCCGAAAAAAGTATTAAAAGCACCTGCTGAAATTGTTCATCATTTAGGCTTGCTAGACTTCCCACCTCTTATTAATAGTCTCCTCAATCTTGATCCAATTAGTAAATTTAGCATTTGGAATACCATCCCAAACTACAAGATGATTATAATCAAACAAAAAGAAAAAGAAGAAACCTTGGGAGGGAGCATTCTAGTCTATTTTTAGAGGCAGATTTTAGATAGAGGCCGACATATTCAGCAAATGTTTTGACAGGAACCCTTTTCCCATTTAGCTTGACCTTTGCTATCTTCCCAAGTCCTAAGTAGTACCGACATTGACACATGACATACGACACAACACGACACAACACGACACACCGACATGTTGTTTCTAAAAGAATAGAGAATTTTGACACATTGGGACATATTGTATATTAAATGTATATTTTTATATATACATGATAAATTATAATTTTTATGATTATTTTAATCAAAATAATTTAATTCAAATTCATAAATAAAAATAAAATAAAAAAGAGCCTAGAATGATTTTACACTAAAAACATTCATCCACCATTTGTTATTAAAATTCATTATTTTAATTTGACAAATTCAACTCCATTCCAATAATCCATAAAACTTGGAGGAAAATAAAAACAAGCAATCCATATTCTCAACTTGCAAGTTAGAGCTTGTTGGAACAAAAGAGAAAAAAAAAATACTTAGGGAGTGAATTGTATGTCACAAGAAGTGAGAGTTAGAAGAGAAAAGAATACTAGAATTTTCTTCTTTCCCTCTTTTTATTATTATTATTTATTTATTATTTTTTTCATATTTACATTTTGACCCCTTATTTATTGAAAATGTTTAAAATTGACCTCGTGTGTATCGAAATCACGTTTCGAAAGTCCAAACTCATGTGTCAAGATTCTAAACTTGCATGTTAAAAAGTGTCAGGAGAGTTGATTAGGTGTTGGAAATTCAACACCTATTGACCAAATATTGGAAAGTGTCGGACACATGTCGAGTATTTGACATGACGATATAAACATGTAGTGTGTCGATGCTTCCTAGCTCAAGACACCCAGCCAAATCAATCGGGCACTTTTTCATCAAAGCAACCACATCATCTTTAAGGTGTGTCATGTTAAACTTTGCCGAGTCTTGTTTAAATGAGACCTTGGTTTAGTTTTCACCAAGCCTTGATATGAGGTGCACCCTTTACTCCCATGTTCTTTGAGAAAACCTTTACGCTGCGTTTGGTAATCGAGATAAAATTTAGGATAGGATGAAATTTATTTTATCTTGCATTTGATGCTTGCTCTAAACATAATAAAGTCGGATATAATGAAGATATAAACCGAATTAAATCATCCTATGAGGGAGATGAAATAAATGTGAATAGGATTTCTAACATCTATAATAGGAAAGTTATTTTCCTTGAATGACAATCTTATTAAATTAAAAAAATTAAAAATATATTTATTATAAATAATATTTGAATTCTAATATAAGATATCAAAATAAAAAAAGTGATTTATTTATTTTAATTTAATCTTATTTTTATTTGTATAGTTGAATTTAATTCTATTTTATAATATATATTCAATATATAAATATATTTATATTTATTATGTATTAGTTTACTATTTAATAAAATTTTATGAGAGAATAATGGAAGGGTAAGAAAAAAAGTTAAAATATTAATTTAAAAAGAGAGGAAAATAAAATAAAATAAAATAAGTAAATAAAAATAAAGTAGACAAGAGTGTAGAGATTTTTACCATCTCTCTTTGTAAAAATCGTAAGGAGCACCAGATAAAAAAGAGACAGCTCCTTCCTGTCCCTCCTAATCCATGTCATTTTCGATAAATAAATAAATAAATAAAAGCAAATTTTGATCCTTTTTTTAATTCATGAAAAAAATACACATTCTCTATAAAAAAAAAATATAAACGGATAAATTTGATATCATAGTATGGTTGATAAGTACAAACAACTTTTGTAATTCTTTTAATTTATATGGTCGGAGTTTAATAAGCAAGTCTTCATCAAAACATTCTTGACGTGAATTCGCTATGACAAGTTTCGGATTCTATCAGGATTGTACCGATTTTTAGCCCATCCTATTCAAGCTAAATGACAACACGTACATTGCATAAGCAACCGTCAATTGCATCCTAAAAAATCCTGTGAATGAATGGGTGATTAGAACAATCCCATTTGTCAACACTTTTCAGTTGCTGTGTGGGCCAACTAAATTGCTATAACCACACCAATGGGTTAGAGGGCTATAACACTCTCCATTGACGCACTTCGCAGCTCGCTCTAATTCTGAGTTCACGAGAACAGTTGGCACTTATATTACATTTAACGAAGTAGTTGGTCTGTATGGACAAATTGTTCACAGTGATCGCAATGGCGAAATCAAACGAGAGTAGGATTATATGTGTTGGTTCTTGAATTCCTGCTCAGGCCCACGGATATATCGTACATGAAATGGTTTGCGGAAGAAGGAATGCACGGAGCCATCATCAAATTTAAAAGCTACTAGCAGTTCTTGCAACAATTCGGCTGAAACCCGAGTTGTTTTGAATTACCGACAGAATGAGTTCTCAATTTGAGCCGTAGCTGAAATTGGAGGCCCGTTGCCCTTCTCTTCATCTACTATACTAACAGAACATGCATCCTCTAATTCTAGTGTAAAGCATGGAAGTAGAAAAAATCCTACTGAAATTGCAGAAACCGACTCCAAGCAATCCTGAGTCCATATAACCTGGAACAGACATGTAGATTTATTTATTCAGCAAAGCTAATAATGTTTCCACTATAAGCATAATCTTAATAGAGCTACATAAATATCCTAAGTCCTTCACAATTTGGTGCAAGTGCGAACGCATAGGCCGAACATATATAAAGGGAGGAGTTTTGCGGTTGGCCCGTGTAACTGCTTTGATCATGAGAATTTCCTCATGTTGCCCTTAAGAGTTCTAGCAATGATTCTATAGGATGCATATTTTATTTCTGTCCTGTGCATTCATGTGATTCCGTTGACAATGCATGGCTCTTCTATTCACACAAAATCAGAAAATGGAGGATGCGTGCGTGCCTTTTCTGAGCGTACTCACACAAGCAGGCTTATGAACATGCTTATCGGTAATCTCATGCACTACCTATCCTTCTAACCCAGCTGCATGAAGTTTATTCCTGATAAAATGCAGCCGAGCTGTGACTTCCGCGATGTTCATCCGCTTTCTACGTGCTTCGACGGAACAAGCGACCCCAATTCCATAGATCATCTCCAAACATTCATGAGTTGCGTCATCTAGGGCGGTGCCCATATGGCTCTGTATTTCTTGAAGTACAAGAGGATCGGTAATCTCTAGGAGTTGTTCAGGCAAGGCTTCCTTGACGAAATTATGAAGGTTTAAATTTTCTCTAAACATTTCATTTGTTGGACTTACTCCTGTGAACATCTCAAGCAAGAGAACGCCATAACTATAAACATCGCCTTCTCTTGAAGCCACGCTTTCCATTCCATATTCTGCACTTCATTCAAATTGCAAATAAAATATATATAATAGCAGCTCAAGCAGTTGAGGGAAAAGGAAATAGCGCGCAAACACTTGCTACATTATTAGCGAATGTAATTTGTGCATTTTCCTTTGGGGGACGGAGGAGAGGTGACTCACCTGGAGCAGCATAGCCGATAGTTCCTCTCACACCAGCAGAGCTCATTTTCGCTTTAGCGTCATCAGTGGATTCAATCACGACCTTTGCCAAACCAAAGTCTCCAACATGTCCTACCATTTCAGCATCTAGCAGGATGTTACTTGGCTTCAAATCACAATGGATAACTGGGCTTTGCAAGTGGTTATGGAGATAATCTAATGCTGAAGCAACATCAATGGAAATATTTATCCTCTGGATGAGACTCAATTTCTGTGCATTCCCATCTACATTAGCTGATGATTGGCTTGGATGTAGCCATTCTTCTAGGCTGCCATTGACCATGAACTCATAAACCAAGGCCTTAAACTCATTTCCCCTTGTAATTAGTGCCCGAGCATACTGTTAAGACTTTCAAAAGATTACGATGTCGGATGTTCCTTAAAGCCTTGCACTCAGTTATGAAGCTCTTCACAGCACCATGAAGCGTCAAATTAAGTACCTTCACAGCAATGATAGTTCCATTCTCATCAAGGACTCCCTTGTAAACAGATCCAAAACCACCGACCCCAATCAAGTTACTTGAAGAAAACCCATTGGTTGCTTTAAGAAGAATTCCATAAGATAGATTCAATGATGAATCATCTTTCGAACTTGAAGCTGGATCTGTTCTTTTCTTCTTCTTCTTCGACCAACCAAAGTGCATAAGAGCAAGAACAAGAGATATTCCAAGAACCCCGAAGAAAATTGAGATGGCAAGCTTCCACTTAGGGATTAGTTTTCTGCCTAAGTTTTTAGAGCTGCATTTCAGGAGATGAAATTCGGGCATACCTGCGCAAAGCTTGTCATTTCCGGAGACAAAAATAGCACTGACATTAGTAAAGATTCCTTTAGTCGGTAATGTGCCTTCAAAGTTATTGTACGACAAATTCAGGATCTCCAAGAAGTGAAGTGTCTCGAAAAATTCTGGAATTTGACCAGATAAATTGTGTGTGAAAGATCTAGCTCCTTGACACTCCTCAACATACTAATAGATGAAGGAATGGAGCCTTGGAAAGAGTTCTCTTGCATTTTTAGCACTTCCAATCCAACACAACTACCAAGATTGGTCGGAATGTTGCCTTCTAACATGTTTCTAGAGACATCCAATTGAGTCAAAAGATTCAATTTACCAACTTCCTTAGGTAGGACACCAGTGAAATGGTTATGAGACAAGTTAAGAAGTATAGACAGTGATGAGAGACCTATGATCTTTGGAGGTATACTTCCATTTAAGTTGTTACTAGAAAGATCAAGCTCCACCAAACTTCGGCACTCCGACAGATGTGAAGGAATGTAGCCATGAAAGTTATTGTGATCAAGATAGAGTTGTGCCAAGTTTACTAGGTTTCCTAATGAAGAAGGAATTGCTCCGGATAATTGGTTATCCGAAAATTCCAAATCAACTAGGTGACGAAGACCTCCCAAAACCGAGGGGAGTGTACCTGAAAAGCTATTGTGGTTCAACCACAGCCTTTCCAAGTTGACAAGATTTCTAACTATTTTAGGAATCGTGCCAAACGATAGATTCTCGCCCAACCACAATTCTGAGAGAGTAACGGAGAAATTACCAATGCACTCGGGCAACGTCCCGCCAAAGCTGTTGCCTTGTAAGACCAAATACCATAGAACAGTGGTGTTAGTTAACGAGCAAAAGAAGGTCGAATCACCGTATCCTCCGCTTCCCAAATAATTATAATGAATGCGCAATGATTCGAGCATGTTTAAGCGGTCCAAAGGAGGCATTTTTCCCGAGAGTTTGTTCGCACCAACTTGTAACCATGCTAAAGTGGTTGCATTAGACATGGACCAAGGAATCACTCCAGTGAATCGGTTATAGGAAATGGTGAAAATCCTAATGTTTGGAAAAGCAAAGCCTATATTGGCGGGAAGATTCCCTTCTATTTGGTTCAAACCGATTTCGAACTGCTCCATAGACGAAAGATTGAAGACAGCTGGAGGAATTGTGCCCGACAACCTATTTAATGTTAATTGAAACTTTATGATTTTGGTTAATTTTCCTATAGCTTGGGGTACCTTCCCACCTAACTTATTCTCAGCGAGACTGAGGATCTTTAACGATGACATGTTTCCGATAGATGAAGGGATAGTGCCTGTTAGATAGTTAACAGACAAAGAAAGAAACTGAAGCTCCAGCAAAGCACCGAGCTTAATGGGAATTTCTCCGACCAGCTGGTTGCTTTCTAGAAGGAGTGCTGCAAGGCGAGCGCAACCCGACAGGTTTCTCGGGATTTCGCCTTCCAATGTGTTGAAGGATAATCCCAAGACACGTAGGCGGTGTAAATGGTTGACTTGTTGCGGGATTTCGAGATGGAAACTATTGTTGTTGAGCACCAAGGCTCTCAAGAAGCTCAAGTTTCCAATGTGAGGAGAGATTGATCCCAAAAGCTTCAAGTCTTGTAGGTTTAATCCTGTGACTCTGTGGTGTAGGCGATCGCATGTGACATCGCGCCACTGACAGTGGTCGGTCGTATGATTCCATGAATTTAGTGCCCCAAAAGGGTCCTCAGCTATTGCAGTCTTGAATGCAAGCAATGCAAGCTTGTCTGTCATGTTATTAGCTGAAGAGACCAGGCAAATGCACGGTAAAGCCACTGCACAAGTGAAAAAGAGACGACATGACAACGAGAAGACGAGGAAAGACAAGTTGAAAGGCTTCATAGTACTTGAGGTAAATTCTCAATTGGTACTTGAAGTATGTAAGAAAGTTGAAGAAAAGGAATTTTCAGGAGCAAAAACGGGTTTTGCTGTCATTTGCATATACATGCTTCGGTGGAGAATATATTAGTTGAGGAGGTCATTGTAAGTCAAATAAAAGCCGTGCACGCCAAGTTCATGTGCCATCCCGCTCCGTGTATCATGGCAAAGTTTTAGTATCAAGTAAAAAGGCAAGCAAAAACACCCTCTTTTAACTCTTCAAAGAGAAAAGGTTTCCTTTTTAACCTTGAAAAATTATATCATACCCTTTTATGTAATGATCTCACCTGACCTGATCCATTTGGACAATGACGGAGTTTGGATAAAGTTTAGTGCAGCCAATTGATTTGCATAGGAATTTAGACATGAATATGTTAATTTGCAAATGGCACAATATGTGAGTCCTAATAATCCCGGTATGTTTGTGGACAAAAATGATCTCCATAGACCAATTTGGGCGATAATTTACAAAGAAGATGATCCACTAATCTTTAACTGACATTTATGTCTCGAAGAAATCAAGAATAGGGGCATACAAACATATCCAAAGTTTGCATATTTCTCCACACAAAATATATAGACTTTCCTGTTGGTGGGCAAAGCCAAATATCTTTAAGGGCTTTTTTTTGTCTTCTCATTAATTTTGCTTTTAGGTTAAAAGTTACATTTTATATTAGCGATAATGAGACGCTAGCCATCAAGGGGCTTAGAAATTGAGAGAAAAGAAAAAGAGAGAAGAGAAAGTAAGTTTTTCTTTAAGAAAGATCATCATTGTATTTCTACTTTCTTCGAAATTTAGTGGATCTCAGAGTGGCTCTATGCAGAGATGTAAGTGTAACCCAGGTATGGGTGAACTTTAGTAACAAATTTTATGGTGTGTTCTTCCAATCTATGATTTTATTATTATGTTATGCTTGGGTGGATCGTTGGCTTGCGTTATTTTTCTAGAATCGGAGTACAATTCCTAACAATTCCCTTATTCTCCGAAGGTGGGATTCTTGTCCTTGTGTAGTTTTATAACACAAAACAATCGGGTGATTACCGGTTAGTAGGTCATGTAATAAAAAAACCGAAAAAAAAATCACAGAAATTTGATTTAAGTACCAAAAATGCTTAGGCAAGTCCTATAGGTATTCGATAAATGTAAACAAAACATAAAGAAAAATAAGCACATGAGTAAAGCCATTAATAAAAAATGAAGTCATCCTCTAAAATTAACTCGTATTCTACTATCCACAAAAACAGAATTTAATATTCATCACACTGGAAATGCATTATATGTACATAAAATATAATGACAAAAAATTAAAATACCTTGAAAATCAAGAGGATTCCACATTGCACATAAAAAATCCTACCGTTCTAACGAATACGTCAACTCCACCTAATCAGATTTGGCGCAATGGAAACTTTTGATTAAAAAACTCATGCAAATTCCATAATTTGATTAGTTAATTTAAAAGTTCAAGTATTTGATTAGAAATTTGGTTAGTTCGAGCATTGTTTCCAACTAAAAGGAAGACTATCGACTGTCGAGTCAACGGACCTCAACGCTGCACGGAAAACTCACGGCCACTTTTTTAGCGAATACTTTTATCAACCTAATTCACGATAAATCGACTCAATTACGGCCCTTAATAGAACATTTCTTTCTCATCCACTTAGGAGGGGACGAGCACACCTGCGCCATAGGTGACTATTATGTTTTCTCTGTTCCAATTTCATTCGAAAACAAAAGCATTAGGCAAGAAACTTCTATTGAGATTTTCAAAATAGTCTTTAAATGAGAACATGGGCTTTGAAAGTGAAAAGTTCTATCACAAAAGGTACCTTCAAAGGCTACAAACCCTATCTTTCCAGTCTGTCTATTTATGTTTTCTTCATTGGGATGAAGAAAAGACAGACCCCAAACCCTTTCTTTCCAATGTGTCTATTTATGTTCTCTACATTGGGATGAGAAAAAGACTTAAATCACGCATAGGAATTTTCCAAACACTAGAAAAGATATCAAATTCTCCCCCTTCTTTTTTCACAATAAACAAACACACGAATTATAGTACCTATTTTATTTCATTCCTTCTTTTAATCCATTTCATTTCATCGTACTAAATGTAGTGCTATGCTACACATGATGTATACTTTCTTCCTCTCATATGTGAGGCAGAATATGTCCACATTGGAATCAATAATTTTGCAATAGAAAGGGAGTAAACTTGATGTACCTAATAGTTATTCTGCATCCAATTAGCAACTGGTACTACACCTTTTTTATTGGGAAATTATCAAAAACCACCTTACTTTTGCCGCTATTACCGACAAACACCCTTTTTTTTTTTTTTTCTAAATTTCCACCTTGCCTCCTAATTTTTCATTGTGGATTCCAATTGGCATGTCCCAGTAGTCAACAAGCTCAACGTTGGCATCGGGCTGCAAGAAAGAGAGGGAGAGAATTGGAGAAAAAGAAAGAGCACAGAAAGCGAACAATCAGAGATCGGAGTGGGAGGCATGGTCAAGGGGGCGGTGGTTGGTGGAGAGGACTAGAACTTTGTGAGTTGGGGGCTCAATGAGGGCTAGGTGTTTTCCGGAAGGGATGTGAGATTTTGTCATGATATGCAAAGTAATATTTTTAAAAATAAAGGATGAAAAGTGGTAAAAAAAGACTGGCTCTGGCACACCTGTTTCAAAAGAGTAATTGATTTTTACAGAATTAGGAATGGTAATTTGTTTAGGGACGTAAATCATGTTTAGGAGATGAAACTGAAAATAACCAAAGAATAATTTTGATGCGACAAAAATGGTTTTCCACTATTAATTATTTTTAAAGGACTTCTTTCCTTAAGGTTCTTCTTGACTGAATAAAATAGGTCATGGAGTTTAAATTCGATAGGGTAATGTTAATGATTGGAGCTTCTTCTCATTTTAGTTCCAAAACCAAGAGGGACAATAATGGTGGGAGGTAAAATAGAACCATGAAATATCTCAGCTTCATTCTATTGTTCCACCCATCTACCTGTGCTTCTACTCATATTAGGGTAGATAAATGGCAATTCTACTAGTTTCGCGGATCTTCAAACTAATTTCCTCTTCTTGATGTGAGTCTTATTGATAGAAAGTATTGGATTATCACAATAATCTTGCTTAAATGCAAAGATCAGACCAATGTTCTATGACTAGGATCTTTTATAGTCCTAGTTTCTTTAGGAATTTAATTTCAGTTTCAAAACTTGTACCTTTGAGATACTATTTTAAATTTTTAGGTTTAACATTCAGTTTATCATATAAATATGAAATTGTTGGGAGTGGTATTTTATTTGATGGTCTCATTCGAATTAATTTACAAGATAATGTCATTTATAATGCGATGCACGTTCACGATAATGCTAGCATAAAGCGATGTGCTATGAATGAGGATTCCTCTATATTGTGGCACCGCAGATTGTGACATATTTCCATCGATAGAATTAAGTGATTAGTAAATGAATGAGTACTTAGTACTCTAGATTTTACTGATTATGAGACTTATGTGAAATGCATAAAGGAAAAGCAGACCAACAAGTCAAAGAAAGATACTAAAAGGAGTATGGATATATTAGAAATCATATATATAGTTATTTGTATTCCAGAGATGACTCAAGATTATTCACGAGTATTCATGATTCGTATATCTTTACTTGCTGCGTAATAAACACAAAGCGCTAGATGCTTTTAAGGTATTTAAAACCTAAGTAAAGAAACAATGCGGTAAGCAAATTAAGATCGTGAAATCAAATAGAGGTGGAGAATACTATAGTAGATATATTGAAGATGGACAAGCACCTGATCCATTTGTGAAGTTTCTTAAAGAGCATGGGATTATTGCCCAATATACTATGCCTGATTCTCCGAACCAAAATGGTGTAGCAGAAAGAAGAAACCGAATATTACTGGACATGGTGCAGAGTATGCTAAGAAGCTCTTGACTTCCTAAGTTCTTGTGGACTGAGACTCTTAAGACGGCTATGTACATCTTAAACCGAGTTCCAACCAAGGCCGTCCCAAAGACACCTTTTGAGTTGTTCGAAGGTTGAAAACCTAGTTTGTGACATGTACGCATTTGGGGATGCTCGTTTGAAATAAGAGTTTATAATTCACATGAAAAAGAAGTTAAACCCAAGGATTATTAGTGGGTATTTCTTTGGATATACTAAAAAATCCAAGGGATACATGTTTTATTGTCCATCTCATACCATTAAGTTTGTGGAATTGAGAAATGCTAAGTTTCTTGAAAATAACCTAATTAGTGGGAGTGATCAATTCAAGGACCTTGTTCATGAATAAAATCATTCAAATACTTAACCTTCCACCTCAAGTACTAGATTAGTTGTTGTTTATAATGCTCCTTTAGTTCAACCGGCCGTTGAACAACCAATCATTGAAGATCCACAACTTGTTGATATTGATTCGGTAGAGCCAACTGTTCAACAATTACCAAATATTGTTAAGCTTCGATTTGAATAACAAACTTCTTAGAAGCATGTTGATGTAACATTAAGAATGTCTACTAGAATGAAGAAATTAGCAATCCCTAATGATTATATTGTGTATCTACAAGAATCTGACTATCATGTTGCAGCTGAAAATGATCTTGAAACACTTTCACAAGCCATGAGTTATGATAAATCTGATTTGTGGTACAATGTTATAAAGGAAGAGATGAGTTCTATGGCTTCTAACGAGGTCTGGGATTTAATTGAGTTGCCTAATGGTACAAAAGACATTGGTTGTAAATGAGTCTTCAAAACTAAGAATGATTCATTGGTTAACATTAAAAGATACAAAACCAGACTCATTGCCAGGAGATTCGCTCAAAATGAAGGAATTCATTACACAGATACTTTTTCTCCTGTATCCAATAAAAATTCTCTTTGTATTATTTTGGCATTGGTTGCTCATTTTGATATGGAATTACATCAAATGGATGTGAAAATGACATTCCTCAATGGTAAACTAGAAAAAGTGGTTTACATGAAACAATCAAAATGATTCTTCTCTAATGCTAATGAGCATTTGGTGTGCAAGCTTAAAAAGTCTCTCTATGGCTTCAAACAAGCATCCCACCAATGGTACTTGAGGTTCCATGAGGTCATCTCTTCATTTAGTTTTGTAGATAATGTTATGGATTAACGTATATACCAAAAACCACTGACCGCGGTGGCTCCACTGGATAAAACTCTGCTGATCTTCAATGAAGAGGTGAAGGATTCAAAACCCATGGGAGGCGCTAGGTGTATTAAGTGTGACTCAGAGGTGGTGGGCCCTCCTGCTTAAGTGTCACCTGGGGGTTTACGGCGCCAAAAAAAAAAAAACGTATATACCAAAAGGTTAATGGAAGCAAAATTTATTTTCTTGTGCTATATGTCAATGAAATTTTACTTGCAATCAATGATAAGGGATTGTTACATGAGATGAAACAATTTCTCTCTAAGAGTTTGGATATGAAGAATATGAGTGAGGCATCTTATGTCATTGGCATTAAGATCCATAAGGATAGATCCCAAGATATATTAAGATTATCTTAAGAAACCTATATCAGTAAGATCTTAGAAAGATTTCAGATGAAAGATTGTTCACCAAGTATAACACCCATTGTGAAAGGTGACAGGTTTAATTTGAACCCGCTCCTAAAGAATGATTTTGAAAGGGAACAAATGAAAAACATCTCATATGCTTCTGCTGTTGGAAGCTTGATGTATGCTTAAGTTTGCATTTGACCTAACATTGCTCTTGCTATGGGAATGCTGAGAAGATACCAGAGTAATATAGATATGGGCCACTAGAGAGCTGCAAAGAAGGTGATGAGATACCTTCAAGGTACAAAGGGACACATGCTTATGTATAAACGGATGGATAGTTTGGAGGTAGTTAGTTACTTGGATTCAAACTTTGTTGGCTACCTTGATTCCGTAAATCAATATCAAGATATAATTTTATGTTTGCTGGCGAAGCTGTATCTTAGAGGAGTGCGAAACAGACCTTAGTTGCTACTTTCACTATGGAGGCAGATTTCGTTTCCTATTTTAAGGCCACCTCACATGGTGTGTGATTGAATTGTTTCATATCAAGGCTTAGAGTTGTGAATTCCATTGCTAGGCCATTAAGAACATTTTGCAACAATTCAACTGCAATCTTCATGGCTAAAAACCAAAAAAGTGATAGTCGAAGTAAGCACATCGACATCAAGTATTTAGTCATCAGAGAACATGTTAAAAATAACACGTAAGCACTATATTGATGAAAGTTGATTCTTTAACTAAAGGCATGCCACCAGTGAGTTATAAGGATCATGTATTCAGAATAGGCATTGGTCTAATCATGGAAAATTTTCTTTACATAGAAGAATTTGTGAGACTTATATTTATTTGCGATGTTTTTCTCAATACAGTTGTATACATTTAGTTATTCTGAGAAAAACAATTATATTTGACCTAGAGTAAACATAAGATTTATTCCTTAAGTTATTTAATCACATATGGGCTAATGAAATGCATTGTGATACACGGAAGATAATAGTCGCTCTAAGAGGACTCATCACCGTGATTCATGTGTTTTATTTTAGCATGGAGTTTATGTGAGCTTGAGTTAATATTTTATTTGATGGAATATTGGGATCAAGTGGGAGAATATTATAATATATTTTATTATTTTAAATGTGATCCCAATTTTTATTTCCCAATCAATTCTAATTTATTACCCAATTTATTACTCACATTTATTACGTGATATTTGCCCGTTCATATATTACCATAACAGTCTTGATGGAAGACGTCGGTAACGTAAGAAACGGAATAAAAATGCCAGGTCATCTAGTTCAAACTCCATCACTACAGAAAACACACTATCACATTTAAGGTGTATTGGCTAATAGAACATGATATACAAATCACATGATTCCATATTCGGAGATTGATCATGCTCCACGCATCCATGATTTTCCATATTAGCAAATTTCCATCAATGGTTGGAGGTCTGTCGATCATTTATGTTTCCACAAGTCGATCCCGAATTATGCACGTATTTGTTTGTGAATGATAGATCAGGATCGTCAGTTTTTATTTAGATTTAGTCTTACAATATGGACCTAATTCACATATTAATCGAGTCATCACAATTGTGGATAGGACATTTCTTACTAATCCACTCAGGAAGGGGCGGACACATCTGAGCAACAAGCGACTAATTATGCTTTCTATTGTCAATTTCATTTGAAAACAAAAGCATTAGACGGAAAAACATCTATTGATATCTTGAGAATTGTCTTCAAATGATATAAGAGTAACTACAAAGAAAAATTGCTAAAACTATTTTCTCAAATGGAAACATGATAGATCCAGAATGAGAACATGGGGTTTGAAAGCGAAAAGTTCCGCCTCAAAAGGCACCTAGAAAGACTACAAACCCAATCTTTCCAAATTGACTATTTCTACTTTCTACATTTGGGTCAAGAAAGAACTTGAGGACGCATAATAAAAAAGGTATTGACTTGGAATGGAATTATTAGGGATAAGTGCATCAAAAGTTTTATAACTTGTCACAAAAGTATAATTGAGTCATAAAATTTTCAAAAAGTGCAAACAACTCCTAAAACTTGTCATGAAAGTGTAATCACATCCTAAAACTTATTACGAAATTGCAGTTTTTACGAATATGCAATCGAATTCTAAAACTTTCAAAAAGTATTATAAACGGAAGGACTTGATTGAACCAATTTAATCAGTTTTAAGATTTGATTGCATTTTTTGAAAGTTTAATTGCATTTTTGTTATTGGTGAAAACTTATCACAAAATGAAATCTTGTCACAAAATTGAATTTTTGTGATAAGTTTTATGACTTAATTACACTTGTTGAAATTTTTAGGAATCAATTATACTTTCGTGACAAATTTTAAAACTTCCAGTACACTTATCTTGAATTGTTGTTCAGTGTGCAATTCCATTTCTTTTGCTTGTTTCTTAGAAAAAGGTTGGAATGCTCATACTAAGAGTGCCTATTCCTAGAATGGCCATTTTATTCCTTGACAAAATATTAATAAAATAATTTTACACAACTATTTCAAGTGTAATCCTGATTTTTTCGTTACACATTATAATATTTTAAGACATTTTAGACATTTTGATGCTATCCTTTCCATTCCAACATCTTCTAAACACTAGAAAAGACATCATCAAATTTCTTCTCTCCATTCCTTCGCAACAACAAACACAAGAATTTTATTTACTTATTTCGTTTCATTCATTCTCTTGTTTTATTTTATTTCATTTCGTCGTACCAAAAATAGTGCTATGTTGCACAAGATATATACTTTCTTCTTCTCATATGTGGTGCAGAATTCGGTCACATTGGAATAAATAATTTTGAGATAGAAAGGGAGTAGACTTAATTTTCCTAATTTTTATTGCGCATCCAATTAGTGAATGGTACTCACCATTTTTATATTGGGAAAATATCAAAAACCACCCTTACTTTTGTCGCTATTGCCAATTAACATCATTTTCTTTAAGTTATCGCATTGCCTCCTAATTTTTCATTGTGGATGCCAATTTGCACGTCACACAAGTCAACAAGCTCGACGTGGGCGTTGGGCTACAAAAAGGAGGGAGAGAGTTAGAGAGAAAGAAAGACAGCACAGAAGGGCAGGCGTGGTCAAGGACATTAGTTATTGGACTTGATATTTCGATGGAAAATATATTTGTTTAAGAGGTCCTTGTAAGTCAATCTCATAAGTGCACGCCAAGTTCATGAGCCATCCCACTCCATATATCACGGCAATAGTATGGCGATAGAAAGGCGAGAAAAAGAACCCTTTTGAACTTTTTGAATAAAACCTTTTTTTCTAAAAATGTTTCCTATTTAACTTTATAACGATCTCACTTGATTCAACAATGATAGAGTTAAGATAAAGCGTTAACGCAATCAACTGATCATAGCATAGGAATTTGTAAACATGAATATGTTATTGTTTCAAGGTAGAATATTAGGTTGCAAATTTAATAACTAATGGCGCAATATGTCAGTCCTAATAATCCCAATACGATTGTGGACAAATATGATCTCCATAGACCAATTTGGGCGATGAATTACGAAGAAGATGATCCATTAATCTTTTACTGACATTTTTGTCTTGAGGAAATCAAGAATAGGGCCATACAAATGAATCCAAAGTGTGTGGATTTTCCTTACACAAAGTGTGAAGATCTTCCCTTCTAGTGGTGGTGGCCGTCGCCATGTAGAGTCCCCACCTTTCAAAGGTGGGATTTTCATCACTGGTAAGAGTTCTCCCTCCCTTTAGTGGCCACCTGTGTTGGGAGTTTCAACCCCATTGTCTATTTAACAAGTTATATGATAAAAATTAAAAATTAAGAAAAAAAACCAAAAAAAACGCATAAATTTAAGTCAAATACAACAAACCCCAGTAGCCACCCTTTCAACATGGAAGGAGAATGTAAGGGGTTCAAATCCCCACATTCTCATGGAGGGTTAGAGTGGGAACGATTTAGTTTCAGGAATGGATTTTGACTTACGCCCTGCAATGAGGTAGACAAAAGTCTGAGAGTGAAAGTTAGAGTAGAAATAGAGTAGGACCGAAAAAAAGAAGAAGTCAAATACAATAAATGCTTAAGCAAATCCTATAGGTACTTGATAAATCAGAACAAAATCATTCAAGAAATGAAGAAAAATCAGGACATAAGTAAACCCATCAATCAATTATGAAGTGATCCTTTAAAATCAACTTGTATTCTACTATTCACAAAAATATAATTCAATTGCTGTCATATGGACTAAATGTGCTACATATACGTAAAATGTTCATAAAAGACTATTAAAGTACCTTGAAAATTTAGAGGATTCCATATTCTACGTCAAAACGCTTGCCGGTTTTGACGAATACTTTAGCTCCGACTAATCGGATTTGGAGTAGTAGAAACTTAATTAGATGGCTCATGCAAATTCAATAATTTGATTAGACAAGTTAAAAGCTCAAGTACTTGATTATAAATGTGCGTTAATTTAGGGATTAAACATGGAATTTTATCCAAATCTCATTGCCACCCACATACGCCAACAATTCAACCCTTTTACTTTCCCCAATTATAGAGCGAATCACTTTACTGGGCTTAACAAGGACAGTAGTGGGAATGATGACGGAGCTCGATAACCAGGGGCTGGTCATAGGTGGCGGGGCAGCATCTAACGGTGGTGGGTGGTGGCTGATCGTTGGTGAGAGCATTAAGCTTTGTCATTGGGGACTAGCATTTCTGTGCTTGGTGTTCTTTGGAAGAATAATAGGATTTTGTCATATGCAAAGTGATTTTTTAAACTAGAGGATGAAAAGTGGCAAAAGAGGGATTAGTATTTTTCCCTTCATTATTATAGGTTGTTCCCCCTTGGGGCCTGCGCAAGTGGTTTAGTAAGGTTTCGCAACAGTAAAAACCATTCAAACTCAAAGCTTATGTTATTGGCGTCCTGGGTTCTGTATACGTCTTATACCTTTGTCCAGAGACTGTCTCATTGCCTCTGCTCTAGCAACTAAGATGTGGGATTTATATTTCTCTAGAGATTGCTTTGACAACAGTATCCAATCCTTTTATTTAGGTTCTATGCAAATTGCACAATTTGTAATCCGATTTAAGATGCACTAACGGGCTTGAGTTTGATAATGGAAGAACTGGAAGGTTGAATGAGATCATGGGAGATTGAGCTTGTGTACCTGGATGAGATGCGTGGTTACGTTGTTTTACAAATTATGTTCGTAAAGAGAAATGGACAAGGATAGAAAAGGATGAAGGGCATAAAAATAGAGAAGATGAAAGCCTAATGGACTCACGTACCCAAAGGACAAAGGTGAAGAAGAAAAGAGAATCCAACAGTTTCAAAATTCTGCTAAAATTTGAAGATTAAGAAATTGGTTGCCCACACCCACACAACGTGGAGCTATCTTCCGGCCGGCCCACCTTTTATGGAGAAATTATTCCGAATAAAGTTCAGAAAATAAGCGAGACTAGCTTAGAGAGTAAAGAGAACGAGGTGAAAGAAACGAGCAGAATCCCACGCACTAGTTATAAAAGAGTGATTGATTTTTAGACAACCACGGACAGAATTTTGTTTTGAAAGGAAAACAAACTAATTTAGGAGACAAAATCAAAAGTAAACGAAGAACTATTTTGACATGACAAAATTGGTTTTCTACTGTTAATTGCCATCATAAACTTTATATCCAGCTTTAATGTTGGTTCCCTTGATTAAACAAAATCAGTAATCACTAATAAATTTGGTAGAGTAGTGTAATGATTGGGGCCTCTTCTAATTTGTATTTCCAAAACCGAGAGGAACAATAATGGTGCGAGGAAAAAAATAAGTACGTCCTTTTTCTACTTTATTTTATTGTTGCGCCCATCTCCCTGCTCTTCTACTCAAATTAGGTTTGGGATTGGGAATGACGATTCGACCAGTTTTGCAGGCCTACGGACTTCTTTCCCCTGCTTGATATGAGCCTTGTTGATAGAAGGTATTGAATTGTTACATATAGTCTTGCTTAAAAACAAGACCAGAGCACTTTCCTATGACTAGTTCTTGAAAACTCATTCACAAGCTGCACACGCTATTACATGTACAAAGCCCTAATAGCCATTTGCAGTAACAAAAATTTGCCTCTATGTTTTTTCTACTAGCTCTCACTCAAGAAAATCTCATAAAACTTTTTGGCTATCATGGCATTTCCAGACTCTTTTGAATCCTATGGAGATCTCTATTTTCAGTACTTAAAGCACAGAAGTGAGCCATGTCATAGACTTCGGCTGGAACAAGCAGAACTAATCCACTTGTATATTTTACACTGCATGTACCTATCTCGGCCTCTTCGCAAAGACTGAGTATATTTTACATTTTGTAATGTGAGTTTCAAGCTATGATTGGCAGATGCATGAGAAGTTTGATGTATAGATGCTTGTCATACTGTGCCATGAAAGCTGCACCTCTGTGAAGCTCCAATATACCTTGGGTAAGTCATAGCAAAAAATCTCGAATCCGAACTGGCCTTTTTATTGCATTTGTGAAACCCTGCAGAAAAGGAAATCACTAACTCATAAACAGCAAACATTAAATCGAGTAAGCAACACACCAAAAAAAGAAAAAACCTATAGTGAAAAGTAGAAATGCATAATCTTTTATGTTATTTCAGCTATTGCAACTACTGATTAATGAATTCTGTCCATAACTGGGGACAATGTAGTTGCACCGAGGGCATGTCACTTCATGTATTTATATTTTTCAGTAATGATATTCAAGGATGTGCAAAAGATGGCAATCAGTCATTGGATATTAATTGCAGCAGAAGCTTTCTCAGGGCCTTCAATCCTGCTTATCTGAAATGAATAGCATATCATTTTCAAATGCTGGTGGGAGCCGAAAATATCTATGAGGGGTTTGCTCTTGTAGTTTGCTTTCCATAATCTATATGTCTATCGCGTGGGGCAGTATTCAATTGGGGATTTGATGTTTGAACATCTCATTCATGCTTTCTACTTTGTCACCAGCTTCTATTATGTGAGGATGACATCACATATTTTTACCTCATTAAACTTGAAAAGCAAAGGATATGAGTCTCTCTTTAAGGTGGTCGGCTTTGGTGCAGCATTGCCTGAGGTCTGAGAACCATCAGCCTTCAATTTTCTAAACCTGCTCCATAGAAGGATAATATTTAGCAAAATCGAAAATAATACATGCTCTAAGGCATATCAAATGTAGATAATTTTTTTCAGCAAGCAGCAGATCTCCTATTTTATTGCAACATCAACAGAAAGATAAGATCTATACAAATACACACCAATTTGAAACCACCGGGGATAAGGACACTAACAGTGTCATAACTTTAGTATGGCACTTATTTTGCTACCATAACTTTTCAAGCGGTCATTTGAGTATCGTAACTTAGAAAAAAAGCAGATCGTTAAATTATATAAGCAATTCTCTTGCTGGAAAATCCCATGTGGCATTGATTTTGGCAAGCCTCGTCGGATTATATAATACATAACAAATGCCACGTAGGAATTTTAGGCAAGGAATATCACAGATATAACTTAAGTGATTTGTTTCTAAAAGCTATGACACTTAAATGATTACTTGGAAAGTTATGGTATCAAAGTGAGCATTGTAAGAGAATTATGGTACATTTAGTATCCTTTTCCCAAACCATTGAGATGTCAATGTATGCATCAATCACAAGCTACCATATCATGTCAACCATTTCAAGACCAAATTGTACATGGAAAGGCTATTGGTAACATCAAGGGAGGTATATCACAATTTCTGTCAGTTTTAAATATACACAAAAAGAGTATGCCGTGTTTAAATTCTACAGACAACCTATGCGGAGTGAAGTAAGCTCATAGGGGAAAATGAGAGCCACCCAATTACAGTATGCCGCCCAATTACGGTATCATCATTCAAGAAGAACAGCGGGATTTCATGCTAGCTTTAAATTAACAATAGGAGCTGCTGCTTTTAAGAATTCTTCCAACTTAAAGCTTAGGCAAATATTAACTACACACTAAGTTCGGAAAATCAGATTTTTGAGGACTATCAGTGAATTTAGCTACCATCTTATTTTAGTATAGACAGACAAGGTTAATGGAACCATATGGCCATATATAAAGACAGGAAGAAAAATGTTTTACAAGAAAGAGACTAAGCATTTCCATACTTCTGAATTCGAGAGGTAGATGATATTTTTCCCAGTCAGGACAATACTATAGCTGTAGCTGTGAGACTTTTAAAAGGATATTGTGGGTTACAGAAAGAAAAGGTGAGTTTTCTCTCCCCTATGTATTCTGCAATCCAAACTTTTAAACAATGACCGCTCTAGTTAAAGTTAGAAGGTTGTAAAGAAATACTCAATGATCAAAATAAAGCACCTGTCAAAGAAGCTGGAGCCAGCTGGAGGCTTTCTGGAACCATTAGCAGGCTTTAGCTTCCCATCCATGGCAGTAGCTCTGTTGTGAGCAAGGGATGAAGAATTAGTGGAGGCACTCGAATTATATTTAGTAGAGCTAGATATATTAGCTCCACTTCCAATGTCTTTCATAGCACAAGTGGCCGTAGCATGAGAATTGTATCTTGCTCCAACATTCTTCTCTACTTCGCTATCTTGTGTTTTGCTGTTCCATCTTTCAGTGGGGTAAGCAGATTTCTCAGTGCTCCCATGCAAAATCTTTTGTTTCTCAACCTGAGTTTCATTGAAATTAAGGATGTGAGGAACAAAAGAGTATGTCAATAAAAAAGGGAAAGCTTCATGATAGCCTAAACCACCAATATTCAAACCATACAGGACACCTGCAGATCCGCCCATACCCCTACATGCAGCACATGCATAGCGCAGATGCAGTTTGGCCTGTGTGCACAAGCACCCAGACCCCAGCATGACAAACACAAAAGCACACAACATGCCTGCGGCACCCATGCCCCCCACAGAGAGAGAGAGAGAGAGAGAGAGAGAGTCTAAAGGGCCAACCAATTAATATGGCCTGTTTCTCTGCTAAAGTAACATGACAGAAACATAAGCTTCTGCGATAATGGCCATAATTTGTGGGTCAAATGAATTGGCATCAACATATCAATTGAACTTTCTTTTCAGTAAAAGGATGGATAGATCTTTATTTCCATAAGATGGTGTGGGCCCAGATACAACCAGATGCTCTAACAGAGAGTTCAAACTTTAGGGTCCCTCAACTTTGAACAACAGTTGTTCCCTACAATTTACACTCAGCTCAGGATCAAGCCAATTTCATAAAAGTTTCTCTAATTGAAGCTAACAAGTTTTCCAGCTTCAGTTTACCACTGGGACAACATCATCTTAAGCAATTTGGTTGAGCTTCTGAGACACTTCTTACTACATACAGCAGCTCATGCCTCTTGGGTACATAATCCAAAGCACTTTGTCAAGAATTAGAAAGACTTGCTGTCCTATCCTAACAATATATCTACCAGAAATCATAGGAATTAAAAGTTTGAGTGTGTCTCAATTGACATGTCAATTCTCTGGCTGATTGTGGTGATGATAAAGGTAGACAAACAAATTGGCATGAAAACATTAGGGTAGGTGCTTTATGCACCAAAAGTTAATTCAAATCTTAAAGTTTTATGCCAATACAACCTCAAACTGGATATTGTCATATCCTTCTCCCCTTTCAACATGGATAGATGGAAAGAAGATCAGCTTACAAAATGCTCAAAACCCAATCTGTTTAAACCCAATTCTTGTTATTAAGAAAATGCCTATATTCGAGTGCTTCTTCTCTTCTAGGCTGGACTCAGTTGGGAAGAAGAAAATGTTGCCAGTTACATGTTTGTTGATTGAGCATTATGTCAGTTAAAGCGAACCACTCAACTTGATTCAAGACCATCAGTTTGAGAGGAATCAGCACATAAAACAGAAAGCACCAAGCTAAAGGTCTTTATCAGCCTACCTCATGGACTAACACCTGCTTCATTGCTGCTGGTAGTATGTGATGACTAGACCTGTAGTCCTGTTTAGCACAGACAAGAATACTTTGAGAACTATATATTAACAATTACATAGCGTGCAAATTAGGACATGTAATTGACAAACCTTACCTTGAAGTTAACATAATTATGAAAAGGGGGATCAAAACCAAGTGAAGAGGAATCTGAGATAGCTTCTCCTTTCAGATCACCCCGTGGACCAGAATTTGTGTTCTTATATGTGATAGAATAAGACACCATCATGCTAATCAACTGATTCAGATCATTCTTCTCCTTCTCTGACAATAAGTGCATTGCCACCTGAGAGAAGTCCAAAGTCCTATTAAAGACTGTAGCAACAAAGGAACAAGGAATCTGTACTTGCACCTGAAGTTGTTCTTCGCATGTAGTGTCAGCTGTCAACTTGCTTAAGTACCAGCAGTTGTGAAAATTGTGAGGGTGGTTTCATGTGTCATGATATTACAGTCAGTTATTTGTCATTTCATGTCATCACTAAAATGTATCAACATTTTCGAGTTAAAAGGTGTCATGCCATGCTAAGAATGGGTTTCTCTCATTAAATTTGTTTTGTGTAAGGTTTGTGGTCACCTCTTGTATTTAGAATTGCCATCCTTTGGGATGCTTGGCCAAGGATTATTTCAGGTGAGAACTACAAAATGCCAGAAAACTAGCATTATGCATGTGGGGAAATACAGAAAAGCCACTCTTTTCATTCTAAACATTTTCTTTCTTTTTTAAGTTTTGTTTCCCCTCAATCCCATATGGTTCAATTCCCATGTTAGGTTACATGGATTTACGAAAAGAACGAGGGATACCATATGCTCTGCTAGGACTAAAAGCTGGTATGGATAAGTTTTCGTGAAATTGTGCTCTTGCCCATATTAGAATTTTCAAACAATTATTGAATAATCATTTCAAACAATATTGTTAGGACCAATATTACACTGATCTCGTAGGTACGCTTAAAATGAAGCCATAAACTCTCAGAGGACCTAAAAATGAAGCCGACCTTGTGAGACTATATCCAACTACCATGATAAAGAAATTTAATGAATTCTTACTAAGTTATTACATTTCTTGGTTTAACAATGCAGTCACAAAAATAATCAATGTGATATCACCAATTCTCAAGCATAAAGTATGCCAACGTATGAATAATTATTGCGTGGATCATGGTTCTAATTCAGGTTTTGATGTTGGTCTCAGATGTAAAACACCTACTTGCCCTTTGCTAATGACACTATTGTTTTACTCGGAATTACTGACTCTTAAATGTGTTGTTTTTTGCTTTGAAGATGTTTTTGGCCTTAGGATTGATAAGTGAAGTCATGCCAGTTGGGCCATTGTTGAACGTTTTGAATACTCATGGATGATTTAGTTCTAAAATTGAAAGCCTTGCTCAAAAATTTCTTGTTCTCGCTTGGGGTGCTCCTTTTAAAAGTGTGAGTGGAATGGCAATCTCCAAACAATAGAAATTCGTCAGGGTAGTTGAAAGAGGGCCTATCTGACCCAAATTAGTGAACTAATGCTTGAGTGATTGTCATTGTAATGCTCAATTATACCTATACTTGTATGTTTTCAAATAAAAGTACACTATGAGAGCTTCCATTTTACAAAGAGAAAGCACTTGTGTACCATAATTCAAAACATCTTTAGATTAAACAATTCACTCAATTTGTATTCCACTGAAAAAAGGGAAAGCACTTTATAGTCTCAGAATCGAAACAAATTCAGATTTAGCAATTCAATGGTTCTGCATTTTCTTACATATTAATATGACCACTTACCTTTATGTATCAATTTAATTAGGTTATAGGACACTCCAATGCTCAAGTAGTCCCATACTCATATCTGAATTTTTAATACACACTGAACCAACTCAAAAACCATGGTTCAAGTACATGTCATGGTGTGGAGCGGAAGATTTAAGTGACCTATAACATCTGAAAAATGTAGTTTAGGGAGGTAGATGGAAAATATCCTTGAAAGCTTATATATTGGTAGACCAAGAAGTTTAATAAACCAATCTTCTCTCTTACCTTCAGAAAAATATCTGTTGATGCCATTACAATAAGATCTAAGAGACCAAATCAAGACATTAACAGCTCTACAATGGAAGTTGACATTTGAAGATATTAACAGGTCTTGTTGCGTTAAATTTCAGTCATAAACTATTATCAAAGAATGCAACTTCTGGTCTATATTTGGTTTTCATCAAGATATTATTCAAAGCTTCAACATACGGCAATATGACCGACACAAGTTCTTCCTGGAGCCCAAAAGGTTTGTTACCAAGAACATTTATCTCCATCAAATTCAACTAAGCACATAACACATGGAACTAGAATAACATACAAGTCAACACATGCGAGAATTTAGAGTTTCAAGAAAGAAAAAGGTTTGCTTACATATTATCACCATGGTTATCCTCAGAGACAATTAACCATCAAATGATAAGAAAAGTTGGTAGAGTAGAATACTACTGTTCCTCCATGTTTCCCAATATTATTCTATAAAGACTCTAAGAAATCACTTTGCCAAGTAGATTGGCAAATTCAAAATGAGTATTTAACAAACAGACCATATTCAAGCACCCAACAAAACCTTGGCACAGCACTTTGTGAAGCAATTTTATAGATACATTTCTTTTTTTCATAAAAAAAGAGCATATCAACAAAAGACAATTGTATAGATTGAGCAGCAGCAAATTACCGGCCTCAAATTTGGTGGAGAAAGGATATGCAACAATGGAGAAACTGAATCTTCAATAACAGACTTAATTGATAAATGCCTCGATAGATGAGGAGGAATCCTATGACGCCAGTCCCTTAAAGTGTCTGCCCTCTCCATTAACATTGTTCGACATCTGAAGTTCATGCATGACAAGAATAAGACAGGTCAAGAAATAAAAAGTACAAGTATTTTGCATCAACTTTAATGTCATGCACCTTTGGTAAGACTTTGGCCATTCAATATTTGCTTTCTGAACTTGAGCTACATGGCGATGTATGGCTATTGCAATAGAAGGCTGATAAACTTGATAAAAGAGCAGCAATTAAATTAGCTTCTCCAGTATTGGGCACATTCAACATGGAAAAGTTAAAATTGACAGGTAAACATCCTACCTTGAAGATGCATCCGCTGCGAGCGAAGGATATATTGGTGAATTAGGTCAGACACACCAATGCTATCGAGGCACACAACCTTTCAATTGATACAATATAATCAGATCTTGGGTCATAGTAATTTATGCATTAATGTCATTGTTCAATATGGTCATCTGAATTAATCATCAGTAACTAGAAAGTCATTGGCCTTACAGTTTTCCACATCACAGGATCATGATAATGAAGCTGCAAGATATTTTCATGAATCCCTTCCAAGACTAAATCATAATCACCGCTGCATTAACCATACAAATCCAATAAGGTCATCCAATGAAGGCAAGGACTGGAAATTGCAATTCTTGGAAATCCCCACCTACCGACTAGAAATCAGAGAGTGCAAAGCGTCGAATTCAGTGGACATACTGCTGGCAATACTAGACTTTCTGTCCCTTTTGTTTTTTTTCTTCTGGAAAACCTGCACAAGAAAGAGTCTGCAATTACCAGCCGTAAGTGAGAAACTAGACATTATCAGATAAATTTTACAGATATCAACTACTTCGTTGGACCTCTTTCCAGATGTCAAAGATACTTCTTGAGACGTCCTTTTGACCAACCACTTGAGAACTTATGTCCAACTGAAAGACAGCAAAAATATGAGTATTGGTGAAACTCGACAGAATAACCAACTGCCGCTGGCAACAATATGGAGAAAATAAGAATCAACAATTCTTAGAATGCAATTTCCAGTAAAACTACTCAATCCTCAATAGATCATCCCGCAAGTATGTAAGGAATGGCTATTTAGTCTTCCTAGAGAAGGGAAGTTCACTTCCTCAGAACCCACATGTAAAGGGATTGCAAATACTTTCCCGCTATTAGCAGGAAGGATCCATCAATCTATCTACAGCTACAAGGTCATGTTGGTTATCTAATGCTTACTTCTCTCAGTTATGACTTTTACATAGCGTTTCATGCGTTTAGTGTTCAACACCTCCCGCAGCAGTTCATATCTAACAATTCTTCATATCAATGGAAAAATCAGATTTGTCTGGTTAAATCAATTAAAATAGCATAACTTCAACTGTTAGATCCAAGAAATCAATTTTACCAGAACTTAAAAAAATTGGAACCTCCGAACCAAAAAAAAAAAAAAGCAATTGGAACCAACTTCGAAGTAGCAGCCAATTTGCTCAATCTACCCACTTCTTTTATTGAGCTAATCAGTCAAACCAAATTTAGAGTTATGCTTCTCCTATATAACAGAAGCATCGTATGTGATCCAAGCTCTAGCAAATTAAACTACAAAGAACATTAACCCAACAAAAAATGGTTCAGAAGCCATCCTCTATCTAACATTGTAGATATAATGGACTAAGGCTAAATAATATTAGTTAAGAGCTAATCATTAGTATAGTAAGCAAGAAATTCCTGCAGATTAAGGTCTTACCACATTGAGAGTTTCCTTCTTCTTGTTGAGAAACTGAAGAGTATTTAAGCAAGATCGGATGTCACATTCTGAGATTAAAGACATGAAATCAAGCATTTGAAGGAAATAATTACAAAAAGGCTAAGCAAACAATCAAACCGTTGCAACAAATGCGTATGATCCATGGCTGGAGCATATGATACGTTTCAACCATCAACTCACCAGTGTACTCTGCGAGGGTTGTAAGTGCAATTGAGCTTGTTTTCATTCCCTCCTTGTTACAAATATACTTAAGTCTGTCATTAAGTAAAGAGCAAGAGCTTAACATTTTTTTGATATATTATAGGGGATTCTAGTACCAAAAGTTTGACATGCATAAGTTGAAGGGGTACAAAAACCATGGATCCAATTAAGATATAAATGAAGTGTTAGATAATTGCTTGAATCACTAAACAGTAAAAATAAAAATAAAAAGCTTTAAATTCAGTAAGCACTAGCATTAATTGCTAAGTAATGAATCAGACTCAGAAAGATTTTCACGGTCGAAGTTTTCAATTGCTTAAGTTTAAATCCTTAGATAATATACTTTGGATAAAATTGCCACCAAGCATACTACCTGCTACTTATTTGCTAAATGGTCTTCTTAGCAAATCTTAATTTCATGTTTGTTGCTTATTCAAAATCATTATGTACAGGTTGTTTGAACAACAGACACTGAGTTCAAAAGCACAGTTACCAGGAGTCCCAGATTGGCGGGGGAATATTCATGAATGAATCACATATACTTTCTTAGCCAGTTTTTCTAAGGTGTTAAACCTTGAATGTCTAATCCTCTGGCAATCACTACCAATTCTCTATCGTATGATACCACAAACATATCTCCTAGTAAAGAAAAATGTCTCAGACATGATGCACATTGTTTGGTGGATGACATGGCTGGAGACCCATCAAATGTGTTCCACTAGCTCTAGAAAGTTTTTAAAGCTTCAAAACCAGTATTGCTGACACATACAAAATGATCATAAATATATTCGTGCAATATAATAATCAATTAGATTATTTTCTTTAAGATGTTTAAACAGTAATGACCACTTCAATCTATGAGCAAGTGGTTGCAAGTACTTGACCCATATGACTCACAAAGTGTCTTTGACATAATCTATGACCCCTTGCGTCCAAATTGCTGCCAACGAGTAAAAAGAAGACATTTTCTTATTAAAGTTTCAAACAACCTGTTACATGTGGACATCACTATCCAGGTTGCTGTATGGTTGTTAAGGTAGTACAAAGGAAAAAAAAAAACAATAAAACTCATGCCCCTTCATATGTGCAGAACTTACAACAAGTAGACATAAATAGATTTCAGCGTAGCCATTCATCACCTGCTCACTATTCGGCTAATGGACGGTTGGACAAATATATGAACCCTATGTCACAAAAAAACAAATACTTAATCAAGTTCAAGTACTTCAAAACTGAGCAAGACAAAATAAATGATTTTGATTTTAGTAAAAGCAGGATGTATGATCCGACATCCATGATGCAAAAGCCTGCAGAGATATACTTCCAAAGAGACACCTGTTGAAACCACAAAATAGGTTGCTTATAACTTACACAAGACACTGAAATTGTGTTGACAAGACAAGGAAGCATGCTTAAACCATGTTATCCTGATGCAGATTTTCATAAACAAAAATCTCCTTCCAAAGGATAATGTGGATATCAATCTATTGGCTGTTGATTCTGTGCTTAAGCAAATTATCATATGCTAGGGCAGAATGCCCAGTTGCCTACCAGCCAGCAACTCACTTGCTAAGTCAATCAACATTACCTCATAGAAGAAATCACCCATCTTTTAGATCAGAATTAACCAATCTCATTATCACAAGGATTAGCTTATTTTTTTCTATTGATGTAATTACATTCTAATAAGATGGGAAATATTCTTCCTCTTATAAGCTGGTTTGAGCTTAGCTTAGATATGAAAAGACGCGATTTGACTATATCACATAAGCTACAAAGGTCTTTAGTACATGGAGAACACATATTTGGAGCTAGGTTTGTAGCCAAATACAAGATGGACAGGAAGAACAATTTGTTCATGTGAAACATAAAACAACAAGAGGCAAAATGAGACTCAATGGTTAGGTATGTCTAAGAGCACCCCATCTTTATTAATAAAATATACACTACATGATTATCTACAAGATTTGCCTCCACATCCACTAACACCACAGACATAATATTCCTCAACAGTTCATGGCATCTAGTAGGACTTTGCATGAGATACCATTGTCAGTTGTCAAGTGAACTGCAGCTAAGTCTACATGCAAATATCTGCTGCTGCTTTGAAAGCAGTTTGAAGTATTACTGTCTTTGTTGAAGACAGTCAAGTCTAGGGGATAGTGCAAAATGGGCATCTTTTATCTTCAAATTCAAGTTGGGGACAGTTCACCTATAGAACCAAGGCACTCTTTTAAAGGAAAAGATAATGTAAGCAGAAACCAAAAATTACAAGGGGAACAACAAATGAGCTAACTCAGCACTCTTGAATTGGTGTCCCTAAGTTTATGTTTTCTGCAAATGACATGGCTTTGATAGAATTGAGGGACTAACTCCAAAGCTCAAAGTATGGGACATACTGGAAGATGAAAGTTTCATCTATATAGCATGAAATATTCTATATCTGGGAGGAAGAGGGTAGCAACAAAGCTTGAGCACAAGCCGAGGATCAAGAAATAGCAACAAGCAAATTAGATATCTTCACTTCATTTGGCAAATGATAATGTATTGATGGAGATGTTACAATCAACATAGAAGCATGATGGATGTAACGGAAAAAAGTGTGTCCAAGTTCAGCATTCTGTATTGGTCAGCATTAAGGCTGTATATGCTCAATGCAACAGAGTGTTAAGAAGCTAAATGTCTTGATCCATGAGTAAACATAAACACACGGTCAACCACTTTAAGGACACCCAGATGGAAGCTTTTCAAACCTATTCACAAAAAGAATGTCAATGACAATTTCCTTCTTCACGAACTTTAACATCACAATATGTGAGATAAAATAGGTTGACATCATGACAAAAGTTCCCTATCAAGTATATAGCACACCACATCATTGAACCTGCATTGCATCCACACATTCATTGATGCTCAAAGGAATATTTGGGTCCAGATAACAAGAATGTTATTAATATTTTAGGCTACTAATGCAAGCTACACAGCTCAAACTTTGAGAAATAGAAACCAATGATGACTACTTTTCTTTTATAAGTAAACACACTCGACTAATGTGGTCCCTAGAGGATGCAAACCATTACAATGTCCTCTAAAGTACGTGGATAACAATTTAACAAAAAGCAGAAAAAGACTTACTTTGCAATCTGACGTAATTGTCTCAAGGCAGGAGCATAAAGGTCATTACATATGCATATTACCTGTAATATGTGGATCATTCACTATGAAATTGAATAAAAGAAATTTAGAAGAATATGTCTGAGCACTGAACTAACAGGTCTCAATAGTGATGGAGTCTTCTGCCTCTTTTTTGAGATCTTTCCAGATTGTTCTTCTTTTGTAGCATTTTGCTTTCCTTCCTCAGATTTCCTTCCAGCAGAGACCTTAATATATTATGCATGGAAATGAGGACATTATAATTTTGATCGAAATAAAATACTTGATCTGATAAAAACATAGTTCTGAACAAAATAAAGAAGAGTTACCATGAGAATATAATTAAACATAGGGCACTCTACTCTCTCTTTAATTTAGAATAAGAAAAGAAATCATACATAAAAGAGGAATCGTGAATCCTCAAGCTTTTAATCATAAGGACTTGATTTTGGGCATGCAATCCTTAGTTTATAAGTTGCTTCTGATATTAGGATTGTGCAAATGCTCTTACCAAAGAAACCAAGACCTCACACTTTTATATTTTTTATTCATTGGTAAAAGAATAATTTATAGGGTAACAACTGGGGGCAACTCGTATAGAGAAGAGTTCAAATCACTGAAGACATATATAAAGCAGTTCTGGAAAACAAAAAGGAGTTCAATAACAAGACCAATCATCAACTATATTGAGCAAGCCATTTACATGCTAAGCAAGTTTCCACTATACCAAAAGTGTGAAACAGTAAACCAATTTTCAATAAAAAAAACAAGGATGGGAGATTCCTTTCCATCAAAAGCTCTCTTGTTCCACTCCTCCCCAATCAACCTAAAAATAGAAAGAGGAGTTGAGGTAATCCATCTTTTCTTATTGCACTGTAAGTTAATGCCCTGCCAAGCCCAAAGTTTTTGCTTAATAGAACCTCCAATAACCCTAGATAACCCGATGCAAGCAGAGGAAGCTGTTGAAACCCTTCTCATCCAAGAACAATGAAGGACGAGATGCCGAATGGTCTCTGCCTCCTTTTTGCAGATGAAACACCAACTAACCAATAATTTGCCTCTTTGTTGTAGGTTATCTTCCCAAGCAAGAAAAGGAAACTCTTGCTGGGATTTTCACTTTCCAAATTGCTTTTCCAAGAAAATCCAATCTACCATGAAAACCCTCCCTATCTAGCAGCTTGTGAAGAAAAGATTTTGCCTCTTTCACCATTCTCCACCAAAGCATCCTCAGAAGCAGTACAAATCTTTGAATTGCACAAAACATTAAAAAAAAAAAAAAAAAAACACGCACACACTTCAAACACCCAATCTTGGGCTTGCCTCAAAAAATCAATAATGAACATATCATTGTTTCAACAATAACAATATGCTACCAAAGCCTCCTTGTTCCTGGTGATGTCAAGGACATCTAGGAACTTTGAAGTTGAGTCCCCACGCACAAATGTCAAAACAAAACTGTCTTATTTCCATAAGAAGAAACTCACTTCAACCTTGCTAATCTTCCTTCATACATTGGTCCATGAGAAGCTCCCCTATCCTTAGTGATCCAACCTACCTTTTCAAGGCCAAATTTTACAACCACTACTTTTATCCGAAGATGTTCATTTGCAACACTGAACTGCCAATGCAATTTGCTGAGAAGAGCCTTGTTGATTAACAAGAGTGGACTTAATGGCTAAACTGCCATTTCAAAAAGGTCATTTGACTGCCTTCCAATCACCAAATCGAACTTGTAAGCCTCCTCAATATCACCACATGAAAATTCATTCTGAATGGCATCCAACCTTTTAGCCACCGAGCAAAGGATGGGAAAAAGAGAAACAAACTAAAATAGGAAGATTAGGAATAGTACTTTGAAAAAGACAAAATCTCCCTGCTTTGGAGAGGGAATAACTTTTCCAAACAGACAATCACTAATCAAAAACAGGCTCCCACATACGCTTGTTCATGGAACAGGAACCAAAAAGGGAGACCCAAAACCTATCAGTTATGAATTAGCAAAATTCCAAAACTCTTTCATAAAATCATGTCATCTCTCTCTAATGGAAAACTCCAATTCTTATTGGGGAGGATTGGATTATGAAGACTCATAAAGTTTGCTTTCCATTAGGGTCATACATGCAAATGTTTTGATGATTAAAATGTGGAAATAAGAAAATTAACATCATTTAATCAAAGCCATTTTTGGGAAATGACAATAGAGATTTGCACGCAGCTCATGGGATATATATATTACAAGATACAGCTAAGGGAAGCAAGGTTGGCATATCAAGGGAGTTAAAGGTGCAGGGCACCTAATTATGGAAATATGTCTGCAGAAATTGAAATAACTTCTTGAGTTTATCCACTTCAATGTTGCCCATGCATGTAAGATGAGATCTTGGATTGTTTAGTGTTGTGGTTAACTTGTGATAAAAATTTGTACGACAATTAGCCGCACTTCTGTGCCATGGCATCAGAAAAAAAGCATTGTACTTTCTAAGACAAATAGTCATTCCATTCACTTGAATTCAAGGCCTGATTGGAACATTGATTAGCTTGCATCAGTTAGTTTGAATTCTGTATTATTGTAATTCTTCCTTGCCTTCTTTGGTTGTTATCTTAAACCTTTTTACCTATAAGAGAAAAATGAGAGATGAAAAGAATTTCATAATTGGCGGCATTTGAATTGAATTTCTTTTCTACTCAGAAGACAAGTTAAATTAAAGAGAAATAGTAGAATTCTTAAAGTAAAATGACAAGTGTGGGTCAAGAAAAAAGCAAAGTCCTTGAGACACGCCAACTAGTTCTATTTAGTGTCACAACCTTTCATTAAAGAGGCCTACTTTTAAAGAAAAACAAGGATGAATAATCTTATCATAGCTATGGTAGCATGCCAGTTTATTGATTATTACCTTAATTAGGACCCAAAAAATTGCATACTGTTTGACTATCAGCTACTCACTGCTGTATTGTTAATTCATGCATAAAATAGATGATGTAAGTGTAAATTTTAAAATGGCATTGGTAAATATAATCATAATCAGCAATAAACTTTAATGTGATAATAATAAATTCCGAAATGACTTACCAATTTTAGTATAACCTCCACTGCCCCCTTCCCTTCCCCTTGAGCACCATCAATTTCATCAATAATCTGCACAATCAAGACCACATTCATCATCTCCAATAGTGCAAAAAGTCCCCAGCCAGACATTTTTGAAAAACACAGACCAAACACTTGGGCTTTGAGTCAACCATGACAGAATCCATCTGAACTACATCAAGGATTTTGGCTTCAACTGTTGCTGATGACCGATCATCACTAGCGTTGATCTACAAAGACAGTCTTTCAGTAATTATAGCTGGAACACAACTAGCAAGAGAAGAAACACGCTATGAGGCCTAAATGAGAAAAGATGCTCATGAGAATGACCCCAAATATGATTTGAGGGGAGGGGGTGGAAGTGGGAAATAATCTGTTACATCACAAGGACAAAGACAAGCTCAAGGCTAGAGTCTAAAAAATCACACAATCAGACTTGTGACCCTTTGTCATACAGAGAAGGGATATGATAAAGAATTTTATAACAAATGCACTCTTATTCTTTCTTTCTTATTTTCAGACAGACAGCTAACCACCCTGAAAATCTGGTATAGAGTTCCTGTCTCAGTTCAGCAGATGACACATTCTGTAATTGTTATAATATAGGGAAAAATTTAGACAAAAAATGTAGGGCAATGTGATCAGTAGGACTCAGATCCCAGCTAAGCACATTTTTTATAGGTCCTCAAAAGTTGTTTCCCAATCTGTCATCATCAACATTTACAACTCTTGATGCCTTTTCAGTTTCTGATGTTTCCGATCAAAACAAAAAAAAAGTTTTTAATGTTATCAGGAAAACCAGCACATAAATGAGAACACCTAAAGAAGGTCTAATAAGAACCCAAAGCAGAGTATCAAACCTATTATAACCATAAATTAACCAAAACCAAGCATAAATGTGTATACACTGCTTTGTCTTGCAAAGAAAAACTGTCATGAGACACTTTCTGATGCACCTCATTTGCAATATAAAGTCACCTGAAACTCACAGTAATTAACAGACTAGTATATCTATAAATGAATGTTAAATCCTGCCAAAGAGAATCAGAAAATACCTCCACTACTCGATACCCACAATGTTTAGCAGCCACATGAGCAAGTGTAGTTTTTCCAAGTCCTGGAGGACCACAGAGTAGAAGGACCTGCACAATTGGTAACAAACACCAAAGTAACAGATAATCCATAAGATGTGCATGGAGATAGAAAAACATTTGCAGCCTTCTGAAAAATAGAGAGACAATGTTAAAAGTTAGAAGCAAACAATAATTTAACTGTTTATGTTAAAAATATCTCCAAAGAACAAGATCTGTATAGTTGGTTCTGTAGCAGGGCATGAAAATCCTGCTTCTGAGCATCAATGGACAATAATTTAGCCCCTTCCAACCCAACCCCCTGCCCCCCTTAAAACAAACAACAACAACAAGAAACAGAAGATTCAATAATGCAAATGAAACACAAAGAATGAGAAGATTGCTGCAAGTAATGTAGTGATGTTACAATTACTCTAGATTCTCTTCCATTATAGCAGCACTTTCTCCAAGGGATTTGTCCACAGAATCCAGATAATAATTAGTTTTTTGAGATTCACATCCATCCAACAGCATATTGCTTCACAGCCACCCCATTCTAGCTATTGATACAATGTGAACTGACAAACAACATTACCAAATAGTTCTTTACATGCATGCCCCTCTATTAGGCAACATATGTGATCCAGATATCAGTTGTAAGATGCTTTTCCATACATACTGAAGACTATACACCACCTTCAGTCAGCACTTCATCAACAACCCTTCCTTTAGTACACTTAACAGATTCTCTCAAAAAGTACTGACCTTCTGCTCCGGCGGGCCAGTAAGCCTTGAGCTTTTGCTGCATGTATCCAAAGTTCCTTTCAGTTCGGCATCTTTGTGGCCTGATTTATGAGGATCTTCAAAGCTCTCCTTAGTCCATCTTTGCCATCTACTACTCTTGACTGCATTTAGACCACTATATTTTCTCTGCTGACTATGAATAAAATGACGTCTAAGTGCCAACAGAACCTCATCTGTAGTGCTCCTAATTTCAGACCCAAAAACACAAGAATCCCACTGTTTTAGCCATAAAAGTACCTGAAAATGCAACAAAACACTTGTTAAGACATCAAGGTTGGGAAACTTGAAAAGTTCAATAAACAGAAGCATTGTTAAGGCTTGGCCAAGACAAAAAACAGGAGCTTTTGAAAAGAGATACAATAATTGTGAGAAACTCAGAATAAAGTCTTGCCTCACGATTTGTCTGTTCATCACTAAGAAGCTCGCTAAAAGAATTTGGGGCATATTTATCCACCCAAAGTTTCTCCAGTGTTATTGGCGTTCCTGGAAGCACTTGATCTTTCATTTCCTCCGAACTCACATGTAGAGCCTTCAAAAACATAATCATTGTAATCAGAAAGCTTGCATTCAGAAGGCATGTTTTACCAAACAAATAACTGCTATCCAAGACCAGCATTTGGTAATTAGTGTAACACCCTTTAATAGTGATAATCATATTAACTAGGGTCCATAATTTCTTAGACAGGAAATGAAGCTCATACACCTTGCAAAGAAAAATACCAGATGCAAAGTTTTGTGAGATATACCAAATAAAATACTTCAGTATAAAAGATATTTTGATATTTGATGTGACGCAGTTAATACTGAGCTGATTACATTGAAATACTAAACTGAATTCACTTTAGAATAGCATGGCTACCCAAAACAACCCAGTAGGACCTTACCAATTGTATCAATCTACTCTACGTGATCCATTGAACAGGTATTTCGAGGAAATCAGACAGACAAGTAGACCGATTGAAGATGATGTTTTTTGTCTGGGTTCATATTTTAATGAGGATATTTTATCAGCCACACCAACTTGAACTGAAGTTTATCACCTCACCTTGCAGATCATCTAGCACCTAAAACTGAACTATTCCCAACAAAAAGTTACTTCATGCAATAAGAGATATCTCCCATTTTACTTTCTGAAAAAATCCATCACATGAACAAAACCTTTGGGATTTATGCATGCTGAGGTGTTCAGGTCAGTATATAACATTACAGAAGATAAATCTACAACACCTACATAAAAAATCTCACATAAAACAGGATGATTCTGTGAGACCAATATTGTGCACGCAATTGACAACTAGGGCAATAAAGGGTCAAAAAAATCTGATAATAAGGAAAATTCCATATGGCATCATTGAACTTTAAAATAGTTCACAAACAAGTCATTAAATTTGATTCCAACCACCAATGTACTAAACTTTTGCTTGTTTATTGTTAGATACACCCTGATAGGTTTCAGACCAATTTCCTAAAGAAGTTCTGACATTGCTCCTAGTGGGTCAGCAACCTTCCTCTGGAGGTGAGGAACGTTTGCCAGCCCTCTTCCCCTTCTTTCTTATGTTCTACTTTGTTCAATCTCTTTTAATGTTTTTAAACATTTTTAGAATTTTGTAGCAGGGGCTGGATTAGAGACCACATCAGCATCCTGTGGTCACAAAGTCACACTCTGTCAATAATGCATCAGTTGCAAGGAATGAGAGCACACTACGTTGGTTAATTTGAAAAACTTAATGATCTAACTGCACCAATTTTTCAGTGACCATCAATGAAATTTACCACTCATACATGCAACAATTTTTTAAAAATTAATTTGTCATAATAGCAGGCTGAGAATCAAAGGACAAAGAGTTCTAAATATCATGTTTTCTTTATTATTCTCATTGTTTTATGTCTCAGTGTTGAGCCGTTTTGGTCAAGAAGCAACTGGGGTCAGGTGCATGGGCCACAAGGCCCTGGCTACCAGCCAGAGGCCTGGAATGGCCAACCATTTCTATGGACTGGCCAAGCCCTCGACCATTAGCCCTGAAAAGCTAGTCCATCCTGTAAACTTGACAGGCACCTTTCCCTGCCCGACTGAGCACCCAGTGGCGATGCAAACTCTCCCTATTTCGTGCTTTTAGGCCTTTTCCAAGTTAATTGCTGTATTACACATATCAGCCATCAATGAGTGTTTTAGGGTTCTTTGTGTGACTTTCTGGTGAGCGAAGCATTGAGATATTGGGTGAACTATAAAGAGAGGCTTTGCATTATCAAGGACTGAAATTGACAGACATAGAATGAAGCTTGTAATCTCCATTGTTCAAAGTGTAATTCTTATTGTTACCTCCCCATGGACATAGATCACTCTAACCGAACCATTTTACTCCTGGTATTTTCTCTTCTCTTTCTGGTTAAGTATTGCAATTTTTCATATTTTTCAGAGGTCCTTCCCCGTGAGAGCATTTGCACTAGTAGCAAACCTGGATAGCATCTTTTAAATTCTTAATCTTACCCCGACACTTAACTTGCATAAGTTTACTTGTGAAATGGATACCTTGGTGAATGCCTCCTTTTCACATCTTTGTAGCAGAAGATTGACAGGTTCAGTGATTAGGCCTGCAACATGATTTGGTGCTAACGTTATCAAAAATAAACTCTGATAACTCACATAGAAAGAAAAAGACTGGAATTTATTACCATAGGCCCTCTATAAATAAGATTTCTTAGTACATAACATGCCTCAAAATGAACATAAAAGCAGCTTCCATCATGTAGACAAGATTGGATGTTAGAGCACATATTATGAGTGTTACAAGAACAAATTCACAATGATACTTAACAGCCTAGGGATTTTCTCAATCCCAATTCTTAAGTCTAACAGCAATCTTGAGAGGCGTGGAGACAAGAAATATTATAAGGTCTAAATTTGGTCGAATTAAATTTTCCAACTGTTGTCACAACATCGCAACCCTATTAGGCAGACATGAACAGTCATCTTGCTACCTATTGGCTCCTATGCCTTCACACAAGACTATGACATCTCAGAGAATTCAACTCCAAGTAATCAGAACGACCATCCTCCAAGCCCATTCATGGCACAAGCCAGCATACTGAACTGGATCTTCTGTCTATAATCAAAATAACCATCCAAACCAAATCCAACATGATTCACAGAACCACCAGCAAAAACCTTATCAATACTCGAGTTGGTTTTGCTGCACCACTGTATAGACATCCTTCACTGACGATTGTCCCTATCTTATGTTTGGTTATACTGAGTATCCAACTCCATGTTACACAATATTTGCAAGTCAGTCCTTTAGATTGACATGGCCCACGAGCAAGTACAGCCAAGGGTAAAGTGTAGTGTAGGTTTATGAAGTCCAGGGGTGGACACATAGTTATGTTAAAGTGCATTGTAAGCATGTAGTTCCGCCAAAGCATACTAATTGGCATCATCAGTTTAATCTTACACAAAACCCAAGAATCAATACACAAGCAGAGGCTCTTACATTTCCGGTAATCTTGCATATTCACCACCACTGATTTCATTTTTCCCAATAATTAAATTACCTTAATTGCAAAACCAGACAGATTTGATGAGCTACATCCCTCACGATCTCAACCACTGATTTCTTCACTTCAATCTATTACTCATTAAAATCACTTTACGTTGCTGGATTGTATCTACTATCTGACAGATTTTATACCTACTGTTTTTCTATTGCCAAGTTATTGGTGTAATCTCTTAAGATAAAGATCACTTTTCCTCTACATTACGTTCCTCGCCCACCCAAAAACCACAACAACACTAAAAATTATGACAAACAAGTAAGGCAAGAGGACGAAAGGAGATTACCATCAGATCGAGCCCTCGTATCCAATTTCTTAGGCCGTGAATCGATGTCAAACCTACAAATCTTCGCATAAACCCTGTCACCTCCAGGCGCCGTGACGGGGACACACTCACCATCGATCTGGGACGCGAATCGCGAAATGGCGACCTCCTCCGGCTCCAAAATCTCTTCCTCTCGCAGCTCCGCACGATTGGTCTCCGGAGGAGGAGAGTAACGCAGCCAATCCTCCTCTTCGTCGCCCTCGTCAGCAACTTTGCTCCGCTTCTTCTTCTTAATCGGACAAGTGGCTTCCTCTCGGGAAGGGCGTTTGTGGTTTTCGAGCAGCTCCTCGACGGATTGAGGAGATTTCGGAGGCGGCGACGCCCGATCGCCCCGAAAATCGCGCTTTTCTCCTTCGTCTTCCTCGTCGCCCTCGGGAGGGTAAGGGTAGGGATCGGGGGGTTGGAGGTCCAGCGGGTCGTCTTCGTGGAGGCGGGAGTGGGCTTCCAGCCACTCGAGCTCGTCCGGGAGAGGAATGTCCATGTCCGCGTCCATCGGTGGTTCCGCCGGGGCGATGTTCGGCGGTGTGCGGCGGTGCGGCTCGACGCGACGGCGAGAGAGAGAGAGAGAGCGGCAGAGTGAGGAAGGCGCGGCGCGGCAGATGGGGGGTTTCTGGCGGGAAAAGAAAAAGGTTTTCAGAGGGGACGCGCGCAGCGCTATAAGTGGAATTTTGTTAAATAGCCGAAACCTGTGAAATCTTGGGGTTATTGCCACGTGGACGTTTTTTTTTTTTTTTTAAGGGCACGGCTATTTCGGCAGCGCATATTACTACGGCGGGCACACCTTTTACACGATAGAGACGAAATTGCCCTCATGTAAAACCGCTACAGCTCCTACAAATCACGACCGCAGGGGAGGAGCAATTTTTTGGGTGGTGGGGCTCACCATTTAGGGTTTCATGAGGCATAAGGATTATCTGTTCCGAGGCAAGAAAAACCCAAACTTAGGACCTAGAATCTATGGGTGAGCATGTAATGCTTTTTGACGGGGAACAGTTTCTTTTTAAGGTGTTTGATAATTATATAAAATTTATATTCTTGAAATAGAAAAAGAAAAAAATTGCGTTTGGTACGATCTTTTATTTTTTGTATTTATTTATTTTTTATTTTTACTCACAAACCGCCGCCCGGGCGCCCGTCGATCGTCACCGTCGCAAGATCGCCGACCTTTGTTGCACGATCGCCACCCACAACCCACCGACCACCGTTGACCGCTAATGGTGGTGGTCGACCGACAATGGTCACGGCCAGCCGAAGGTGGTTGACGGTTGGCAAGTGGCCACCCAATGCCACAACAAGGAAGAAAAACAAAAGAAAAAAAGAAAAGAAAAAATTGACTTATTTCTAGAAATTGTTCCCGAAAACAAAAAGCTATTTTTTATTGTTCCGATTATGTTCCAAATCTATTCCTTGGAACAAAATTTTTACTAAAAGAATTTTTATTTTTTTTATTTTTATTCTGGGGAATAAAAAATAGAAATTGAGAGAAACGGAAATGTTACCATACGCGCCCTATGTTACCAATTTTGAAAATTATGAATGAACTCAAACTTAATCTACCAGCTTCAAGGTCATTTCAAGCACCAATTGGAGTTTTCTTTTTCTTTTTGCTGCTTCACTTTATTATTCTTACACGGAGGTCACCACCTATGTCTAATGGAAATTTCACAAATCCAATCTAAGGCTTCTTGGCTCACTATTAGAAAAGAATCCTATCTTATAAAGATAAAGAAATCTGAGATAGATATTTACTCAATAAAAATCAAATCTCATCTATTCTCAATAGTTAAATTTTATCTTACATTCAAGAATTCGCCTATGTTTATAGAGGAACTAGATTATATATTAAAGACAAGGAACCACCCAACTCATAAAGAGATAAGAACTAGAAAGCATAACAAAGTCATAAGAACTAGCAAATGCATTAAAACATGTAAACACTTGAATTTTGACTCTCGAAATCTACAACATACTTAGGATTAATAAGAACTAGGACTAAGTACATTAAACCAAATGCAAAGTAATTTAACTTGGATTCTAAATTCGTTCACTAGCTCAAGCAACCCGATAGACATCTTGAAAGATCAACAAACATAAAGGAAATTATCTAGAACAGCCTCCAATCGCTAGATTAGTCAATTAGTACCTTCGAGTTGACAATGAACTTGTAAATCAACGTTAGTTGATCAACAATCAAAAAATCGACAAGTGTCCACTGCATTGACAACTTTCTTGCAGAATCAACATCTTTAATTTGAACCCATCGGGTCAAAATGTAGCCAACATCAATTTGATGCTTCTAAACATAAGGATTAAACATGGTTAACAAATGAAATTTGAATTGAGCTTGCTAGTTAATTGATAGAGCTCGATACTCCCGTATCAAAAACTAGTTCAATTTTAGCTTCAACCTCAGAACTGGCCTTGCAAGTTCCGAGTTTAAAGTTTTTTGAGTAAAACTAATTGCTTCACGGCCGAATTAGAATCAAACTGGTCAAGGTCAATTCCTTGCTTTTTGAATCGAGAATCGTACAAATTCGCTCGTGAAATGATCTTGAACCGGCTAGATAAAGTCAGTTTAGCTAGATTCCTAGGTTTCGATGGCTCAATTGCTCACCCCTACGGGACGCACGAGAGAGCGAACATGAGAACTCGCTTGAGAAAACCAAAAAGAAAAATTGAATGCTTACTGGAAGTTAGAATCTAGGGCAATTTATAAAATTTTACATTTATTTGTTTTTTCTTCTTACTCACGAACCGTCACACTACCGCCGCACCATTGCTGACCGTCACCATCGACCGCCGCCAACCACTGCCGCAAGATTGCCGCCAATGGCATAAAGAGGAGTTATAGTATCCTTGAATCCTCGAAACATGTCTTGCATAGCATTAGAAAAGAGAATAGCAGGAGCCCCAATGGATCTCAATCACAAGTAGCTCCTAGCTGAGGTTTGTATGGGAGCCTATCCAAACAAGCAACAGCTGCAATTAGTCAATGTAATGTCAAGGCAATCCAACAATTATATTTAGAAGGAAAATACTTACAAATCTTACACCCATAAAAACAAAGAAGCGCTAGAGATAATGGTAGCAAAACGCCAATGATGCCGGCAATTACTAGTGAAGTAGATGGGGAAGAGATATATTCAATTTCCTTACTACCTGTAATTGCCATAAAATCTGGTCATCCAAAAATACGATCATTAAAAAACTGACATATTGTCAAGTCTTTTGATTAAATGATGAAACTAATAATATGCAATTGGAACGTACCTTCTGCTAGAACGATTTCATCATCAAGCCTTGGCTCTTCTATTTCTATTAATTCATCGTCGCTAACAAGATGAGATGACTTTTCTATTTCTATGATTTCATCATCGCTAACAAGATGAAATTGGCCATCTATTTCCAGAGATAAATCACTTTCATCATCATGCATCGACTCTTCCATTTCTATCTCCTCAGTTGAGCATGTCTTGATGCTTTCATCTCTTGCTAGGTTGGTAAAAATTTATAAACTTTTGCATTTATTTGTTTTTTCTTCTTACTCACGGATCGCCAACCGCTAACCATTGCACCACGATCGTCACCCGATCATCGCACGATCATCGCACGACTGCCGCACAATCATCGCACGACTGCCGCACGATCACCGACCGTTGCCGTCGACCGTCGCCGCAGGATTGCCACCAGTGGCATAAAGAGGAGTTCTGGTATCATTGAATCCTCAAAACACACCTTGCATAGCATTAGAAAGGAGAATAACAGGAGCCCCAATGGATCACAATCGCAAGTAGCTAAGTTTGTATAGGAGCCTATCCAAACAAGCAACAGCTGCAATTAGTCAATGTAGTGTCAAGGCAATCTAGATCTTACACCCATAAAAGCAAAGAAGCTTTTAGCACCAAATGCTAGAGATAATTGTAGCAAAACACCAAGGATGCTGGCAAATACTAATGAAGTAGATGGGGAAGAGATATATTCCATTTCCTTACTACCTGTAATTGCTGTAAAATCTGGTCATCCAAAAATATAGTCATTAAAAAACTAACGTCTTGCCAAGTCTTTTGATTAAATGGTGAAACTAATAAGATGACCTTCTGCTGGAATGATTTCATCATCAAGCCTTTGCTCTTCTATTTCTATAATTTCATCATCGCTAACAAGATGAGATGGCTTTTCTATTTCTATGATTTCATCGTCGCTAACAAGATGAGATTGTCCATCTATCTTGTCGCGACCTCCCCTCGAGGGGAGGGAATAGGTTTAGGGGTATTGCCTTGGGCTTATGGCTTTTGATTAGGCACAAGCTCTCTCAAGCCCATGCCTCACGTGACATTGGAGTATTCTAAAGAATTTCGCAAAAAGGAGTCGCCACTAGCCTATTGGGGTCAGCTAGAAACCAAGTAAGGCACCGGAGTATGCCACGCTTCCTATGCAACCAGAGAATTTAGGATCAGGGACTTGATTACACTAATTGACCAATTAGTACCATTTCGGTACCTAATCTTGTTCAATTTAAAATGAAAGATTTTTGTCAGGCAGTTTGGATTGATTTTATACTTATCCACTAACATATGAGGTGATCATGCAGGTATGCAATCATTATAATAACAATCATAGCCACCAATGTCCTAATTGCAACAAAATTGAACATGTGCAATTAAACATAATTATATATGCCAGTTAAACATGCAATATAATTAATATACGAGCAAATAAAAGCCTAATTACACTAAAAAGGCAAGACATGGCAATTCTTAACCAAATCCTACATTTTTTAATTTTCAAATTTTTTTAATTTTCAAAATTTTTTTAATTTTTTTAAAAGAAGGTCAAATTCTTTAATGTTTTTTGAGTTTTTGAATCGATTTTTTTTTTTGAATTTTTATTATTTTTCGAAATTTTTGATTTTTTGCATTTTTAATATATATTTAATATTTAATATTTAATATTATTATATTATGAAAAAGGGGTTTGGACTTGGTAGGACTGATCCACCCGCCGATCGATCCAAGCCCAAGTCCGACCCACGTCGGATAAAAAAATCTTTTTTTTTCTTAGTTTTAGTTATATATATATTTCTCTTTTTGTCTTTTTTTCTATTTTGTCTTTTTCTGCTGCTCTATCTTCTGCTTAATGCATTCTTCACAGAACACCCACTCCCACGTCTTTTCCTCCATTTTGTCCATTTTATTTCTTTTCATTATGCCTTTTTTCATTTCTTTTTCTTTTCTTTTTATTTTGTTCTCTCTCCTCCCTGCTCCCTCTTTCTCCTTCCCAAAGACCGTCTTCTCCTTCCTTGCGACACTCCTCACCGCAACCACTTCCTTACCAAAACTCATTCGAACAATAACAAAAGTCGAAGCACCAAGCGTCCATTTTAACACCAAACCACCCCGATCGGCGCAAATTGCCGCCGGCCATCTAACTCCGGCGACGGCTGAACCATTTTCGGATGCGGACATCTCGACATAAACATACATGATTATTCCGCGAAAATCACATGAAATCGTAACAAAAACACAAAAGACAGGCACGGTCCCGCACATATATGACCAAACACAAATCAAAAACGAGTTTAAACTCAGGTTGTTTCTCAGTTCTCTTTGAGGCATTTTGTCAAACATATGAGGTGCATTAGCTAGAAGGAGGACCTAGGCTCGCTTGGGGCATGGATTTGAGCAAACATCAACACAACATGCATGAGCAACACTCAAGATCCGCTAAGGGACAGATTGATCACATTTGGAACAAATATGAACAAAGAACAATTGTCTCCCAGCTTTAACAAACTAGCGAGACTCAGAATCGTTTACATATTTTCACAAGCATTTGGTGTGCGCTACTGATACAAGGGATTTTTGCCTCGATCGAAACTTAAACATAGGCCTAGGTTCCTAATAGAGCACACTAGAACACCCATAAACAACTGTGAAGGATCGGTAGGACCGGAGTTCGCGTGAATTGGTCGGCCGCAAGCTCCGGCCCGACACCTCCCACTAGAACAAAACACAAGCGCTCGAGAGACCTACCTAGTTTCATGGGAAGGGCTCTGACAAACGGTGGCTTTCGGGCAGACGACTGACAACGGCGAAGCTTTCCTTCGATCTCCCTCTCCCTTTGGCTCGATTCTCCCCCGGTTCCTCCTGCTCCCATTCGTGTGTTTCTCCTTGTGCTGAGTCTGTTCTCCCCTGGTTCCTCCTGCTCCCGTTCATGTGTTTCTCCCTGTGTTGCTGCCACTGGTTCCCCATGCCTGCCCTACTGCTGCTTTTGCTTTCTGCTCCTTTTTTCTTTGCAGGCTCGCGTGCGGATTCAAAGGGGAAATGGGCCTGGGCCGTGCAAAGGGAAAAAAGAGGCGCTTTTTCCTTCTTCTTTTTTTGTTGTTTTGTTATTTTTTATCTCTCTTTTTCTCTTATATATATATATTTGAAAACGCAAATTAGGTGTCAACATATCTCCAGAGATAAATCACTTTCATCATCATGTGTCGACTCTTCCATTCTATCTCCTCAATTGAGCATGTCTTGATGCTTTCATCTCTTGCTAGGTTGGTAAACATTTATAATTTTTTGCATTTATTTGTCTTTTCTTCTTACTCATGGACCACCAACCGCCAATCATCACACCACGACCGCTGCACGATCATCGTACGACCGCCACACGACCGTCGCACAATCGCCGCACGACCACCGCACAACCACCGACCATCACCGCCGATCGCTGCCATTGCCGCCAGTGGCATAAAGAGGAGTTCTAGTATCCTTGAATCCTCAAAACATGCCTTGCATAACATTAGAAAGGAAAATAGTAGGAGCTCCAATAGATCTCAATTCCAAGTAGCTCCTAGCTGAGGTTTGTATGGGAGCTTATCCAAACAAGCAACAGCTGCAACTAGTCAATGAAGTGTCAAGGCAATCCAGCAATTATATCTAAAAGGAAGACACTGACAGATCTTGCGCCCATAAAAGCAAAGATGCTTTTAGCACCAAATGCTAGAGATAATGGTAGCAAAATGCTAAGGATGCTGGCAACTACTAGTGAAGTAGATGGGGAAGAGATATATTCTATTTCCTTACTACCTGTAATTACCGTAAAATTTGGTCATCCAAACATACAGTCATTAAAAAACTAACATCTTGCCAAGTCCTTTGATTAAATGGTGAAACTGATAAGATGAGATTGGAACGTAACTTCTGCTGAAACGATTTCATCATCAAGCCTTGGCTCTTCTATTTCTATAATTTCATCGTCGCTAACAAGATGAGATGGCTTTTTTATTTATATAATTTCATCGTCGCTAACAAGATGAGATTGGCCATCTATCTCTAGAGATAAATCATTTTCATCATCATGTGTTGACTTTTCCATTTCTATATTCTCAGTTGAGCATGCCTTGATGCTTTCATTTCTTGCTAGGTTGGTAAAAATTTATAATTTTTGTATTTGTTTGTTTTTACTTCTTACTCATGGACCGCCAACCACCGACCGTCGCACCACGACTGCCGCACTATTATTGCACGACCGTCGCACAATCGCCACATGACCGCCGCATGACCGCCGACCGTCGCCGCTGACCGCTGCCGCAGGATTGCTGCCAGTGGCATAAAGAGGAGTTCTATTATCTTTGAATCCTTGAAACACACCTTACATAGCATTAGAAAGGAGAATAGCAGGAGCCCCAATGGATCTCAATCGCAAGTAGCTCTTAGCTAAGGTTTGTATGGGAGCCTATCCAAACAAGCAACAACTGCAATTAGTCAATGTAGTGTCAAGGTAATCCAGCAATTATATCTAGAAGGAAGACACTTACAAATCTTACGCTCATAAAAGCAAAGAAGCAGGGAGCTGGGCCAAGGAAAAAGAAACGTGGGAATGGACCTTCGGCCTGCGTGGATGAGAAAAGAATAAGCAAGGGGACTGGGTCGAATGGACCTTCAACCTGCGTGGATGAAAAAAGAATAAGCAGGGGAGCTGTGTGGCGTCAAAAAATTTAGACGATCCTTAGATGGGTGACAGTCATGATCAATCGATGGGAGTATCGTTGGAATGTGGCATTGTTATCATTTATGGGCATAAATTCGTACTTGTTTATTGGATTGATATGATATGTCTAGCAATGGACCGATCAATTGTGCAACAAGAGAAAAACTTTGGACTATGATTGAATAATATTTTTTCTAGTTACGAAGGGATGGAATTCGGTCCTGCGTGAGGAACATGCATGCTGAATTTAAGGATAAAATTTTGAGGAGTTGGGTAGAACTTGAGAATCATGTACGTCTCTTCATTGTGTGATTTGACAAGTAAGGAAAAGAAATCTTGCCGCTTGATCGAATTTTCTTTTTCCACACAAGAAATTTGGTTATGCAGTTGTACATGAAGCAATTGGATTATGAGAATGTAAAATTATTTCTTTAAGAAAAATAATAAAATGCTTCATAATGGTGCAAAGATTATGGGCTTATATTATAAAGTTTATGGGCCTTTTTACTTGGACTTTCTTTTGGCCCCAAAACTTTTGGGCCCAAGCAACCCATGGAGGCCCTAAAGCCGTCGACCGAAAGAAGGGAGGGAGGAGAAGAGAATCGGACAAGGGGGGGGGGAAATGTGCCATGCTATTTTACACTTGTCCATAACCATCTTCCACTTGTCCTTTCCATGCAAAACCTCATGATTACTAGCTAATTAAGAAATTAAAAGGAAAAGAAAGGGGCGAATTTAATGAGGAAGCAACCGAGGGAGAGAGTGATCGAGAGAAAAGGGAGAGTGACCGAGAGAAAGAGAGAGTTGTGAGGGTGCATTGGCGAGGGGAAGAAGGAGACCAGCCCCGCTATGTGTGCACTGTTGCTGCCGTCGACGCCGCCTAGCTTCGCCGTCGATTAAGCCACGCTCGAAGTCCTCAAGTTCCCGTTTTGCTTGCTGTGGTTGCGTCGGACTTAAGGCAAGTGAAGTCCATTGATCTACACTATGCTTGTTGTGGTTGTGTGTGAAATGTAATAGATTTTGGAGATGCTGGATGTTGGAAATTTGAAAGGATAGAAGTAGTTTTTGATATTGCTAGTATGAGTACCTAGAGGGGGGGTGAATAGGTATACAAAGATTTTTCTTAAAAATCGCACAATACTTTAGACAGTTGAAGAATTTGCAACAATTAAAAACCAATCGTGAGACTGAGTAAGGAAAAGAGAGAATTGAACACTCGGTTTATAGTGGTTCGGCTTGATCCAAGCCTACGTCCACTCTTCTGCACTGACAGCCGATTGGCTGGATTCCACTATAATCAAAGAGCTGTTACAGTGTTGATCTTCCTTGAATTCTAGGTGTAGATGATCTACCACACTCGCTCAAGGTGTCACCAAATACAAACACTCTCTCGTGTGTACAATTTCGCTCGAACAGGTCTCGATTAACAATCAAGGTTCTTCGACTCGGAATTTCTCTATCGATCACACCTCAAAACAACTAGAACGTCTTCTTTTTATACTCCTTTATGCCATCATAGCCGTTGGCACTTACCAAAGGAATTCCTCCAATCTACCCGTTGGACGGAATCAATCAAGAAGATCATCCGAGCTATTTAAGGAATCTCGATGATAGCCCATCAATCCCGTTCGCCCATACAATCGGGATCTTGGTTTCCATGAATAGAACATTCCAAGATTATTTCGTCGACCATCGGATCTTCAATCGCTCTTAGATAAGAATGAAAGAATCCGAAATGATTATCCAACCAAAGAATCTATTCCAGAGGATAGGATCGAGTCCTCAACCATATACCTTGGCTTTGGATTTCCTTCGTCGCTGGATTAGAAAGACGTCAAAGTGAGAATAGACTTAAGTCTTGAGTCTTGAGTCTTAAGTCTTGAGTCTTGAGTCTTGGGTCTTGGTTCTCGAGAGAACAAAGTCTTCAGACTTTAAACTGACGGTCTCCGAACATCCAGACTTAGACTGAAAGAAACGTTTTGTCAGCTTCAAAATATTCTGGAAAGATTTCTCCAACAGTTTTTTAAGACTAGCAAACTGTTTCATGGAAAAAACCGCTTGACTTTTTGCGACCCCGTGAATTTTATGCAATTATCTAGTTGAAATATGACTTAGTGTCCTTGATGAAAGTTGTAGATGACATCTTGAGGAGTAACATAATAAAATTTGAGAAGAAACGGACAAGTATTGATCAGTGAAACGATTTTTATTTAAAAATATTAAATCTGGAAGCTGTTACCGAGGGTTATGGAAAGTTATGGTGATTATAGCTCTTTATCTATCATGAATCCGACTGCAAGTTCTTCACGAAAATTTTACCTCTAGGTTTTATCTATAACATATCGAAATTTCATAATTTTCTGAGTTCGTTTAGGGGTTATACCGAATTTGTCATTAAAACTGTGCAAGTGATGTTTGAAGTTTTGTGGCTGTGATGCACGGACCATTGCGATTTATACGAAATTTTCTTAACTTGGTGTTCTTCATAAAACTTTTTCCCCTAGACCTTGTTTATAACATGTTAAACTCTTGGAATTTATTAAGATCGTTTACTAATTTTTCCAGAATTTTAATTGGTGGAGTGCATTATGTTTTAGTTCGAAAACTGTTTTATTTCAAGAACAATTGAATTGCTCTATGAGTGGTGATGCCTTGAGTCGTCATTTATACAATGAATGCAGTGACATTTAGCATATCATATGACATCAAGAAAAATGAAATTGATGAGGCTTTGTAAGCTCATGGAAACTTATGATTGTATTGCATCGAATGTTATTTTCAAAGTGAGACATATATGTATATATTGTGATGTTAATGATACCGTCGGATGGCTGAGACGACTATGCCCCGGGAGTGTCGGGATGCCTAGAGGTGTGTGCCGGATGCTCGAAGGTGTGTCCCGAAGGTCTCGCGATGTCAGGTTGGGTGCGAGAGCCATGAGGGATGCAAATACTGATCCCTGGGGAAAAATGAGATCCTTTTGAATATCAAAGTGGGAAATAAAACATGCGCATGTGTGTGTATATGGCATGGTACATAAATTGTATATGAATTTGAGTTGGTACTATTTGGCATTGAAAACGTGGTCATTAAGGCATTGAATGGATCTTATGGAGATATATGCATGATTTCATAAATAATATGTGCATTTCACATGGAATTTTGGTTGTCTTACTTGTTGCATTATGTAGTTTGGTGGATCTTTTACTGTTGAGTGGTTGTACTCACCCCTTTTTGGGACTAACATTTCAGACTAGGAGATATGTCTCTGTCGCCAGTCACCCCCGGTACTTTCTATGGCATACCGACTGATGTCGAGTGCGAGTGTTCGTAGCATCATCACCCCAAGCTACGGGGGTTAGTTTTTGTTCGTGTGCAGGTTCTGGTTTTGTATGATGTTGGATTACTCGCTGGCCCTGTCGTTCAAGAGTTTTTTTTGTGCATGTTCGCCGTCATGGGATCATGCTGGGGATCCTGCCGTCGCCGTCGCCAGCTGATGGACTGAGTTAGGTGTGACTGAGTGCGATGGATGGAAGATGAAGCTTTTTGGACCACCGACATTGGATGATGGACTGATGTACATGATTGCTGTGGAGTCAGGTACTTTTGGTTATAGTCGAGTTTAGAAAAGCCTTGGCCTTTTGATGTACCGACTCATGATGTCCATCAAGTTATGTAAATAAAAGTGTTCGGCTCTAACTTATGTGTGTGTGTGTGTGTGTGTGTGTGTGTGTGTGTGTGTAATGCATTATTTTGTTTGAGTATGGGATAAGGAGGTTTTGAATATGCTTCCGCTACATGAACTGCGTTGGGACCAATTTAAATGATATAAACCCCAAGATCTTATGGACCCACTATAATTCTATGGTATTAGAGTGACATATTATTAGGGCAAAGGAAAGGTAAGCGAACTGTAGCAACCCTAGCGGATCGGGGGCTGTTTCGGGGGTGCCACAAGCTGGGCGTGAAGGTCCAGCCCCCACGGGCCCCTTTATATTATATAATTCTAGTTATCTGAAATAAGGTAAGAAAAAGGAAAATAAAAAATAAAATAAAAAACTTGATGGATGCAAATAAAAACTAAGACCTAGGTAATGCGAAAATCATTTTTGTTAGGGTGAAATTGGTCCCTAATTTTCTTATGCAATTTAATTCACAATACATAGCCAAATTTTAGGTGTTAATAGAACTAAATTAGCAAAAGTGCCATAGGCTTATGATTTTTTGGACAATTTTACAGTCGTGCATAGCACATACATGAAATGGTTAAAAATGTGAACAACATAGGTGATATCCGAGCACAAGTGTTGGGAACATATGAAGGCTACTGACTAGTTGTCAATAGACTGTCCTAATATGAGTCTCATTTGTGTCACCAAATTTGACATTTGTCTCAATTGAAGCGGCATCAACCTGCTATTACTACTTGTGGAAGAATAGTAGTGTTGTACTTAGCTTGCAAAGATTATAACCATATGAAGGCTACTGACTAGATGAATCAGAAGCAACTTCCAAGCCTCGAAAATAATTAAGTTTCTCAAGATCCTTCATTCTAAACTGTAGGTCAAGATACATAAAAACTTGACTTTTGACTCTTGAAATTTACAACATACTTGGGATCAATAAAACTAGGACTAAGTACATTAAACCAAATGCAAAGTAATTTAACTTGGACTCTAAATTCGTTCACTAGCTTGAGCGGCCCAATAGACATCTTAAAAGATCAACAAATATAAAGGAATTTGTCCAGAACAACCTCTAATTGCTTGGTTAGTCAATTAGTAGCCTTTGAGTTGACAATGAAATCGACAAGTGTCCAGTGAATTGATAACTTTCTTGCATAATCAACATTTTCAATTTGAACCCATCGAGTCAAAATCTAGCCAACATCAATTTGATGCTTCCAAATGTAAGAATTGAACATGATTAACTAACAAGATTTGAATTGAGCTTGCTAGTTAATCGATAGAGCTTGATACTCCCTTATTAAAAACTAGTTTGATTGTAGCTTCAACCTTAGAACCGGCCTTGCAAGTTCCAAGTTCAAAGTTTTTTAAGTAAAACTAGTCGGTTCATGGTGGAATTGGAATCGAACCGGTTAAGATCAGTTCCCCATTTTTGAAATTGAGAACCATACAACTTCGAAATGATCTTGAACCGGCTAGATAAAGTCAGTTCAAGCAAATTCCTAGGTTTCACTGGCTCAATTGAGAACTCGCTTGAGAAAACCAAAAAGAAAAACTGAATGCTTGCTGGAAGTTATAATCCAGGGCAGTCTCGCATTTTTTTTTTTTGGGTCAATAATACGATAGCTCTTCATTTACTTAGTGAAGTTCGGAGAAAATACATCAAGAACATCGGCGCATAATAAGTCAAATAAAGCTGTCGAGGGGTTAGTCACCCAATTTCTCGGATGATAATTTTGTCGATGAGCCTTTGCGACCCAGTCTGCGGGCCTATTTGCTTCTCTGCTGCAGTGGGCCAAGGTGAGGCCCGTGAACCTGTGTAGCTTTTCCTTGATCCAGTCCATGAGCGGCGTTACTTCCCAATTGAAGTCCTCGCCGAACTGAAGTGCCCACACGAGCAGAAGGCCGTTTGTGTGTACTTCTAGTTGTTCTTCAGTTCTATCGGATAGAAATTCTAGGGTTTCGAGGAGAGCCCTGGCCTCTGCTTGCTCTGCCGAAGCTGCTGCTACAATCTTGGAGAAGCCCTCAACAAGTCTACCCTGGGAGTCCCTACAGACACAGGCAACATCAGCTCTGTTCTCGGCTCCTCCCCTGTCTGCTTTGCCCCTGTTCTCATCCTCGTCCCGAAATTTGCTACATCCACCTTCGACATCAACTAAGGTATCGTCTTCGTCCCTTTTGACTGCAGATCTGGTTTCGTCTTCCCTTCTCTCCTCTCGCTCTCGCCTAGCAACGGGTGTCTCAGTGTTCCGATTATGATCTTCGTTGCTGCGGTTGTGTCCCTTGCAGACGCAGGAGGCGGCTTCTCTGTTCGGATCTTCGCCCACAATCTCTTCTTCGTCCCTGGATGCTCTGCGGACGCAAGCAGCAGTAGTTAATGTTTCTGCCCCGACCCTGTTAACAGCAGATCTAGTCCCGTATGTGCCCCTCTCCTCTCGCTCACGCCGAAGAAAGGAAGCATCTATGTTCAGTTTAAGCATGCTTGGTTTTGGGGGTTGCCACCTATTTGTGTGGGTCTCGCTTGCTGTCTTCTTTGCTGCAATTTTATTCCATGTTTCGAAATTTCTTTGTAATGCCTCTTATCTGAATAGGGTCTGCTTTGGGAAGAGGGGTTTTTGGGTGAAGATAAACCTGTTGCGGTCTTGCCATATGCTCCACATGGTAGTTGCGATCTGATTGAACTTTGAGGAGCTTTGTGGATCTTTTTTCCTCATGTACAGCCAGTCATCAATTCTTGTTAACCCTAATTTGGTTATTTTGATTTTTAGAGGAGTTGCTGTCCATATCTGAGCCGTCCAAGGGCATAACAGCAGCGTGTGTTCGATCGTCTCAGCTTCGTGTTTGCAGATGGGGCAAAGTGGGTCAGGTACTATTTTCCTTCGGTGAAGGTTGTCCATTGTAGGCAATGCATTTTGGCTGACATTCCAGAGAAATTGTTTTACTTTGGGTAATGTGTCTGAGTGCCAAACATGTTTCCATAGATCTGGCTTTGTTTGATGAGAGGATGTTGCTGTTGTAAGTGGTGGTTTGACTGCTCTATCTCTTGTTGTAAAATACCCACTCTTTACTGTATAAGACCCTGAATTGTTGTGCATCCATACTAATCTGTCCTCTGTTGTTGAGAGCCCAATAGGGATAGCAAGGATTTCCTGTACCCTGTTTTCATCAAACATCATTCGAAGTAAAGTTTCATTCCACGTGCCATTCCCCTGGTGTATGAGTGCACTGACTTTTCCTAGTTCATCTCTTGTAGTCGGGCCTCCAATTAGTTTGCTTTTCAGCCATTTATCCTCTCTTATCGAAATTTTCTGACCATTGCCAACAGACCAGATAACATCAGGTGCTATGGAATTTCTTCCCACTATAATGCTTCTCCATCCCCACGATGGTCGTGTTCCATTTCCCACTTGCCAAAATTCGCAGTGTGGATGGTATAGGCCCTTCATTAGTTTGCTTAATAGGGAGTTGGGTTGCTGTGAAATCCGCCATGCTTGCTTTCCTAACATGGCCTGGTTGAAAGCTGTTAAGTCTTTGAAGCCAAGGCCTCCTTCGTTTTTCCTGAGTTTCAATTTCTCCCATTTTCTCCAATGAATTCCAGCAGTATTTTTCCCATTTCTCCACCAAAAATTTGCAATCTTTTTCTCTATTGCTTTGCATATTGACACCGGTAGCTTGAATATAGACATTGCGTATTGTGGAATGGCCTGCACCACTAATTTAATCAATATCTCCTTACCTGCTCTTGTCAGCAAATGTTCCTTCCAACTTTCTAATTTCTTGTTGACTCGAGCTAAAATCTAGGCGAAAACATCTTTCTTTGAGCCTCCCCAATCCGAAGGAATTCCCAAGTATTTCACTGTTTTTTCTATTTCTGGGACCCTCAATTCTGCTGCCATATTTCTCCTTAAATTCATTGGGCAGTTCTTACTAAAGTAGATACCTGATTTATTCAGGTTTATGGCCTGTCCTAAAGCAAAACAATATTGGTGTAGTATTTCCGCCAAATTCTGACATTCCGTGATGTTACCATGTAGGAAGAAGATGGAATCATCCACGAATAACATGTGTGATAGAGTAGGACAGCCACTGTTTAGTTTAATTCCCTGGATTGTGCCATCAACTACTGCTGTTCGCATTAAATTTGACAGTACATCGGCCACTAGGATGAAAAGATATGGGGATAGAGGGTCCCTTTGACGAATTCCTCTTGTAGGTTGAAAGAAAGGTTGGGGCTCATCGTTAAAATTGACGCTAAAGGAGATCGTTGAAACACACTGTGTGACCCATTGCACCCACTTCTCGCTAAATCCCTTCTTGAGCAAGCATCCTCTAAGGAAATCCCATTCAATTCGGTCGTAAGCTTTTTGCATGTCAAGCTTTAGGACTGCTTGAAATTTGTTTTTCCTTACCCGAGTTCTCAGCTTATGAAGTACTTCTTGGACTATCAAAATATTGTCTTGTATTTGTCTTCCTCCCACGAAAGCACTTTGTTCTTCTGCTATAATCTGTGGCAGCACAGGTTTAAGTCGATTAGCCAACACTTTGGAAATTATTTTATAGACAAAATTGCAGAGGCTTATAGGCCGGAATTGTTCAAGTTTCTCTGGATTTGGGGTTTTGGGGATAAGTGTGATTTGGGTTTTGTTTAGCTCAGGATTTAGGTAGCCAGTCTCAAAGAACTTTTGCACTTCATTGAATATATCTTGGCTGATATGTGGCCAATGATCTTGATAAAATAGCCCATTAAGTCCATCGGGTCCAGGAGCTTTAGTAGCTCCTAGCTGTTGCATTGCCTCTGTAATTTCCCCAATTGTGACTGGTTTAACTAACTGTTGATTCATGCTTTCATCAACTGAGGTCGGGATTTGCTGAATTACAGGCTGGAAGTTGCGAGGCCCTACTGAGTTATACAAGTTTTTGAAGAAATTGGCGGTCATCTCCTTCAAAGATTGTTCCTCGTTCACCCATTCCTCATCAACGTTCTTTAGTAAGGTAATTCTGTTTCTGGATCTCCTTTGAATAGTTGATGCATGGAAAAATTTAGTATTCCTATCCCCCCACTTGAGCCAGGTAATTCTCGAGCGCATTCCCTAATACATCTCCTCTTGACTCCATAGCTTTTCTATTTCCTGGGTAATTTGCTTTGCTGTTTCACTTTCTTTGTCCTTCCCAACACTATTTGTCAATCTTTGCAACTCATTCCTCAGCATCTTAATTCTGATATTTGCATTTTCCATCCTGTTCTTGCTCCAATTCCCCAATTTTTAGGCCACAATCTGCAATTTTTTCCCCATATCTAGATTTAGGGGTTCAAATTCAGCCCATGTATTCTTTACAATTTGCCCACATTCTTCATTTGTTGACCAGAATGCTTCATATCTAAAAAACTTCCTTCTCCTTTTCTTTTTCGAGTTGAAAGATAGAATAAGGGGGCTGTGATCAGACCTTATGGCTAGTAATGCCGTGCATTCTGCGTTAGGGTGTGCTATCCTCCAATCTGAAGTACATAGAGCTTTGTCTAGACGTTTCTTGACCAGTTGTTCTCCTGTTCTGTTGTTTTTCTAGGTGAAGGCACAACCCTTACTCTCCAAGTCCATTAAAGAGCATCAAAATAGGAACTCCCTAAAAGTTGCCATCCGGTAAGATTCAGCTCTCTTTTTCCCTGCTTTTTCCCAATGATACCATATTTCGTTGAAATCCCCCATACAAAGCCAAGGTAAGTGATGTGTGGAACTTGTTTGATATAGGGCCTTCCATAGCATTACTCTATCTTCAAATTCATAAGGAGCGTGAACAAAAGTAATATGCATCTGCTGTTGAGTTTCTTGGAGAAAGCACTGAACATGAATATAGTTTTTTGAATAAGACTCAACGTTTAGCCCTACCTGCTCATTTCAGAATAGAGCTAATCCCCCTGCGATTCCTTCTAGATTCACCACAAAGCTGTTTTGAAATTTCAGCTTCCTTCTTATGCGATGCACCTTGAGTTCTTGATTTTTAGTCTCCATAATAAACATAATACTGGGCATGTTCTGGGTCGCTAGGACCCTTAATGCCTGAATTGTCAAGGGCGTGCCTAACCCCTGACAATTCCAGTACAATAGCTTCACGGATGAACCGGTGGCTTATTAGGGCTAGCCACCAAAGCCCACTGATTTGATTTCTCCACCACTTTTATAGGGGTTTCCACCAGCTGAGTATTGTCAAATTCTGGTGTTCTTGAGGATTGAGCTCCATACGGGCAAAATCTCTTGCCTTTCTTTGCATTTGAACCCTTTATACATATGGTTTTATGCCTTATCAGCCCCTTTTCCCCTGTTATATTCTGCTCCATCTCCATTTCTGCTTCCTTATATTGCTCCTCATATACTATAACTGATTCTTTATCGATGCAGCAACTCCCTCTTTTCGGTGGCCCTTTCTCCTCCCTAATGACCAGTGGAAGGTGCTGATTGGATTGGCTCATCTCCTGTGAGGTTAGTTGTTCTGCATGGCCCGGTTCACATATGGCTAGTATTTGGTTTGTGTTTCAATGTTGCTGATACGTGGCTGTTTCAAGTGCTGAATTTGTGGGTGTCTCAGGCACAATCTCATCGTCATCTAGTGGTAACTCCTGTTTGCCATAGAAGATCTTCCCATACGGGCTAAGATCACGAGCTTCCGCTCGTAGCCAATGACCGAACTGCCTGGTAAGTTTTCTGCTAGCCCCGAGGTTTCGTAGGGTATGTCTTTGCAATCCGAGGCATAATGCCCAATTTTTCCGCGTAAATAGCAATAGTTCGAGAGTCGTTCGTATTTAAACTCTACCCACAGCCTCTTATTCTCCAGATTAAGCAGAACTCCTGTCTTGAGGGGCATCTCCAGATTTATCTTAACTTTTGCCTTTCCAAACTTGGAGTTACTGTTGCCTTTTGTATCAAGTTTCACCTCAACTACTTCCCCCAGCTTTGCTGCGATAACTCTAATGAATTCATAAGTAGCTCTCCCCAGTGGTAGTCCATAGAAGTGCACCCAGAAGTCACAATATGTAAATTCATAACATAAATCAGGAGTATCGGGTTCGCATTGTTGTAAAACGAGTAAACTTCCAGAGAAAGACCATGGCCCCGAGTCTAAAACTCTTTGTTTATCAGCTTCAGACTGAAATGAGAAAGAAAAATATCCTGGTGCTAACACAGTACACGTTACATTCTCAACCTTCCATACTTCATTGTAGTAAAGAAGGCTGGAAAATTCACATGTGGTTTGGAATGTAGTTTCCGAACAGAGTTTTCCTGCAGCCAATTTTTCTGTGGAAATACCACCTTTAATTTCAACAACATCATCCTCATACCATAGATTATCAAGACTTTTACATAGTGCTGCCACTCGCCTTTCTTCATCATACTCACCTGCCATCTGTTTCAATCCAGGTCTGTAACACTTGTGGCACCATCAGAAGACAGGATAAATGCCCAGTACGATTGAAGGGAGCTCTGATGTGGTTATGGCTAATCGGTTTGGTGAGCGACTCTGACTGAGGGATTGCTATTGATATTCCAAGGCAGATAGGGTTTAGAAGGGCTGGGTTGTAGGGTTTTGTTCTTGGGGGGGCGAATCAACTCAGTGAGCAAAGGATATGGGGTGGGATGGGTTTTAGGGGTTTTAGGGTTTTGTTTTTTGGGAAGGATGTTTCATAAGCTCGATCATGAAAACGCTGGGGAGTGTAGGGTGTGCCATTGAAGGTGGAGAAGAATCTTACCTTGAAGAAAGCTGAAATCTACCCAGTCGGTGGGGAAGGACTCGCCATTCGGGTGAGAAAACTCGCCACACAAGAACGAGAGAAAACCGGCATAGGCGAGTTCCACAGCGATTAGGGATTAAAGGCGTCAAGATCTTGAAGAAAGCTGAAATCTACCCAGTCGGTAGGGAAGGACTCGCCATTCGGGAGAGAAACTCGCCACATAATTTGACAGACTTGCAGTCTCGTCATTCAAAAAGGCCACGAATGTACCCACGAGGGCCGCGCAATTGAGCCCATCCTTTTTCATCAATCCGATTTAATAGATACTTTTTTTTCGGTTTGAAGAGTTCGACAAAAACAAAATACATGGAAATATCCTTCGAAGGTCGGCGCTCGGAGAAGCATATTACCTAGGCCGCTGGAGAGTCGCTCGTCGCCACCTCGATCTTTTTGCATGGACAAAAATGGCAGATTGTCGAAAGACGAAGCTGTTGCAGAAATGGCGGTTCACTTCACAGCTCAGTAAAATCTTTCCAAGCCTCGGCCTTGCCGGGGCATGACCATGTCTGAAGTCCTCCTATCTCGTTCTGCTGGTAATGGCGACTCGAGATAATTTAGCTTCGAAGGGTCGTGATATTTAGGCTCGATGTGGAGGACGACGTCTGTCGGACGAGCGTGGCGTTTTGTCGGATGGAAGAACCTGAAGAAGAAGCACTCATTCTCGACGTTCCGTCGGACAACGACGAGCCGCCCGGACATCGTCGCTGCCAACATCTTGATCACGCAGCACGCGAGGGGTGGCCAGCTGGACGTCGCACGACGCCTGTTCGACGAAATGTCTGAAAGAACCGTTGTCTTTTGGAACACCCTTATCGCTGGTTATTCCCAGTGTGGTAGGTACGGGGAAGCTCTTAGCCTTGTCTCGAGCATGCATCGCGGCGGTGTGAAGATCAACGAGATCACTCTTTCTACAGTACTGAGCGTGTGCGCGAATTCTCGTGCATCGTATGATGGGAGGCAAATCCATCGCCTTGTTTCGAAATCGGGTTTTGAGGATTTTGAGTACGTAGGGAGTGCTTTGATGAATTTCTATGCTAATTGCCTTGAGATCAAAGAGGCGAAGCGGGTTTTCAAGGATTTTCGTGGTAGTAATGACTTGTTATGGAGTGTAATGCTTGCGGGCTATGTGCATTGTGATCTTATGGACGATGCTTTTGCTCTTTTCATGGAGATGCCTGAAAGAGGCATTGTTGCATGGACAACGTTGATTTCTGGATTTGCAAAGCGGGTCGATGGCTGTGAGAAGGCTCTTGAGTTGTTTCGGTGGCTAAGAAAGACTAATGAGGTGGCACCTAATGAGTTTACTTTCGATTGTGTTTTGAGGACCTGTGGTAGACTCAAGGCTCAGAGTGTAGGGAGAGTTGTACATGGTCTTGTGGTAAAATCAGGGTATGAGTGTGACCAATCTACTGGCAGTGCAATTATTGAATTTTACTGTGAAAGTGAAGCGATTGATGAAGCAAGGAAGGTTTATGAAAAGATGTCGCAACCAAGTTTAAACGCTTCATGTAACTTAATGATTAAAGGGTATGCTATGAATGATTGAGTTGCGGATTCAAAAAGCTCATTTGAGAAGATGCCTATGAAAACATTTTTTTTTTTTTTTGGTAAGGTAAGTAGTACCATGATTTCTGTGCAGGACTGGTGAAATTGAGAAGGCATTGGAGCTTTTCGAAGAAGTAAAGGGGGAAAGAAACTCAGTCACATGGAGCTCAATGACATCTGGTTATATTCAGAATAGTACGCATGAGGAAGCATTCAAATCATATGTAGGACCAGATCAACTTTCTCAGCTTTGCTGCATGCTTGTTCATCTCTTGGATCTCTTCAACTAGGTTGACAACTTCAAGAACAGTTGCTTAAAGTAGGGGTGTCAAAAACCGAACCGAAAACCGAACTGAACCGAAAGATTCGGTTTTTTCGGTTCGATTTACATTAAAAACCGAAATTTTTTTTATCGGTTTGGTTTTTATTAGTTAACCGAACCGAACTGAATCAACAAACTGATAAGAACTTATTTCTTGGAAACGAAAAATATATACAACAGAAAAACAAAACGAAAAAAAAAAAAAAACAAATGCAAAAACCAAAATTTAAAAGCTGAAAACCAAAAACCGAAAAACCGAACCGAACTGAATCGAAATTTCAGTTCGGTTCGTATTCGGTTCGGGTCTCATTCGGTTCGGTTCGGAAGTTTTTCCTAACGGTTTGGTTCGGTTCGGTTTTTCAAAAAAACCGAACCGAACCGAACCGTTGACACCCCTAGCTTAAAGCATCATTTGAGTCAAACGTTTGTGTAGGAACATCACTTATTGACATGTATTCAAGATGTGCATGGATGGATAATGCTCGTGTATCATTTGCCAGCATATCCTCATCCAATGTTGCTGCTTGGACTGCTCTTATCAATGGATATGCACATCATAGGCTTGGCCCTGAGGTAATCCTTCTCTTTGAGCAGATGTTGCAGCAAGGGGTGAACCCTAACGCAGCTACTTTTGTTGGAATTTTAGCTGCTTGTGGCCATTCTGGTCTGGTTGACATGGGAATGAATTTTTTCCACACAATGAAAGATTATGGATTAAAACCCAACCTGGGGCATTATGCATGAGTTGTGGATCTTCTTGGTCGAACGGGTTATCTGAAGGAAGCAGAAGAGTTTATAAAAGAGATGCCAATTGAAGCTAATGGGGTCATTTGGGGAGCCCTGCTTAGTTCATGTTGGTTCTCTGGAGATGTGGAAATGGGTAAAGAGGGCAGATGAGAAGATGTTTAGTGTAGATCCTAAAACAGTCTGCTTATGTTATTCTTTCCAACATTTATGCATTGTCGGGAAGATGGAAGGAGAAATGGAAGATGAGGGAGCACTTAAGAGGTTTGGAAGTGAAAAAGGATCCTGGGCGAACCTGGATTGAACTCAATAGCAAGGTTCATGTATTCTCTGTGGAAGATAGAATACACCCACAATGTAATGTGATTTATTCTGCATTGGAGCAGATAACAGCAAATGTCAACTTGTTTGTGAATCTTGGTTTTGCTTAATGACCAACTCATAAGAGTCACCAGTGGATACTCTGTGACCTTGCACATTAGCTTTCTGAAATGTTTATCCAGTGATGAAGAGTGTCACCAGGCTATTGCTGAATCCAACACAAACTGGCTATGCTTAAATTTTGATTGTCAGTCTCTCTCTTCTTAGGCTGCATGTCTTATTGCAGCATTTTACCTAGAGCACTCGCTGCAGTAGGACAAGCTAGACAGAGTTATCCTCGAATATAGCAGCTATTCTGTGAAGCCAGTATAATCCGTTCAGGAAACATTTATTAGGAGCATTTCATAGGATAGTCAACTATTGCTTTTAGTTGGAAATTCTTTAGAAGTGCCATTACAGAGTGAACCAGTTGCATCCAAAAAGTATTGGAAAAATGAAAATGTGCTGCCAGAAGTATGCGACCATATGCTATTGCCAATTCCTGACCACAAAAGAAATGAAAAAGAAAAATGAATCCATCCTTTTTCACCCGCTCCTGTACTCTTCTTTTTGGCTTCTCATTAGTTTTACTTGCTCCTTTCCGTTTTATTTCTTAATTTTTGGAGCAGTTAGTCTTTTATGATACCATTTAAAGCTCTACATGGTTTATGGACTTGATGGGAGTTTCTCACATGATGGCAGGAGGCTCACCAGCAGCTTGTAGGGGAAAAGATGCCTATTTTTGCAACCCATCCTAAAAAATATTTTGACCCTTCTCAGTTTCTGTTTCACAAAGGAATTAGCTGAGTGCTGCAACAAGAGAGGTATATTTTCTTCACTTGTTCTTTGCATGCCTTTTTGGTGTCAATTGTTGCGAAATCACTTCAATCTGGTGAGATTTACTCCCTCATCAGTTATGTGGGACAAAATTTCTATTTTTGTTCTTTTCTTATATGCCTTTTCACTGTCTGTTCATCCAGTTGTTTGTGATTAGAAAATTGGCCTAGAAAGATGGTTTTCTGTCCAAGAGCCAAAGCAACTTTATACTGTCTGCTGAGATGCTTTCATCCACTATCTGTTTCATCATTAAAAACCCTGCTCGAGGGTGTGACAAGCATTACCCTTGCCCCTGCACCTACTATACCTCCGGAACTATGCAAGAAACTAAACACTGTTTGATCTACAGTGAGAACCGACTGGTGTTCTTGTTGAGCTGTAAATAGATATTATATTGCTGTAAATACATAGGATTTTTTAGGAGGTTTTTTATTCTGATTTGATTCTGATCAAATCCCACACATCATGGGATTATAGTTGTTAACCCACAAATCGTGGGATTTTAGTTTTTCTCCTTTTTTAAATTTCTTTCCTTTATTTTTGTTTGTTAGGATTTATCTGTGTATTAGCCTATAAATACAGCATTGTAAAGCACCAGAAGATATGAATGAGAATAACAATTTCTCTCCATCTAAAATTTCACATGGTATTAGAGCTCTAGGCTAGATTCCTGAATTTAAAATTGCAGTTTTTATTGCTGCGTTTTTTTTTTTTCGCCTTCGTTGCTGTCTATTATTCTCCAGAAACAGATTTCTGGATTTCAATTGCAGTCTTCATTGCTGCACTATTGCCCTTGTTCTCTTCTTAACATTCACTCTCCAAAATGGCCACATCCAAAGCCACAAATCCTACCATGAACCAATCTGAGGAGGTCGCCTCAACACACATGACAGGTGATCTTCAGAATATCAGGCCAACATATAGATTGAATGAGAAGAACTACCTCAAGTGGTCACAATTTGTCAAGACATATCTGAAGGGGAAAGGAAAACTCAGCCATTTACTTGGGATAGGACCCGAGAAAGGAGATCCTGATTTTGATGCGTGGGATGAGGCTGATTCCATGATCATGTCATGGTTATGGAATTCCATGGAACCAACCATAAGTGACACTTGTATGTTTCTACCAACCGCAAAGGAGATCTGGGATTCCGTTCGACGGACGTACTCAAAGGCTCGTGATGCAGCCCAAGTGTATGAAATTAAGGTGAAAACCAGTGGGACAAAGCAAGGAGGTAAGACTGTTACCGAGTATGCTAATTCTCTGCAGAACCTATGGCAAGAACTCGATCATTATCGAGTATTTCAGATGCGGTGTCCAGATGATGCGGCTATTCTAAAGAGTTTTATTGAAAAGGATCGTGTCTACGATTTCTTAGCCGGGCTTAATTCTGAATTTGATCAAGTCAGAATTCAAATACTTGGCAAGGAGGAAGTGCCATCATTGGAGGAAACGATTTCCTTGATTCGAGCGGAAGAAAGCCGTCGATCCGTCATGCTAGAACCACAAGCTGTAGAAGGGTCAGCCTTTACAACTAGAAAGGTTGATGAAAAGGGTGACTTGCCAAGGAAAGACAATCGGGACAGCTTGTGGTGTGTCTACTGCAAGAAGCCCAGACATACAAAAGAACAATGCTGTAACTCCCCCCAAGTCCGAGTGTTTTATGAACATTGTATGATCTCCCTGGCTTTGTTTATACCCGGATGCCTTCATGGCTCTAGCAAACCTTCAAACCAGGCTCTAGGTGATTGTTTGAGCCCGTCTAATGCTTTCTTAAGTCTACAAACCTTTTCTGTTGTTTCCTTTCCTTCAAAACCAGGTGGGATGCTCATGTAGATTTCCTTTTCCAAATCTCCGTGTAAAAACGCATTCTTTACATCATACTGTTGAAGTTCCCAATCAAAATGAGCAGCTAAAGAAAATAAAATTCTTACAGTATTCATTTTAGCCACCGGTGCAAATGTCTCCTGGTAATCCACTCCATATGTTTGAGTGTAACCCTTCGCAACCAATCTTGCCTTGTACCTCTCCAGAGAGCCATCTGCCTTGTACTTTACAGTGAATACCCACTTGCAACCAACTAGATTTTTCCCCCTTGGCCTGTCAACAATTTCCCATGTTTTATTTATTTTTGAGTGCTTCCATCTCTTCTTTCATGGCATTCCTCCATTCCTCTTTTGACAGCGCTTCAGACAAGGTGTTAGGAACAGCAATTGTGTTTAAACTCACAATAAAATTTCTGTATGATGATGATAACCTATCAAGTGACACATAATTTGATAGTGGATATACCGGTTTCTTGGTACACTCTCTTGTCCCTTTTCTTACAGCAATAGGTAAATCAAGATCACTCTCAGGTGTATTACTAAGCTGTTCATCCAAAGGAGATTCAGAACTTACTGTTTTTTCATTGACAGTACCCGGAGTGGTATTTTGGACCTGCTCTTGTGTTGGAACGGCTGTCCTCCTTGAATACACCTGAGAAAATCTCTTAGAATCATAAATATGAGTTGGACTAGTGGGAATAGGAACAGAGACAGGTTGGTATGTGGGACTAGTTGACGAGTTTTGGTTGATAGGGACATTAGATGATAAATCTAAGTTATCAATGACACCAAGGTCCTTATCTTCCATGACTGAAAAATCCCCTTGAAGATAAGATTGTGAGAAATAGGGTTTATTTTCAACAAAAGTGACATTGCGAGAGAGATAGAATTTTTAGAAGGAGGATGGTAACATTTATAGCCTTTTTGTGTTTGTGAGTAACCAAGAAATACACATTTGATTGCACGAGGATCTAACTTTCCTCGTTGATGATGATGAATGTGGACATAGGAAGTGCAACCAAAGACTCGAGGTGTAAGACCATTAGATGTACGAAGGTGAGGATAGAACTGAGAAAAAACTTCCATAGGGGTTTTGTGGTCTAATGTACGTGAGGGTAGTCTATTGATCATGTGTGTAGCTGTAAGAACAACTTTTCCCCAATATGCTTTAGGAACTTGTCCGTGAAACAATAAGGCACGAGTTGTGTTAAGGAGATGGCCATTTTTCCTTTCAGCAACCCCGTTTTGTTGTGGTGTATTCACACAAGATGACTCATGGATAAGATGACTCATGGATAATGCCTTTCTTTTGAAAATAAGGGGACAACACTTGATTAAAGTATTCTCTACCATTATCCGACCGAAAGACCTTGATCTTGACCCCAAATTGAGTTTGAATCATGGAATGAAACGAAGGAATAATGTTACTCACATCAGATTTATGTTTGAGTAAGAAAGTCCACGTGATCCTAGAGCAATCATCAATTAGAGTGACAAACTAGCGAGCTCCGAGAGATGTTTGGAATCGTGGAAGGTCCCCGAGATGTCACCGTGGATTAAGTCAAAAGGATTAGAACTACGGTGATTGCTAATAGGAAATGGTACATGATTATGTTTGGCTAATTCACAAACATCACAATGGAAGTCTTTAATATTCAGATCTTTAAACAAGGATGGAAACATAATGCTCAAGACTTGAAAGGACGGATGACCAAAACGAAAATGATGAAGCCAAATTGCTTCTTTATTTGAAGTACTAAGAAATGACATAGACAGATTATTCATGATTCTTCTTGTAGTGAGAGGTGTCTCAAGGTAGTACAGCCCATTTTGTTCCTTAGCAAGTCCAATCCTCCTCTCCGAGTCCCGATCCTTAAAAATACAGTAAGATGGGTAAAAAATAGCTTGACAATGAAGATCTTTTGTGAGTTTCTGTATTGAGATAAGATTGGGAGATCATACAATGTTCATAAAACACTCGGACTTGGGGGGAGTTACAGCATTGTTGGTGTATGTTGATGACATAATAGTCACAGGCAACGATGAAAGGGAGAAACAGTGGCTGAAACAGTGCTTGATTAAGGAATTTGAAATAAAGGAGTTAGGGAAGCTACGGTATTTTCTGGGAATTGAGGTTTCGTACTCGAGGCAAGGGGTCCTTATTTCACAACGAAAGTATGTGACGGATCTTTTGGAAGAAACTGGGAAGCTTGGTTGTAAACCAGTAGCTACTCCAATTGAACCAAACCAAAGGCTAACAGAAGCAAAAGAGGAGGCAGTAGTGGATCGAGAAATGTATCAGCGATTAGTGGGAAAGTTAATTTATCTTACTCATACCCGACCAGATATCTCCTATGCTGTCAGCTTGATTAGTCAATTCATGCATAATCCAAATGAATCACATCTATAAGCTGTTCATCGAGTCCTACACTACTTAAAAGGTAGTCCAGGAAAGGGAATACTTTTCAAGAGAAGCCCAAATCTCAAGCTCGAGGCTTATACAGATGCTGATTATGCAGGCTCAATAGTTGATAGGAGGTCTACAACTGGTTATTGTACCTTCCTTGGAGGTAATTTGGTAACTTGGAGGAGTAAAAAACAAAATGTGGTGGCAATATCAAGTGCAGAATCTGAGTTTAGGGCAGCGGCTCAAGGAATATGTGAGTTATTATGGATTAAGATCATTCTTGATGACTTGAAGATTGAGTGGCAAAGTCCTATGAAGTTATTTTGTGACAATAAGTCTGCAATTAATATTGCTCATAATCCTGTGCAGCATGACAGGACAAAACATATTGAGATTGATAGGCACTTCATCAAGGAGAAACTTGAAGAAGGGTTGATTTGTTTGTCTTATGTTCCTTCAGGACAGCAAGTGGCGGATGTCTTGACCAAAGGGCTTAATGGTGGAAGTTTTCATGAGCTAATTTCCAAGCTGGGAATGGAAGATATCTATTCACCAGCTTGAGGGGGAGTGTTGAGCTGTAAATAGATATTATATTGCTGTAAATACATAGGATTTTTTAGGAGGTTTTTTATTCTGATTTGATTCTGATCAAATCCCACACATCATGGGATTATAGTTGTTAACCCACAAATCGTGGGATTTTAGTTTTTCTCCTTTTTTAAATTTCTTTCCTTTATTTTTGTTTGTTAGGATTTATCTGTGTATTAGCCTATAAATACAGCATTGTAAAGCACCAGAAGATATGAATGAGAATAACAATTTCTCTCCATCTAAAATTTCACAGTTCTGTTAAGGGTAGCTTGGGTTTTTTGCAGTTTAACATTAAATTATGTTGGTTTTTCTCTGTTTTTTAACCATGGCTTCATTTTTTGCATAGTTGGTTGCTTATCCATTGGATAAGGTCTTCTTGATTTAGGCTCTGCTGTACTGTGGTGGAAATAAACTTTGAATATCACGAGCCTTCTTTTTCCCTGTCTTCTTATCCTTTTTGTTGTCTTGTTGTTTCTTAAGGTTAATAGTTAATGTGAGTTCAGCCTTTTCCTGGTTTTTATGTCTGTTTTTCGGTCAAGGTTGCCCAGAAGTAAAAATATTTTGATAATAATAAAACACTGTGGAGGACTCCTATCTTTCCGTTCCAATCTTCCTCTTGATGGACTAATGCATCATACTTTATTATACTGTAGTGTGCCGCACCCATTCTTTGTCATTATCATGGTTCAGTAGCCCTAAATGGAATTTTTGTGCATCGCTATAATTTTTCACGTTGATCTTTCCATTGCCTGTTCATTTTTTATTTTTGGTCTTTTGCATAGAACCCTTTTCACATTACTTTCACCATATATTCTTCAAATCTATGAATTGGTCTCCGGGACGTGTCCACATATTGTCTGCATTTGTGCAAAAAAAAAAAAAATTTTAAACTTCTAATGTGTTAATAGGAACAAAAAAAAGCATCATGTTTCTTCAAAGTGGATAATCTTGGCTTTGCGGCCGTAAGTAGTATAATCCAAACATGTAGTTTGATTTCTGTTATTATTTCCAGTCGGATAGTTGGAGTATCTTGCTGGAGTGGCTTGCATGAAATTTGATGAGACTTCATCTAATGAAGCATCTAATTAAGCTAGGCAGCACTGGCATCAGAGTATACTGAGAAATCACCTACATCCTCCCCTGCATGCAAAAAAGTAAACACAAAACTTGGGTGAGTTGCTATCTTCCTCCCATCCTTTGCATTGTCTTTTTTTTGTAGTTATATGTTGCTGGGAGGTAAAGTCCATTTGCTGCGTGGAACATCCTGAAGATCAAAAGCTTGCAAAATGTAATTGCTGTGGTCTCACTAGTCAAAGATCCCATAATATGATAGCATCGAATGAATTGGGGGTGGTGGTCTGTTTTGCCGATGCCAGTGCAAGAGGTATCATTGTTAAGCTCGTTTGGCAGTTTTCTTTTGCAAGTATTATGATAAAAGCTCTTTCTAGCTGCTTTGTCGATATTGTGTATAAGTTATCCGTGCACTCGGCAAACACCAATTGTTTTTATCTTGATGTTGTTGAGAAATAATTTAGCCAAGGAAGCTTTTCTCTGTTGCAGATTCTTGATTTTGGAGTGATGATTGAGCTGCTAGTACGTAAATTGAGAATCTTTGCTCTGAGGTTGCCAACCTGTAGATTATATGTAAATTTGGCAACCATGACTGCTGGGAAATTTTTTAGAACAATTCAGCAAACTTTTGTTTTTTGGCCTCAACAGAAGAGAACTTGTACCTGCACTGGCCCATCAATCTGCATCATTAACTTAAACGAACTTTCAAATTTCTTCTTTTGTTATCTTGGATAGCTTTTTTGAAGGCTAAAAGACAGTGGATTATACTATTTTTGTGGGATTAAGGGCTCCTGCGATAGATAGCGACACTCTTTCCCTAATAAATGGGAATTGGTTTCATATGTTTTGAATCAATTTGTTTGCACATCATCACCTAGTCTTTCAAGTTCTCTGAGCATCATGAGGCCTCCAATATTGAGGTGAACATTTCGCATGGCAGGCTTGCATTTTCCTTCTCTCACCGTAATGCTTGTGGTTTCAATTGCTGTTGTAGTTAAATTTACAATAGTTAGCTTATGCTTGAATTTAGAACTGTTATTTTGGTTGCAGAGGTATAATGCACATTGACTTGTTTACATCGATCTAGGTTTTAATCACCTCAAATCCTTTGATCTATGTGCCCTACTCGAAAATCCATTGGAATGCAACATACTACCTAGGCTAGCTCTTTGTTAGTGATGGATCTTGTATGGAAAAATAATGATTAGCAGGCTTTCATGGGTCAAGATGATTATGCTATGACTCCGCAGCCGGCTGGCCAAATGTCGGCATAGGACGAGAAATATCACTAGTCCTAGCCAACTATACTTTCTCTGTCTGTCTTTTATGGCATTTTGTTTTCATGGACATTCAAATTTTTGCAAGGAAATGTTGATCACTTCCAACTATAATTTCGTCGTTTGTCACTTTTTTTCCCTTAATTTACACGCCAACTCATGATCAGCCAATCTCATATGAGTTTCTCTAATTGAAGCTGACAAGTTTTCCTGCTCCAGTTTCCCGCTGGGAAAACATCATCTTGAGCAGTGAGGTTGACTTTTTGGGACACTTCTTACTACATGCAGCAGATTATGCCTCTTGGTACATATTTTAAAGCACATTGACAAGAAACAGAAGGATAAGCTGTCCTATCCTAACAACGTATCTACCGAAAATCATAGGAGTTAAAAGTTTGAGTATTTCTCAATTTCATGTCAATTCTCCGGCTGATCGTTGTGATGATAAAGCTAGACAGATGAATTGACATGAGAAGATTACAGTAGGTACTTTATGCACCAAAAGTTACTTCAAATTTTAAAGTATATGCCAATACAACCTCAAACTGGATATTATCATATCTTTGTGCCCTTTCAACAAGGATAGACGGAAAGAAATTCAATTCACAAAATGCTAAAAAATCCTTTCTCTTTAAAGCGAATTCTTGTTTTAAAGAACATGCATATATTTGAATGCTTCTGTTTATTTAGGCTGGAATCAGTTGGGAAGAAGAAAATGGTGCCAGCTACAAGGCTGTTTGTTGATTGAGCATTATGTCCAAGTAAAGCAAGCCACTTAACTTGATTTTCCAGACCCGATCAGTTTGAGAGGAATCAGCACATAAAACAGAAAGCACTAAGCTAAAGGACTTTATCAACCTACCTCTTGGACTAACACCTGCTTCATTGCTGCTGAAAGTATGTGATGACTTGACTTGTAGTCCTGTTTAGCACAGATAATAACACTTTGAGAACTATATAATTAACGATTACATAGCATGCGAAAGTATTAGGACATGTGATTCACAACCCTTGCCTTGAAGTTGACATAATCATGAATTGGAGGATCAAAACTATACATGTTAAATGGGTGGGTCGGGTCGGGTCGGGTCGGGTTTGGGTCGGGTTTGGGTCGGGTCATAAATGGTCTGACCCAAATCAACCCATTTAACCTATTTATGATCCATTTATTGTAGTGCAAATTTTTTGACCCATACTTGACCCGACCCATACCCAACCAATACCCGACTCATTTAACGAAACCTAAAAAAACTTATATATATTTTAAAATGGTATTGATAACATGATTTTATACAATACAAATTTAATAGATAATTTTTATAATTTTAAAATAATAATAATAATAATAATTTTTTAAAATTAAAATTTTAATTATTTTTAAAATTTTTATTTTTCTCTTTTCTCTTTTCTTTTTCTTCTTCCTCTTCTTTGGCTGGCCGTTGGCCACGACGATGGCCGACGATCCGGGCACGGAAGCGGCGCTCGCGAGCGGCTCACTCGGCTTGCCGACGCCGGCGAGCTTGAGCTCACCCCTCTCCAAATCTAGTGAGGCTGGAGCCTCACCCGACGTCGGCGAGTTTGAGTCTCGCCTGATCGGCGAGGCTCGGGCCTCAACGGACGTCGACGAGGCCTTCGCCTCGCCAGATACGACGAGGTCGAGGCTCGTCGGCGTTGGGCGAGCTCGAGCTCGCCCCTTGCTAGATCTGGTGAGTTTGAGGCTCGCCGGCGTTGGGCGAGCTTGAGCTTGCCCCTCGCTAGATTTGGCGAGGCTGGAGCCTTGCCCGACGCTGGTGAGTTTGCGTCTCACCAGATGCCGGCGAGCTCAAGGCTCGCCTGGCCGGTCGCCGACCATCATTGTGCCGGCGATCGGAGGAAGAAGAAAGAAAAAAAATAATTATAATTTCGGTTTTTATAAAAAAAAAATTGTAAAGTTAAAGAGAAGAGAAAGAGATAGTGAGGTTTTGAGTGAAAATAAATGGGTTGATAAATGAGTCATAGACGGATCAGAGAACTGACCCATTTAAAACTCATATATCTTAATCTTGACCTATTAAAACTCATTATGGATGCTTTATGAAATAAAGCTTGACCCATTAATGACCCATTTAACCATAAATGGGTCCATAAATGGGTTGCACAACCCATTTAACAACTCTAATCAAAACCAAGTGAAGAGGAATCAGAGATATCTTCCTGTTTCAGGTTACCTGGTGGGCCGGAATTTGTGTTCTTATATCTTATAAAATAAGACGTCATTGTTCAGATCATTCTTCTCCTTCTCTGACAATAAGTGCATAGCCATTTGAGAAGAGTCCAAAATCCTATTAAAGACCATAGCGTCAAAGCAACAAGGAATCAGTACTTGCATTGAAGTTGTTCTTTGCAAGTTGTGGTAGCTGTCACGCTGTATAAGTACTAGCAGTTGTGGGAATTGTGAGGGGGTCGTAATTCATGTTATGTTATGATATTAGTAGGGGTGTGCAAAATACCTGTGAACCGCCCGGACCGCTTGAAACCGGACCGGAATCGCCCGGAATCGGCGGTTCTTGAGAGAACCGGTCCGGTTCCTAGTTCCATGGGCGGATTCGCCCGCCCGCCCACCTGGATCGGACCGGAACTTTTTTAATATTAAAAAAGAAATATATTAAACGAAACCCTACATTTGCGTCTCATCTCTTCGTCTTCGGTTTCATCGTCTTCGGTTCTCTCTCTCAGTCTCTTCCTCAATCTCTTCTCTTCGTCTTCGATTCCTCCCCAAGCGTCGACGCCGCCGCTGCTCCTCCTCCACCGCTGTCCACCCCCTCGCGTCGGTTGCCAATCGCCACAGCCGCTGCTCCTTCACCTCTGCTGTCCGCCCCCTCACTCAGTCTCTTCGTCTTCGATTCTTCCCCGAGCGTCGACGCCGCCGCCGTTGCTCCTCCTTCGTCATTGTTCGCCCCCTCACGCCGGTCGCCACCCGCCACAGCCGCTGCTCCTCTGCCTTCGTTGTCCGCCCCCTCACTCAGTCTCTTTGTCTTCGATTCCTCCCCGAGCGTTGACGCCGCCGCCGCTGCTCCTTCGCCGCTGTTGTCCGCCCCCTCACGCTGGTCGCCACCCGCCACAGCCGCTGCTCCTCCACCTCTGTTGTCCATCTTGATTGAGCCCCCTTTTCCGTCACTCAACAAGGTATGATTATCGGCTTCCAGCTTGCCTCTCGATTCATCGTCCGCTTGTGAACTTGTACTTCGATTCGATTACCCAATAGGTTGGAACGTAGTGAAGTTCGAGTCTTTGTTTTGGGAATCGATCGCTATTCATCTTGGTGCTTTGTCTTCAATGGTGCTCATGCTTGAATTTGCAGAATCTTGGGTTGCTTTTCCCTTTTGCTGTGTTTTTTGATTTTTTGTATATCTGATCGTTGGTAAATTCTATGCTTAGGGTCGTGGGAAAATGTCGTACTCACAAGATTGCACTTTTGGCTATTGTTTATTTAACTTGTGTTGGCTTGAACACAGGCACATGGAGCTTGTGATTTCTTTCAATGGACAGATTTTCTAGCAGAAAATGTGGCCCCCAAAGATGTTGCGACTTCTGTTGTTGCACCTCCGGAAGTCATGGAAATTGAGTCGACAATGGCAGATGTTTGTGAAGATTACGAGGTAGATCCATTATCGATGATGGATAGTGGAGAGATTCAAGGAGTCATTTGCAAATTCTCTGCACCGGAACGTGATGTGAGGGGTTTGGAGAGTGAGAGTTTAACTCCCGAGGGCGATTTGGATACTCAAGAGTTGACTGTGGAGAATGTGGATTTGGGGGAGTCTACTCCGGAGCAAATGCAGCTTGTTTCCTGTCTAACATCTCCAGCTAGTCTCAGACAACAAAAATACTTGAGGCGGATATCAGCTGCTAGTGGCATGCTTACTGGAAGTAGAGGTACCCTATGAGTCATCTTGAGGGTTTTTTCCCCCACCGCACTTAGTTTTTTTTTTGCCATTCACGTGTAGCTAACTGTTATTTAATGTTGAGCAATCATCTATTAATTATTGTTTTAGTTTTTGGAGATTGGAACTTGGAAACCAAAATTGTTTCGCGATCGTTCTATGTTGAAAACTCGACCATAGACCTCATTCCCTCTTTCCCAACTCATAGACCCGACCGTTCTATGTTGAAAACCAAAATTGTTTCGCGTCAAGATTGGTTCCATGAATCCACCCGGGAACCGGACCGGATCGGCGGTCCAGTTCCCAGGTGGATCCATGCAACAAATGGGTGGATCCCGGTTTCAATTTTTCGGAACCGGTTCTTAGCGGGCGGTTCCCAATTTTAGGTCGGGAACCGGCCGCTTGGACCATGCACACCCCTAGATATTAGAGTCAGTTATATGTCATTTCACATCCTCACTAAAATGTTTCAACATGATTACGTGTTTTCAATACAAAATGGATTAAAATGTGTAAACTCATGTCAATTTCGAGTCAAAATGTGCCATGTCATGCTAAGAATGGGTTTCTCTCATTAAATTCGTTTTGTGTAAGGTTTCTTGCCTCTTCTTGTGTTTAGAATTGCCAACCTTTGGGACGCTTGGCCAAGGACTATTTCTGGTGAGAACTACAAGATGACAGCAACAACCGTCTTGCATGTGGGGAAATATGGAAAAGCCACTCTTTTCATTCTAATTTTTTTTTTCCTTAGTTTTGTTTCCCCTCAATCCCATATGGAGCAATTCCCGCGTAAGGTTACATGGATTTACAAACAGATTGAGGGGATACCACATGCTCTGCTAGGACCAAAAGCTGGTATGGAAAAGTTTTCGTGAAATTGTGCTCTTGTCCAAATTAGAATTTTCGAACAAATAATAAAAATCATTTGGATCTAAAATAAAGAGCACACTGATCTCACAGCTAGGTTTAAAATGAAGCCATAATAATTTCAGCAGGTATGTATGAAAACGTAAGCAATATCCTCGTGCAAATCTGAAAGGACCAAAAAATGAAGCTGATCATTTGAGACTATATCCAACCACCATGATAGAGAAATTTAATGAATTCTTATCTAAGTTATTACAAATCTCGGTTGTGTTAAACTAAAATCAACAATAGACAAAAATAATTGATGGGATATCATCAATATGAATAATTCTTGCGTGAATGGTGGTTATAATTCAGGTTTTGATGTTGGTCTTTGATGTAATACGCCTCTACTTACTCTTTGCTAATGACACTATTGTTTTACTCAGCGGCAATGCTGATCATTTACTGAACCTTAAATGTCCTGTTCTTCGCTTTGAAAATGTTTCTGGCCTTAAGATTGATAAGTGAAGTCGTGCGAGTGGGACATTGTTGTAAAGTTGAGAGCCTTCCTCTGAAATTTCTTTTTTCTCCCTTAGGGCGGTCCTTTTAGAAGTGTGAGAGTGGAATGGCAATCTCAAAACAATAGAAATTCGTCAGACTAGCTGAAAGAGGGCCTGTCTCATGAAAAGTTGTCACGTCCCGAACCCCGAGTATGTGAACATCCCTCGGTGGTCAATTAAAAATGCGACGTCCTAGGATGTGCCGCTGACCCATTCATTTTTATCTTTCGATTATACGCATACGTAAACGAATTAAATAAACACCCAGTCAATCAACAGAGATAGGATAGTAAAACACAACCACATGCGACGTCCTAAGGAGTTTAATATGTACAGGCCTACCACAAAAGAAACTCCTATGACCTACAAGCAAAGGGTCAAAAGGTCAGGGCTAACTTCTAATTGCATGAACTCCCAGCATCCGCTCTAGTACCTAGGTGTGAAGTTGTGCATAGCGTCAGGTGGTTCCGGCTCCCTAGGCCCCTCCGGCTCGGAATCTGGATTCACCACGACACCGTCAGGAATGTCGATATCCATGAGTCACAAACTTGCCCATCCACATTTCCGACGGGCAGTCCATCAAAACCCTGAAGAGGACCAACTCGACCACCGTTCGCCTCCGTAATAAATCATGCTTTGAAGCGGTGAGGCACCACATGCACAAAGCCCTCATCGACCCACACTGTCGTAACCACTAACTCGTGAGAACAGTTGGTCCCGGAGATAGGATATAGAGTAGTCTTTACCTCCATATCCCAAGGAACCCCAAAACGCATGAGGTGACGCTCCATACTACGGACCTGGAAATAATTGACAACGACGGGGTGAGATAAAATCTCAGTGAGTTAAAATCCTTAAGCCTTGATTATGATGCAAATTCACCTTGAAGGTGGCCTAGCACACGCCACAAATAAACTCACCTCACTTTGGCACACCCCTACATATTAAGCACGTCTCGCACAATAATAATAGTGTAACGTGCATAAATAACAATTAGAACACATATGAGAATTTCACATGCATTGTCGACACACGTGTTCCAATTATTATGACCCCTTAGGCCACGGCCAACACAAGTGTCGGCGGTCTTCCGGCATGACCGGGTATCGACCCGCCCCATTGGGCATGGCATCGTCTAGGACTCTTGCCTAAACGGCATTCCATAAAGGAGTTTTGGTTCGGCCTCAACTGCGACTCGGCATCCGGACCCCTGCCAGGCATCTAATAAACTCGGGCATCGTCCCCAAACTCCCGGTGGGTGATAGGTTCAATTAAATGACCACTCAAGCATATATTTAGCCAAGAACACCATACTTTGTTTTTAAATAATAAACTTGGCCAATTTTTCTTATTTAAAAATCCCGGTAAAATAATCATACCTGGTCACGTATTCAAAATCAACCCGTCGAACTTAGCACACTTCTATTTTAAAACTCCATTGTTTTATCTAGTACGTAAAATTTGGCATCCAAACCCGACACCTCACATTTTTCTGTTTAATTGCCTATGAAACCGAGTTTTGTAATAACAATCGATATTTACCATAGAGCAATCAATCACATAATATCGCATGTACTAACAATCAAAATCATGCAAAAATCTCATCCAAGAAAACAAGCGTAAAATTCTACCTAACGACTAATCCATCACTAATTACGCTAATTGCAATTAATGTAAGTAATCCACAATTAATAAGGCTAAACTCAATTTTAGTAATCTAATCATACTTAATTAGACTAATCAAAATTATTTACACTAACCGTAATTAAATTTAATCTAATCTATCCCTAATCATAATTAAGAATAAACTAGGATTAACTAAGACTAACCCTCATTAGCACTAGTCTAACCACCTCTAAACGCAACTAACATCCTAATCCACGATTAGGAAATTAACTCACGGGTTTTCAACAGCGGCGGGCTTGCGGCGATGGCGATGCGATGGAGTCAAGGACGTGCCACACGCGGCTCGAACGGGGGCTCGACGGTGGCGGTGGCAGTCCTTCAAGCCCTCGGCCACCTAGGGTGGCTTGGCTCAGCGGTGGCTACGGGGTGCTCAGGCGGACGTTGGGGTTGTGGGCGTGGAGTGGCGGTGCTGGCGGGTGGTGTGGAGTGGTGGCAAGGTGGTGATGGCGTGAGCGGTGGTGGTTGGATGTGGAGGTGGGGTGCTGGATGTGAGGTGCTGGTGGGTTGACGGTGGTGCGGTGGTGAGGAGTTGCGGGCGTGAAGATGGAGCTGCTGGTGGGTGCTGGGCGTGATGGTGAAGATGGCGGGTGGAGCTGGCGGTGGTGGCTGGTAGCAGCGGTGGCTACTTGGTGGTGCTGCTGGCGGGTGGAGACGCTGGTGTGGTGGTGGCTCGGCGTGATGGTGGGTGAGATGAGGATGATGATGGGTGATGATGGATGGGGTGATGTGCAGCAGCACAATGAAAGGAAACGCAGAACCAGAACCAGGGGAGGGAAAAGACGTGAGGGAAGAAGGGAAAGTAAAAGGAGAAGAAGAAGATGGTGAAAATAAAGGAGCTGGCTGTCTGCAGAGGGGGAGGGCTGTTCGTGAGAGGGAAAGGGAGAAGGATTCATGAAGAAGAAAGAAGTAAAGTAAAGAGTTTCAAGGAAAATATCCTAAAATCTCATCATCACACTTTATTCATATGCCACAAAAGTCTTCTATGCTCATTATTAGTCTCCTAATTAACTTTTTAACTCTAATTTTCCAAAATTAAAGCTTTTTGGGTAGCAAAATCCCACTTGGCCTCTTCATCCGAGTTTCATTTCCCTTTCCTTCTTGTCCGAAAATTCCTTTTTCCAAAAAAATTTCGGAATCGTCGAAAATTTGACGAAAGATGAGACGACATCTAATAATTAAATCATGACATGTTCAAAAGTTCGATTCCTGAAACCAAATTAAATTTCCTAGTTAAAATCGATCGAACGTGACTTTAGTACGACCTAATCTATCGGGTAGCTTTTAGGGGTTTTAGCGCATTTGACCCGTGGTCGATAATTTTCAACCCACATTTGTGCATCTTCGAATCGTAGACGACCCTCAGTTGTCATGTAATCACGATGATTCAATTACGTATCATGAATATAATATCAATAGAAAATCGGTTTATTGCCGTTCGATGCGAATGTCGTAATCTTGCGGAACCACCCGCAATTCGACTACGTACTTCCATCGAATCGACTTATATCCATTTGCTGATTGATTTATAATAGTGCAGTATTGACCCTTGCCGATTATTATGGTTGAGCGGTCGGCTTTTGATCGAATTCTCTAGTTTGTCGCGTTTATAACCTTTTTACGACCTCACCTAATAGATTAATTAACTCGTGAGTGATTAGTTCTGAGTAAAATAATCATAAGCACGTCGATAAAATATGTCACGCCCCGAACCTCGAGCGCGTGCCCATCCCTCGGTGGTTGATAAAATTTACGACGTCCCAAGATGTGTCGATGACCCATTCATTTTAATGCACATGCGGAAGCGAAACAATACCCTTGATAACAATCACCACGAGATAGAAAAGCAGGAAGCAATTTCACAACTAAAACACTTTTATAAATACCCCAGTTTATATACAACACTAGTCTATAGACAAGAGTCTACAAAAGACCGCTCTCAAAAGAAGCTGTCTTAAGATATACTAGTCGGACACATTTGCCGATCCTTCGATCTTCACAAGCTTCGGGGGCTTCGGGTCCTCCACAGCACCATCAGGAGGATTAGTTGCACTCTCACCTAGAGCGGCGTCGACTACCACCGCGGGGATCTCAAAACTCTAGAGGGGACCTTCCTTGTATCCATTGAATCCATGGCGAAACCACGCTCTGAATCGATGGGGTACCCTCTAAGATAGGCTCTCGTCGACCTAAACAATAGTCACCACGAGTTCATAGACCCAGTGACCGCTAGGGACAGGGTAGTCAAAACTTCATTTGATAACCCTCATAGGCCGACCAAAACGTTCCGGGGGAATCGCCATTTAAGGATCTGAAAAGATTGAGCCCACGACGAAGTGAGATAATGTCTCAACAAGTTTACCCCCTAAACTCCGACTAGGAAGGACATACGCCTAAAGGCAGTCTATGCACATGAGACAGAGAACTTACCTTGCCTCAGTTCTTTTCTGCATGGCAGTATAATTCATATACTCAATCAATCGATCCATTCAATCAATTCAATTGATTCCAATTCGATTATTGCTTGCACAAGCATGAACTACTATTGCACATCGGTCCACTAGTGTAGCCAGGGATTACTGCTCACACAAGATGATATAAATTGCTACTCGCACAAGCTGAGATGGACTATTGCTCACATAAGCTGACACAGATCATTGCTTACACAAGCTGACACATATCATTGTTCACACAAGCTAACACATCGACTCACATCGGGGATGGGTTCACTTAACCATCACACAGCCAACCAATATCGGCCAAGGACATTGTGCTCTGCACACAAATCCATCAATTAAAATAATGAACTTGGCATAATTTTTTCGTGTTAAAAACACTTGATAAAAATAATCATGTGTGGGTACACGGTCAATTTGAACAAGGAAAATTGATATTTATACTTTTAAAATCCCACGATTTGATATAGTCCTCAAAACCATTTTCGGTGTCAAAACCCAACACTAAGGATTTTTCTAATTAAATATCAAAATTTCACAATTTTGGAATAAATAACCAAAGCCACAATTACCACTCAAATTGCACAATTTAACATTCAATTGCATAAACTAAGCATACCATTGCAATTAACACGAAATTCCAGTTATCGGCTATTTTGGTATAATTTTCGGAAAATAATAAATAATTAAATAAATACAAAAAATAATTAAATAAATGCAATTAAATACCATAAATACCAACTTAGGCCGGAAATACTAAATTAATCACCTAAACGGGCCTAGAAAATTTCCGAACCTATCTAGATAAATAGCACAACTTATCTAGTCCTTAATTAATCTAATCTAACCACCTAACATGCACAATTGAATAATTAAATCACTAATCTATGCTAACTAACCACCTAATCCCTAATTAGAATAAACTAATCACCACGTAAGCATCATTAACTCTATCACGCCCTGATCATCAAGCACGCATCCATTCCTCAACTGGTCGATTAAATAGTGACGTCCTAGGACGCATCGCTGACCTATTCATTTTAATACACATGCGGAAGCATATAAAAAATCCCTAGACAATAAATAAATGAGATAGAAAAGTAGGACAAAAAATCTGGGACCTAAAAAACCAACACACTTATATACATTGCAAACCATAGTGCAAATATATACAGGGTAAACTACCAAGTCAGGTCCTAATCAAACAAGTTCACAAAGCAAAATCTATAGATAGGGGTGGGGTTTCAATCCTCTACTGGATCCTCCTTTGAGTCCTCCTCCAGATTCCGGTATAGGGCCCACCCTTCGTCCATCATTGTAATGGCGATATCACGAATGGTATTTGTGGGGCACCTTTTAGGGTCCTCCCACATCAACCCAGACGGTGGATTTCACCAGTACATATTCCAAGCCTTCAGGGTGATGGTGTACCGGAATGTGGTAACCTATCTTGGTGACTTCCTTTTGTGTACCAAAATGCTTGGGAGGAGTTGGGGGTGTTGTCATCTATGGACCTGAAAATGTTGTCCCACAACAGGGTGAGACTACGTCTCAGCGAGTTCTACCTCCTAAGACCTGATTATAAAGCCAATACGCCTTAGGGGCTGCCTAAGCACAACACGGGTCAGAGGACTTACTTTTGCCTCTGTTCCTTCCTACAAGTCAGTATATCTTAAATATACACAATCACATTAATTCGGCAAATTAGATTGAATTATCAATCAATCGACTTAGTCGATCACATGTCACCATGACCTTCCCCCGGTTGGTACATTCAATACTATCTATAATGTCCTATTAAATTAGGACCACTCGCCCAAAGTTGAAAATATAGATATTATAGCTCGCCCAAAGCTAATAATATAGTATACTATATACATGCTCGCCCAAAGCTGATAAATTAAGGCCTCCTGGCCAAGATAGTATACTATATATGCTTGCTCAAAGCTGATAATAAATTGCTCACCCAAAGGTAATACTATGGTATACTATTTATATACTCGCCCAAAGTTGATAAATTAGAGCCCCCAGGCCAATATACTATACCACTTCCACCATACAACCAATTCATCATTTTTATCATACTCGATAAAAATACTTGTGTGTGGGTACACGGTCGACCTTAGCCAAAATACAATAATTTCACTTTCACAATTCCCACCATTTTATATAGTTCACCAAAATATTTTTGGCGTTGTAAACCGACGCTTGGTTATTTTCCAAACAATTACCAAAATTACTTAATTTAGGAATAAAATCCTAAAATCACAATTAAATTAATTCAACACAAATTAGAGCTCAAATAAATAAATGAACCACACCACAACAATCAGCATAAAATTCTGGTCACCGGCTATCTCGGTCTAATTTTCGGAAAATAAATAAATAATTAAATAATTACAAAAAATATTAAATAAATGCCAATAAATCCAACTTAGGTCCGTAATGCCTAATTGGATGCTGAAATGGACCCAAAAAGATTTCGAGGTTCATTAAATAAATACTAGAGTTTATTTACTCGCTAATTGCACTAACTAACCCCCTAACATGCATCGATAATTATCTAAATTTCACTAATATAATCTAACTAACCACATAATCATACTTAACTTAATCTAATCAACCCTTAAGCGTGATTAACCTACTAAGCATGGATTAGTGAGTTAAACTCACTTGTTCGGCGATCCGGTCGGTTCAAATCAATGGGGACGCAACGGGGGATGACTTTCTCCAAAGCGGGCCTCACTTTCTGTGGCACCTTGAACCACCTTAGGTAGCCACAGGCACCAAACGTTACACCTAATTACATTTCTTAGAAGAAGCGTCGTAAATCACGGACATTTTTTTTTGAAACGGTCCTAGTGCGACTCATTAGCGGAAGCAAAATATAACATCACCTTCTCCCCCCTCCATCAACCATGATACAATTTGCACACCACTAAACATCATAATAAATACAAAGCCATGACACTTTATTTACATATTTTAAGATGGGTTTCCCTGGGTCGGTACATAAAAAAAAAGGCTAGGACATGAAGCCACACTCGGCCTATACCCCAAAAGAAACACTCGACCCACTACGACTAACGTGAAAGATCCCCCATCACTAGTGTCGGCTAACCATCCCCAAAAGTTTCAGCTCCTACTTGTCACGCACGGGCCCTCACACCCATCCCGGTGCATCAGGCGGTGGCGGCGGCAACATCCCACGCATCACTCCGTCGCGACGAATGTGGACGGATATGAACTCCTGGACAACAGGGCCCCCAGCCAGGCCCACATCGTACATAACTAAGGCGCGCACTCGAATATACGTAAGACCAGGAACGGAGGGACAGTCAAACTCCTCGCATTCGACCTCTACATCCGAAGGTAGGCCGTAAAATACGCCTCGCGTGATAGCAGGGAGCGGCATGCTGCTAATCTAAAATATTGGTCCCCGAATGGGTGAGTACAACCACTCATCAGTTAAAGGAATCCAATAACACTCAATGCATCATACAATACAATCACAACATCATACATGCCATTCATGCATCCAAGCATACTTACCTTGAAGCCATGCATATACCATCATACATCCTCATCACAATCATATCACATACATGTCATCATGCCATAGGTGATCATTATTATGTCACACACATGTATCATCATGCCATATGTGGTCATCATCACATCATACACATGTCATCATGCCATAGGTGATCATCATCATATCATATCATATATGCATATCATCATGCCATAGGTGATCATCATCATATCATATCATATATGCATATCATCATGCCATAGGTGATCATCATCATATCATATCATATCATATATGCATGATTCAATTTCCACTTTTAACTTTCAATTCGATCACCACATCACTCTTTCTCGGGATCATCAATTTCATCTCATACTTTACACTCGCACCCCATCCTGGCATCACGAGAAAAACCTCCGGCATTCAGCCATTCAAGGCCACCAGGCATCCGGCACCCCCACATTCCGGGCATCTCGAATCCCAACTGGCATCACGAGGCATTCCCTCGGGCAAAGACTTCCGAGGCTTCCGGCACCCAACCATTCCGGGCATCTCGAAACTCCCGAGGCCATCCGGCCATGTATCTCTATACATTCCGAGCATCCGGCACCCACCATCCCGGGTATCCTGATACTCCCAGGGTATTATCATCCGCCTCAAACAGTTTCCTCATTTACCATTGTTCATGTTCACCAATTTAGGAATTAACTCAGCATAGCACATAATGTATTGGCACACAAGATCACTTTCATCCTTTGATTCATACATGCATCTCCAATCATCATCATACATGCAACAAGACACAATCATGCATAACAATGCCATTCATGGAGTCCATGCAATTTAAAATGGTCCATATTTCATGCCTTTTACAAAATTCCAGCATGCACCATTTTTAGAAAATATTTAAATTAAATATCCATATTTTTCTCAAAAATCATTAAATCAAGGCACGTGATAGACAAGACAATAAGATAGTAATTTCATGAAAAACACATGCCCAATAGAGTTCCACACAAGAGATATAATTCACACAAATACAGCATGCAATTTCGGATAGAAACAGAATGCGCAGTTTTCAAAATAATTCGATTAAAATATCCGAACGACCTCCGAAAATTATGAAATTTTACCAGGTTGTAGTCAAGACACTAAAGTAGATTTTTCATGAATAATTCTAGGCCAGATTCGTTTTAAATCATTTTAGATAGTCGTACGAAGCTTCTGGTTCTAGCACCGAAACGTCCAGTGTAGTCATCTCCGAAATATTGAGTTTTCACCCCTCTATTCTTCTTCGTTTCCTCTGAAATTTGGATATGTGTTACTTTAAGAGGTCCCCTACAACGTTCATTAAGGGATCTAAGTGAAATTTCCAGGGAATAGTCACCATATGGGTCCATGAAGTCTCGGGTGTCCTGTACCGCGTCTCCAGATTTACCGTCTTCAAGAGTAAGTCGATTCATTAGGCTAAACTTGCTCATTTTACTTCAAATTTGAGTATGTTAGTCTTTAAGATGTTCTATACAAGTTTCATGAAGAAGTCGAAGAGAGATTCTTGATAAAAATCAACATGCAACCACAAATCTACAAAAGGTCAGCAAAAATCGTTTCAGATCTAGTGTCTTCGTAGGATGAGGGTTTGACCCCTTAAATCTCCACCAGTTTGTCCCAAATTTTAGTATTTTGTAGTTTAAGATGTTGGCTACAACTTTTATGAAGGAATCAAGGTCAAAATCCAACTCGAAAGATGCATCCAAGTTCTCACAAAATTCTGGTTCAGGCGGTTGATACGAAAACAGCAAGCTATCTCAACAACAAAACCTACTAGCTCCGTTTTCTCACTCCTAACCACCCAAAATTCGACACCACTCCAAACACACATGCAAGAGTAGGAAGTGGATCCCAACTTGCCTCTAAACCCAAGAGAACGACGGCACACGGCGGACGAACGGGCGTCAAATAGGCGGCGATGGCTCCTCCTCCTCCTCCTTGGTTCTTCTTCTCTCGGCGCCCCTCTCTCTCTCTCACAATTCTCTCTCTCTCTTTCTCACTTGGACGGAAACCCAACCGGCCATCTCTCTCTCTCTCCTCTTCCTTTTATTTCCCCAAATCCTCATCATTAGCAATCATCACTTGCCACTTCCAATGGCCAATGCATGAGGACCTCCTTGCCACTTGGCAAAGCCCATGCAATGGGCCGGCCACTCCCCTTGGGCCTCACTTGGGCCGACGACAGCCCCTTTGTGGGCTTCAATTGGGCCGGCCATTCGGCCCACCAAAATCCCCCCCTTTGGGCCTAAGACCCAAACCTAAATAAAATTAAATTTTTTCCCTTTTTATTCTTTCTTCTATAAATTTTAAATTTTAAATTCCACATGGCCAAAGTCTTGTTACATTTTATTTATAGGAATTTAATCTATGAGGTGCATAGCCAAGCATAGATTATTCTCATTAATTTATCCTATAATCCTAATTTCAAAAATTCAGGAACACAAGCATATATATCACTTAGTCTTAAGAGAAAACTAATGGCTAAAGCATATACCATAGGTAATTTCATTACCTAATTACGGGCTTTAATTCCTCTAGAGGTTGTCTTGGATTTTTGGGATGCCACACTTTCGGGGCCGGGAACAACCTCAAAATGGGCCAAACCTTTGCTGGAAAACCCACTCTTTCGAGTTTTGTTCTTGGCTGAAACAGAGGACAACAAGCTCGGTTTAAGGTGGAGATGGACTCAGGAAGGTGGAAGGGGCCAAACCGGGTTCAAGCGGAGACTTACAGTGGTTGGAGGCGGGCCAAACAGCTCCGGCTGAGCTCCACACGGCATGGGACAACGGCAGGGATGTTGAAATAGGCGAGAGGGAGGTGGAGCAACGTCGAGCTAGTGTGGGGCTCGCACGGCCAGCAATGGTGCACAAGGAAGACAACGATGATGGTGGTGACGTGCGACGGTGAGGAGCTTCACGGCTGGTCTTCTGCTGGTTGTTGGAACCGAAAACAGCACAAAGAAGAGAGGGGGAAGGCTGGTCGACGGCAGCAGGAGGGGATGAGGAAGAAGAGGGGCAAGGGGGACCACTTGGTCTCCTTTTTCTCTTAATTTGTCCCCTTTGTTGGTCCCCACATGAGGGATGTCATCCACTAGCAATTTCCAGACCCCTTTGCCCCCATCTAGAAGCTTGAGATGGTCCAAAAGTCCTAGGCAAGGGGGGGCTACGAATTTGCTTGATTTTCCTTGAAATTGGACACCTATCCTTGCATAATTCAACACAATTCGGTCTCAATAAAATCAATCGACACCTCTCTCGATCAAATTGGTATTTTTCCTCACCAATTGATCCCACTTGTTTTTCTATTTTGCAAACAAAAATGATCCCCGACATTTTCTAGACAAAAATGGCCTATGACAACTTTTTCCAAAAAGTCTTGATTTGTAGAAAAATCTTCTGAGACTAAGTCGACATTCCCAAAATGACTCAGGACATAATAGAATTTTCAATTTCTGAAATCGAACTCAAATTTGCGATTAATTTCAATCTGGCACGTTTTTAGCGTGACTTAAGCTATCAGGTAGGTTTTAGAAATTTTTAGTGCAAATGACCCATGGTCGATTTTCTTCAAGCCACAATGAACCCACTCGACACATTGGTGACTCTCGGTTGTCGTGAAAATCTCGATGATTCAAATACGACACAGGGTACCAAAACGATAGAAAAATCAGTCTAGTGCCGGCTGATGAGAATTTTCTAAATTAGTGGAGTCACCCACGTTTAGCCACACATCTTTGTCAAACCGACCTATCTCTGATCTCTAATTGATTTTTAACTGTGCCGTAATGGCCTCTAAAGATAAGCACGGTTAAATAGCCGATTTTTGATCGATTTCTTAAATCTAGCGCATTAAAATTCCTTAATGGCTTCCATGGATAGTCAAGTTATCACGAGAGTGATGAGCTCTGAAATAGCCCTATAGGCGCGTCGATGAAATGCCCGATTTATTCAATAGAAAATAGGATTGAAAATATGGGATGTCACAAACTCTCTAAGCAGAGTTTAGCAAATAAACTTACCGGTTTAGCGATCCGGTGAGTCCATGGCGTCAATGACGTAGAAGCGAGCAACAACCGAGCCTGTGGCGACACCAACAGAGGACCGAGCGGAACTAAAAATGGGCCCAACAGCTCATTGCTTGAGCTACTGGATGGCTTCTGCTTGGGCCAAGAAAGGCTGGAACCAACGGCTAAAACAGCTCGAGACGGGCGGAGGAGGATGCAGCAAGGCCAGGCAAGCGACGACGGTGGCTTTGGCAGCTTGGACGGCAATGAGCGGTGGCTGGCATGGACGGATGGAGGCCTGACTTTGTCAGACAGGGGCACGAGGACAAGCGAACACGAGTAGGGAGGCTGACGGCTCGCGGGGCTCGGGCAATGCGCGATGGGCGAGTGATGGCATTGGATGGCGGCTAGGCGTCGACGGGCAAGGGGGGACTCTCTCCGGTTTCTCTCTGGTTTTTGGAGCTCAAAGTTAATCAACAATGGATAAAGTGGGCCTGTTGAAGAAGAAGAAACTGCTGAAGGTTGGAGGGTCCTAAAATGCCTAAATATCCCCTTTGTTGATCATTACTTGGGCCTCACTTGATCAGCTCTATTCTCAGCCAATTTTGCAGCACAAAAATTCCCCTAAAAGCTTCCCCAAATGGTCCAAAAGGTCCCCCTTGGCCTACGAATTTGCCACTTTCCCTCTTCAATTCCATTTCAATTTCTCTTCAATTGGACTCAATTTGGTGCCCATAAAATCAACCAAGGTGCCCACACTTGAATTCACATTTTTTCTCTTCAATTAAACCAACTTGAATCCCAAAAATGCAACAAAAACAGTCTCTCGAATTTTCCGGTTCAAAATAGCCCTACTTTGAATTTTCGCCAAAAATCTCGATTTGCAGAAAAATTTTCGGAAGGTGAGTCAACGCTCTTAAATTGAATCATGACATGACAGAACTTTAATTGGGTTCAATTTCGTTGTTAATTTCAATCTGGCGCGATTTTAGCGTAACCTAACCTACCGGGTAGCTTTTAGGAATTTTTAGTGCAATTGACCCATAGTTGATTATTTTTTAGCCACATTGTACATCTTCGACACATTGGTGACTGTCAGTTTTCATGAAAATCTCAATATTTCAAATACGAACACATGGTACCAAAATGACAGAAAAATCAATCTAGTGCCGATCGACGAGAATTTTGCAATTAGGTAGAATCACCCACACTAAATCACATGGCTCAGTTGAATCGACCTATCTCCGGTCTCTAATTGATTTTTAACTGTGCCGTAATGGCCCTTGCAGACTAGCACGGTCGAGCAGTCGATTTTTGGTCGAATTCCCAAATCTATTGCGTTAAAATCCCTTAACGGCTCACCAGATAGACTAGTTATATCGTGAGTGATTAGCTCAGAGAATAGAACTATAGGCGCGTCGATGAAAAGCCCGACTCATTCAATTGAAAACAGAATTGGAAAATCAGGATGTCACAAAATAACCATTTCATATATTCGAAACAGATGCCAAATTTTGGGACGTCACAAATGTGGTTGAGTTACTCGATGTTTACGAAGTCTAAGTAGTTTGTATGATGCATATAGCTGACCAAAATTAGTAGAAAAAAGCCTAAGTTGTTGTCATCGTAATGCTCGATTTTACCTATAGCTATAGGTATTCAAATAAAAGTAAGCTATAAGAGCTTCCATTTTACAACAAGAAAGCACTCTAAGTCCCATAAATTGAAACACGAAGTTCTTTCACCAGTTTGTTAATATGTGACATTTGAGGAATAGAATCCTCTTAGTGGTGGACTCTTCGGGTAGCCAAATTATTGAGCCTTAGCTAGTCTAGTAGCATTTTGTGGATTATTTCCAAGAGCTCCTCTTGCCGCGACTAGAGCTGGATACTCCCTCGGTTTCAGAAATTCAGGAGGTTATCCGTTCACAGCTTAATGAGGACCACATTACGTTTCTTGCTAGGCCCATCTCTGAGCTTGAGATATGGGACACTCTTTTTTCCTTGGCTTGGAGGAAGGCACTGGGGCTGAATGGTTTCATGGTGGAGTTCTTCAAGGAGAATTGGGACATGGTGGGTCAGTTGGTTACGAATGCCGTTAGAGATTTCTTTAACTCAGGGAGGCTCCTTAAAGAAGTGAACAACACCATCTTGGTGTTGGTTCCCAAGGTCCACAATGTGACTACGGTTGACGACTTCAGGCCTATTGCTTGTGCAACACGGTGTACAAGATTATCACTAAGGTGTTAGCTAATATAGTTGTTGCTGTGCTTAGGGATCTTGTCAGCCCGACTCAAAGCACTTTTGTCAAAGGGCGGAGAATCAGGGACAACATTCTTTTGGCGTATGAACTCTTTTTTGGCTTCCATGTCGAACCCTACACTCTGAAGTGTGCTATCAAAGTCAACTTCAGGAAGGCGTATGACACCGTGGACTGGCAGTTTCTTGAGAACGTGCTCTATGCCTTTAAGTTCCTTGATTGGCTGGTTCACCTTATCATGACCTGTGTGCGGACTCCTCAATTCTCCATTGCGTTGAATGGAGAGCTACATGGGGCTTTCCTTAGTATGCGTGGCTTGTGGCAGGAAGATCCCATCTCTCCCTACTTATTCACGCTGGTCATGGAGGTGCTCTCGGGGATTATTGGGAGGTGCTCGCATCAGCCGGACTTCAAATTCTTCTTGTGGTGCAGACCTACATGCCTCTTGCACTTGTTTTTTGTAGATGATGTTTTCCTTTTTTGCCAGGGTCACTTGCCATCAGTGAAGCTTCTGAACGAGAGTCTCCAGCTGTTTTCCTCTTGGAGTGGCCTTCTACCAAATCCAAGGAAAAGTGAGGTGTTCCTTTCGGGAGGCCCGCCACCCTTAAGGAATCAAATCCTTTTGGAACTTGGGTTTGGTGAGGGTACCCTCCTAGTGCATTACCTTGGTGTTCCAATCATCACGAAGAGGCTTGGAAAAGCAGATTGTGCTGAACTTATTAGGCGCATCACCTCCCGGGTGCGTTCTGGACTCATTGATTCCTTTCTTTAGCCGGCCATCTTCAGCTGATCAGGGCAGTTCTTCATGCCATTCAGGCCTTTTAGGCAAGTGTCTTCATTATCCCTGTTGCAGTTCTCGACCAGGTTGAGCGTATCCTTAGACAGTTCCTTTGGAAAGGACCTACTTTTGGTAGAGGAGTTGCCAAAGTTTCTTAGGAGGATGTCTGCCTACCTAAAGTGGAAGGGGGCTTGGTATTCGGAGATTGCGAGAGTGCAATAAGGCGGCTATGCTCAAGCATATTTGGAACTTGTTTTTAGACAAGGAATCGCTATGGTATAAGTGGGTCCATTTGACTTTCTTAAAAAACAGGAACTTCTGGGTTGTGAAGAAGCTAACCAATTGCTCTTGGGCTTGGAAGAAACTTCTTCAACTCAGGACTGAATGCCGGCTCTACTTCCACTGGAGGATAGGTAATGGCTTAACAGTGTCGCTCTGGTTAGATAATTGGTATCCAAGGGGCCCGTTGAATTTATTTTTCACGGATTCCCTCATTTATAGCTCAGGCCTCTCTAGGCAGGCTTTGGTTGCTAACTTTTTCTCTAAGGATGGACGGGCCATCAAATCAGAGATTGAGTCTTAGGGTTTGCCTCTTCCCACCTTGACTGACATGCAGGATTAGTTTTGTTGGAGGGAGGAGTCGTCGGGCATGTTTTCGGTGGCATCAGCTTGGGAGACCATAAGGCAGAAGAAGGAGAGAGTCAATTGGCATCGACTCATCTGGAGCAATGCCATCCTGCCTTGATACCAACTGAACCTGTGGATCATTACCAAGCGTAGGCTGCCTACTCAGGCTTTTCTTATGTCTCATGGCAAAATTGATGCTGCGGTCTGCCCCTTTTGCAACGAGGTGCCTGACTTTATCGAGCATCTCTTTTTCGGTTGTTGCATTACTTCGAGTTTTGCTTTTTTTTGGGCTACCAGGTGCAATCTTCCTTGGACCAATAGAACTTGGGAGGAGACCCTCAACTGGGCCAGTACCGTCCTTTTGGGAAGGGAGTTTTATAAATGTCTAGCTTGTTATTCCTTTGGTGCACTCTGCCACATCATATGGAAGAACAGGAATGGTATTCTGTTTAGGGGAGAGCCGCTTTCTATTCCGGCCATGAAGAATCATCTCATCAAGGTCGTGAAGGATAAGGCTCTTACCTACAAGAATGTTGAGGACTCCGTTAGAAACAAGCAGATGCAACACTCGTGGGAGTTGGATCCTATTTTCTCTTTCCTTGATTCTAGACCGCTTGGCTAGGTGTCTCGTTGGTTGCTAGGTCGTTTTGCCTGGCGTTTGCGCTTGGCTTCTGGCCCTCCGTTTGGTTTGTGCCTTTTGGTTTTTTTCCTCAGCTCCCTTCCACTCAGAATGAGCATGTTCATTTTGAGTGTAAGTTTTTTGGAGCCGTTTGGTTGTACAATTTGACATTTCCCCATTATATTAATTACTTACTATTACAAATATATATATATATGACCATTTACCTTTATGTATCAATTTAATTGGATCATATGACCCTCCAATGCTCAAGTAGTCCTATACTTAGATCTGCATTCCTAATAGACATTGAACCAACTCAAAAACCTTGGTCCGAGTACATGTCACTGTGGGGAGTGGAATATTTAGTTGACCATTTAGATCTAACAAATGTAGTTAATGGAGGTAAAAGGCAAAATATCCTTGAAAGCTAATATATTGGTAGACCAAGACGTTTAATAATCATGTTTTCTCTTACCTTCGGTGAGATATCTATTAATGCCACTACAATAAGATTTGACAGATGAAATCAAGACATTAAAACCTGTACTACTGAAGTTGACATTTGAAAATATTAACAGCTCTTGTTGCGTTAAATTTCAATCATAAACTACCCTCAAAGAATGCAACTTCTGGTCTATAATTGGTTTTCATCAAGATGTTACTCAAAGCTCCAACATATGGCACACATGACCTACACAAGTTCTCCCTAGAGTCCAATAAGGTTTGTCATCAAAAAAGTTTGTGTCCGAAAAATTCAACCAAAGCACGTAACACATGGAACTATAATAACAGACAAGTCAATGCATTGAAGAATTTAGAGTTTCGAGAAAGATAAAGGATTGCTTTCGTATTATCACCACGGTATCCTCATAGACCATTGACCTCAAATGATAAGAAAAATTGGTAGAGTGGAATACTACTGTTCCTCCATGTTTCACAAATTTACACTAGAAAGACTCTGAGAAGTCAATTTGCCAGGTAGATTTAAGAATTAGAAATGAGTATAACAAGTGAACATATTACAGTGAACATATTCAAACTCCCAATAAAACCTTGGCACATTGCTTTGCAAAGCAATATTATAGATACCTTTTTTTTTTTTTTTATAAAAAAGAAGAGCATATCAAATGAAAGACAATTGTATAGATTGAGTAGCAGTAAATTACCGGCCTCAAATTCGATGGAGAGAGGAAATGCAACAATGGAAAAACTGAGTCTTCAATAATGGACTTAATTGACAAATGCCTTGATAGATGAGGGGGAATCCTATGGCGCCAGTCCCATAAAACGTCTGCCCTCTTCATTAACGTTGTTCGGCATCTGAAGTTCATACATGAAGAGAATAAGACGGCAAGAAAATGAAAATTACAAGTTCTTTGCATCAACTTTAATGTCATGCACCTTTGGTAAGACTTTGGCTACTCGATACTTGCTTTCTGAACTTGAGCTCCATGGCGATGTACGGCTATTGCAATAGAAGGCTGTTAAACTTGATAAAAGAACAGCAACTAAATGAGCTTCTCCAGTACCTGACATGTTCAACATGGAAAAGTTGACATTGACAGGTAACACATCTTACCTTGAAGATGCATCTGCTGTGACCGATGGATATATTGGCGAATCAGGTCAGACATGCCAATGCTATCGAGGCACACAACCTTTTGGTTGACACAATATAATCAGATCTCAGGTCATAGTAATTTATGCAATAATGTCATAATTCAACATAGTCATCTGAACTAATCATCAGTAACCAGAGGGACATCGGCCTTACAGCTTTCCACATTAGAGGGTCATGATAATGAAGCTGCAAAATATTTTCATGAACCCCTTCCAAGACTAGATCATAGTCACCGCTGCATTAACCACATACATCCAATAAGGTCATCCACTGAAGATAATGACTGATAATTGCAATTCTCGGAAATCCCCACCTACTAACTAGGAAATCAGAGAGTGCAAAAGGTTGAATTCGCTGGACATATTGCTGGGAATACTAGATTTTCTGTCCCTTCTATTTTTTTCCCTTCTGGAAAATCTGTACGAAAGAGTCCTTGATTACAAGCTGTAAGTGAGAAACTAGAGATAATCAGATAGATTTTACAAATATCAACTACTTTGTTGGACCTCTTTCCATATATCAAAGATACGTCTTGAGACGTCCTTTCAGCCAACCACTGGAGAACTTATGTCCAACTGAAAGACACCAAAGATACATGAGTATTGGTGAAACTCAACAGAATAGCCAACTGCCACTGGAGAAAATAGAAGCCAACAATTCTTAGGATGCAATTTCCAGTAAAACTACTCAACTCTCACTAGATCATCCTGTAAGTACGTAGGGAATAGCTATTTGGTCTTCCTAGAGAAGAGTTCACTTCCCCAGAACCCACACGTGAAGGGATTGCAGATACTTTCCTGCCAAAGATTAGTGGGAAGAATCCATCAATATAGAGCCACAAGGTCGTGTTGGTTTATCTAATGCTTACTTCTCATAGTCATGACATTTACCTAGCAGTTCATGCGTTTAGTGTTCAAAGCCTCCCGCTGCAATTCAAATCAACCGATTCTCTATGTCAAAGGAAAAATCGGATTTGTCTGCCTACATTAATAGAAATAAAATGAGTTCAACTGTTAGATTTAAAAAATCAATTTTACCAGAACTTAAAGCAATTGGAACCTCCAACCAAAAAAATCAAAATAAATAAATAAACCAATTGGAACCAACTTCAAAGAAGTAGATTATTTGCACAATCTACCCGCTGCTTTTCTTGAGCTAATCAGTCAAATCATATTTAGAGTTATGCTTCTCCTATGTACCAGAAGCATAGTACGTGATCCAAGCTCTGACACATTAAACTATAAAGAACATTAACCCAAAGAAAAATGGTTTGGAAGCCATCCTCTATCTAGAATTGCTCATAAAAGGGAATAAGGCCAAATAATATAGGTCAAAAGCCAATCATTACTATAGTAAACAAGAAATTCGTGCAGATAAAGAAGGTCTCACCGCATTGATCGTTTCCTTCTTGTTGAGAAACTGAAGAGTATCTAAACACGATCCGATGTCACATTCTGAAATTAAAGACATGGAGTCAAGCATTTGAAGGAAATATTTGTTGGGGTTTCATGAATCATGTATAAAAGAAATTAACGAAATGAACGCAGCGGAAACAAAGATATATTTTACACATGATTCTCCTAAGGCGTTGTTCGTGCGTTTTAATCAAAAATCTAAACATAAAATGGAGTTAAACCTCTCGAAGCGCACTTTGAAACAAGTCGGTTCGGATGTTCTACAGTTCGAGTCCCACAAGCGTCGGACCTCTAGTTCAGACACACCAACAACGAACGTCGAACAGAAAAGAGAACTTTCGGATATCCACCACTTCGATCGTGCTAGCAATCACGTGGAAAGAATCCGTCGTATTCTTGATGTATAATAGTCACGGCCCGAACGAGATAATGCTCTTCTTTCTTGCGCCTCAAAGACACAAGAACACGCACACACTTTGCTCTCTATTTTTAGCAAAGCATCACTCGGATGTCTCTAAAACACAAGACGCACGGCCACAGAAAATCTCTCTATGTTGCAACCTTTTGCAGCCTTTCTTTTTAATATTTATACATGAATCAGCAACGGTTGCCGATCGTGGGATCAGCAACCGTTGCTGATCCTCATTCTCATGCACGATCGAGCACGATCGTGCATGAATGGAACGGTCAGCAACTGATGACCGTTTATGCACGAACAAAATGCGTGTATGATGGTCAGCAACCGCTGACCATCATGCACGAATTCGTGCGTGCATGTGCACGTATTTGTGTGAAGTGGTCAGCAAAAAATTGCTGACCATTTCCACTTTAATTAATCAATTAATTAATTAATAATTAATCAATTCCCTTAAAAAAATAATAATAACATAATCCTTATATGTACAATTGAAATCCCTAATATGTAACTATTACATAACAGCTTGAGAGCATACATCTAACAATCTCCCACTTGCACTAAAGCCAACTTGTTTGGTACCTCAAACCCATTTGGTCAATTCATTGCCATTAATTAAATAATAATAATGAAAGTACATAATAGGGGTATGTTAACATATATCCACTTTGGGCATGCGTGTGCATCATATGCAAGTAGGCTCGTGACAATAATACAAATTAAATTAAATCTCATTTAATTTAATTTCAAATCGACTCAATTCGATTGCAGTAATTGCTCTCTCTTGTTCCACGTCATCCTAATTGTTTATGATGTGTGACATCCCTAGGTTCATCACTAAGCTGGTAGTAAGACTTGTACTAACACATTAGTACTTCCAAAAGAATTAATTGTCTCGATTAATCTTTTAGGTCCTACAAGCCACGATTGACATCTAGCAGATAGTGTGAATACTTTAAGAACATGATGAACCTGTCAGCTTTGGCTACAGTGTAATTCAATCCCTCTGTCTTATTATTTCCCGATCAAACAAAGACCATGGAATATTTGTCAAGTCATTAATTCGATCATATGCACAAATCTAATTGACATGCATTTTATTCGAGACATAAATAATTTATTCTCGGTTACAACCCCGGCCGAGGATTTCAATGCAGTGTTACAATTAGATTGCATAGGACATCATTATCATACATTGCATATAATAAGGAGACAGATTCGATATTGCGCACACGTGTAACTTCATATATGAACAAACTATGACCATAAGGTATAAAGACAGATCAACGACCCGGCATTATGTGCACCCGTGAACCATAGTTGTTCAATACACAAGTTAACATTGTGCCTCAGGTCTAAGGATTATTTACACAAGACCAAAGCATGAACAATTAGACATTGACCAAGCTAAAAGCTTCCATGTCGCTAATCGTTCCATATGCGTCACGTTCAGTGAATTTGCCTAATACAAACACCTGTGTTCTAACTCAGGCATCATAATACCCAATGACATGTGACTCATCATTTCCTTAAGTATCCAATACTTAATGGCGAAGTTAAGAACACACCGGTCTCAACAGGATTATTAATATCCACTTAATAATCCATCGACCGGGAACGATTTAAAAATTCAGTCTAACTATGAACCCGTCACATATATTCTTGACGTCTCAAGAATAGGTCTAGTTGCAACTGATTTTATGGAATCATTCATCAATATAAAATAATTGGACAAATGAATGAATACGTCATTGCCATTAATTAAATAATAATAATGAAAGTACAACTGAAATCCCTAATATGTAACCATTACATAGTAGCTTTAGGGCATACATCCAACAATCTCCCAGTTGCACTAAAGCCAACTTGTCTGGTACCTCAAACCCATTTTGTCAATAAGTCTTTCAAAAGAAGACTGAGGTAAGGCCTTAGTGAAGGGATCTACCACGTTTTCCGCTGAGGCAATTTTCTACAAGGCGATATCACCTCTCCCAACAATTTCTCTGATGAGATGGAAGCGTCTCTCAATGTGCTTGGACTTCTGGTGAGACCTTGGTTCCTTAGCTTGAGCTATCGCCCCATTGTTATCACAAAACAATGTGATCGGTTGCTCAATTGAAGGAACGACTCCAAGTTCAGAAATAAACTTTTTCATCCAAGCAGCTTCCTTTGCTGCTTCAGAAGTAGCTACATACTCTGCCTTAGTGGTGGAATCGGCAGTTATACTTTGTTTGGAACTTTTCCAACTAACTGCACCACCATTGAATGTAAAGACAAACCCGGACGTAGACTTATAATCATTAGGATCCGATTGAAAATTAGAATCAGTATAAGCTACAACTTTAAATTCTCCTTCTCCATATATCAAGAATAAATCTTTAGTCCTTCGCAAGTACTTAAGAATATTCTTGATTGCTATCCAGTGCTCTTCTCTTGGATCGATCGATATCTCGCTAGTAATACTTACAGCATGCGCAATATCAGGTCTAGTACATAGCATAGCATACATTATGCTTCCAATAGCGGATGCATATGGTATCTTTGCCATCCGCTCTCTTTCTTCAGGAGTGTTGGGACACATCTCCTTAGAAAGACGGATCCCTTGCCTAAAAGGCAATAATCCTCTCTTGGAACATTGCATGTTAAACCGTGTTAACACCTTGTCTATGTACGTAGATTGTGAGAGGCCAATCAATCGTCTTGATCTATCTCTATAGATTTTGATACCTAAAATGTAGGTTGCCTCTCCTAAATCTTTCATGGAGAATTTCTGTGATAAGAATAGTTTTATCGATAATATCATTGGTACATTATTTCCAATCAAAAGTATCTTATCGACATACAAAACCAGAAATGCAATTGCACTCCCACTGATCTTCTTATATACACAAGGTTCATTCGGATTTTTGATGAAGCCAAACGATTTGACTACCTCATCAAAACGGATGTTCCAACTTCTGGAGGCTTGTTTGAGTCCATAAATGGATCTCTTAAGCTTACACACCTTCTGTTTTTCACTATTGGATTCAAAACCCTGTGGCTGTTCCATATAGATATCCTCATCGAGAAAACCATTTAGAAAAGCCGTTTTGACATCCATTTGAAATATCTCATAATCAAGGTGTGCAGCTATAGCCAACATAATTCGAATGGATTTTAGCATGGCCACAGGTGAGAAAGTTTCGTCATAATCAATTCATTCTTTTTGAAAATATCCTTTCGCCACCAGTCGTGCTTTGTAAATTCCAATTTGACCTTCAACATTCATCTTCCTCTTGAAGATCCATTTACAGTCAATTAGTACAATACCATCAGGCAGGTCAGTCAAGGTCCATACCTCATTGGAATACATTGAATCCATTTCGGATTTCATGGCTTCTAGCCATTTACCAGAATTGATGTCCAACATCGCCTCCTCATAGGTTTTAGGATCACCGGGTTGATCACTATCATTCACATTGAATAATGGTTCAATATGATCAACCGAGTGTCTATAACGAGCAGGTGGGCGAGACGTTCTCGCACTTCTCCTAAGAGGTTGTGTATCAGAAGCTCCCACTGAATCAGAGATTGGTATCTGAACTCAGTTGTTTGATACTTCATTATTTTCTTCTTGTAAGACTATTTTCCGCCCAGCACCACTTTCTTGGATGAACTGATTCTTCAAAAAAGAAGCGTGCTTGCATACCAAAATTCTTTGGTCTATATGAAAATAGAAATAATATCCAAAAGTTTCCTTTGGATATCTAATGAAGCGACTTTGTTCAGATCTTGCCTCCAATTTTTCCATTTTCATCTTTTTCACAAAAGCTGGACAACCCCAAATCTTAATATGATTAAGACTAGGTTTCCTACTATGCCATATCTCATAGGGCGTAGTTGGAACAGATTTGGATGTCACTCTATTTAGTATATATACAGCTGTCTCAAGGGCATATCACCAAAGGGATATTGGCAAATCGGTGTAACTCATCATAGATCGTACCATATCTAATAAAGTACGATTTTTTCGTTCAGATACACCATTATGTTCTGGAGTTCGAGGAGGTGTTCATTGTGATAAAATGCCATTCTCTTTAAGAAAATCCAGGAATTCAGTACTAAGGTATTCACCTCCTCGATCTGATCGAAGAGCCTTAATACATTTTCCTGTTTGTTTCTCAACTTCAGCCTTGAATTCCTTGAACTTTTCAAAAGATTCAAATTTATACTTCATGAGGTATAAATAACCATATCGTGATTGATCATCAGTGAATGTAATGAAGTAATTATAACCACCTCTAGCAGTTTCATTAATTGGTCTACATACATCTGTATATATTAATTCTAATATGTTAGCATCTCGTGCACTTTGTCCCACAAAAGGCGCTTTAGTCATTTTTCCTAGAAGACATGCCTCACAAGTTGAGTATGACTCAAAATTTGAAGGATCAATGTATCCATCATTACTCAACTTGTTAATTATGTATTCTCCAATATGACCTAATCGGAGATGCCAAACATACTTTTTATTTGGACTGTCTCTAGGGCGTTTATTAGTTATGGCATTTATATCAATTCTATTTTGCTTATTGACATTGGTAATCGCATTACTAGACATTGTAATTGTATAAAGATTGTTGGTTAATAAGCTAGAACCAACACTTATTCTATTATGATAAATAGAACATACATCATCAGCAAAAGAAAATTCATGTCCATAAGGAAAATATAATGCAAACAGTTCTTTAAAAACATTATATGTCCATAAGGAAAACATAAATGAAAAGTCCCTATAGCTAATGCAGCAACTCTTGCTCCATTGGCAAACGTCAGGACAATCTCATTTCGCCTAGCATCTTGCTTATTTCCAGATTCTGCAAAGACATACAAATATGTGAAGTTGCAGCAGAATCTAGAACCCATGAGCTGGATTCAGCACTAACCATAAGATTAGTTTCAATAAGCATAGACATCATACCTTCATAAGGTTGGTTCTTGGGCTTGACCTTCAAGCTCGCGAGGTACCTCTCTTCTAGTGCCATTTGACACCATAGTAATGACATTTCCCTTTATCAATTATGGGTTTTGGTTGCACAATAGGTTTGGCAGGGCTCTTCCATTTATTCTTCTTTAAAATAGTCTTATCCCTTGAAGAAGAAGCCTTAGCCATAGCCACTACATTTGGCCTCGTGTTATGCATTTCCTTCTCATAAACTACCAGCATACTATGTAACTCAGCAAGATTTTTCTCCATCTTATGCATGTGGAAGTTTTGGACAAAACCAGAGAAGGAATCGGGTAAAGATTGGAGGATCAAATTCACAGCTAACTCATTGTCCATAACGAGATTCAGCCTAGCCAATTTTTCAATGTGCCAGATCATTTTCAAAGCATGATCATTAACATATGATCCTTCAGCCATCCTCATACAATACAATGCCTTAGATATCTCATATCTAGAGGTTCGACCATTCTCATCAAGGTATTCCTTTAAGTGCAAAATGATCGACCCAGCATCTTCCATAGATTCATACTTCTTCTGTAATTCATTATTCATAGAAGCAAGCATATATGACCTAACTTTTAAGTCATCGTCACACCACTTATCATAAGTGACACGCTCCTCTTGGGTCCCACCCTCAGGAAAGGAGGTTGGCATCTTTTCATCAAGCACATACCCAATTTTTTCTGAATTGAGAACAATTCTTAAATTCCTCACCCAGTCAGTGAAATTGGGTCCAGTCAAACAATTCTTGTCAAGTATAGAAGCAAGTGGGTTTGTGGTCACCATTTTTCAGAGTAATAATATATCTGTTACAGAAAATAAATTGTTAGCCGTTGTACTTTTCATAATAACTATTTCATTTTGGTCTTTAAATAAAATAGATCCTCCCACTAAATTTATCTTCGAATCCCATACTCCTTAAGATGGGAAGCGGTAATCTTTGTTGAGTAAAGATTACTAGTGGGGATTGGAGTCTCACTAGCCCAAAGTCCACCTCACCTAACAGTTATTGGTGTCCTATGAACTTAGTGAGTGAACCGGCTTGTTCAACGCGTCATATGCGAATCCCAATCATAACTTCGGCCTCTAGACCATGAAAGCCTCACCTAATAGTTATTGGCATCATGATCATAGTTAAGTCTAGCCCATCGTCTCATGCAAGTATTGAAAAAACACAAATGATTCCCTCACCTGACAGTTATTAGAAATCATTTGGCTCTAACCCCACAGCATCATATGCATAATGGAGTGGTCTAATATTATAAATGGTAATTAACCCCTATGTATCCATAACCGGTTAGTTAACCACTATAATATTGGATCAAACCACAACAATGGAAGGCCACAATTCCAAAACCCATTTCGACTTAATATTCTTTGTAAGGAGATTTGGGTCGTTATTAACGGTCTCACTTTGCACATTAACCGATTTAACATGCACGATATCATAAACACAATAAATAAATAGATATCACATAATATCTATCCTATGTGGTGATCATGGAATTATGGTTCAATGGGTCTCGAGCCAAAAAGACCCATTTAACCATTTTAATGTTTTAATAATATAGACCTGCTCTTCACTTTTTCTTCAATTTTTGAACTCTTCCAAGACCGGGCCCAGAGAGCTCACCGGTTTAATGGCTCCTCCAATGGCTCCTCCTTTCTTGTAGTATTTGCATCAATAATTAAAATACTAAACTATACTAAAATTACATTTCATAAAAATAAATATAAAAGGAAGGACGTAGCCTCCATTTAATAATTACATCCCCAAAAAGAATACCTGTAATCATCATACATTCATCCATACAACAATCACAACATTTAGGGATTTTTCCATGATCACCACCCTTCCTTATGAGCTATAAATTCAAAATTTAAAGCTTTAGAAGGCATGCATACAATTCTGCATATCATTTGTAGAATATAAACACAAAGTATAACAAGTTATGGATTTTTGATTCAAAATTAATTTAGTTATAATTTTTGCTTAGTTGATTAAATTTATCACATAAATCAATCAACTTCTATAGGCCACATTTAAGCAAGAGAACCAATTCTCTTAATAAAAATAAATTGGCCATTAGAACGCAAAAATATATTTGAACTACAAATCAATTAAACGCATGAAAAACGCCTAAGGTTGGCTCTCAAACCACTTTTGGGGTTTCATGAATCATGTATAAAAGAAATTAACGAAATGAACACAGCGGAAACAAATATATATTTTACACATGATTCTCCTAAGGCGTTGTTCGTGCGTTTTAATCAAAAATCTAAACAAAAAAGGGAGTTAAACGAATTACCTCTCGAAGCGTGCTTTGAAACAAGTCGGTTCGGATGTTCTATAGTTCGAGTCCCACAAGCGTCGGACCTCTAGTTTAGACACACCAACAACGAACGTCGAACAGAAGAGAGAACTTTCGGATATCCACCACTTCGATCATGCTAGCACTCACATGGAAAGAATCCGTCGTATTCTTGATGTATAATAGTCACGGCCCGAACGAGATAATGCTCTTCTTTCTTGTGCCTCAAAGACACAAGAACACGCACACACTTTGCTCTCTATTTTTAGCAAAGCATCACTCGGATGTCTCTAAAACACAAGACGCACGCCCACAGAAAATCTCTCTATGTTGCAACCTTTTGCAGCCTTTCTTTTTAATATTTATACACGAATCAGCAACGGTTGCCGATCATGGACGGTCAGCAACCGCTGACCGTTTATGCACGATTTCGTGCGTGCATGTGCACGTATTCGTGTGAAGTGGTCAGCAATTTTCCACTTTAATTAATCAATTAATTAATTAATAATTAATCAATTCCCTTAAAAAAAATAATAACATAATCCTTATATGTACAATTGAAATCCCTAATATGTAACTATTACATAGTAGTTTTAGAGCATACATCTAACAATATTCACCCGTGAAAAGACCAAGCAAACAATCATACTGTCGTGACAAATGCATAGGACGCATGGCTGGAGCATCTGAAGCGTTTTGACCATCAACTCACACGTGTACTCCGCGAGGGTTGTAAGCGCAATAGGGCTTGTTTTCATTCCCTCCTTGTTACAGATATACTTAAGTCTGTCATTAAATAAAGAGCGAGAGCTTAACTTTTTCTTGATAAATAATAGAGGATTCCAGTACCAAAAGTTTAACATGCATGAGTTGAGGGGACACAAAAACCATGGATTCAATTAAGATATAAATCAAGTGCCAGATAAGTGCTTGAATCACAAAACAGTACCCAAAAAAAAAAAAAGCTTTACATTCAGTAAGCACAAGCATTAATTACTAAATAATGAATCAGACTCTAAAAGAATTTATGATCGATATTTTCAATTACTATATGAAGGAATTTGTGTTATTACTTTACAATCGGTGAGACATTTTAAAGCACGCAAGATGCTATAAGAGTATCTAGAAGTACAATAAAAAAATTCAATGTGGAAAGATAGTACACATTAAGGAATCTTAATACTTTTTCATAAACACTTCTTGAATATTATTAATTCTTATCAATCCGAAATTAATGAAATTTCATTGATACTTAAAAATATCTTATTTAATGCAAAACTTTGATTTAATGTAATTTTATGTTCTAAAGTTCCATGTTAGCAAATGTAACCGTGATTTTATATTAGAAAATCTTTCAAGAGGTCCAATCATCTTATTATATGCATAAATAAAACAATTGATAAAAATAGTTTAAATGTCATGTGCATAACAAAATAAAAGTTTATAAACTTGTGATTATGTGTAAATAATTATTTACTTTTAGATCTTTTTAGGCTCTACTTTACAATTATTATGTAAATTTGCTCAATAACAAAAGAAGAGAACTAGTTTCTTTGAAATTTCTCTTTTAACAACTGATTTTTGCAGAAGTAAAAAAAAAAAAAAAAAAAAAAAAGGACAGCTCGTCTAATATAAATGAGATCTGTAGAATAAGCAAAAACGAAATATATAGAAGCTCCTTTCCCTTCTCCTTCACCGGACCTCTCATGGTGTAATCTGCAGCAGCTTCACTCCTTAGCCTCGTTAGCCATCGCCAAGATGAGGCTGTGTGAGAAATGGAGGGTAAAGGAGTTTAGCCTTGAGTGGTCGATATATGCTTCTTCTTTTTTCGTTTTGGTCCTGGTCTCATTTGAATATCACGGGTCAGTTCTTGAGCTGTTTTTGCAACCGAGGATGATACTAAGTTTTGATTATGGATTGCTGCTGTAGAAATTTGTGGAGTACTGATACTGTTTGCGTTCTGTGATTCGAGGTAGTGGAAGAAAATTTGGGGTTATTGTTTTCTGCTCCGAGCATGAGCTGAGCTTGTCTTTTTTTATTTATTTATATATTTGTTAAAAAAAATTTGGATGTGCACGTGCGAAAGCACAGTTTTGGTATTAGTTATAGTTTTTGGTTAGTGACGTGTGCAAGTGTATGGTATATTTTGTAGAGAATGGATAAGGGACAAGATAAGATAATTGAAAGACAAAGAACATGGATATGGGGGAAAATAGTTTCATTAGTTGAAGGAAATAGTTTGATGGAGATTGGTGGAGGTCTAAGACCTCTCACAGTGGAGGGTTTTCCCACTACACACAGGTGGAGGGTTCCTCAAATGATGAACTACAAGGCTATTTATAGGTGTAAGTCACCGCCTTAGAATATTTGGAGGGTTCCTCAAATGATGAACTACAAGGCTATTTATAGGTGTAAGTCACCGCCTTAGAATATTCTAGAATTCAAGACTCTTGAATGCTAGACTTCTCTAGACTTCTCTTACATGTTAGAAATTTTCAGCCAGAATTTTTTAACCATCCAAAACTTCATCTAGAGAATTCTAGATTGTAGTTTAGCAACTCTAGGAAATTCTAGAAAATAGATCACCATTTCCAACACTTCCCCTTGATCCATTTTCAGGATACTTCGGATATTGTAGTTTGTCCCATGTCTTTTATTCCGTCTTCGTTCCACGATCCCTTGCATTCTCTTGTTGAAACACTTGCACTTGCCTTTGAATGTGCATGTCTTTTCTTCAACGATGTCCCATATGTCTCGGGGCATCAAAATGTTCTTAGTTGTAGTTGTTAGCTCGGGCATGGGCTTTGGCTCTCGTAGGCTCTGGCTCTGGCTCCAGCTTTGGTTTTGGCTCCGGCTTTGGTTCTTGCTCTGGCTCCGACTCTAGTTTTGTTGGCTGTCGCTCGGGCTCTGGCCTTTGATTCTGGCTCTGGCTCCGGCTCTGGCTCTATTAGCTCTCACTCGGGCTCTAGCCTTTTTAGTTGAGGATGGTGAGGACAAACACTCATAGCCATCCGATATGCCTAGCTCTGATACCATGTTAAAATTTTTTTGGATGTGCACGTGCGGAAGCATAGTTTTGGTATTAGTTATAGTTTTTGGTTAGTGACGTGTGCAAGTGTATGGTATATTTTGTAGAGAATGGATAAGGGACAAGATAAGATAATTGGCCTTTTTAGTTGAGGATGGTGAGGACAAACGCCCATAGCCATCCGATATGCCTGGTCTGATACCATGTTAAAATTTTTTTGGATGTGCACATGCGGAAGCATAGTTTTGGTATTAGTTATAGTTTTTGGTTAGTGACGTGTGCAAGTGTATGGTATATTTTGTAGAGAATGGATAAGGGACAAGATAAGATAATTGAAAGACAAAGAGCATGGATATGAGGGAAAATAGTTTGATTAGTTGAAGGAAATAGTTTGATGGAAATTGGTGGAGGTCTAAGACCTCTCATAGTGGAGGGTTTTCCCACCACACACAAGGTGGAGGGTTCTTAAATGATGAACTACAAGGCTATTTATAGGCATAAGTCACCGCCTTAGAATATTCTAGACTTCTCTTGAATGCTAGACTTCTCTAGACTTCTCTTACATGTTAGAAATTTTCAGCCACAATTTTTTAACCATCCAAAACTGAATTCTAGATTGTAGTTTAGCAACTCTAGGAAATTCTAGAAAATGGATCACCATTTCCAACAATATTTTATGCTGAATTTACATTCGTGTGGGTCAGTTTGTTAGTTTAATTAGACAGTCTCTCAGCTGATGGTGACTGATTTTATGCTGCCATGTCTGCTATGTTTTGGCTTTCAATGTGCTATTTTTCACTCTACTCGGAGACATTAACATGGTATTTGGGTGCCTATTTTTTGTTTGGCAAAACTGTCTCTTGCAGGTCGTGGCGGCGGCGGTGGTGACAGAAGTATTGCTATGAGAGGGCGTTGTGGTGGATGAGGCGGTGGCCATGGTGGAAGAGGACGTGGTGGTGGTCGATGCGGAATGAAAGGTGGAAGCAAAGTTGTGGTGGAGCCTCATAGACATGAGGGGGTGTTCATTGCTAAGGGCAAAGAAGATGCTCTTGTTGCAAAGAATATGGTCCCTGGAGAGGCTGTCTACAATGAGAAGAGAGTCTCTGTGCAGGTGAATACGTTTTTTTATTCATCTTGCTAGTGATTGCTAGGCATTTTGCACTGATTTTATTGGTTTTTCAAATATTCAAATTGATAAACTCCCAATTCATCTCAAAATAGAAATTAAAAAATAAAAATGGTGGAACAACTTGCTTATCTAGGATTAACTTTTTTTTTTCTTTTACTAATGGTTCTAGGAAAGCTAACCTTTTTTTTCGCTATCTATACTTATACTACCTGGATTTGATCAGTAAAGGGGGACCTGCGTTAGAGTTGATTCTTTGATTTATGCGAGGTTCCTTTTGCCAGGGTTATTAAGTAAAGAGTTTTCTTCTAGTAAATTTTGTTGCTACAAATGCAATCTTCTACTGTTTAGATCTTCCGGTTTTAGGAGCATAATATCGATGACCTCCCTTACATTCTTTGACTGTCATTCTCACGTTAAATCTGAAAGGTTCTTTTCTTCAATGACCTAAAAATGTAACTAAGTTGTATTTCTTTGTGTTTTTTCTGTTGTTAGAATGAAGATCGAAGTAAAGTGGATAATAGAGTGTGGAAACTCCTTCCAATCAAAGTTGGCAGCTGCCATTCTTGGTGGGGTTGATGACATATGGATTGTGAACATCTTTCTTCCTTTTTCTCTGGTGTATCATAAATGTGTAGCTTCTTCCATATCACTGATCATGTTTCATTATTTTCAAATTCAGAAACCTGGTGCTCACGTTCTCTCTGGGAGCTGCTTCTGTGACCACAGTATCTCATGTTTCTGACATTGTTGGCCCTGTAGTCATTTTTTTCTGGAAGAACGATTATTTTACCAAATGAGTTCATTAGACAACTGACCTATTGTCTTGTGTTCCTTTTGGCAGACAGGAGTCGTGTAAGTGGTCGAGTTTTTGCATCGCAGTGGAAGGGACTTAGTCAACATGGCTAAGAAGAGAACAGATGTTATTCCTATTATCGAAGATGCTAGACATCCAGCCAAGCACCGTATGTTGGTCAATATGGTGGATGTAATATTTTCAGATGTTGCTCAGCCAGATCCAGTATTGACTCATCTTTGCCTATCAAAGACACTGAATGTATTCTTATGAAGGTCTTCCTTGCCAAAGTTTAGGTCCAGGACTTCATCTTGCCTCTAAGCCACTGAAAAGAAAATCCTATATCATCCATCCTACATTCATTTGTTCTTGACTTACTGCGTGGTTTTGTTATATGCTTGTAGCAACTTCTTTCTCTATTGGGATTTCTCTTCTTTGATGTAAATGCAGATTTATTACCTTTTGATCCTTTGGAAGCAGATTCCATGAATTGTCAACTTTTTATACCTGACGACGCCAATTAATGCATTTCTTAGCAGTCTTCATTTATATTTGCGATATTTTCATGATTAGTTCCCTCTTTGTGGGCTTTCATTTTAATGCCATGGATTTTTTTTTTTTTTTTTCCTTTTGTCAAGTATTTGTGAGGCGTCATTTTGTGTGAACGGGATGACTTGTTATTTGGGGATTAACTTCTTGGTTTTGTGATTTAACTTTTCTTACACATATCTACATATACTCTTGTAACTACAGTTTTCTTCATTGCTATGTTAAGCGTAACGTCTTACCCCAGAACTGGATTGTATTTTTTGTTTTCACCAAGAGGGAAACTTATGCACATGAAGAATTAACTCGGATTCCCCTTCAAGACAGCATGGGTGATGCAGGCTCGAGTTTTTTTATGCACATCTGCTTGGGTCACTCTATAATTTTCTTGTTGTCTTTAATTCTAACTTGGTTTACTTGTGAGATTTGAGAATATAGTTGAATCTTTTTTTCCTTTTCTTTCCCTTAAAGATAAGTTTCTCACATGGCTTCAGGCCAGTAAACTCCATGCCTATTCCCTGCACTCTATTATTACAATGTATTTGATGAAAATACTTGGATCCCCTTCAAGACAGTTTGGGTGATGCATTATTGAGTTTCTGATGCAGGGTTTATAGCCTTTCAAATTGTTTCTGTTGTATGAAGCTTAAGGATTTATGAAAATCAGTTTTGTCATTCAACTAGTGTACGCGACTATTTAGTGTGACTATGGGTGACTACGATGCACGGCTTCCCAAATTGAAGTCTGGTTAGGTCCTTGTTCATGTAATTGTCCTTTTGACCAATTCCTGATTTAGATTACCATTTCAAACATTGTCAATGAGGCTAACCTGCCCTCCAGATTATAGCACAGTCGTGTATATTATGTTGCCTTTATGGCTTTGGGCTAGGGAATCTTAATTTGATAATTTCTCAAGCATATGCTAAATTATAAATTCGCATGTCTTGTCAGATTGTTCATGCTCTTATTATTAGGTTTGATCTAGTGTGTGCAATGACATGACTTATTATGAAGTGGTGTTGGATGTACACGATCTCTCTCTGATCACCTGAAAGATCTTTCTGTTTGTACATGTGATAAAAGTTGCTGTGATAATACTCATGGAAGTCTCTCTGCATTTGACTGTTTATCAATTGAATTCTGACTATAAAAACACTAGACTTAAGCTCTGGGTAATGAAGCGTGTTCATTATATGTCAAAGGGAGAGAAATTCAAGGTTTTTTGTCTGTTATTTGGAGAACCTTTCTACCTGTTTAGAGTGCTTTACTGGAAGATGTCTCTTGTTAATACGTGATGTTCAATGATATGTGGTTACATCTCAGGCAAGAATTTTAACTCTAAATGCATCATATTTTCTCAAGGCTGGAGTTCACTTTGCCATCTCAATTAAGGTATCTCTCTCTCTCTCTCTCTCTCTCTCTCTCTCTGTGGACAGATGCGCACTTGGTTTTTCTTTATTATTTTCCTTGAGATGTAGCTTGTTGGATTAGAGGACTGCTGGTCACACTTCTTTTTCTTTGTCGCTTTATAATTCCTTAGAAATTAAGACAAGTAGCTGGCCCAAGTTTTTGCAAGCGTAGGAGATGAGCTGTGACAACAGAAATGATCTCATCATATTTGAGGATGTGCGAAGACCAATCCATTTGGGAAAAAGAAACACTGGAAATGTTGCTTAAATGAGGAGACGGGAAATCAATACCTTTTGGTTGTTCTTGTTTTTGCAGGCAAACTGTATTGATTCTACTGTTCTGGCCGAGAGAGTATTTTCCCAGGAAGTGAGGAAGCTGCAAGCGGAGCAGTTCAAGCCTTTGGAGCAAGTTACTCTCAAGGCCCTTGAGCGAGACTGTGCTTGTGTCGTCAGTGGCTATCGCATGCCAACGAAACAGAATGCTGCTCTTGCATTGTGACATCCTGAAATTTGACTCGTTTCGATAAAGTGAAATGGGCATTTCGTTGACGTGCCTATGATCCTTTTTCTTTGAGCTGATCACTCACGAGTTAACTAACCTATTGGATGAAGCCGTTAAGAGATGTATCTGCGGTGAAATCCCTAAAAGCTACTTAATTGGTTGGAGGACTAAAATCGCGTCTAATCGATTCTAACCACGGAATTGAATTCGATTTCGGGAATCGAATATTCGAGCGTGTCATAATTCCTTTTTAGGACCTTGTCTCATCGTCTGTCAAATTATTGACGAGTTCGAAATTTTGGGAAAGAAATTATCGGAGGGAAAATTGAAGACCGGAAGAAAATAAAAAGCGAAAGGGAAAATAATAAAAGTAATTTGAATAGTAAGATTTTTTTTACTATTTTATTACTTTCTATCTTCTTTCTCTCCCTTTTTCTCTCTCTCTTCTCTCTCTTCCCTCCCCCCTCGTGTGCAGCCCCAGCCCCCCCCCCACTGACCGACTTATTGCCCTCTCCTCTTAGCTGTCTCTCTCTTTGTTTTTCTTTTCTTTGACTTTTCAAACACCTTCTATGTGGCATCCTAGAATTTCTTGCCAATCTTTAGGGGTGCTCTAATTCATGTCTTGCATTGAGATTTTGGCCAAGCTTTTGGTGGGTAATTATTTAATAGGAAAAATTCTATTTTTGGCCATGTGAATTATGGATTGGAATTTATTAAATTAGGTCACAAAGTTTTGGTGAATAATAAATCTCAATTAGGTGTTTATCTAATTAAGAATTAGGTGGATTATTAGGATGAGGATGGGCTGGACATTTAAAGGCCCAAACCAGCCCATAGCCTCACCCCATTCTCGGCCGGCCCATGAAGCCAAGGAGGAGAGCTGCCGCCGGCCCATGGATGGCCCAAGCCCATGGAGGGCTGTCGACGTGCAAAGGAGGGGGGGGGGATCCAGTTGCATGCCTCCCCCATTTGTCCCAAGAAAATTGCCAAGTGTCCTCCATGCATGATCCAATGATGGCTAATGATGGAGGGGAAGAAAAATTAGGGGAAATGATGGCCGGCTTAAGTGAGAAAGAGAGGGAGAGAGAAAGGTTCGTCCAAGAGAGAAAGAGAGAAGAGAAAGATAAGAAAGAAAGGAAGAAAGGAAGAAAGGAAGAAGAGAAGAAGGAAGAAGGAAGGGCCGTGCGTTTGCCGTCCGTCGTCCGTCGTCCGTCGCCGTGTCCCGTCGCCGTTGTGCTCGCTGCTTGCTCGGTTTAGAGGCAAGTGGGATCCTTGATCTACTCTTGCATGTTGTGCCTAGTATGTGTGATTGAATGGTGATAAATTTCGGATGTCTAGGGTGTGAAAAGCTGAAGTTTAAAGAGTGGTGTTTTAGGTTAGTAAACTGTTCTTGAGAAAACAGCTCGACCTTGGATGTTCTAGTGGCTTGCATGTGATGTTCGAGTTGGATTTTGGCTTTGACTTCTAAATAAAAGTTGTTGAGGACTTCTTGCAGTATAACATACTCAAATTTGAGACAAAAAAAATGAGTATAAGTAGGTGAAATCTTCATTATTTGGAAAGACTGGTTCTGGAGATTTCGGTAACTACCTTTGATGAATGCATGGACTGTAAGGCAATATTTTTGTTGAAATTTCACTTTTATTTCTTAACAAAAGATGTAAATGACATCCTGAGGTTTAACATATAAAAAATTTAGAGAAAAAAAACAAGAATAGGTAGGTGAAATCGTGGTCTTTCGGAGATAGTAAGATCTGGAAATTTCGGTACTAGGAAAAGAAGTTTTAACCGTCTATATTTAATTACCTAGGACGAATCTGACTTTGGTTCCTTCATGAAAAATCTACCTTAGGGTCTTGAATACCACATAGTTGAATTTCATAATTTTGGAAGGTCATTTGGGTATTTAATCGGAAATTTTTCTAAAACCCTGTATTTGATGTGTTCGGACTTGGTCAGTTGCAATGCGTAGACTATATCGTTTTGTATGAGGTTTTTTAGGCAATGTGTTCTTCATGAAATATCTCTCTTTATGTCTCCCCTAAAACATATTCAAATTTCATAATTTTTGAAGTTCATTTTCCTATTTAACCAAAAATGTTTCAAAAACTGTGCAAGTTGAATTGTTAGAATAGTAGTGCTGTGATGCTTGGTCTATACCGAATTGAATGAGGGTCTTTTGGTGTAGTGTTCTTCATAAAATATCTGCATTTATGTCTTGAATATTACATGCTTGAATTTCATAAATTTTGAAGGTCATTTGGGTATTTAATTAAAATGTTTTCAAAAACTGTGCAAGCTGGATTGTGCGAATTTCAAAAGCTGTAATACATGGACTATTCTGTTTTGTATGAGCCCCATGAATTATACTATTTTAAGTGATCGAATCTTGCTGCACATGTGGTGATATTTAGCATTACATATAAGATCAAAAGTTGAATTGACGTTGTTGCTATTACATCATGTGCCATGTTGATATTGAGACACAAATGTGAAAATAAATTATGGGAAATGAGGATACCATTGGAGGTGTGAGCCAACAATGCCCTGGGAGTGTTAGGATGCCTGGAATGTGGGGGTGCCGGATGCCCGGGATGTGGGGGTGCCGGATGTCCTCGGGAGTTTCGAGATGCTCGGGATGTGGGGGTGCCGGAAGCCTCAGAGGTGTGAGCCAAGGGGATACCTCGTGATGCTAGTTGAGATACGAGATGCTCGGAATGTGGGGGTGCCGGATGCCCGATGGTGTGTGCTGGAGGTTCCTCGCGATGCCAGGTTGGGTGCAAGCAATAAAATGTGGGATGCAAATACTAGTCCTGGGAAAGAAAAATGTGGTGATCCAATTGAAGGATAAAGAGTTGAAATTGAATCATGCATGGTATGGTGACATGTATGCATGGCTGTATGATATGATGTGCATGAGTGCATGGTGGTATGTGCACATAAGGCATGGATACGCATGAGTGCTTGATGATGAGTGCATGGTTGTATTTGCACCTATAGCATGATGATATATACATGAATACTTGATGATAAGTGCATGATGGTGTATGCACATATGGTATGATGACATATGCATGGCTGCAAGGTAAGTTATGCTTGGATGCATGAATGATACGTGCTTGTTATGATGTCTTGGTTGTTCTGTTTGATGCATTGAGTAGTTTAATGGATTTTTACCTGCTAAGTGGTTGTACTCACCCCTTTGGGGATCAACATTTCAGAGTAGAAAGATGCCTCTCCCTTCGGTCACGCGGGGTACCTTTTACGGCCTTCCATCTGACGTGGAGGTCGAGTGTATGGAGCTTGATTGTGTCACCATCCCTGGTTTGATGTTCATACGGGTGCGGGTGCTGGTGATGTATGATGTGGGCCTAGCTAGGGGCCCGGTCATCCAGGAGTTCTTGTTGGTCCACATCCGTCGTGACGGAGTGATTCGGGAGATGTTGCCGCCGCCACCGCCCGATGCACCAGGATGGGTGTGATGGCCCGCGTGAGGAGTGGGAGCTGACGTTTTTGGGATAGCAGACACTTGTAGATGGAGGGTTACATGTGATCGAATATAGGGGGTCGAGATATCTCTTTTGAGCTGTGACAAAGTTTAGTTAAAAAGTCTTGGCTTTACTTTTTGGTTGTACCGACCCGAGAAATCCATCATGAAAATATAAATAAAAGTGGCTCGGCTTTATCTTTTCTTATGGTGCATAGTTGGTGTGCATTGCATTATGGTCATTGGAAGGAAAAATGGTGAGACTTGTTGATGCTTCCGCTAATAAGCTGCGCTGGGACCGTTTTCATAAAAAAAAAAAAAAATGCCCATGAACTACAATTCTTCTTTAATCCTGAAACAAAGGGATCCTGAGTACTATCGGATGAGGACTGAGGTCCCATCCTCTTTTGGGAATCCTGTTTTGATGTGAATAGAGTGAAATTAGAAAGTCGTGTATAGTTTTGTGAAGCTCTTTGAATTATGCTCTATATAAAAGTATGGTTGTGAATTTCAATATGAAAATTATAGCCCTACTTTTCTATGCCATTGTTTTATTGTCTGGGGATTTATAACTACTTCTGCATGCATAATAAAAGAAAAGAAGGGTCGGCGATATGTAGTCCTAGGATATCGCATTTTAAAATCGACCAAGTAGAAGAATGTGTGCATGCCCGAGGATCAGGGCATGACATCCCCTTTGTGGTATCGGAGCGAAGTTCAAGATTAGAGTGATAAGGAGCGTTGACCATGGGATACTTAGTAGGAAATGCCTTTAAATTCATGCTGGTGCATATCTGTGATAGCTTATTGGTAGAATTGTTTGTTGTAATCACTCGACTTCTAATTCGATGTTGAATTGGAAGGCAGGTCTTCATAGAAAGCCTGTAAGATGAGGGATCAGGAGCCCAGGACTTCTAGGCAAAGGATCTCATCTTCTGTGACTCGGGCTAGGACGCCCGAGGTGGCCGAGGTAGAGTGCAAGTTGAGGCTAACGCGAGTGGAGTAGCACCACCTCCTGTTGGTGCCAGGGTAGCAGCCCCAGTTGATCAGGGAACAACTGGGATCATGTAAGCATTGGATGCTATGCATGAGATGATGGGGTAGCAGGCCCTAGACCAAACAACTGCCTTTACTGCCGCCGTTGCAGCCGCCACTACTATTGCTGCCAATGTTGTTGCTACAGCCACACTTGCCGCCGTACCTGTTGAAGCCCCGCCTAGGAGACCGATGCCTAGCTTAGTGGAACAGTTTTTGAAATTGAAGCCACTGAAGTTTTCTAGGGTAAGAGACCCCGAAGCTGTTGCTCTGTGGATCCAAGGACTAGAGAAAGCCTTTGCTCTATTGATGTGCTCCGAGACTGAGAAAGTGGTCCTCGCAATCCACCAATTAGAAGGAGTTGCGAGTACTTGGTGGAGAACCACTCAAGGAGTGATATTTCCCGAAGGTGTAGCCCCAGAATGGAACGCCTTTGTTGAGGCCTTCAACGAGAAATACTTTTCAGAGACTGCTAGAGAGATGAAGATGGCTGAGTTCCAACGCCTTCGCTAAGGCTCTATGACTGTGGATCAATATGAGGCGAAGTTTGCTGAACTGTTGCAATATGCCCCTGAATTAGTTGAGAATCCAACAAACCGGGTGAGAAGATTCAAAGATGGACTTAGGTCGGAGTTGAGGAGTCCACTGATTTGGCTAAATCTAAGAAATTACAATGAACTATATGAGTGGGTCCAGATGATCGAAAGAGACCAGAACGATAGAGCCGCCTTATCTAGATCAAGGTTTAGCTCTCGTAGAGACAACATCTGCCAAGGAAAGAAGCCGATGTTTGGAAGGCCCACTCAGCAAGAATGGTGGATTTAATAGATCAGGACTTGTTGGAAATGATGCGTGTCGCTTTTGTGGGAGAAGACACGGGATAGCACCGTGCCCAGCTAGGACGGTTGTGTGTTTTGAATTTGGCCAACAGGGTCACATCGCAAGGAATTGTCCAAGGAAGCAAATAGGACAACCTCAATTGCCGCCGCCGCCACCGATGAGACAGATAAGAGGGTATGCCCCTCAAAATGCATCGCAAGGAGGATAGCAGAGACCTCTAGTTCAAGGCTCCGTGTACACGATTACCCAAGGTCAGGCAGAAGCTGGGCCTGATGTGATTACAGGTACGGTCTCACTCAACGACCAACCTACTTATGCTTTGTTTGATTCGGGAGCAATCCATTCCTTCATTGCCGAGCAATATGTTAGGATGCTAGGGTTGAGTCCTGTATTGTTGGAGTTGACAATTTGCATATCTACACCCTTGAAAGATAAAGTTATTGCTGCTTTGGGATGTTGGGAAAATTGACTTGTTAGTCCTAGCCATGTATGATTTCGATTTGATAATTGGCATGGACTGGCTCACCAATCAACTAGCTAAAATGGATTTCTATCGCAAGGCGATTCAGTTTGACCCGTTAAGGGGTAAGAGCTTCGAGTTTGTTCGGAATCGAGGGGGACCCTCGATTTCCTTAATCTCGTCACCGGAAGCAGCTCGTTTGTTAACCAAGGGTTGCCGTGGGTACTTAGCAACTGTCGTAGATACGACAGTTGAGGAGCTGAAAATGGAAGATATTGCAGTGGTACAGGAGTTCCCAGATGTCTTTCCAAAAGAATTGCCAAGATTACCGCCAGAAAAAGAGATTGAATTTGTAATTGAGCTAGCAAGAGGGACAGAACCGATCTCAAAGGCACCTTATCGAATGGCGTTATCTAAGTTGAAGGAACTGAAGGTGCATCACCTTGGGGAGCACCAATTCTATTTGTTAAGAAGAAAGATGGATTGTTGCGCCTGTGCGTCGACTATCGATAGCTCAACCAGGTAACCATTAAGAATAAATATCCCCTCCCAAGGATTGATGATCTGTTCGATCAGTTGCAAGGAGCGTCAATATTCTCGAAGATTGATTTGAGGACAAGATATCATCAGCTGAGGATTAGGAAGGAGGATATTCTTAAGTCGGCATTTCGTACTCGGTATGGTCACTATGAGTTCAGAGTGATGCCATTTGGGTTGATGAATGCTCCAGCTGCTTTCATGGATATGATGAATAGAGTGTTCAAGGAATACTTAGATCAGTTTGTGATGGTGTTCATAGATGATATCTTGATCTATGTGAGGAGTGATGAAGAGTATGAGAATCACCTGAGATTAGTGCTCCAGATTTTAAGGACACATCAATTGTATGCTAAGTTTAGCAAATACGAGTTTTGGCTAACTCGTGTTGTGTTCTTAGGTCATGTGATTTCCGAAGAAGGAATCTCCGTCGACCCGAGCAAGATAGAAGCCGTAATCAATTGGCAGAGACCGACATCAGTGACAGAAATTAGAAGTTTTCTAGGATTGGCAGGTTATTACAGACGGTTTGTAGAAGGGTTCTTAGCATTAGCATTACCTCTAACTAAGCTCCTGAAGAAAGAAGAGAAATTTATATGGTCAGACAAGTGCGAGCGTAGTTTTCAAGAGCTGAAGGAAAAGCTGACTACCACACCTGTGCTGACAATTCCATCTGGTCCTGGAGGATTCGAGATCTATAGTGATGCGTCATTTAGAGGGTTGGGTTGCGTGTTGATGCAACATGGTAGGGTTGTTGCGTACGCCTCCCATCAGTTGAGACCACATGAACAAAACTATCCAACGCATGACTTAGAGCTCCCACCCATTATCTTGACCCTGAAGATTTGGAGACATTATTTGTGTTGTGAAAAATTTCAAATCTTCACGGACCATCAAAATCTCAAGTATCTGTTCTCTCAGAAGGAGTTGGACATGAGACAGTGCCGATGGATGGAATTACTGAAAGACTACGACTGTGACATTCTATATCACCCTGGAAAGGCGAACAAGGTCGTCGATGCATTGAGTCGGAAGTCTTCAGTGGCGCGGATCTTGGTTAAGGAGTGGAACTTAAATGAGAGAGCTTGGGATTCGGAATTCAAATTTGAGGTAGGCCATCTCTCGAGTCTTATGGCCACCCTTAGGATTGAACCAGATGTTCAGGTCAGAATTAAGCAACTCCAACCGACAGATCCAGACGTACAGAAAATTCTTCAAGAGGATACCGATAAAAGAAAGGCTGATTTTCAGGTTTCTGATGATGGGGTACTGAGGCTCTGTGGACGTTTGGTTGTACCTGATGATATAGAGCTTAGAGAAGAAATTTTATCTGAAGTACATCGTAGCAGTTATAGCATTCATCCTGGAAGCACTAAGATGTATCAGAATCTGCGTCAACACTATTGGTGGTCAGGTATGAAGGTGGACATTGCCAAGCATGTGGCCAAGTGTTTGACTTGTTAGCAAGTAAAAGCCCAGCATTGCAAGCCGGGAGGACTTCTGCAACCTCTTACGATCCCAAAGTGGAAATGGGAGCATATCACGATGGATTTTGTGACTGGACTACCAAGGAGTCAAAGAGGAAATGATTCAATTTAGGTAGTGGTCGACAGATTGAAAAAGTCGGCTCACTTCATTACAGTTCGAAAGGACATGAGTCTGGATAGACACGCAGACCTGAATGTGCGTCAGGTGGTTCGAATGCATGGAGTGCCAGTTACAATAACTTCAGATAGAGACCTGAGGTTTACTGTTGTTTTTTGGAAGAGCTTACAGAGTGCTTTAGGTACAAAACTTTAGTCTAGTACGACATATCATCCTCAAACGGATGGCCAATCTGAAAGGACAATTCAGACTCTTGAAGACATGCTGAGAGCGTGTGTAATAAACTTCAAAGGAAGTTGGGAAGATCAGCTTCATCTGGTGGAATTCGCATACAACAACAGTTATCGGCAGAGTATCAAGATAGCTCATTTTGAAGCTTTGTATGGCAGAGCGTGTAGAACTCTAGTATGTTAGGGAAAGGAAAATCACAGGCCTAGAGTTGGTTCAGCAATCAGTAGATGTCATGGTAGTAATCAGAGACAGATTAAAGACCGCGCAGAGTAGACAGAAAAGTTATGCAGATAAGTGTCGAAAGTCTTTGGAATTCCAAGTTGGTGATCACGTTTTCCTGAAAGTGTCACCAATGAAGGGAATTTTGCGCTTCGGAAAGAAAGGCAAGCTGAGTCCGAGGTAGATAGGTCCATTTGAGATTCTTTAAAGAATCGGAAACCTAGCGTATCGTTTTACGTTGCCGCCAAGACTGGCGCAAGTGCATGACGTCTTTCACATGTTGATGTTAAGGAAGTATGAGCCTGATTCGACCCATGTGCTCAATTTTGAGGAATTGGACGTGGATGACCGCGTGTCATATGTAGAAAGCCCGATTCAGATTGTTGATCGCAAAAAGCAAGTTCTGCGTACCAAGACCATTTTGTTGGTCAAAGTGGTATGGCAACACCACGGTACTGAAGAAGCAACATGGGAGACTGAAGAGTCGATGAGAGAATGTACCCCCACCTTTTAAGCAAAGTGTGTAATGGTTTAAATTTTGAGGACGGAATTTTTATAAGAGGGGAAGAATTGTGACATCCTGAAATTCGACCCCGTTTCGATAAAGTGAAATGGGCATTTCGTCGACATACCTATGGTCCTTTTTCTCTGAGCTGATCACTCACGAGTTAATTAACCTATTAGGTGAAGCCATTAAGGGATGTATCTGCGGTAAAATCCCTAAAAGCTACTTAATTGGTTGGATTGGACTAAAATCGCGTCTGAGTCCGAGGTACATAGGTCCATTTGAGATTCTTTAAAGAATTAGAAACCTAGCGTATCGTTTTACGTTGCCGCCAAGACTGGCGCAAGTGCATGACGTCTTTCACGTGTCGATGTTAAGGAAGTATGAGCCCGATTCGACCCATGTGCTCAATTTTGAGGAATTGGACGTGGATGACCGTGTGTCATACATAGAAAGCCCGATTCAGATTGTTGATCGCAAAGAGCAAGTTCTGCGTACCAAGACCATTCTGTTAGTCAAAGTGGTCTGGCAACACCACGGTACTGAAGGAGCAACATGGGAGACTAAAGAGTCGATGAGAGAATGTACCCCTACCTTTTTAAGCAAAATGTGTAATAGTTTAAATTTCGAGGACGGAATTTTTATAAGAGGAGAAGAATTGTGACATCCTGAAATTCGACCCCGTTTCAATAAAGTGAAATGGGCATTTCGTCGACATGCCTATGGTCCTTTTTTTCTGAGCTGATCACTCACGAGTTAACTAACCTATTGGGTGGAGCCGTTAAGGGATGTATCCGCGGTAAAATCCCTAAAAGCTACTTAATTGGTTGGATTGTACTAAAATCGTGTCTGATTGATTCTAACCACGGAATTGAATTCGATTTCGGGAATCGAATATTCAAGCATGTCATAATTCTTTTTTAGGACCTTGTCTCATCGTTTGTCAAATTATTGACGAGTCCGAAATTTCGGGAAAGAAATTATCGGAGGAAAAATCGAAGACCAGAAAAAAATAAAAAGATAAAGGGAAAATAATAGAAGTAATTTGAATAGTAGGATTTTTTTTACTATTTTATTACTTTCTATTTTCTTTCTCTCCCTTTTTCTCTCTCTTCTCTCTCTTCCCTCCCCCCTTGTGCGCAGCCCCCCCCCTCCACCACGACCGATTGCCCTCTCCTCTTAGCTGTCTCCCTCTTTGTTTTTCTTTTCTTTGACTTTTCAAACACCTTCTCTCTCTCCTCTTTCTTCTCCCCCACTCCCACGTGACCGAACCCTTCTTCTTCTTCTTTCTTCATGGTGCGAACCAGCGAACCAGGAAGAGGAAGATAGCAGCTCGCCGAAGCTCGTTGCCGCCGTACCATAGCTGGACCTCCACCCGCGCACGCCGCATGCTCCGCCGCCTCCCGCTCGCGCCTGCTATCCTCGCCGAGCACCATCCAGGCCATTCAGCCTCTACCTAGCCACTATTCCACCCCTGTTCAGCCACCTCCGGCCACTGCCTAGCTCCGTCCGGCCACCGTCCGCCCTCCCCAAAGCTCCGCCAGCTCTCTCGACCCTTCTCTGCCCCCAACCATCTCTGTTTCCCCCTGTTTCGTAGCCAAACCAGCAACCCACCGAGTGGGTTTCCAATAGGTTCGGGCCCACTTTTGGGCCGTTTTCGGGCCCCGATCCCGAGTGTCGCTTTGGCAAGTATTGTTCCTCGCGTTGCCTCCTTCGGATTGATCCGATTTGCGCGCGGTTCCGGTGAGTAATCTCACTAATCCCTGCTTAGTTTACTAATTATGCTTAGGTTTGGTTATGTTTAATTAAATGCAATTAGGTGATTAGATTAGAATAGATTAGTGATTATTAGACAATTGTGATGCATATTAGATATTTTGATTGTGCAATTAGCAAGTAGATGTAGTTTATTATTTATTGAAAGCATCTTGGGATTTTTCCTAACCCTTAGCGGGCTTCAATTAGGCTTTTCGGGCCTAAATTGGATTTTTAGTAATTAATTATTAATTTTCGAAATTAATTAATTATTTATTTATTTTTCGGAAATTCAACTAGGATAGCCGATGACTGGAATTTTATACTGGTGATCATGGTGAAGTCCGTTTATTTAATTGGGCTTTATTTTGAGCTAAATTGAATTTTTAATATTTATTAATTAATTTTCGAAATTAATTAATTAATTAATTATTTTTCGGAAATTAAGGCTGAGATGACCGATGACCGGAATTTCGTGCTGATTATCGTGGTGTAGGCCGTTTATTTATTTGAGCTTTGAATTGTGCCAAATTGAATTAAATGTGGAATTTTAGGATCTATTCCTAAATGGTTGTTGTTAATTATTTGATTGAGAAATCGTTGGGTATTGATTGTCGGTATCGAAAGTAAGTTGGTAATCACCTGAAAGAAGATATGTGGGCTCGGTGAATTGGGATATCACCTGGAGAATGCACGTGAATTCAGTGGTTGAATATGTTATCTTGGCAAAGAGATCGCCTGAGAGAATGCACGTGGCTCGGATACTCGGTATGTCCTCCTAGAGAATGCACGTGGCTCGGTGACAGAGTATGGCATCGTAAAGTGGTTGAGTGGGACTGTAAAGCCATTTAATCTTGGAAGTGGTCGAGTGGGACCGTAAAGCCATTGAATATTGAAAGGGTCGAGTGGGACCGTAAAGCCATTGAATCTTGAAAGTGGTCGAGTGGGACCGTAAAGCCATTGAATCTTGAAAGTGGTCGAGTGGGACGGTAAAGCCATTAAATATCGAAAGTGGTCAAGTGGGACCGTAAAACCATTAAATATTGAAAGTTGCCGAGTGGGACTGTGTCTTCCACCTATGCTTAAGTTGTGATCTGAGGATCGTGATTCATAATTGGGAATTGAGATGAAATAATTGAATCGACCTAGAAATGGTCCGACTGACATGTAATCGACTAAGTCGATTGAACTGTGATTTGATTGATTGTTCATTGAGATATATGAAGCATATGTATATAACCTTGAATTGCAGGTTGGGATTGATGCCAAGGTACATCTTCTGACCTGTGCGTGTTTAGGCAACCTATAGTATAATGGTTTACTAATCGGGCCTTAGTGGGGTAGAACTTGCTAAGACGTACTCTCATCCCGGTTATGGGACAACATTTCAGGCCCATAGATGAACCCGAGGAGGAGGAATTAGAGAAGGAGAACACTGAAGTGAAACCTGAGGAGAAGAAAGAATTTTGAAGAAGAAGATGATCCAAAAAGGGATCCTGAGTACTATCGGATGAGGACTGGGGTCCCATCCTCTTTTGGGAATCCTGTTTTGATGTGAATAGAGTGAAATTAGAAAGTCGTGTATAGTTTTGTGAAGCTCTTTGAATTATGCTCTGTATAAAAGTATGGTTGTGAATTTCAATATGAAAATTATAGCCCTGCTTTTCTATCTCATTAATTTATTGTTTGGGGATTTATAACTGCTTCCGCATGCGTAATAAAATAAAAGAAGGGTCGGCGATACGTAGTCCTGGGATATCACATTTTAAAATCGACCAGGTAGAAGGATGTGTGCGTGCCCGGGGATCAGGACGTGACATGCATCATAAAAAAATCCCGGGCCACCTTAGCTGTTCAATCTTGATGTGTCTTTTTTAGATTAGAAGTTGAAACTCCAAGGTATTCAAGGTTTCGGTAGGCTCTTGTAATGGACCAATATTCTGAAATGAGTTGATATTTTTCACGTTAAGGCCGGTAATTCAGTTGATATTTTTCACGTCCAATTGTCTGAAACAAAAATTTACTGCATTGTTTGAATTATCAACTTCTAATCTTTTTGGTCTGACAACGTCTAATTGAATCAACTTCACACTCGCATTTCCAATTAATGGATGCTAATCAAAATTTTCCAATAAAGGAGAACTTATTGATCAGTGTAAATCAATTCCAGATTGCAGAGGATGACGAGGTGTGGTTATAATATCTAAGTTTCATAAGGTGTGTACTGTATAGATGAGACTAAACATGTTTGGACTTATTCTGTGTAAATCGTGTGATTAATAAATCATAATATGCTCAACGATAATTAATTTTAGGCTTTACAGAATGGAACACAATACATAGTCCACTAAATTTTCTCATATTTTTTATCTTTTGCATCAAAAAAAAAAAAATTGCTTATAGACGGAAAAAAGTTCTTATCGGAAAATTTCTAGTGAAAAGACAATGACAAGCATCATGACAGTTCTTTACAAACTGGATTTTAGTGAAATACGCATATTTTTACGCATGTTCATGATTTAAAGATATGCAAAATTGAACTGTGAGCAGGAAATTCAACTAGATATTCCATAATATACCATAATAATTACCAAGAAGTGTGATGAGCGCCGGGTAGCCAGGAGATAGCTCGTTCCTATCCCTCCTTGTTTAAGCAACCACCAATTTTATACTCAAAATGCTGTGAATGCATATGTGATTAAGAACATATGTCAACAATTTTCAGTTGGTGAATGCGCCAACTAAATTGCTGCAAATCATTGCCACACCATCGTTCTAGAGAGTTATAACAGTCAATCGAAGCACTTCACAGCTTTGATTTTGTGTTCACAAGAACAGTTGGAACTTATATTACATGTAGTTGGTCTTCACGGACAAATTGTTCATAGTGACCGCAGTTACAAATACAATTTCGAGAGCCGAATAGGATTATGTGATTTGCTTCTCAAATTCCTGCTCTGCACTGTGGATGAATTGTACATGAAAAGGTTTGCAGAAGAAGGAATGCATTGAGCGGTCATCAAATTTTAAAAAGCTACATGCAGTTCTTGAAGGAATGGGGCTGAAACTTGAGTTTTATTGAATAGCAGACAAGACTGAGTTCTCATTTTAAGCAGTGGCCGAGATCGGAGAACCGTTGCCATTCGCTGGATCTACTATTCCCTGCAATCCTATTGAAATTGTAGAAACCGACGCCAAGCACTCCTGAGTTCATATAACCTGGAAGAGACATGTAGATTCCTTCATTTAGCAAAGTTGATATTTTTTCTGTTAAAAGCATACTCTTAATAAAGCTACATAAATGTCCTAAAGCCATCGAAATTTGGTGAAATTGCAAATGCGGATGCCGAACGTTTTCAAGGGATGGGGGTTCATGATTAGCCTCTCATCTGCTTTGATCACGAGAATTTCCTCATGCGGCCCTTAGAGGTCTAACAATAACTCTACAGGATGAATTCTATATTTCTGTAATGTGCATTCATGCAATTCAGTTGGCAATGCATGCCTCTTTGAATCATTCAAAACCAGAAAATTGAGGAATTGTGTGTGCATTTTTGAGTTTATTCACACAAGCAGGCACATGAATGCACGCTTATCAGTGCGTATATGGCAATGATCTGTCGTCCAGGGGAAAATAAAAAGCAGAAAAGTCATTGGTCTTATACATTACCTATCCTTGTAAACCAGCTGCACGAAGTTTGTCCCTGATGAAATGCAACTGAGCTGCAACTTTCGCAATGTTCATCCGCTCTCTGCGTTCTTCGACTGAGCAGGCGACCCCGATTGTATAGACCATCTCTAGACATTCGCGAGCTGCATCACCTCTGGCAGTGCCCACAAGGCTCTCCAATTCTTGAAGCAGAAGAGGATCAGTAATCTCTAGGAGTTGTTCAAGCAAGGCTTCCTTGACAAACTTATGAAGGTTAAAATTTTCTCTGAACATTTCGTTTGTTGGACTCATGCCCGTGAACATCTCAAGTAAGAGAATGCCATAACTATAAATATCGCCTTCTCTTGAAACCACGCATTCCATTCCATATTCTGCGCTTCATTTGAATTGCAAATAAAAGATAAATAATAGCAGCAGAACTAGTTGAGGCAAAAGGAAATAGCGTGCGCCCACTTATTGTATTCTTATTGAATGTAATATGTCCATTTGCCTTTAGGGGACAGAGGAGAGGAGACTTACCTGGAGGAGCATAGCCGACAGTTCCTCTTATTCCAGCAGAGCTCATTTTCGCTTTAATGTCATCGGTGGATTCAATCACGACCTTCGCCAAACCAAAGTCTCCAACATGTCCAACCATTTCAGCATCTAGCAGGACATTGCTTGGCTTCAAATCACAATGAATAACAGGGCTTTGCAGGTGGTTATGGAGATAATCTAATGCTAAAGCAACATCGATGGAAATATTTATCCTCTGAATGAGACTCAATTTCTGTGCATTCCCATCTACATTAGCTGATGATTGGCTTGGATGTAGCCAATCTTCTAGGCTGCCATTGACCATGAACTCATAAATCAAGGCCTTAAACTCATTTCCCTGGTAATCAGTGCCCGAGCATACCGTTAAGACTTTTAAAAGATTACGGTGTCGGACATTCCTTAAAGCCTCGCACTCAGTTATGAAGCTCTTCACAGCACCGTGAAGCATCAAATCAAGTACCTTTACAGCAATGACAGTTCCATTCTCATCAAGGACTCCCTTGTAAACAGATCCAAAACCGCCGACCCCAATCAAGTTACTTGAAGAAAACCTGTTGGTTGCTTTAAGAAGAATTCCATAAGATAGATTCAATGATGAATCATCTTTGGAACTTGAAGCTGGCTCTGTTCTTTTCTTCTTCTTCTTCTTCAACCAACCAAAGTACATAAGAGCAAGAACAAGAGCTATTCCAAGAACCCCGAAGAAAATCGAGATGGCGAGCTTCCACTTAGGGATTAGTTTTCTGCCTGAGTTTTTAGGGCTGCATTTCGGGAGATGAAATTCACGCATATCTGCACAAAGTTTGTCATTTCCCGAGACAAAAATAGCGCTAACATTAGTAAAGATTCCCTTAGTCGGTAATGTGCCTTCAAAGTTATTATACGACAAATTTAGAATCTCCAACAAGTGAAGTGCCTTGAAAAACTCCGGAATCTGACCAGATAAATTGTTGTGTGAAAGATCTAGCTCCTTGACATTCCTCAACATACTAATAGATGAAGGAATGGAGCCTCGGAAAGAGTTCTCTTGCATTTTGAGCACTTCCAATCCAACACAACTACCAAGACTGGCCGGAATGTCACCTTCTAACATGTTTCGAGAGACATCCAATTGAGCCAAAAGATTCAATTTCCCGACTTCCTTAGGTAGGACACCAGTGAGATGGTTCCGAGACAAGTTTAGAAGTATAGACAGTGATGAGAGACCAATGAACTCTAGAGGTATAGTTCCATTTAAGTTGTTACTAGAAAGATCAAGCTCCACCAAACTTTGGCACTCCGATAGACTTGAAGGAATGTAGCCATGAAAGTTATTGTGATTGAGATAGAGTTCTGCAAGATTTACTAGGTTTCCTAATGAAGAAGGAAGTGCTCCAGAAAACTTGTTATTCGATAAATATAGTTCCACTATGTTATGAAGATTTCCCAAAACTGAGGGGATCACACCTGAAAACCTGTTGTGTTCCAACCACAAACTTTGCATGTTGACAAGATTTCCAATTATTTTAGGAATCGTGCCAAACAATAGATTCTCATCCAGCCACAATTCGTAGAGAATAATGGAGAAATTACCTATGCACTCGGGCAATGTCCCACTAAAACTGTTGCTGTTTGCAGCCAAGAACAGTGCAATACTGGTAATGTTAGTCAACGAGCAAACGAAGCTCAAATCATCATATCCTCCTCTTCCCAGATAATTATAACCGACGTCCAAAAAGTGGAGATCCTTTAAGCGGTCCAAAGCAGGCATGCTCCCTAAGAGTTTGTTCCCATTGACTTGCAGCACCTTTACAGTGGTTGCATTAGACAATGAACGAGGAATCACTCCAGTGAATCGGTTACCGGTAACTACGAAAAGCTTGATGTTTGGAAGAGTGAAGCCTACATTGGCAGGAAGATTCCCTCCTAGTTGGTTCATACCGATGTTGAACCGCACCACAGAAGAAAGATTGAATATAGATGGAGGAACTATGCCTGAAAACCTATTTTCTCCTATATCAAGACATTCGAGTTTGGTTAGTTTTCCTAGAGCTTGGGGTATCTTCCCACCTAACTCATTAAAACTGATACTAAGAATATCTAACGATGACATGTTTCCGATGGATGAAGGAATAGTTCCCATTAGATTGTTTCTACCTAAAGTAAGAATTTGAAGCTTCACTAAAGAACCGGGCTCGATGGGAATTCCTCCAACCAGCCGGTTGTAAGATAGGTGAAGCATTGTAAGGCGAGCACAACCTGACAGGTTTCTGGGGATTTCGCCTTCCAGTGTATTGTTGGATAATTGCAAGGTACGTAACCTGTGCAAATGGCCAACTTGTTGCGGGATTTCGTGATGGAGACTATTGCTGTTGAGCATTAGAACACTCATGAAGCTCAAATTTCCAATGTGAGGGGAGATGGATCCTGAAAGCTCTCGATCTTGTAGGTCTAGTCTCGTGACTCTACTGTGTAGACGACTGCACTTGACTCCGGACCACTGGCAGTGGTCAGTCGTATGGTTCCATGAACTCAGCACCCCAAAAGGGTCCTCAGTTATCGCGGCCTTGAATGCAAGCAATGCGAGCTTGTCTGTCATGTTATTAGCTGAAGAGACTAGGCTAATGCACGACAAAAGCACTAGACATGTGAAAAAGAGACGAGATGATAACGAGAACTTGAGGAAAGACAAGTTGAGAGGCTTCATAGTACTTGAAGTGAAATCTTAATTGATACCTGAAGAACGTAAGAAAGTTGAAGAAAAGGAATTTTTGGGAGGAAAAGCAGTATTTGTTGTGATTTGCATATACATGCTTATAAAGAATATATTTGTCTCGAGGTCTTTGTAAGTCAAATCTTAGCCGTGCACGCCAAGTTCATGAGCCGTCCCGTTCCATATATCACGGCAAAGTTCTAGTATCAGAATAAAGGAACAAGAAAGAGAACCTCTTTAACTTTTCAAAAAGAACCCTGTTTAAAAAAGACCATTTTGAAAAGGTGCCCCTTTTAATCTTGAAGAATTATTTAATGCCCTCTTATGAATGATCTCACCTGACCTGATCCATTAGGAAATGTAGTGCAATCAATCGATTAGAGCATAGGAATTTATAAACATGTTTATGTTTTTGTTTTGAGGTAGAATATCAATCTCTGCAAATTCAAATACAAATGGCGCTATATGTTAATCCTTATAATCTGCTATAGTTGATAACTTCCACCATGTTTGTGGACAAAAATTATCTTCATAAACCAATTTCGGCAATACATTACAAAGAAGATGATCCAGTAATATTTAAATGACATTTATGTCTCGAAGAACTCAAGAATAGGGCCATATAAAATAATCCTAAGTGTGTATCGTTCCCCTACACATGACGTGTAGATTTTCTCTTCCTAAAGTGGTGGCTCTCGCTGTGCAGAAATCCCACTCTTCGAAGGTGGGATTTTTATTACACACTGGAGTTTCCCTCCATTTAGTAGAGTTTATAACACAACACAATCGCAGGATTAGTCAAAACTCACGTCAAGTGTTTTATGTGATAAAAAATGCCGAAAAAATCAAAGAAATTTAAATCAAATACCACAAATACTTAAAACAAAACCATCCAAGAAATGAAGAAAAATCAAGACGTAAAACCGATAAGAAATTATGAAGTCATCCTTTAAAATCAACTCATATTCTACTGTTCAAAAAATTAAAATTCAGTTGTCATCATACAGACTAAATGTGCTATATATACGTAAAATATTTTAATACCCTGAAAATTTAGAGGATTCCATATTTTACATCAAAATTCTTGCAAGTTTCAGACTTATACTTTAGCTTCAGCTAATTAGATTTGGGATGGTAAGAACTTGACTAGAAAACTCCTGTGACTTCAATAAGTTGATTAGACAAGTTAAAAGTTTAAGTACTTCATGAAAAATTTGCGTCAATTCATGTATTAAAAAAGGAATTTTTATCCAAATCTCATTATCACCTACGTACGCCAAGAATTTGACCCTCTTTCTTATTTATTTATTTATTTATTTTTAGAGTTGATCGTTTTCCTTTCCCCAATTATAAAGCGAGTCACTTTACTGGGCCCAACAAACGGGAGTTTACAACCAAAAGAAGACTCATTGATTGTTGAGTCAACTATGAGTGACCGACCACTTTCCGAGCAAATGCTTATATGGACCAGATTCACATATGGATTGAGTCAATTACAATCGTGGATAGAACATTTCTTTCTCATCCACATAGAATGAGACGGACACACCTGCACTATGACAGCCCAGGGAAGGGGTCCCTCTCTTGTCCCACATCGTTTAGGGGGATTCTTGGGCTAGTTTATAAGGCTTGGGGTCCGTTAACCTGGATAACGCATTTCATGTACACTTCCGCTGCGCTGAAAACAAAGCCGTGAGGGAGGATGGCCAAGCTATGCCTCCAAAGCAGACAATATTATGGCTTGGGAGAGGGCTTGCATGTGGGCCGCGCCTCTGCCCCTACATGACGCGTAATGTGTAAACAATATTATACAGTAGGGTTCGGATCGTTACAAATGGTATTAGAGTCGACTCTCGACTGCGCTCTCAAGGGGGAGAGTGTGACAACCCTTGTGCTCTCAAGGTGGGGAGAGTGTGACGGCCCAGGGAAGGGGGTCCCTCTCTTGTCCCACATTGCTTAGAGAGGATTCTTAGGCTAGTTTTACAAATGGTATTAGAGCTGACTCTCGACTGCGTGTGGGGCCACAACGAGGGCGTTGTGCTCTCAAGGAGGGGAGTGTGACGGCCCAGGGAATGAGTCTCTCTCTTGTCCCACATCGCTTAAGGGGGATTCTTGGGCTAATTTATAAGGCTTGGGGCCCCTTAACCTGGGTTGCGTTTCATGTACGCTTCTGCTGCGCTAAAAACAAAGCTGTGAGGGAGGATAGCCAGGCCATGCCTCCAAAGCAGACAATAATATGGCTTGGGAGAGGGCTTGCCCATGGGCTGCGCCTCTACCCCTGCCGTTTTAAAGCTGTGAGGACTCAATGTCCAAAGCGGATAATATTACACAGTGGGGCATGGGTCGTTACATGCACAACCAATGACTAATTATGCTTTCTATTGTCAATTGAATTTCAAAATAAAAGCATTAGATAAAAAAAAATCTATTAATATCTTGAGAATTGTCTTCAAAAAATAAAAGAGTAATTGAAAAGAAAAATTGCCGTAACTATTTTCTCTAATGGAAACACGATAAATCGAAAATGAGAACATGAGGTTTGCAAGCCAAAAGTTCTGCCTTAAAAAGCACCTACAAAGACTACAACCCCTATATTTCCAAATCGATTGTTTCTAGTTTCTACATTTGGGTCAAGAAAGACTTAGAGGCTGCATAGTAAAAAAGATTGACTTGGAAAGAATTGTTATTCTGCGTGCGATTCCGTTTCTTTTACTTGTTTCTTTGAAAAAGGGTGGAATGCTTAGTCTAGGAGTGCCTATTCCTAGAATGGCCATTCCATTCCTCAGCAAAATATAAACAAATTAATTTTACACAAATATTTCAAGCGTAATCTTGATTTTTTTTTTCGTTACGCATTATAATAAATAAAAACATTATAGACAATTTGATAATATCCTTTCCATCCCAAAATGATCCAGGACACTTGAAAGAATATCATCAAATTTTCTTCTCTCGGTTCCTTCACAATAAACAAACACAAAATTTGTATTTACTTATTTCGTTTCATTCATTCTCTTGTTTTATTTATATTTCATCAAAATAGTGTGATCTTACACAAAATATATACTTTCTTGCTCTCATATGTGATGCAGAATCTGCTCACATTGAAATAAATAATTTTGAGATAGCAGGGAGTAGACTTGATTTTCCTAACTGTTATTGTGCATCCAATCAACGAATGGTACTCCACATTTTTTATTGGGAAAATATGAAAAACCACCATTACTTTTGCCACTATTACCAATTAACATCATTTCTTTAAGTTATCACATTGCCTCGTAATTTTTCATTGTGAACGCCAATTTGCACATCATACTGGTCAACAAGCTCGACGTGGGCATTGGGCTGCAGAAAAGAGAGGGAGAGCGTTAGAGAGAAAGAAAGAGAGCACACAAAATGAAAAATCAGTTATTTAAGCGATAGGAGTGGTCAAGGATAGTACTTGTAAGTCAAATCTAAGACGTGCATGCCAAGTTCATGAGCCATCCCACTCCATATATCACGGCAAAGTTATAGTAGGGGGATCAAAAGGCCTTTTAAACAGAACCCTTTCTGAAAATGTTCCCTAATAAACTTTACAATGATCTCACTTGGTCCGACAATGATGGAGTTAGGATAAAGCGTTAGTGCAATCAACTGATCAAAGAATAGGAATTTATAAATGTGATTATGTTATTGTTTCAAGGTAGAATATCAATTTGTAAATTTAATTACTAATGGCACAGTATCTCGGTCCTAATAATCCTTGTACGTTTGTGGCCAAATATGATCTTCGTCGACCAATTTGGGCGATGAATTACAAAGAAGATGATCCATTAATCGTTTACTGACATTTTTGTCTTGAAGAAATCAAGAATAGGGCCATACAAACGAATCCAAAGTGTGTACATTTCTCTTGCACAAAGCGTGAAGATTTTCCCTCCCGTTGGTGGTGGCTGTCGCCATGCAGAGTCTCCACCTTTCAAAGGTGGGATTTTTATTACAGATAGGAGTTCTGCCTCCCTTTAGTGTAGCTTACACCCGTGTTGGGTGTTTCAATCCCATTATCTATTTAGTAGGTTATACGATGGGAAAAAAAAACACATAAATTTAAGTCGAACACAAAAAATGCATAAGCAAGTCCTGGAGGTACTCGATAAATCAGAACAATCATCCAAGAAAACCACCCACCGTTGCAGCGTAGAGGGTAGAACTTGTGTTCTCCACCGAGGAGAACCAGGTTCGAAGCCCCTGCGAAGCAGGGAGGCTGAAGCGCTGTGTGGTGCCTTGCCTGGGGTGCGTGGGTGGTGGTTTCCTGCGTGCCTCCCCAGGGTTTACTCTCCACTTGCCCGGCCGTGTGGGGGTTCCCTGGGTCACAAAAAAAAAAAAAAAATCATCCAAGAAATGAAGTAAAATCAGGCACTAATAAATCCATTAATCAATTAAGAAGTCATCCTTCAAAATCAACTTATATTGTACTATTCACAAAAATAGAATTCAATTGTCGTCATATGAACAAAATGTGCTATATACACATAAAATATTCATAAAAGAATATTAAAGTACCTTGAAAATTTAGAGAATTCCATATTATGTGTCAAAACTCTTGCCGATTTCGACAAATACTTTAGCTCAAACTAATCGGATTTGGAGCAGTAGAAACTTAATTAGATGGCTCATGCAAGTTGAATAATTTGATTAGACAAGTTGAAGTACTTGATTAGAAATTTGCGTTAATTTAGAGATTAAAAATGGAATTGGATCCAAATCTCATTTCCACCCATGTGCCAACAAGTCCGACTCTTTTACTTTGCGCAATTATAGAGCGAATCACTTCACTGGGCCTAACAAGCAATAGGTTTTCACAAGAGAAGACTCGTTGACTTAAGTCAATAATCGATAAGTAACCTTGACTCAGCATGGGAAGGCTTCTGGTGCTCTTTTCTCCCGGGCACTTTCTGAGCAAGTGCTTATATGGACCCAATTCACATATCAATCGAGTCAATTACAGTTGTTGGTGGAACATTTCTTTCTAATCCACTCAAGACGTGGCGGACACACTTGCGCAACAGGTGACTAATCATGCTTTCTATTGTCAATTTCATTTGAAAACTAATGCATTAGACAAAAAAACATCTATTGATGTCTTGAAAATTGTCTTCAAATGATAGAAGAGTAATTGAAAAGAAAAATTGCTAAAACTGTTTTCTCAAATGGAAACATGATAGATCAAGAATGAGAACATGTGGTTTGAAAGCAAAAAGTTCCTTCTCAAAAGGCACCCGCAAAGACTACATACCCTATCTTTCCAAATCGAGTATCTCTGCTTTCTAATTTGGGTCAAGAAAGAACTTAGAGGATGCGTAATAAAAAGGTATTGACTTGGAACAAAATTGTTAAAAATAAGTGCACTAGAAGTTCTAAAACTTGTTATGAAAGTGCAATTGAGTCCTAAAATTTTCAAAAAGTGCAAACAAATTTTAACACTTGTCATAAAAATGCACTCACATCCTAAAACTTATTATGAAATTGCAATTGTTACGAAAGTGCAATTGAGTCATATAATTTTCAAAAAGTGCTATTAACGGAAGGATTTGATTGAACCAATTTGACAAATTTTAGAATTCGATTGCACATTTTTAAAACTCAATTGAATTTTCATAACAAATTTTCCTAAAACTTGTTACGGAGATGCATTTTCCTAATAAGTGTATGAGTTAATTACATTTTTTGAAAGTTTTAGAAATCAATCGTACTTTCATAATAAGTTTTAGAACTTTCAGTGCGCTTATCTGAATTATTGTTCCACATGCAATTATGTTTCTTTTGCTTGTTTCTTAGAAAAAAGGTTGTAATGTCATACTAGGAATGCCTATTCCCAAAACGGCCATTTCATTCCTTGACAAAATATTAACAAAATAATTTTACACAATAATTTCAAGTGTAATCTTGATTTTTTCCTTACACATTATAAGTTTTTAAGACATTCTAGTCATTTTGATGCTATCCTTTCCATTCCAAAATTTTTCGAACACTAGAAAAGACATCGTCAAATTTTCTCCTCTTTGTTCCTTCATAGCAAACAAACACAAGAATTGTATTTACTTATTTCTTTTCATTCATTATTTGGTTTCATTCTATTTCATCTCATCGTACCAAAAATAGTGCTATGTTATGCAAGATATGTACTTCTTCCTCTCATATGTGGTGCAGAGTCTGCTCACATTGGAATAAATAATTTCAAGATAGAAAGGGGGTAAACTTGATTTTCCTAATTGTTATTGCACATCTAATTAGCGAATGGTACTCCACATTTTTTGTTGGGAAAATTCCAAAAGCCACCATTACTTTGGCCACTGTTACCAATTAACATCATTTCTCTAAGTTATCGCATTGCCTCCTAATTTTTCATTGTGGATGCTGATTTGCACGTCACACTGGTCTAGCTCGACGTGGGCGTTGGGCTGCAAAAAAGAGAGGGAGAGAGTTACAGAGAAAGAGACGGAGCACAGAAAGCGAAAAATCAATTTCCAGAATGGTAGGCGTGGTCAAGGACAGTAGTTACCAGACTTGATATTTTGATGGAGAACATATTTGTTTAAGAGGTCTTTGTAAGTCAAATCTCAGACGTGCGTGCCAAGTTGATGAGGCATCTCACTCCATATATCACGGAAAAATTATAGTATGGGAATAAAAAGGCTTTTTACATAGAATCCTTTCTAAATATGTTCCCTATTTAACTTTATAGTAATTTCACCTGATTTGACAATGATGGAGTCTGTCACGCCCCGATCCACGAGCGGGCGCCCATCCCTCACTGGTCGATTAAATAGCAACGTCCCAGGACACATCGCCGACCCATTCATTTTAATACACATGCGGAAGCATATAAATAATCCTCAGACAATAAAACAATAGGATAGGAAAGTAGGACCAAATTTCAAACTTTAAAAACAATCACACTTATATACAATGCAAACCATAATGCATATATATACAAGGCAAACCACTAAGTCAGTAACTAAACAACAAGTTCACAAAACAAAGTCCACAGACAGGGGTGGGGTTTCAATCCTCCCCTGGATCCTCCTCTGGGTCCTCCTCCTCCTCAACGATCTCTCATTCTTCCATGCTCCCACTAGAGCCCACTGCTAAGTACACCGGAGAGTCAGGATCATCACCTAACTTGGGATCCTTTGTATCCACCACTGATCAACCCTTAAGATCTGTTGTGCCCTTCCCAAACGCAACCTCCAAAACGTACATAGGTACATCAGATTCTGGTACAGGATCCACCTTTCATCCATCATTGTAATGGCAATACCACGACTGGTATTTATAAGGCACCTTTTGAGGTTCACCCACATCAACCCAAACGGTGGATTTCACCAGTACACATTCCAATCCTTCAGGGTGGTGGTGTATCGGAATATGGTAACCTATTTCTATGATTTCTTCTGGTATACCAAAATGCTCGGGAGGAGCTAAAGGTGCTGTTATCTATGGACTTGAAATGTTATCCCACAATGGGGTGAGACGACGTCTCAGTGAGTTCTATCCCCTAAGTCCCGATTAGGAAGCAAATACGCCATAATGGCTACCTAAGCACAATCACAAGTCAAAAGACTTACCTTGGCCTCAGTTCCTTCCCATCAGACAATATAATTCAAACAATTATTCAACCAGATCGGATCACCAATCAATCAACTCAGTTGATTACATGTCATTATGACCTTCCCCTAGTCGTTACATTCAATACTATCTATAAGGTCCTATTAATTCAGGACTGCTCGCCCAAAGCTGGAAATAGATAGTATAGCTCACCCAAAGCTGATAATATAGTATATTGTATATATGCTCACCCAAAACCAATAAATTAGGGCCCCCAAGCCAACATAATATACTATATATGCTCATCCAAAGCTGATAATATGTCTTCACCCAAAGCTGATAAATCTAGGCCCCCTAGCCAAAATAGTATACCACTCCAATTATATAGCCAATTTCTCATTTTTATCATACCTGATAAAAATAGCCGTGTATGGGTACACAGTCGGCCTTAGCCAAAATACCATAATTTTACATCTATAGATCCCACCATTTTATATGGTCCACCAAAATATTTTTGGCGTTGTAAACCGACGCTCGGTTATTTTCCAATCAATTACTGAAATTAAATCAATTTAAGAATAAATTCCAAAAATGCAATTCATGCACATTCAGCACCAATTAAAGCTCAATTAAATAAACGGGTTGCACCACTGCAATCAGCATAAAATCCCGGTCACCGGCTATCCCAGTCTAATTTTCAGAAAATAAATAATTAATTAAATAATTACGAAAAATATTAAATAAATGCCAATAATACAACTTAGGCCCGATAAAGCCTAATTGGAAGCCGAGACGGGCCTGAAAAATTACCGAACCACTCTAGTTAAATACTAGAGCTTGTCTAGGCTCTAATTGCACTAACTATCCACCTAACATGCATCGGTAATTAATTTAAATTCACTAATCTAATCTAACTAACCACCTAACCATACTTAACTTAATCTAATCAACCCTTAGCGTCATTAACCTACTAAGCGAGGATTAGTGAGTTAAACTCACTTGTTTAACGATCCAGTCGGTGCAAATCAACGAGGACGCAACAGGGCTCAATCTTCTCCAAAGTGGGCCTAACTTTTGGGGCCAAGAACGACCTCAAAATAGGCCAAACATTTTGCTAGAGATACACTCGGTTGCTCTCTGTTTTGAGTTGCAAAAGAAAGAAAACAGGGCTAGTTTGGCGGGGCAAGGGCAACAATGGACCGGCAGAGGCTTCAGTGGCTCAGAAGGGCCGTTCCGGGGCGGCTCACGGTGGCCTAAGCTACATAGAACAGCTCCTGGAACGTTCGGATAGCCTGCTGGAACGGCATGAGGGCAAGAGGGAGGCGGAGGTGCGTGCGGTGAAGGCGGTGTAGCAAACGGCAACAGGCGGCGTGCGACTCCAGGGATGGCTGCTCCGGCGGTCTTCTTGGCTACTAGGGGTGCTCAAAAACAACAAAGAGGAAGCTGAGGGGGTTTGGTCGGCCAGCTTGAGGGAGAAGGAGGAAGAAAGGAGACAAGAGGGGGCCACTTGGTCTAATTTTTCTCTCAATTTGTCCCCTTGACTAATTCCTATCCACAGCTGGTCCCTTGGCCTCAATTCAGCCACCAAGGCTTCACTTTACAACCTTTGAAATGGTCCAAAAGCCTTAGGCAATAGGGAGCTACGAATTTCATGGATTTCTCCCTCAATTGGACTTAATTTTCCTCTTACTTCAACACAAACTAGCCTCTAATAAAATCATCGATCCAATTGGTATTTTTCCTCACAAATTGATCTCACTTGCATCCCAATTGCACGATCAAAAACAATCCCTGACTTTTTCTGGACAAAAACGGCCATACGACAACTTTTCCCCAAAAAGTCTTGGTTTGCAGAAAAATCTTCTGAGATTGACTTGACATTCCTAAAATAATTTGTGACATGACAGAACTTTCAATTTCTGAAATCAGATTCAAATTCGCGTTTAATTTTACTCTGACGTGATTTTAGCATGACCTAGACTACTGGGTAGCTTTCAGAAATTTGTAGTATAAATGACCTGTAGTCGATTTTCTTCGAGCCACAATGAACCCACTCGACACATGGGTGACTCTCGGTTGTCGTGAAAATCTCGAGGATTCAAATACAAACATAGGGTACCAAAATAATTAAAAAATCAGTCTAGTGTCGGTCGACGAAAATTTTCCAATTTAGTGAAATCACCCACATTTAGCCACATATCTCAGTCGAATCGATCTATCTATGATTCCTAATCGACTTATATCTGTGCCGTAATGACCTCTAAAGATGAGCACGATCGAGTAGCCGATTCTTGGTCGAATTCTCAAGTCTATTGCATTAAAATCCTTTAATGACTTCCATTGATAGTCTAGTTATCTTGAAAGTGATCAGCTCTGAGAATAGCCTTCTAGACGTGTTGATGAAATGCCCGATTTATTTAATAGAAAACAGAATTGAAAATTTGGGATGTCACAGAATCAATATAAAGTGTGAAGATTTTCCCTCCCGTTGGTGGTGGTTGTCGCCATGCAGAGTCCCCACCTTTCAAAGGTGGGATTTTCATCTCAGATAGAAGTTCTGCCTCCCTTCTTATAACATAAGATAGTCATGAGATTAGTCAACACCCATGTTGGGTTCTTCGATCCCATTGTCTATTTAGTAGGTTATATGATGAAAAAAAAAAAAAAAAAAAAAAAAAAAAAAAGAGACAAAAGAGCACATAAATTTAAGTCGAATACAAAAAATGCATAAGCAAGTCCCGTAGGGAATCAATAAATCCGAACGAAATCATCCAAGAAATGAAGGAAAAACAGGACGTTATTAAATCCATCAATCAATTAAAAAGTCAACATTTAAAATCAACTTGTATTCTACTATTCACAAGAATATAGTTCAATTGTCGTCATGTGGATTAACTGCGCTATATATACATAAAATATCCATAAAACAATATTAAAGTACCTTGAAAATTTAGATAATTCCATATTATGCATCAAATCTCTTGCTGGTTTTGACAAATACTTTAGCTCCAACTAATCAGATTTGGAGTACCAGAAACTTAATTAGACGGATCATGCAAATTCAATAATTTGATTAGACAAGTCAAAAGTTGAAGTACTTGATTAGAAATTTGCGTTAATTTGGAGATTGAAAATGGAATTGTGTCCAAATCTCATTTCCACCAAAGTGCCAACAAGTTGACACTTACTTGCCCAATTATAGAGCGAATCACTTCACTGGGCCTAACACGCAATAGTCTTTCACAATCGATAACTAACCTTGACTCAGCATGGCAAGGCTTCTGGTGCTCTTTTCTCGCGGGCACTCTCTGAGCACGTGCTTATATGGACCTAATTCACATATCAATCGAGTCAATCACAGTTGTGTATAGAACATTTCTTTCTAATCTACTCAGGACGTGATGGACACACTTGCGCAACAGGTGACTAATCGTGCTTTCTATTGTCAATTTCATTTGAAAACTAAAGCATCAGAAAAAAGACATCTATTGATATCTTTAAAATTGTCTTCAAATGATAGAAGAGTAATTGAAAAGAAAAGTTGCTAAAACTGCCTTCTCAAATGGAAACACGATAGATCGAGAATGAGAACATGTGGTTTGAAAGCAAAAAGTTCTGCCTCAAAAGGCACCAGCAAAGACTATAAACCCTATCTTTCCAAATCGACTATTTCTACTATCTACATTTGGGTCGAGGACACGTAATAAAAAGGTATTGACTTGGAATGGAATTTTTAGAGATAAGTGCACAAGAAATTCTAGAACTTGTTACGAAAGTGCAGTTAAGTACTAAAATTTTCAAAAAGTACAAACAACTCTTAAAACTTGTCATAAAAGTGTACTCGCATCCTAAAACTTGTTATGAAATTGCAATTGTTACAAAAGTGCAATTGAATTTTATAACTTTCAAGAAGTGCTATCAACGGAAGAACTTAATTGTACTAATTTGGTAAGTATTAGTATTTGATTGCACTTTTTCAAAGCCCAATTGAACTTTTGTGACAAATTTTCCTAAAACTTATCACGAAAATGCATTTTAGTGATAAGTTTTATGACTTAATTATACTTTTTTGAAAATTTTAGGAATCAATCACACTTTCATGATAAGTTTTAAAACTTTCAGCGCGCATATTCGAATTATTGTTCCGCGTGCAATTCTATTGCTTTTGCTTCTTTCTTAGAAAAAAGGTTGGAATGCTCATACTAGGAGTGCCTATTCCCAAAACGGTCATTTCATTCCTTGACAAAATATTAACAAAATAATTTTACACAACAATTTCAAGTGTAATCTTGATTTTTCCCTAACACATTATAATTTTTTAAGACATTTTAGACATTTTGATGCTATCCTTTCCATTCCAAAATCTTCCGGACACTAGAAAAGACATCGCCAAATTTTCTCCTCTTTGTTCCTTTGCAGCAAACAAACACAAGAATTGTATTTACTTATTTCGATTCATTCATTATCTTGTTTCATTTTATTTCATCTCCTCGTACCAAAAATAGTGCCATGTTACGCAAGATATGTACTTCTTCCTCTCATATGTGGTGCAGAATCTGCTCACATTGGAATAAATAATTTTGAGATAGAAAGGGAGTAGACTTGATTTTCCTAATTGTTATTTTTTATTGTGCATCCAATTAGCAAATGGTACTCCACATTTTTTTATCGGGAAAATATCAAAAACCACCGTTGCTTTTGCCATTGTTACCAATTAACATCATTTCTTTAAGTTATTGCGTTGCCTACTGATTTTTCATTGTGGATCCCCATTTGCACGTCACACTAGTCAACAAGCTCGATATGAACGTTGGGCTGCAAAAAAGAGAGATAGAGATATACAGATAAAGAAAGACAGAGCATAGAAAGCGAAAAATCAGTTATCAGAATGGCAAGCACGGTCAAGGACAATAGTTACCCGACTTGATATTTCGATGGAGAATATATTTGTTTAATAGGTCTTCGTAAGTCAAATCTCAGACGTGCACGCCAAGTTGATGAGGCATCCTACTCCATATATCACGGCAGAGTTATAGTATGGAGATAAAAAAAAAAAGCTTTTCACACAGAATCCTTTCTAAAAATGTTCCTTATTTAACTTTGTAACGATCTCATCTGATCCGATAATGATGGAGCTAGGATAAAGTGTGAAGATTTTCCCTCCCACTGGTGGTGGTTGTCGCCATGCGAAGTCCCCACCTTTTAGTGTAGCTTATAACACAAGATATTCGTGAGATTAGTCAACACCCCTGTTGGGTGTTTCGGCCCCATTGTTTATTTAGTAGGTTATATGATGAAAAAAAGAACCAAAAGAACACATAAATTTAAATCGAGTACAAAAAAATGCTCAATCAATTAAGAAGTCATCCTTTAAAATCGACTTGTATTCTACTATTCACATTCAATTGTCGTCATGTGGACTAACTATGCTATATATACGTAAAATATCCATAAAAGAATATTAAAGTACCTTGGAAATTTAGAGAATTCCATATTATGCATCAAAACTCTTGCTGGTTTTCGACAAAAACTTTAGCTCCAACTGATCAGATTTGGAGCAGTAGAAACTTAATTAGACAGCTCATGCAAATTCAATAATTTGATTAGACAAGTTAAAAGTTTAAGTACTTGATTAGAAATTTGCATTAATTTACGGATTAATCTGGAATATTATCCAAATCTCATTTCCACCCACATACGCCAACAAGTCGACCCTTTTACGTTCCCCAATTATAGAGCGAATCACTTCACTGGGCTTAACAAGCAATAGTCTTTCACAAGAGAAGACTCGTTGACTTAAGTCAACAATCGATAACTAACCTTGACTCAGCATGGGAACGCTTCTGGTGCTCTTTTCTCTCGGGCACTCTCTGAGGAAGTGCTTATATGGACCTAATTCACATATCAATCGAATCAATCACAGTTGTGGATAGAACTTTTTTTTCTAATCCACTCAGGATGTGACGGATACACTTACGCAACAGGTGATTAATCATGCTTTATATTGTCAATTTCATTTGAAAACTAAAGCATTAGAGAAAAAGAAAAAAAGACATCTATTAATATCTTGAAAATTGTCTTCAAATGATAGAAGAGTAATCGAAAAGAAAATTTGCTAAAAAAAACTGCCTTCTCAAATGGAAACGCGATAGATCGAGAATGGCAACATGTGGTTTGAAAGCAAAAAGTTCCGCCTCAAAAGGCACTGACTACAAACCCTATCTTTCCAAATCAACTATTTCTACTTTCTACAGTTGGGTCAAGAAAGAACTTAGAGGACGCGTAATAAAAAGGTATTGACTTGGAATGGAATTGTTAGGGATAAAAGCACAATAAGTTTTAGAACTTATTACGAAAGTGCAATTGAGTACTAAAATTTTCAAAAAAGTGCAAACAACTCCTAAAACTTGTCATGAAAGTGCACTCACATTCTAAAACTTGTTACGAAATTGCAATTGTTTCAAAAATATAATCGAGTCTTATAACTTCTAAAAAGTGCTATCAACAGAAGGACTTGATTGGACTAATTTAGCAAATTTTAGTATTTGATTGCACTTTTTCAAACCTCAATTGAACTTTTGTGACAAATTTTCCTAAAACTAGTCATGAATGTCATGCAAGTGTATTTTAGTGATAAGTTTTATAACTTAATTACACATTTTGAAAGTTTTAGGAATCAATCGCACTTTCATGATAAGTATTAAAACTTTCAATACGATTATTCGAATTATTGTTCCGCATGCAATACCATTGCTTTTGCTTCTTTCTTAGAAAAAGGTTGGAATGCTCATACTAGGAGTTGCCTATTCCCAAAACGGCCATTTCATTCCTTGACAAAATATTAACAAAATAATTTTACACAACAATTTTAAGTGTAATCTTGATTTTTCCCTTACACATTATAATTTTTTAAGACATTTAAGACATTTTGATGCTATCCTTTCCATCCAAAATCTTTTAGACACTAGAAAAGACATTGCCAAATTTTCTCCTCTTTGTTCCTTTGCAGCAAACAAACAAAAGAATTGTATTTAGGGTTAATTCCTAAAAAACCCTAAATTGTTACACTTGTGATAAATTTACCCTACACTAATTTTTTTACTATTGAAAATTCCAAAGTGATACATCTTTGACAAATTTACCCTAAATTGGTACACTTACGACAAATTTACCTTCTATTAGTTTTCATTAAATTTTACTATTAAATTACTGAGTTGGATTAAACCTGACACTTGACTGATTTACCAATTTGAGATTTTATTCTCCATTTGTTACAATTGTACTACTTTGTGATTTTTTGTGGTATTAGTCCAATTTAATGGAGGGTATATTTGAGACAAATATACCAATTTTGGGTTTTTGACTAGTAAAAAGATTAATTTTGGTAAATATCATAAATGTACTAGTTTAGGTTTTTTTTATGGTCATTTAGGGTAAATTTGTCACAAGTGTACTAGTTTGGGGTTTTTGGTGACCAAAAAATTAGTTTGGATAAATTTGTCACAGGTATACCAATTTGAGGTTTTTCAAGGTATTAATCGTTGTATTTATTTATTGCATTTCATTCATTCTCTTGTTTCATTCTATTTCATTTCGTCGCACCAAATGTAATGCTATGTTACACAAGATATATACTTTGTTCCTCTCATATGTGATGAAGAATCTGCTCACATTGGAATAGATAATTTTGAGATAGAAATGGAGAAGACTTGATTTCCCAATTTGTTACTGTGCATCCAATTAACAATTGGTACTCCACATTTTTTATTTGAAAAATATCCAAAACCACCGTTACTTTTGCCACTATTACCGATTAACATCATTTCTTCAAGGTATCGCGTTGCCTCCTAATTTTTCATTGTGGATGCCAATTTGCACGTCACACTAGTCAACAAGCTCGACGTGGGCATTGGCTGCAAAAAAGAGAGGGAGAGAGGTAAAGAGTAGGAAGGACGGCGCATGGAAAGTGAAAATCAGTTACCAGAGTGGGAGGCGTGGTCAAGGACGGCAGGGGGAGTGATGACGAAGCTCGATTACCAAGGGCTGGTCATAGGTTGCAAGGCAGCATCCAACGGTGGTGGGTGGTGGTTGATGGTTGGTGAGAACATTAAGCTTTGTCATTGGGGGCTAGCATTTCTGTGCTTGGTGTTTTTTTTGGAATAGACATGGGATTTTGTCATATGCGAAGTGATATTTCTAAAACTAGAGGATGAAAAGTGGTAAAAGAGGGATTAGTATTTCCCCCCTTCATTATTTTAGGTTGTTCCCACTTGGGGCCTGCGCAAGTGGTTTAGCAAGGTTTCGCAACAGTAAAAGCCATTCAAACCTTTGTCCTCACTCTCTCATTGCCTCTACTTTAGCAACTAAGATGTGAGATTTACATTTTCCTAGATATTGCTTGGACAACAGTCTCCAATCCTTTTATTTAGGCTCTAGGCAAATTGCACAATTTGTAATCCGATTTTAGATGCATTTCACGGGCTTGAGTTCGATAATGGAAAAAATGGAAGGTTGAATGAGATCATGGTAGAGTGAGCTTGTGTACCTGGAAGAGATGCGTGGCCACAGTGGTTTTACAAATTATGTTCGTAAACTTAAATGGCAAGGATAGAAAAGGATGGAGGGCATGAAAATAGAGAAGATGAAAGCCTACTGGACTCACGTACCCAAAGGACAAAGGTGAAGAAGAAAAGAGAATCCAACAGTTTCAAAATAGTGCTAAAGTTTGAAGATTAAGAAATTGGTTGCCCACACCCACACAACGTGAAGCTATCTTCCGGCCGGCCCAACTTTCATGGAGAAATTATTCAAAATAAAGTCTAGAAAATAAGGGAGACTAGCTTAAAGAGTAAAGAGACCAAGGTGAAAGAAACGTGCAGATTCCCATGCACTAGTTATAAAAAAGCAATTGATCTTTATAGAACCACGGATAGAAGTTTGTTTCAAAAGGAAAACAAACTAATTTAGGAGATGAAATCGAAAGTAAACGAAGAACTATTTTGACGTGACAGAATCGGTTTTCTACTAGTAATTGCAATCATAAACTTTATATTCAGCTCTAATGTTGGTCCCTCTTGACTAAACAAAATCAGTAATCACGGTTAAATTTGGAGTAGTGTAATGATTGGGGCTTCTTCTAATTTGTATTTCCAAAACCGAGAGGAACAATAATGATGCGAGGTAAAAAAGAAGCATGTACTTTTTCTACTTTATTTTATTGTTGCGCCCTATCTCCCTGCTCTTCTAGTCAAATTAGGGTTTAGGAATGACGATTCGACCAGTTTTGCAGGTCTACGGACTTCTTTCCCCTGCTTGTTATGAGCCTTGTTTATAGAAGGTATTCAGTTGTTACATATAGTCTTGCTTAAAAACAAGACCAGAGCACTTTTTTTATGACTAGTTCTTGAAAACTCATTCACAATCTGCAAACGCTATTACATGTACAAGACCCTAATAGCCATATGTAGCAACAAGGATTTCCCACTAAGAAGCTCATAATTTTTTTTGGCTGATATGGCATTTCCAGACTCTTTTGAATCCTATGGAGATCTCTATTTTCAGTATTTAAAGCACAGAAGTGAGCCATCTCAGAGACTTCGGCTGGAACCAGGCAGAACTAATCCACTTGTATATTTTGCACTGCATGTACCTATATCGGCCTTTTTGCAAAGACTGAGAATATATTACAATTCATAATGTGAGTTTTAAGCTATGATTGGCAGATGCATGAGAATTTTGATGTGTAGATGCTTGTCATACTGTGCCATGAAAACTGCACCTCCGTGAAGTTTGTGAAACCCTGCAGAAAAGGAAATCACCAGCTCATTAACAGTGAGCTTTAAATCGAGTATGCAAAAAAAAAAAAAAAACCTAGAATGAAACGTAGAAATGCATAATCTTTTATGTTATTTCAGCTGTTGCAACTACGGATTAATGAAATATGTCCATAACTAGTGACAACATAGATGCACAAGATGTGCAAAAGATGGCAATCACTTATTGGATATTAATTGCAGCAGAAGCTTTCTCAGGGCCTTCAATCCTGCTTATCTGAAATGAATAGCATATATATTTTCAGATTCTGGCGTGAGCCGAAAATCTCTGAGGACGTGTGTGCTCTTGTAGTTTGCTTTCCATAATCTATATGTCTATCGCATGGGGCAATATTCAATTGGGGATTTGATGTTTGAACATCTCATTCACGCTTTCTACTTTGTCACCAGCTTCTATTAAGTGAGGATGACATCACATATTTTTTACCTCATTGAACTTGAAAAACAAAGGGTATGAGTCTCTCTGCAAGGTGGTTGGCTTTTGTAGGGCATTCTCTGAGGTATGAGAACCATCAGCCTTCAATTTTCTAAACCTGTTCCATAGAAGGATAATATTCAGCAAAATCGAAAATCATATATGCTCAAGCACGTTAAATATAGATAAATTTTTTTTTTTTGGCAAGTAGCAGATCTCCTATTTTATGCGCAACATCAACGGAAAGATAAGATCTATATTTGGCATGGAGCCACAACTACATGCAAATTTGAAACCACTGGGGATAAGGAGTAATTGTCATGACCCCAACTCCATCTCTAGGGTCACGAGCGGCAAGGTTTATTTTTACGACGTCCCAGGCTCGTCATCGTCACAATTCTTTTTATCTTGTTATCATGCACATGCGGAAACATGAATGGACAACTCCTCGTGTCACGCCCCGATCCTCCGAGCGCGTGCCCATCCCTCGATGGTCGATTAAATTGCAACGTCCCAGGATGCGTCGCCGACCCATTTATTTTAATGCACATGCAGAAGCGAATAATAAATCACCAGACAACAGAAAGATGGGAAAGGAAAGCAGGGCCACAATTTTTCGAAAACCATAACACACTTTATACACATCGCATTAAGTCATATACAATATTAGCCAATATATACAAGGTCTACAAAAAGGGGTAGAGGGCTACAGATCCTCTAAATGTTCGAGTCTTCAATGGAATACTCCGAGGACTCTAGATCCGAAAGATTCAGGTCTACCACCGAACCACTAGGAGGGTCAATCGTACCCTTGCCAAAAGCGATCTCCAGCATCGACCTAGGAATCTCAAACTCTGAAAAGGGGCCTTCTTTGGGTCCATTCCGCCCGTGACGATACCACAATTTGAATTTATGGGGTACCTTATGGGGTAGACCCACATCAACCTACATAGTGAATCTCACAAGTTCGTAGACCTAGGCTCCTTGGCTCTTAGGGAGGGGAATCTGAGAGTGTTGTTCGGTGACCTTCTTCGGTTGGCCAAAACGTTCGGGAGGTACAGCCATCTAAGGACCTGTAAATGTTATCCCACAACGGGGTGAGACAATGTCTCAACAAGTTTACCCCCTAAGCTCTAACTAGGAAAGAAATACACCTAAAAGTTGCCTAAGCACACACGAGATAGCAGACTTACCTTTGCCTCATTTCTTCCTGCAAGTCAGCATAATACAAGAACTCAACCAATCCACTCAATTCAAATTGAACCATCAATCAACTAGTCAATCAGCTCAAGTTCACATCTACCGTACTATCTATCCCTTCCATACCATATATCCATCCTCTGATACTACCACTATTCACAACAGTTGCGATAGTCTTAGCTCGCTTAAGCTGATAAAACGATCATATATATATAGATCGTGCTCACTCAAGCTGATAAAACGACATTGGCTCACTCAAACTGAAAAATCCCCATATCATATATATATAGGTCGTGCTCACTCAAGTTAATAAAATGACATTGGCTCACTCAAGCTGAAAAATCCCCATATTGAAAATACTCGATAAAATAGTCATGTGTAAATACACAATTGGCCTGAGCCAAAACCTCAATATCTTTCCTTTAGAAAATCCCACTAGTCATAATAATCCATGAACACATTTTTGGCACAGTAGATCAACGCCCAGTATTTTCCAATTAAATACCGAAATTATTAAATTTTGGGATAAATACCCCAAAATTACAATTCACACTCAATTTGCACAAACCAGCACTCAATTAAATAAATCAATCATACCATTGCAATCAGTATGAAATTTTGGTCACCGGCTATCCCGGTCTAATTTCTGAAAATAATAAATAATTAAATAATTACCAAAATTAATTAAATAAATACCAATAAATGCAACTTAGGCCGGAAAAGCCTAATTAAATACCAAAACGGACCCGAAAAATTTCTGAATCTATCTAAATAAATACTACAGCTTATCGAGTCTCTAATTACGCTACTCCACCTAACATGCATAAACGAATAATTAAACTTCTAATCCGTTCTAACTAACCACCTAATCCATACTTAACATAAACTAATCAACCATTAAGCATAATTAACCCCCTAAGCAGAGATTAATGATTAAATTCATCGGTTTTGAATTCCGATGAGTTCACAAGGACAGCGAGGTGGAGATGAGCAATAAACTCCGAAGTGGGGGCACCGAGCGAGGTCCGGAAGGGCTTGGAAATAGGCCTCAAAGGCCCACGAGACTTGCTAGGTTTTGGATTATATGGCTGGGCCGAAGGAAGCTGGATGATGCTGGCTTGGCATGAAAACGGCAGGGACAGGACAACAGCGGCCAGGCAGGTGGAGACATTTGTTAGACGGCAGCGAGCTAAGCTCTGGTAACCTCCATGATGGTTTAGACGACTTGTTGGATGGCGAGTAGGGGCAAACGACGTAGCTAGGACGGCGGTGACACACGGGTAGGCGCGCGACTCACGGGCGCGCGACGACGGCGTTTTGGTAATCTGATGGTTAGCAAGAGGTGTCGATGATGGAGGGGGAGCTGCTGGTCGAAATCTCTGGTCTCTCAAGCTCTCTTTTGACCTCAGCAATGGAGAAAGCAGGTTGAAATGGAGAAGAAAGGGGACAGTTGCTATGGAGGGTCCCAATTGCTCTATCCTCACTCTTTTGTCCCCTTAACCATGCCTCACCATGGCCGGCTAGCTCCCTCAGCCCTTTGCAGCCCACAAAACTTCCTTTAAAAGCTATTGAAGAGGTCCAAAAGTTGAGGGACCATGGGGCTACGAATTTTGAAGACATTTCCCCCAAATCCTCTTTAATTCTTTCTTGAATTGATTCATTTCGACCCTAAAAAATTCCACCAACGTGTCCTTGATCAAATTGACATTTTTTCTCGCTAATATATCCAACTTACATCCCAAAAACGCGATAAAAATTGGTCCCCTGAATTTCTCGGTCGAAAACGGCCCTGTATTGACTTTTCGCCAAAAATCTCAATTTGCAGAAAAATCTTCGGAGGATAAGTCGACGTCCCTAAAATGACTCGTGACATGGCAAAACTTTCAATTTCTTAAATCGGATTCAAATTCGCGGTTAATTTCAATCTGACGCGATTTTAGCGTAACTTAGCCTACCGGGTAGCTTTTAAAAAAATTTGGTGCAATTGACCCGTGATCGATTTGTCTCGAGTCACATTGTACATCTTTGATACATTGGCAACTCTTAGTTGTCATGAAAATCCCGAGGTTTCAAATGTGGACAAAGGGTACTAAAACAACAGAAAAAATCGATTTAGTGCCGATCGACGAGAATTTTGCGATCCGGTGGCATCACCCACACTTTGATCACCTCTCTCAGTCGAATGACCTATCTTTGATCTCTGATCGATTTTTAACTGTGTCGTAATGATGTTTGCAGATGAGCACGGTTGAGTAGTTGATTCCTAGTCGAATTCTCAAGTCTATTGTTTTAAAATCCTTTAACGACTTTACCTGATAATCTAGTTATTTTGTGAGTGATCGGCTCAAAGAATAGCACTATAGGCGTGTCAATTAAAGGCCCGATTTATTTAATTGAAAACATGACTGAAATTTCAGGTTGTCACACCTCGAACAAGCAACAGCTGGAAGACTGGGACATACATCACACAAAACACACTAATTTATATTATAATGGTACTTTTACAAGTCATTTCTCTACGGGCATTTTTCCTTTTTACATCACAGTACAAGTTTTCCACATAGACTAGGGGAAATCCTATCTCCTCTAGTATGACTACAGCTCCCAAAACTGACCTGAGATTTCCATATCTACAAGCTGAAAGATAAGGGGTGAGTTTTGGGGAAACTTAGTAAGTAAAATTCCTAGTTCTCTACTAGGAAAGCATCTCATAATCAAAGCTTAGCAAGTACAGCACTCGCAAACAGTGTCGATGACAAATCAATAGCAAACTTGTTGCTACCCTTGACTACATGCAAATGTCCATCGCGATATGCTTCAATGCATATTTATCTTTGGCTTATCAATAAATATATCAACACATCATACTTATGCAAATACCAGCACTCATGTAAATTCATTTAGTGTCGTCTTGGCTCGACCAAGCCTTCCCAGCTCAACCGAGGTTTCCAGCTTCTTGCTGGGCTTCTTGGCTTGACCAGGGCATCTCGGCTCGACTGAGGCTTCTCGGGGCTAGCTTCTCGAGGCTTCCGGGTTTAACACCGACTTAACCAGGGCATCCTGACTCAACCAAGGCATCTGGTTCAATGAATGAGGCATCGCCGCCAACACTGTGTGGCAACGGGCGCCTTTTCCTCTTTAAGTGCATCCATAAATGCATCATACAAGTCGGTTCTTATCTTATCTCGTAGTCAACACATGCATATCACAAAGGCATGCTCATTCATTTGTGTGTGTCATGAGTTTCTATACTTCACTAGCAAACATGTCGAAAATGATCTTTGGTCCGTAACTTGAATAAATCACTTAGCGCCGATCCCCACACTAGACATGGCTCGGAAATGGTACGCCTCAATACCGATCCAAGACCTTGAGGCTTGGGTACACCTCGCTTTAGTGACGATCCCAAGCTTGACAGATCTCGGCTACAACCTGATGTGATGCACATGTATCGAGAATGACCCTTGACTCATGGTTGATTCAACGCCAAGCACAAAGTCCCTGCATCACTTAGGCTATAGGAGTTGGCATGCTTGGTGCCTTACCAAGACCTCGTGGATTTGGGCAATCCCCATACTGATCAACACATAAGATCGACATGCCTCAATGTCGACTTAGGACCTTATGGCCTTAGGCAATTCCCGCATCAAGCGAGGCTTGGACCCGCCATCCCATTTATGCCGAAACTAAGGCTTTATGGCTTGGGGTGACCTTGCCATGCGATTAACTCAACTCGAATGAACCTTGATCTCATTCCGAGTGTGAACAACTCAAGCACACATTCAAGCACAAACATGAGCAAAACCATAAAAAGATCCAACATCCTATCCACGACTTGACGAGTGAGCACCTACCTAGACTCGACAATGGAGACTACCGCCCTAAAGGAGACATGGGGATCTTACTTACCTTGGCAACCTTGAAGACCAAGTTAGATTAGCTTGAGGGATTAAGGATGCAAGGCTGAGAGAAGAGAAATAGAGGAGGAAAGGAGAAAGTGAATGACATGGTGAAAAATGAGGAGGGATCCTTCTATTTATACTACTTGGTGCCATCATTACTTATCCAAGCAACCTAATCACATTTCTTGAAGTAGCACAGCTATGGCATCAAGGTGGCAAGCCTATTTTGCAAGGTGGCACGCCTAGGGTTCTAAGAGAACACTTGCCATCTTCTTATTGGATCACTTATTGACTTGTTCTCCAAGGCTCAATTTAGGCTCATAATGTGCCTATAACCCTAAGGGACACGTAAGCCCTTTTGATGCCTAATGCCCTCTCTTAATTGGTTGGCCTTTGACTTGTTCACTAAGGCTATCTTTTAGGCTCATCATAACCTAAGATTCTAGAGGATACCTAAGCATGAATTACTAACTTCTTCTCCAAGGAAAATCTCAAGCCATCATTACCAAGCCAAATGGTCAACTCTAATTTTTCCAAGTGTCACCCCTAAAGTCCTTGGGTGGCAAGTCTATTTTGCCTCATGATTGTACCTAGAAAGTGAGTTGGCCAAGCTAAAGGCCTCACTTGGCAATCTAAGCTCCTAGGGGTCATCAACGATGGCTTGCTTTTCGCTCTTCCATTGGTTCACATATATGCTGCATTTAATAGGCATTTAATGAAGTTTGACAATAATTGTGCTATAGTTGCCAACTCGACAATTATAGAAACTTCAGTTATTAATGAGGGCTTGTGTATCGCTTTCTAATTGGTCCACTTGTGTGCCACCTTTCTCTAAAATCTTCAAAGATATTTTAGCCAACATCATGACTTTTGACTTAATGAAGGGTTTCTAGAATTTTCCATACTTTTGTCTTTTTCTTCATTAATAAGACGGTCTAGAGAATTCTATCATCCAAGTTGGTTCCGGGGTCAGAGAAGGGATCATTAGGTACACCTCAAAAAATTGAATCACGTACACCCGAGGTACGGCCATCACGCTCCATATTCGCCCAAATCATTCCTTTAAACGGTCAGTCAACCAATAGGGTCGGTTGTCCTTTGATTGGTTCGAGACCAATCCTAAGGCTACCCATGGCCTAGCACAAAGCTAAGGCACTCGTGGACCTTAGAATTAGTGACGGAATAGCTAGGTCTATCCCTAGGCTCATTCCGATCGACACCCAATCCACCAGTAGGGTTCATGGTCGGTGCATTACCAATCCATGATTAGACATAACCATTTCGAGATTACGTTCTGATCATTAAGAATTAAATAGAGAATGATGCATTTTTTATTAAAACATTGTCGCATTTGATCAATTCGAATCGTCCGTGTATCGGTGCATAGCCGGGCGGAATCACCCGTGACCAGAAACTGCGATCGGTTAGATCGACCCATGACCATTCATTGATCTAAAATCATCCCGTGACTAATCCTCATGAAAAAAAGTCATCTTATGAGCTAGTAATCCTATCCCATTGGTATGGTCGGTAGAAATTCACAGCGACACCTCGACCAATTCGTGACTAGTCGGTCGGTCGATTGATCATGACCGATCCGTGACTCCTTGCCGATCGAACTAATCGATGCATGGCCAATGGCCCATGATCGGTCATTTTAGGACCTTATGGCCGATCCTCATGGGGTCAGAATCGATGATGTTACAGTAATGGTGTCATAAATTTAGTACAATGCTTATTTTGGTGCCATTCCAAGCGAATATTCGAATATCATAACTTATAAGAAAGCATATCACTAAATTACATAAGCAATCTTGCCATAAAATCCTATGTGGCATTGACTTTTGGCAAGGCATGTCGGGTTATTTAATATCTAATAAATGCCACGTAGGAATTTTAGGCAAGGAATATTGTAGATATAACATAAGTGATTGGCTTCTGAAAGTTATGATACTTCAGTTGATCGCTTGGAAAGTTATGGCATCAAAGTGAGCATTGTATGAGAATTATGGTATGTTTAGTGTCCTTTTCCCAAACCATTGAGATGTCAATTAGAAACAAATGTATGCATTGATCTCAAGTGACTATATCATATCAACCATTTCAAGACCAAATTATACTTTGAAAGGCTATTGGTAACATCAAGGGAGTTCTATCTCAATTTCTGTAAGTTTTAAATGTATCGTAAAAGATTATGTTGTGCTTAAATTCTACAGACAACCTATGTGGAGAGTGAAGTAAGCTCACAGAGGAAAATGAGGGTCACCCAATTACAGTAGCATCATGCAAGAAGAAGAACAACGAAACTTCATTCTAGCTTTGAATTAACAAGAGGAGCTACTGCTTTGAAGAATTCTTCCGACTTAAAACTAAGGCAAATGTTAAGGCAGAAGTCTAGCACAAGTGCCATAACTTGGCACGCCGGGACACTTAAGTGCCATAACTTCAAAACGGTACACTTAAGTGCACTTTTTTTTTCGAGTGGGACACTTAAGTGCCACCTCCGGCGACCCTTGCCGGAAATCCTACGTGGCAATATTTTATTATTATTTTTTGCCTACGTGGCTCGCTGGAGCTCCAAATCAGCATAAAAATTAAAAAAAAAATTAAAAATTTTAATTTTAAAAAATTTTAAAAAATTTTAAAAAAAAAGAAAATTTTAAATATTTTAATTTTAAAAAATTTTTAAAAAAAGGGGGAGGTCAAACGGGCGGCTGATGGCTGAGCCCTCGCCGCCACCGCCTCCCCGCCGTCGCCGAGAAGGGCCGGCGACGGAGGGGGTAGGGTCGGCCGAGGTCGCCGGCCCCCGGCCGACCGACGGCGAGGGCTGCGAGCCCTCGCCGGATCGCGGCGAGGGCCGCGACCCTCGCCCCAGATCTGGGCGAGGGCTCGGAAGCCCTCGCCGGCCCCTGGCCATGGTCTGGGCGTGGGCCGCGACCCTCGCCGCCTCCCCGCCGCCGCCGAGAAGCGCCGGCGACGGAGTGGGGAGGGTCAGCCGGGGTCGCCGGGCCCTGGCCAGGGACCGGCGAGGCCGGCCGACCGGCAGCGAGGGACCGCGAGCCCTCGCCCATATCTGGGGCGAGGGTCGCGGCCCTCGCCGCGATCCGGCGAGGGCTCGTAGCCCTCGCCGTCGGTCGGCCGAGGGCCGGCGACCCCGGCCGACCCTCCCCCCTCCGTCGCCGGCCCTTCCCGGCGACGGCGGGGAGGCGGCGGCGGCGAGGGCTCAGCCCTCAGCCGCCCGTTCGACCTCCCCCCTTTTTTTAATTTTCTTAATTTTTTAAAACTTTTAAATTTTTCTTAATTTTTTTAATTTTTTTAATTTTTTTAATTTTTCTTTTTTTTAATTTTTTTAATACTTTATAATTTAATTAATTTTTATATTATTAGTTACACGTAGACATGAAACGGCATCGTTTTTGCGTTTTCTCCGCCACGTCAGCGTGCAAAACAACGCCGTTTTGGACTAAACTCGCCGGAAAATTGCCACGTCAGCCATTTGGCCGGATTTTCGCCGGAGTGGCACTTAAGTGTCCCATTTTGCTCCGATGATGGCACTTAAGTGTACCATTTTAAAGTTATGGCTCTTAAGTGTCCCAGCATGCCAAGTTATGGCACTCTAGGTGTCCTCACCTCCAAATGTTAACTACAAACTAAGGAAAATTAGATTTTTGAGGACTATCAGTGAATTAAGCTACCATCTTATGTAGTATATGTTGGTGTATGTTTCAATAAACAAGAACACGTGCATAAGTAAAGTAAGATCAATGTATGATCGAAACGGAAGTAAAAACACTTATATACGTGTCTTCAAAGCATTTTTGTGCATTTTAATAAAAGCACATAGAAAAGATAAATGAGCTAATCATATTAACCTTGTACCGTGCACCTAAATTTAGTTCTAATGTTCTTCGAGTTCTGAATACGAACGTCCGATGTCCTCACAGCAGTGGTTCTAACATTCTTCGAATTTTGACCATGAACGTCTGATGCCTTTTTGTAGTACCGATTTTGACGTTCTTGGAATTTTGACCACAAATGTCTGACGCCTTATGGTAATACTAGTCCTGACTTTCTTCAGATACAAAACGTTTGATCTCTTCATAATGTAGGTTCTTACGTTCTTTAGATCAAGCCCCATAATTGTTAGGCCTCTAGTTCAAACACACCACCAATTCTCACATTAAACAGAAGAGAGAAATTGAGAGATCTTACAACTACAATTGTGCTAGCAATTGCTCTCGTGTGTGAATGACTTGGTTGAACACTATCAATACTCTTAGTTATCGATTGTCGATCATCAAGCATCGTGTGATCGATTCTCTCAGCTACCTTTATAGCTAGTGCCAATCACATTTAAATCGGCTCATTAACTCTAAAACCATTTTAGAATTAATTTGGCTGTAACGTCTTATGAATGTAAGTTCTAATACTGAGATACTAATTTGAACATTAACTCTATAACTGTTACAGAGCATTATTCCAGACATTCATTTGTAACCGTTACAAGTCTTTATTCTAGATATTAACTTTGTAACTGTTACAAATATTTAATTTGATAGTTACATCTGAAACTGTTTCAAGGTATTAATTGGTCATTTGAATCTGAAACCGTTTCAGATCATTAAACTATCCATTGACTCTAAAATCATTAATCATTAATGTGACTGTTAAGTTCTAAAACCATTTCAGAACTTTATTGATCATTAAATCTGAAACCATTTCAAATTTTTAATTTAGTCATTAAGTTTGAAACTGTTTTAGATCATTAATTTGGCCGTTAATTCTGAACTTACTTCTTATTATTAATTCAGTCACTTAATCCGAACATGCTTCAAATCTTTGATTTGGCTGTAAAGTCTATAATCTTCTTCAGACTTTAGAAAGTTTGATGCCCCTTTCTCAGATTTTTTTTTTTTTTCAGCCCAACTCAATTTGATTGGCTCAACTAAGAACACATTTGTAATATTGTCTCTTTCGTTCAAATGTCATACTAATTGGTTATGCTGTGTGACATCCTTAGGTTCATCATTGAGCAGGTAGGATCTGTACTAACACATTCACACAGTCAAAAGAACTAATAATCTCAATCAATGTCACGCCCCGAACCTCGAGCGCGTCAACATCCCACCATGGTCATGCAAATGCGACATTCCCAGGTAGTGTCGCCGACCCCATTCATTTATTATTGCACAAGTGGAACGTATTATAAAACCCCTGACAATAAAATACGGGATAGAAAAGCAGGAAGCAAAACCACAACATAACACTTTCATAATTCAACAGAATTACAAACAGAGGCCTACGGCCAACAATCTACAAAAGACTGGCTCTAAAAAAAAGGAACTGTCCTACGACCTACAAGTCAGACATGTTCTCCAATCCTTATGACTTCACCTCTACAACTCATCAAGGCCAATCAAAGCTATCTAGCCGCTCCATCCACCAGGGACCTGAAATTTTAATCCCCAAACCGGGATGAGACAATGTCTCAGCAATTTCAACGCCCTAAACCCCTATTAGAAAGAAAATACGCCCAAGGGTGGCCTAGCCACATCACACAGTGAACTTACCTCGCCTCAATTCCTTCCTGCAGGTTAGCACAATTTGTATCACATAATCTCAGGTAGTAATAATAATTCAAACAATTGGAACGCCATCACTTTCATATAAATCACGATCGCACTTAGAACGCATTCCAATTATTATTCACTGCCACACAAGGGCATAGCCTACTCACAGGTCAGCTATCTATTAACATTATGGCATTTCGAGAAGAATAAAGGTCCAGTCGGTCTCGCCACTACTGCGACCAAGCCACGTCATTCTATCGACGGCATTTCTAGAAGAATAAAGGTCCAGCTGCGACCAAGCCACGTCATTCTATCGACGGCATTTCTAGCAGAATAAGGATCCAGTCGGCCTAGCCACTACTGCGACCCGAGCCTTTCAACTAGCACATGACAATTCGATACCGATCCTTGGATACTTTACATTTCACTCACATAATCCGATTACGATATTAACCATCAACAACCCAATTTCAATGCCGAGCTCGACACTTGGGATTTTATGAATAAAATCCATATTTATCACAATCAACACTCAATTTGCCACATCCATTCACCAAACTCAAATTCTAAATGCACTGTGACGATCAAAGCACGAAATTCGAGCAACCGGGGTCAAAAATAATTTTTCAGTTTTTTTTTAAATAATAATATTTTAATAATTTCGGAATATAATATAATATTATAAATTCCAGAATTTGAAATCATTAAATAATTCAAAAATAAAACCCCATTATGTCACATCAAGGCTTTATATTAAAAATAAACATACTTAATTTTAAATTAACCACACTTTAACTTAATTAAACACCTTAATCTAATCATCAACCAAATAAACTAATCTAACCACCTAAACTTACTTAACTTAGACTAAGCACACTTAGGGCATCATTAACCGTCTAATCAAGGTTTAGTGAGTTAAACTCACCGGATTAGCAAGCCGAGCGGACCAAAACGACGGAGACGCCGATGAGAACAACTTTCCTCAAAGCGGGCCGAGCATCCAGGCTCGGGAAGGCGGCCAAAACGGGCCAAACATGGGCTGCCATACCCATTTTTCCAGCCACTGATTTGGGGCTGAGAACGGCGGATCCAACGCCGGTTGGGCAGAGGAATGGCGGAGGAGCTGCGGCGGTGCCGTGCGGCCAACGGCGGGGTCTCACGGTGGCCGGAGGCAGCGGAGGGAGCTCCGGCGATTCCTGCACGAGTTGGACAGCAGCTCGGGATGTCAGCCAAGCGCGGGGGAGCGCGGGCGGCGGCGGAGCGCGAGACGGCGAGCGGCGACGGGCGACGCGAGGCGAGGACGGCGAGCAGAGCGTGGGTGGCGAGCAGCTTCTCCGACGATGCTGCAACCTTCGCTGGTCTTCGGCCGGTTGGGCGAGCGGGCGAGGCACGCGGACGGCACGGCGAACAGCAACGGGCGGGCTGGCTCGGCGGCGACGAACGGACGAGCAACTGCGACGGCGATGAATGGCGGAGGCGGACGGCCAAGTGAGCATGCGAAGGGGCAGCGTCAAGCGGCTAGCTTCCGGTCGAAGCTCTCCCTTTCTCTCTCCTCCCAAGTCCCAAGCTTGAAGATGATGTTGATGGGGGCCTTTCCAAGAGCCAATATCCACCCTCCACTTGTCCAAATCTCATTCTCCTTGGCCCAACCAACATGACATCATCCCATGTCATCTTCCACTAACTCATTTCCTCTACAACCTACTTCAATGGGTCCAATTTCATTTTCCGCCGGGGCATAAAACTTTGTGCAACAATTTCTTCAATTCCACTTAATTCTCTTCCAATTGAATCTTAATCCCACTTGAATTAAATCAAATTGACCCCCATTAATTCATTCAATGCCTCATCAATCAAATTGGTATTTTTCCTTACCACTGTGGCGTACTTGCATCCCAATTTCACAATCTCTGGCTTCAACTGAACAAAAACGGCCATATTTATCCAGTCGAAATTAAAACCCGAAATCTGGATGTCATAATCAATCTCCCGTTCTTACAGACCATGAGTGACATCTAGCAATATATCATGGCTGTCACGCCCCGCACCCCGGGCACGCAACAACCCCTTCCTTGGTCGATAGAAAGCGACGTTCCAAGACTCATCGCCGACCCTTCATTTTTATTGCACATGCGGAAACGTACAAATAGTCTCTAGACAACACAAATAAGGGATAATAAAACAAGACTACAATTTTAACAAAACAAACTTTCATAAACTCCTCATGTTCTTATACAAAAGATCTATCTCAAAAAGAACTACTAAGTTCTACTTCAAGCTCTTGGTTCTTCACACTAGGGACCTGAAAATGGTTATACAATAATCAGTGAGATTAAAATCTCAACGAGTCCTCCCCAAAGCCCCTGGTTAGAACACTAACTCAACTCGGGGTATCTCTCCAGAACCAAGCCACAAACAAACCACAACCAACAATCAACAATCAACAAATTGATTCACATGCAACCTTACCCGGTATGCCATACTCTGCATGTTGAAGCTCAGCACAATACACGCAAAGCACATAGCCGTTAGATGATGCAGTTTATCAATCACATACAAGTCGTATCACAAGCGATCTCACTTGACCATTGCCATACTCTGCACGTTATCGATTCATGCGTGCGTGCCATAAACAATGTGATCAACTCATGCACAACCGAAACTAATGACATTATAATTCTCATACGTTCTTGCACTTTAATGCGTCACCTATCCCTCATCAATCGATCACACGGGTCCCGATTATGGGGTAAAATTGTTATGACACGTCCTATACCGCGCCAAAAAATTTTACCCCATAATAAGGCCCAACCAACTCAACATTCACGTGGGTTCCACTTATTTATGACCTCCCGGCTATAGCTCACTTTCCATTTAATGTTCAACCACCTCAAAACTCATGCGTTCTCTAGTTATTAATGACCTACCGGCCATGGCTAACTTTCCAGTCAGTAATCGTCCGACTTCCGCCGGACCACCGATGAAAATCGGGCTTCGTCCCGCCCCATCAGGCACGGCTACGTTTGAAACTTCCGTTTAGACGGTATACCAAAAAAGGACATTGGTCCAGAATCTACTGCGACCGGCTTCCGACTCCCGTCAGGTATCGCCCCTAAACTTCCGTAGGGTGACGATTCAACTTAGCGATCACACAAACATACATCTTCAAATCCTTCTCTCATAAAAGCGATCAATCTCCAATGTCCCTTGGACAATCCATTATTCCCTTTTTGTGAAAATCACTCAATTCATGCGGATGTCCATGCATTTATATACTCAAATCACCTCATAAGGTCAAAACACATGAAATTAGGCACTTTTTCATTCTCGAGTGAACAGTGCACGTGAACAATGCACGTGAACAATGTTTCGTGAATAGTGAATTTTCAAAATAAATAACTAATAAATTAAATCCAAAGGTCATTAAAAACACTAATTAAAGCAAGAAATTAATCAATTAAAGCTAAACAAGCCTAATTAAACACATAAGCATCAATTAATCAACAATAAGCAAGATTAAACTAAACTAATCCTAGCCATTCATCTAACCACCTATCTTAGGACTAACACAACTTAATTAAATCTTCTAAACTAGAATTAAAACTAATTAATCAACCCTAAGCAAGTTTAGGCACTAATCGATGGATTATGAGCTAAACTCACCCGTTAAATGGGCCGGAAACACGAACGCGGTGGTAACGATGGAGGCTACACTCGGGGACCTCTTCCACGACGATCCAAGGCGGTGAATGGAACAGCAACCACAAACTCGGACTCCCACTGAAACACTAAAAACTGGACTGCCAGAGGAGGAGAGAGGCTGAACGGGCTTGGCCGGAGCTCCAGCAAGGGGTTGGTCGGCGATTGGCGGCACCTGGGGGTCAAGGGGGACATGCTGGTGGCTGGGCTGGGCGAAAGCTTGCTCAAAAATGGAGAAAAATGGCTGAAATTGCAAAACAGTGCAGGCTGCTAGGCGAACCGACGGACCGACGAGCGGTGACTTTAGGCCGATCGGCGGGTCAACCGTCGGCTTCGTTCAGCGAGAAGCCGGGTCCTCCCATATGGTTTGGGCCTTTTGAAGATGTTTGTGGGTGGCACGAAGGCTAATTCTCACGGGAAGGTAACAATTAACTCTGGTTTTCTAAGGAAGGTTAGTTGGAGCAGAAGCAAAACAAAAAGGAAAACAGGGGAGAGAGAGGGTCCAGTCAAGAGAGGCTAAAGAGGGGGGAGAGAGAGTGAAGTGAGGGCAGAAAGTCAAGCCCCAAATCCCCATGCAAAGATGACCTCATCTTCTCTCTCTTCCTTTGCCCTTATCCACATGCTTTTAGGGGCAATTTGGTCATTCCCACCTTGCACAAATTCTCAATCTACCCTTGGGCTAGAAATGATGTATGGGCCTAAGAGATGGGCCATGAAATAAATAGGAATGGGCTTGGGAATTGATTGGGCTCAAATGGGCTTAAGGTTTACTAATGGGCTTGAAAGGTAAAAATGTGGGTTGGGCCTAATGGGCTCACTTGCTTGCCTTGGGCCTACAATGGTGGCTGTCCCACCTTGGGCCTAAGGCCTATACTAGCTTTACTCGGCCCACATCTTCATATGCTCGATTCCTCGGTTCGTAAATCCCTTTTCCAACTACTCGGCTTAACTAGCGCTGTCGACTGACGAAATAGCATCATCCAAAGTCCATCCCGGACGTTCCCGAACATTTGAAGTCCAATGTTGGGTTCTCATGCCATGTCAATTTCGCCCTAATGCCATTTTGGGTACAACTCAAACTGACAGGCGGCTTTGAGGATCCACGCGTAACCAACTCGTGCCAACCCACGTTCAAGACATCTCGACGCATAGACGTCCTTGACTACATGAAATTGCAAAAGATAGATTCTCATTTCAAAGTACACGATTACCAAGGATTGACCTAGGGTCGTTCGTGGGCTCGATAACAGTAAATTGAATCACTCATCGTACCATTACGTTCTGTCCGCGAATCAACTTCTAGTCGTCCTTGAAATTGGCCTTCCTATCTACAGGATCGTCCTCATGCAAGTCTCACGATCAAGTCATTTTCCCAGGTCAAATTCTTTATTCATACAAGTTATGTCCTCATTAGCCTTTCCCCTCAAGGTCAGTTTCTCAGGAGTAATTAATTACAATTTTAACCAACAGTGCATTGACGAAATTCATATCGGTTTCTCGAGAGGACTTGAATTTCAGGATGTCACAACTCTTCCCCTCTTATAAAAATTTCGTCCTGGAAATTTAAATCATTAAAATTCTTCTTCAAAAAGGTGAGGGTATTGTCGTCTTATCGATTCTTCACTTTCCCAAGTAGCTTCTTCTGTCCCGTGGTGTTGCTAGACCACTTTGACCAAAGAGGTCATCTTGGTACATAGAGCTTGTTCCTTTCGATTTATTACTCGAACCAATCTTCGCCACTTCTCTACCTGACTTTTGATTAAGTCTCCCTCGGATTACTGTATCGGCATTTACTGACTATTGAACTAACTCTGGGCCGGTAATCCTCCGCTCTCTGACTTCATCTCGCAAACTAGAGTTCTGCACTCTTTGCCATACAACGCTTCAAACAGTGCCATCTGAGCAGTCTGTTGATAACTGCTACGGTGAGCTTCTGACAAGATCTCTTTCTTAAGTTCTGCATTGTTGGTACACACAATCGTCCACAAAGTTTTAGTGTTCCTTTATCGGTAGCTTGCAAATCAGCCTTTCTCTTTTATGTATCTTCCTACAAAATCTTCTGAATTTCAGGATTTGTCAACTGCAACGTCTTGATTCTCAGCTGTACTTCCGATCCAATTCTGATGATGGCTATAAGACTTGAAAGGCGGCCTACCTCCGATTTGAAACTGAATCTCCAGCTCCTTCAAGTAAAGTCCACTCCTGAATCACCACCTGCGCTATCAATGACTTTCGATTCAATGCATATGTAACTTTACTAGCTTTTCTGGGGTGATAAAGAGGTTGCAATCACAGTCCTTGAGAAGTTCCTAACCAACAACATTGACTCTATGAACTTCTTTGCCTTCCTCAACAATCTAGTCAGAGGCATAGTTATTGCTGACAACCTTCCCACGAACCATCTGTAATAACCTGCCAACCCTAAGAAACTTCTTATCTCTATTACTGTTGTCAATCTTGGCCAATTGATCATGGCTTCAATCTTGGTCGGGTTCACGGAAATCCCGTCCATGTTCTTGCAAGGTCTGAAGCACTGCCCTTAAACGTCTTTCATATTCCTTTAAACTTCTAGAGTACACCCGGATGTCATCAATAAACACTATCACAAACTCGATCTTCCTTTCTGGGGAAAACCGAATGATTCCTCAAGAAATGTGTCAGAAACTTCCGTACCACAGCGATGCTCTCCACTTTTGGCTCATCAACTATCGTATATACTACAGTTGCCTAATAAAATTGGCAACCCATATCCAAGAACCGATTGCTTTAAATGACGACATTAAAATAAACAAAGGTCCTCCTCGATTTTCAACAACTTGAAACTTTCTCCCGCTAATGGTTTAAACTAGATTACTGCAAACAACAATTCATTACAACAAGATGCTCCTTTGAGCCAATCTTTTTCATTTACAATCTCAAAGTTATACATAAGCAAAAATAGCCAAGTGCCACTCTAACTAGTGATTTTCCTTTTTACAACTTCATTTCAACAAATTGAAATTCTACCAGCCTAACCAAAATTCCGATATGCCATTCTGATAAAATTATCCCAAAACAAAAACATTCTTCCCCTGATCGGTGCATGGCTCGGTTCATTCCTGTCCTCTTCGCCATCCTAGTAGTGCTCTATTTGCGGTAGTGGTGCTTGTGCTTCCCTGGACCTGTGGACAGTCCTTCACTTGGTGACCGTGCTGACCACATCCGTAACACACTCCCGTTAGACCAGGGCATGGGGTATGTCCATGCTTCCTTTTACAAATTTGGCATTTGTCGTTCGGGTTGGGTGCCGGCTTTCTGACTCTACCCTTTCGGTTGGGACGAATGGGATACTCTCCTCTAGTCATCACCTCTTCCCGAATTGATTACCATTTCTACTTGACCCGAACCGCGACCTAGATGCATCGGCTTGTTTATTCAAGTTCCTCTCTAACAACCAAGCCCATCCATACAGCTCATTATAATTCTTTAGATCGAGCGGCACCAACGAATTCTTCAACTCCAGCCGGAGGCCATTCCTAAACCTCCTAGCTCTATCTTCTAGATCTTCTACTAGTCTCGGGGCATACTGTGACAACTCGACAAACTTTGCCTCATACCAGTCTATTGTCATCAGACCTAGAGGAAGGCGCTAAAATTCCTCTATCTTCTGTTCCTTAGCACTATCAGAGAAGTACTTGCCATTAAAAGCTTCAAGGAATGCGTTCCACTTCAGGACTTCACCTTCTGGAAACACTATTCCTTTGGTGGCCCTCCACCGAGTGCTTGCATTACCCTACAGCTGATAGATTGCAAGGACAACCTTCTCTTCCTCTGAGCACCTCAGCAATGCAAATGTCTTCTCCAAGTCCTGGATCCAGAGGGTTGCAACTTCAGGATCTCTTGCACCTGTGAACCTCGGCAGGTTCAACTTCAAAAATTGCTCAACCAGCTTATGTATCGGTCTCTCAACAACTACGATCCCAGGTGGAACCTCGGCAGGTGTGGTAGCAGCAACAGCATTGGCGGCAGCTTAATTCTGAACTTGTTGTTCCACTAGATTCCCTTGAGTCTCAAGCGCCTACACGATCCTATCTAATCTAGGATCGTCAAGTGCTGCTACACCAGTACTGGCCTGCGGTGGTACTCTCTCACTCACGCTGGCCTGAGCTGGCACTCCATCTCGGGCATTGACCCTAGTCGGCGTCCTACCCCGAGAAACGGACGCGACAATCCTCTTTCGAGAAGTCCTTTGATCCAGATCACTCATTCTATAGGATCTCTACAGAACCTGCCTCCTAATTCCACACAGAATTAGGAAAAACTGAGTGACCCACACAAAACAAACTATCACTCAGCTAATCATTCACAGGGGTTTGCATAAGGAAAAAGCCTTTCCTACTCGCTATCCCCAAAACCCATCGCATCTTATCATTCTAAACACTAACCTTGCTCTGATACCACTTTACTTCAACCGGGGATGTCATGCCCCAAACCTCGAGCACACGCACATCCCTCGATGGTCGTTGTAACTGCGACATCTCAGAACGTATCACTGACCCCTTTCTTTTAATTGCACATGCGGAAGCATATAATAAAATCCCCAGACAACACAAATATGAGATAGAAAAGCATGACAACTAATTACAAACCAAACACACTTTTATAAACAATCTGATTTACACACAGATGCCAACCCTAAGGTCTATGTATAGGAGGTTCATTTCAAAAGAAACCTCTAGGCCATCCATGCTCATGACCCTTCCTTTTACAGCTCCGGGTTCTTCACACTAGAGACCTAAAAATGGTTATACAATAACCAGTAATATATAAATCTCAGTGAGTCCTCCCCCCTAAGCCTCTGGTTAGAACACCAACTCAACTCGGGGTATCTCTCCAAAACCACCCCACAAACAAACCATGACTTACAACCATCAATTAACAAATCGATTCGCATGCAACCTTACTCGGTATGCCATACCCTGCACATTGAATCTTAGCACAATACACACAAAGCACATGGCCGTTAGATGATACAGTTTATCAATCACATACGAGTTGCATCACAAGCAATCTCACTTAGCCATTGCCACACCCTGCACATTACCGATTCGTGCATGCTTGCCATAAACAATGTGATCAATTCATGCATAACCGAAACTAATGACGCTATGATTCTCATACATTCTTACACTTCAGTGCGCCACCTATCCCTCATCAATCGATCACACGGGTCCCGATTATAAGGTAAAATTGTTATGACACGTCTCATACCGTGCCACACAATTTTACCCTATAATAATGCCCAACCAACTTAACACTCACGCGGGTTCCACTTAATTTATGACCTCCCGACTATAGCTCACTTTCCAGTTAATGCTCATCCACCTCAACACTCATGCATGCTCTAGTTATTAATGACTTGCTGGCCATGGCTAACTTTCCAGTCAGCAATCATCCAACTTCCGCCGGGCTACCGATGAAAATGGGGCTTCATCCCACCCCGTTGGGCACGGCTACGTCTAAAACTTCCGTTTAGACAGTATCCCAAAAAGGGACATCGGTCCAGAATCTACTGCGACCGGCTCCCGACTCCCTTCAGGTATCGCCCCCAAACTTCCGTTGGATGACAGTTCAACTTAACGATCACGCAAACATACCTCCTCAAATCCTTCTCTCGTAAAAGCGGTCCATCTCCAATGTCCCTCGGACAATCCATTATTCTCTTTTTTGTGAAAATCACTCGATTCATGCGGATGTCCATGCATTTATACACTCAAATCACCTCATAAGGTCAAAACACATTAAATAGACAATTTTTAATTCTCGGGTGAATAGTGCATGTGAACAGTGCACATGAACAATGTTTCATGAACAGTGTCGTGTTAACAATGAATTTTCAGAATTAATTAACAAATAAATTAAATCCAAAAGTCATTAAAAACACTAATTAAAGTAAGCAATTAATCAATTAAAGCCAAACAAGCCTAATTAAACAATTAAGCATCAGCCTAATTAAATAATTAAGCATCAATTAAGCAACAATAAGCAAAATTAAACTAAACTAATCCTAGCCATTCATCTAACCACCTATCTTAGGACTAACATAACTATATTAAATCTCCTAAACTAGAATTAACACTAATTAAACCAACCCTAAGCAAGTTTATGCATTAATCAATGGATTAAGAGCTAAACTCACCTGTCAAACGGACCGGAGACACGGACGCGGTGGCGACGACGAAGGCTACGCTCAAGGACCTCTTCCACAACGATCCAAGGTGATCCCAAGACTAGAACAGCAACCACAAACTCAAATTCCCACTAAAACACTAAAAACTAGATTGCCATAGGAGGAGAGAGGCTGAACAGGCTTGGCTGGAGCTCCGGTGAGGGGTCAGCTAATGACCGGCGGCACCTAGGGGTCAAGCAGGACCTGCTGGTGGCTAGGCTGGGCGAAAGTTTGGTCGAAAAGGGAGAAAAATGGCTAAAATCGCGAAACAGTGCAGGCTACCAGGCGGACTGGCTAGCGGCCGGGTCCTCCCGTACTGTTTAGGCCTTCTGAAAACGATGGTGGGTGGCACAAAGGCTAATTATCACGGGAATGTAACAATTAACTCAGGTTTTCGAAAGAATGTCAATTGGAGCAGAAGCAAGAGAAGAAGGAAAACAGGGGAAAGAGAGGGTCCGGTCGAGAAAGGCTGAAGAGGGCAGAGAGAGAGTGAAGTGATAGCATAAAGTCAAGCCCTAAATCCCCATGCAAATATGAACTCATCTTCTCTCTCTTCCTTTGCCCTTATCCACATGCTTTTAGGGGCAATTTGGTCATTCCCACCTTGCACAAATTCTCAATCTGCCCTTGGGCTGGAAATGATGTATAAGCCTAAGAGATGGGCTAGGAAATAAAAAAGAATGGGCTTGGGAATTGATTGGGCTCAAATGGGCTTAAGGTTTACTAATGGGCTTGAAAGGTAAAAAGGTGGGATGGGCCTAATGGGCTCACTTGCTTGCATTGGGCCTACTATGGTGGTTGTCCCACCTTGGGCCTAAGGCACACACTAGCTTTGCTCGGCCCACATCTTCATAGGCTCCATTCCTCGGTCCATAAATCCCTTTTTTCAACTACTCGGCTTAACTGGCGCTATCGACTAACGAAGTAACATCATCCAAAGTCTATCCCAAACGTTCCTGAACATTCGAAATCTAATCTTGGGTTCTCACGCCATGTCAATTTTGCCCTAATGCCATTTTGGGTACAACTCAAACTGACAGGCGGCTTTGAGGATTCATGCGTAACCGACTCGTGCCAACCCACGTTCAAGACATCTCGACACATGGACGTCCTTGACTACATGAAATTGCAATTGATAGATTCTTATTTCAAAGTACATGATTACCGAGAATCGACCTAGGGTCGTTCGCGAGCTCGATAATAGTAAACAGAGTCACCCGTCGTTCCATTACGTTCTATTCGCGAATCGACTTCTAGTCGTCCTTGAAATCGGCCTGCCTATCTACAGGATCGTCCTCACGTAAGTCTCATGGTCAAGTCGTTTTCCCAGGTCAAGTTTTTTGATCATACGAGCTCTGTCCTCATTAGCCTTTTCCCTCAAGGTCAGTATCTTAGGAGTGATCAATTCCGAGTGAGATCAACCAACAATGCAATGACGAAATTCACATTCATTCGTCCCTCAGAGGGCTTGAATTTCAAGATGTCACAGGTATCCCTTGACTTTTCAAATGTTATGATTGTGATCCAAAATATCTTGGATATTCTAGAAAGGTGGCATACACATGGACCAATTGGAGAGCGATACACGGGCCCTTATAAATGACAGAAGATTCTAGAATTTGCCGAGTTGGTAACTTTGGCATTATTAATTGTCAAACTTCATTAAATGCTCATTTAATGCGGGATATAGGTGGACCAATGGAAAAGTGAAAAGCGAGTCATCATTGATGACACTTGTGAGCTTAGATTGTCAAGAAAGGTCTTTTAGCCTTCCAACTTATCATTTAGGCTTCAATTATTGGACCTATAGCCTTGCCACCCAAGGAATTTAGGCGGGACACTTGGAAACATTGGAATGGACCGCTTGGCATGGTAATGATGGCTCCAAGAGCTATAAATATGATGAGCTCTCTTCATTCTTCTCACTTTGCTCTCATTTTCTCCACCCTCCATCTCCTCGAACACCCTCCACTTCACGTCTCTCTCTCTCTCAACCTTCAAAGTAAGCCGCCCTTCCTTTGTAGTTCGTGGCTTAGCTCGAGGTTCATCGAAGGTAAGTAGAATCTCTAACTTTTGGCTAAGGCAATAACCTACATTGTCAAGTTTAGTAATGTACTCACCCATGTAAGCCGTGTATATGTTGTAATGTTCTTTTGTGTGTTTGCTCATGTTTGCATGTTTGAATGTGTTCACGCCCCAGGACAAGGTCAAGGTTCACTCGGCTTGGAATCGACGTCAAGTCATGATGGCCTAAGCATGCGACCCAAGCCACGAACCAAGAATCATTCCCAGCATATATTATAATATGATGTTGAGGATCATGGCACACTCACTTGAATAAGCATGCCTTCGGGAGGGTAAGGGTAGGGATCGGGGGGTTGGAGGTCTAGCGGGTCGTCTTTGTGGAGGCGGGAGTGAGCTTCGAGCCACACGAGCTCGTCCGAGAGAGGAATGTCCATGTCCGCGTCCATCGGTGGTTCCGCCGAGGCGATGTTCGGCAGTGTGCAGCAGTGCAGCTCGACACGACAGCGAGAGAGAGAGAGAGAGAGAGAGAGAGAGAGAGAGAGAGAGAGAGGGTGAGGAAGGCGTGGCGCAGCAAATGGGGGGTTTTGGTGGGAGAGAGAGAGAGAGAGAGAGAGAGAGAGAGAGAGGGTGAGGAAGGCGTGGCGCAGCAAATGGGGGGTTTTGGTGGGAAAAGAAGAAGGTTTTCAGAGGGGATGCGCGCAGGGCTATACGCGGAATTTTGTTAAATAGCTTAAACCTGTGAAATCTTGGAGTTATTGCCACGTGGACGGTTTTTTTTCTTAGGGCACGGCTATTTACGCAGGGCATATTACTGCGGGCACACCTTTTATGCTAAAGAGACAAAATTGCCCTCATGTAAAACCACTCCAGCTCCTACAAATCACGCTCGCGGGGAGGAGCAATTTTTTGGGTGGTGGGGCCCACCATTTAGGGTTTCATGAGGCATAAGGATTATCTGTTCCGAGGCAAGAAAAATCCAAACCTAGAACCTAGAATCTATGTTACCAGTTTTGAAAATTATGAATCAACCCGAACTGAATCAATCGGCTTCGGGGTCATTTCAAGCACCAATAGGGATTTTCTTTTTCTTTTTGCCGCTTCGCTTTATTATTTTTACACAGAATTCACCGCCTAAGTCAAATGGAAATTCCACAAATCCAATATAAGGGCTTCTTGGCTAACCATTAAAGAAGAATTCGTCTTCTAAAGAAAAAGAAATCTAAGATAGATATTTACTTAATAAAAATCAAATCTCATTTATTCTCAATATTTAAATCTTATCTTAAGTACGAGAATTCACCTACTTTTATAGAGGAACTAATACATAGGAAATAGATTAAATATTAAAGACATGGGAACTACCCGACTCGTAATGACATAAAGAACTAGAAAATGCATCAAAACGCATAAAAACTTGAATTTTGACTCTTGAAATCTACAACATACTTAGGATCAATAAAACTAGGACTAAGTACATTAAACCAAATGCAAAGTAATTTAACTTGAACTCTAAATTCGTTCACTAGCTTGAGCAGCCCAATAGACATCTTGAAAGATCAACAAATATAAAGGAATTTGTCAAAAACAACCTCTAATATCTAGGTTAGTCAATTAGTAGCCTTTGAGTTGACAATGAACTTGTAAATCCACGTTAGCTGACCAACAATCACAAAATCGACAAATGTCCACTGAATTGACAACTTTCTTGCATAATTAACATTTTAAATTTGAACCCATCAAATCAAAATATAGCTGACATCAATTTGATGCTTCCAAAGGTAAGGATTGAACATGATTAACTAACGAGATCTAAATTGAGCTTGCTAGTTAATCGACAGAGCTTGATATTCCCTTATTAAAAACTAGTTCGATTGTAGCTTCAACCTCGGAACTGGCCTTGCAAGTTCCAAGTTCAAAGTTTTTTTAGTAAAACTAGTCAGTTCATGGTGAAATTGGAATCGAATCAGTTAAGATCGGTTCCTCAATCGAGAACCATACAAATTCGCTCGTGAAATGATCTTGAACTGGCTAGATAAAGTCAGTTCAAGCAGATTCCTAGGTTTCACTGGCTCAATTGCTCATCCCTACGGGACGCATGAGAGAGCGAACATGAGAAACTCGCTTGAGAAAACCAAAAAGAAAAGCTGAATGCTTACTGGAAGTTATAATCCAGGGCAATCTAGTCTCGTCATTCAAAAAGGCCACGAATGTAGCCACGAGGGCCGCGCAATTGAGCCCATCCTTTTTCATCAATTCGATTTAATAGGTACTTTTCTTTTCGATTTGAAGAGTTCGACAAAACCAAAAGGGGAAAAAAGACTACCAAAAACCTCAAATTTTGCCTAAAGTAACAAATTTAACCCAAATTTTTTTTTTTTGTGACATGAAAAATCACAAACTTTACAAACAGTGACACATTTACTCCATTAAGGGCATTTTCATCTTATTCTTTCTGTTTTTTCTTTTTATTTTTTTTCTTTTTTTCTTCTTCTTTCTTCCCTCTGCTGGCCATGGCCGAGCCGGTGGAAGGAAGCTGGCGTCCAGCGAGGACTACCCTCACCGGCGTCAGGCGAGGGTCACCCTGGCCTGGGCTAGCTAGGGCCGCCCTCGTCGGCGTCGGGCGAGGGCAGCCCTCAGCTGGGTCGGCGAGGAGTGCCCTCGTCGAACTTGGGCAAGGGAAGCCCTCGCCCGACGCCGGCTTCTCTCCGCCAGCTCGCCATGACTAGTGGAGGGAAGAAAGAAGAAGAAAAAAAAGAAAAAAAAGTTTTTAAAAGTAAAAAAATTAAAATGCCCTTATGATTTAGGGTAAATGTGTCACACAAATGAAAGTTTATGATTTTTTGAAAAAGTTTGGGATAAATGTGTTACGATTAGTAAATTTCGGGGTTTTTTACGTTAAAAAAAAAAATGGAGTAAATTTGTCACTTTGGCAAAGTTGGGGCTTTTGGTGGTTTTTTCCAAAACAAAATACATGGAAATATCCTTCGAAGGTCGGCATTCGTAGAAGCATATTACCTAGGCCGCTGTGGAGTCGCTCGTCGCCACCTCGATCTTTTTGCATGGACAAAAATGGCAGATCGTCGAAAGATGAAGCTGTTGCAGAAACGGCGGTTCACTTCACAGCTCCGTAAAATCTTTCCAAGCCTCGGCCTTGCCGGGGCATGACCATGTCTGAAGTCCTCCTATCTCGTTCTGCTGGTGATGGGGACTCGAGGTAATTTCGCTTCGAAAAGTCGTGATATTTAGGCTCGATGTGGAGGACGACGTCTGTCGGACGAACGTGGCGTTTTGTCGGATGGAAGGACTTGAAGAAGAAGCACTCATTCTCGACGTTCCATCGGACAACGACGAGCCGCCCGGACATCGTCGCTGCCAACATCTTGATCACGCAGCACGCGAGGGGTGGCCAGCTGGACGTCGCACGACGCCTGTTCGACGAAATGTCTGAAAGAACCGTCGTCTCTTGGAACACCATTATCGCTGGTTATTCCCAGTGGGGAAGGACCGGGGAAGCTCTTAGTCTTGTCTCGAGCATGCATCGCGGTAGTGTGAAGCTCAACGAGACCACTCTTTCTACAGTACTGAGCGTGTGCGCGAATTCTCGTGCATCGTATGATGGGAGGCAAATCCATTGCCTTGTTTTGAAATCGGGTTTTGAGGATTTCGAGTATGTAGGGAGTGCTTTGATGAATTTCTATTCTAATTGCCTTGAGATCGAAGAGGCAAAGCGGGTTTTCAAGGATTTTCGTGGTAGTAATGACTTGTTATGGAGTGTGATGCTTGCGGGCTATGTGCATTGTGATCTTATGGACGATGCTTTTGCTCTTTTCATGGAGATGCCTGAAAGAGGCATTGTTGCATGGACGACGTTGATTTCTGGATTTGCAAAGCGGGTCGATGGCTGTGAGAAGGCTCTTGAGTTGTTTCGGTGGCTAAGAAAGACTAATGAGGTGGCACCTAATGAGTTTACTTTCGATTGTGTTTTGAGGACCTGTGGTAGACTCAAGGCTCAGGGTGTAGGGAGAGTTGTACATGGTCTTGTGGTAAAATCAGGGTATGAGTGTGATCAATCTGTTGGCAGTGCAATTATTGAATTTTACTGTGAAAGTGAAGTGATCGATGAAGCAAGGAAGGTTTATGAAAAGATGTTGCAACCAAGTTTGAACTCTTCAAACTCTCTAATTGGGGGACTTATGCTGGCAGGTAGAATTGAAGATGCTGAGCTGATATTCCATGGGTTACCTATTAATCCAATTTCATGTAACTTAATGATTAAAGGGTATGCTATGAATGATCGAGTTGCGGATTCAAGAAGCTTATTTGAGAAGATGCCTATGAAGACATTAATATCTATAAATACCATGATTTCAGTGTATTGCAGGACCGGTGAAATTGAGAAGGCATTGGAGCTTTTGAAGAAGTAAAGGGGGAAAGAAACTCTGTCACATGGAACTCAATGATATCTGGTTATATTCAGAATAGTATGCATGAAGAAGCATTCAAATTATATGAGACCATGAGGAGATTAGCCATACATAGAACCAGATCAACTTTCTCAGCTTTGCTGCATGCTTGTTCATCTCTTGGCTCTCTTCAACTAGGTCGACAACTTCAAGCACAGTTGCTGAAAGCATCATTTGAGTCAAACGTTTATGTTGGAACGTCACTTATTGACATGTATTCCAGATGTGGATGCATTGATGATGCTCGAATATCATTCGCCAGCATATTTTCACCCAATGTCGCTGCTTGGACTGCTCTTATCAATGGATATGCACATCATAGGCTTGGCTCTGAGGCAATCCTTCTCTTTGAGCAGATGCTGCAGCAAAAGGTGAACCCTAACGCAGCTACTTTTGTTGGAATTTTAGCCGCTTGTGGCCATTCTGGTCTGGTTGACAAGGGAATGAATTTTTTCCACATGATGAAAGACTATGGATTAAAACCCAACCTGGAGCATTATGCATGTGTTGTGGATCTTCTTGGTCGATCAGGTTATCTGAAGGAAGCAGAAGAGTTTATAAAAGAGATGCCAATTGAAGCTGATGGGGTCATTTGGGGAGCCCTGCTTAGTTCATGTTGGTTCTCCGGAGATGTGGAAATGGGTGAGAGGGCAGCTGAGAAGATGTTTAGTGTAGATCCTAAAACAGTATCTGCTTATGTTATTCTTTCCAACATTTATGCATTGTCGGGAAGATGGAAGGAGAAGAGGAAGGTGAGGAAGCACTTAAGAGGTTTGGAAGTTAAAAAAGATCCTGGGCGAAGCTGGATTGAACTCAATAGCAAAGTTCATGTATTCTCTGTGGAAGATAGAATACACCCGCAATGTAACGTGATTTATTCCACATTGGAACAGATAACAGCAAATGTCAACTCGTTTGTGAATCTTGGTTTTGCTTAATGACCAACTCATGAGAGTCACCAGTGGAAACTCTGTAACCTTGCACATTATCTTTCTGAAATGTATATCCAGTGATGAAGAATATCACCAGGTGATTGCTGAATCCAACACAAACTGGCTATGCTAAACTTTGATCGTCGGTTTCTCTCTTCTTAGGCCGCATGTCTTATTGTAGCATTTTACCTAGAACACTCACTGCAGCAGGACAAGCTGGACAGAGTTATCCTTGAATTTAGCAGCTATTCTGTTAAGCCATTATAATCCATTCAGGAAACACTAATTAGGAGCATTTCATAGGATAGTCAACTAATGCTTTTGGTTGGAAATTCTTTAGAAGTGCCATAACGGAGTGAGCCAGTTGCATTCACAAAAAGTATCAAAAAATGAAAATATGCTGCCAGAAGTATGTGAACATTTTTGCCATTGCCAATTCCTGACCACAAAAAAAGAAAAAAAAAAAAAAAAAAAAAAGAATAAGGAAAAAGAATCCATCCATCTTCATCAGCCCCTGTACTCTTCTTTTTGGCTGGTCGTCAGTTTTACTTGCTCCTTTCCATTTTATTTCTTCAATTTTTGGAGCAGTTAATCTTTTATAATATCAATTATAGCTCTAGATGGTTTATGGACTTAATGGGAGTTGCTCACATGATGGCAGGAGGCTCACCAGCAGCTTGTAGGGGAAAAGATGCCCATTTTTGCAACCCATCCTAAAAAATATTTTTGACCCTTCTTAGTTTCTGTTCCACAAAGGAGGTATATTTTCTTCGCTTGTTCTCTGTATGCCTTTTTGGTGTCAATTGTTGCGAAATCACTTCAATCTGGTGAGATTTCCTCCCTCATCAGTTATTTGGGGCAAAATCTATTTTGTTTCTTTTTCTTATATGCCTTTTCACTGTCTGTTCATCCAGTTGTTTGTAATTAGAAAAATTGGCCTAGAAAGATGGTTTTCTGTCCAAGAGCCATATACTGTCCGCTGGGATGCTTTCATTCACTATCTGTTTCATCATAAAAAACCCTGCTCGAAGGTGTGACAAGCATTACCCTTGCCCCTGCACCTGATATGCCTCTGGATCCATGCGACATACTAAACACTGTTTGATCTACGGTGAGAACCATCTGGTGTTCTGTTAAGGGTAGCTTGGGTTTTTGCAGTTTAATATTAGATTATGTTGGCTTCTCTCTGTTTTGTATGATGGCTTTGTTTTTTTCATAATTGGTTGCTTATCCATTGGATAAGGTCTTCTTGATTTAGGCTCTGCTGTACCGTGCTGGGAATAACTTTGAATATCGTGAGCCTTTATTTTTCTGTCTTCTTATCCTTTTTGTTGTCTTGTTGTTTCTTCAGGTTAAAAGTTAATGTGAGTTTAGCCTTTTCCTGGTTTTTATGTCTACTTTTGGGTCAAGGTTATCCAGAAGTAAAAATATATTAATGATAATAAAAACACTCTGGACTCTTATGTTTCTGTTCCAATCTTCCTCTTGATGGACTGAGGCATCATACTTTATTATACTGTAGTGTGCCGCACCCATTCTTTGTCATTGTCATGGTTCACAAGCCCTAAATGGAATTTTTGTGCATCGCTATAATTGTTCACGTTGATCTTTCTGTCGCCTGTTCATTTTTATTTTTGGTCTTTTGCATAGAACCATTTTCGCATTACTGTCACCATGGATGTCCTTCAAATCTATTAATTGGTCTCCGGGACGTGTCCACATATTGTCTGCTTTTGTGAGAAAAAAATTGTAAACTTCTAACATGTTTATAGGAAAAAAAAAGCATCATGTTTCTTCAAAGTGGAGAATCTTGGCTTTGCCACTGTAAGTAGTATGATCTAAACATGTAGTTTGATTTCTGTTATTGTTTCCAGTCGGGTAGTTGGAGTATCTTGCTGGAGGGGCTTACATGAAATTTGACGAGACTTCATCTAATGAAGCTAGGTAGCACTGGCATCAGAGGGTCCGTATACTAAGAAATCACCTACATGCTCCCCTGCATGCCAAAAAGTAAACAAAAAACTTGGGTGAGTTGCTATCTTCCTCCCATTCTTTGCATTGTCATTTTTTTCTTTTTTTTTTGGTAGTTATGTGTTGCCGGGAGGCAAAGTCCAATTGTTGTGGAACATCCTGAAGGTCAAAAGCTTGCAAAATGTAATTGCTGTGGTCTCACAAGTCAAAGATCCCGAATGAATTGGGGGTGCTGGTCTGTTTTGCTGATGCCAGTGCAAGAGGTATCATTGTTAAGCTCGTATGACAGTTTTCTCTTGCAAGTATTATGATAAAAGCTCTTTCCAGCTGATTTGTCGATATCGTGTATAAGTTATCCGTGCATTCGGCATACACCAATTGTTTATATGTTGATGTTGTCAAGAATTAATTTAGCTAAGGAAGCTTTTCTCTGATGCAGACCATTGATTTTGGAGAGAAGATTGAGCTGCTGGTACATAAATCGAGAATCTTTGCTGAGGTTGGCAGGGTGTGGATCATATGTAAATTTTGGCAACCATGACTGCTAAAAGACAGTGGATTATACTGTTTTTGTGGGATTCAGGGCTCATGCGCTTAGATAGCGACAATCTTCCCCAATAATTGGGAATTGGTTTCATATGTTTGAATCAATTTGTTTGCATGGCATCGACTAGAGTCTTTGAAGTTCTCTGAGCATCTCGCAGCCTCCAATATCGAGGACAACATTTCGCATGGCAGGCTTGCATTTCGCTGGAATGCTTGCAGTTTCAATTGCCGTTGTAGTTAAGTTTACAATAGTTAGTTTATGCTTGAAAATAGAACTGTTATTTTGGTTGCGGAGGTATGAAGCGCATTAACTTGTTTACATCGATCTAGGTTTTAACCCTACTCGAAAATCAATTGGAATGCAACGTACTCCCTAGGCTAGCTCTTTGTTAGTAAAGGATCTTGTCTGGAAAAAGAATGAATAGCAGGCTTTCATGGGTTGAGATGATTATGCTATGACTCCGCGGATGGCCCGGCCAAATGTCGGCATTGGACGAGAAATATCACTATTCCTAGCCAACTATACTGTCTCTGTCTGTCTTTTATGGCATTTTGTTTTCACGGATATTCAAATTTTTGCATGGAACAGTTAATCACTTTCAACTATAACTTCGTCCTTCGTCACTTTTTTATCCCTTACCCTAATGATGAAGCGTGCACCAATCCTGCCTAGGGCCAAACGTCGACGCAGAGATGAACAAATCGCCCCTTCATCACCATGGCCCATGAAGTATGCATGGTGGGTCCTATTGAAAAACGTATAATTTCTCATGCGATTTTTGCATTTTGACCGGTTTTGTCCCCTTCACCAACCATAGACCAAGTCGATATGATATTGTTTTTGTTAAGTTACTTTAATTGAGTTTCCTTTATTATCAAAGTTTTATTTCCTTTTTTTACTTACATAAAGGTATTTTTTTACTTACATAAAGGTATTATTATCATATACAGTTTATATTCAATATAAATACAATGGGTGTAGGGTTTCTGTTACTACAGAAGTCTACAGCCCCCTCTTTGTTTCTTTCTTGTACATTCTCCTTCTCCTCTTCTCTATTTCTTCTCCTTTCTTCTTTCTCTCTTATTCTTTGCTGCGGGTTCTCTATTTCTTCTCTCTATTTTCTCACGACCCATTCTGAACCCAAAATTAATAATCCGGAAAGCCACGTGCGAACCTTGATGATCCTCTATCCTTTCACGAAATTGACGAAGATGGAAAAGAAAGATCACCTAATGGAATAGCAAGAAGAGAGAAAGCAGATCTACCCTAAAAAACTTTCTCAATTCACTGTTTCTTTCCACCATAGTATACGCATGCATGAAGATATTTTACAAGATCTAAAACTTAACAAGCCAACTGATCTCTAAATGGAGAAATCTCTTCAAAAATGGGAAGTCTCTTCGATCTCAGCGGCACCCACTGGTTCATCAAGTGATCAAGTTCTTCGATGAAAGCATCTTCTACCTTCTGCGCCGACCCGGACAACTGTAATGAGGAAGCTTCTGATGGCTCTAATCGTTGCAATAGCTCCTCAGCCCGGCTTCTTGCCTTTGGGTCATCAGATCCTGGAAATTCACCTTGCAATACATCCAAAAGAATGGGTCGGGCCTCCATGGTCCTTTCTAGCTTGATCAGGCATAAAGACAAGTTGCATGCCTTGTTTGCATCAGGATCAATCATCTGAGCTTTACGGTAAACCACTTCAGCTGCCATAAAGTTGCCCTGTTGCATGTATGCCCATCCTAGGTTGCCCTGCGTCACCAAATAGTAAAAACAGGTGAGGTCACTTTTGCAACATGGAACACAGAAATGATATAATTTTTATTCATGGTGTCATCGAAACCCATAAATCAATTCATCTCATGTCAAGACCTACGCAAAAACCTATGAGTTTCCTATTACTACATGGAATCAGCTCAAGAGAAAGAACGTCAGCAGCAAAGGACATCAGATGGATACACACGAATGGCTGCTAGACTATGAAGCCTCAACACAGAACCAGCTTGGATGGTATGAAGGCAACCTCATCTGAAGTCAATCGACGCCACGTCTCACATAGCAAAGATGACTCTGATTAACTGTGGGTGTTTGATCAAATTACCAGGATTCTGGAAGTCTCTTGCTTGACAGTGACCTGAAACTTCTTTCCATGTGAACGTGCAGTCTTTGTGGGCTTCCTGTTGAAAACCTCTCCATGGCATATCATCCACAGTTTTTGCTTCAATAGTTCTATCTGTTCATCCAGTCTACCGCATTTCTGCCAGATTCATAAAAACACACGCCAAATTTAACAGGTAGAACTGGTGGGCAAATGGCATTCCTGAAAAACTGGTTCTTTAGCTGTCTTTTTATTAACAGTCAGAAGTCAGAAGTAGAAGGACAATTTATTTGGTTTTTTCTCCTAGAGAAAAATGAAGTTTCAGCTTCAATTTTTTTTTTTTATTTTATTAAAGTCTACCTAATGGAAAGTACTCTAGTCGAGAGGTTTTGGACCTACATTCTCATAATTTTCCAGGCAGGTCAGACAAAAAATTTGCCATTTGGACATCACAAACAACTGAGACCATCAGCTAGAACGAATCAACTTATAGAATTCCATTTTGAAGGAAATACTCTCTGCTTACAATGTTATCTAGCTCTACGTTGTATATACTTCTACAGACTCAATCTGTAAAAAATTGAATATGACAGTTCTCCTGTTAAAATCTTGCATGCCTCATCAGACAATAGATTCATGACCCAACCTTTCCTTAAGGTGCAAGCAAATGAGTGCTATAACACAGAACTCAATAATGTAAGAATCAATTACCTTGTACAAGTCAATGAGTACATTGTCCAGAGATTCTTGAGCTTGTCTGGAGCAAAGATGCCTAAAAGATCTAATTGCTTCGATCGCTTCTTCTGCTCTGTCTTGCTGTTTCATGATGACGGCCATATCTTTGAGTGCACTATCTACTCTATCCCCTGCATTTATTGCCTTCCAAAACAGACCTATTGCTGCGTCTGGATTTTTCTCAGCCAACTGCATTTCACACGGAAATCAATAAGTAACAGGGTACGTACTCTGGTGAAATAATCGACAGAAGTAACATCTTGGAATTGACTAGGGGTACAAGAAAAATGTCACTGCCGTATAACATTTGTAAAATAAGATGAGCCACACAAGGAATGATCAAGAAAGTTAATATTAGATCAACAAGCACACGTACTAAAAGACTAAATCCTGCCATGTCAGATTCAGTTCTATCTGGATTATGCATAATTTTCTTGAAATTCGGCCGTCGTATGTACTTGAGTGAGAACACGAAAAGGTTGGCCCCCGGAAGCCGCGAATTCAAGCAACCTCATCCAACCCATCATCCACGTTTCTCAGTTTCAGCCCAAACCCAGATGAACATCCGCTTTGCTCAAAGCAAATACGAAGACAAACATGTCATCACGCGCGGGCTCTCGTCCATGCATCCTCACCAACTTCAAGTACACGAATCCCATTTCCTGGAGGCTGCCGGAGTCACAAAACGCACGCCCTAACCCTGATCACCCCCGAGCGGAACCACCCAAACTTCAAAACGCCACGAACACGACAACAACGGCAACAACGGCGACAACGGCGACAACGGCGACAACGGGCGACAGCAACGAACCTGGACATGCTTGGCTCGAACGTAAGGGCTGTCGCCGGGGGGCAGCTTGTGAAGGACGCCATATGGAGGAGAAGCTTCTTGCTTCTCACTCTTCCTCTGGCTCATCTCTCTCTCTCTCTCTCTCCTCCCTTCCTCGCTTCCTTCGCTACGCTCGCGGTTCGGAAATGGCGGCACTGCGCGTGGAGCGACGGACGACAATGGGGGATCGGAGAGAGAGAGAAGGGAACGAGCTCCAGATGCTATGGCGAAGGAGGAGGGATGAATCCGGACGCCATTACGGCCACGTTCGTCGACGCCGGGTCGGCCAGTAGGACACGTGGCGGCCTCGTATTCACCCCCGGGTTTCTTTTTCTTTTTTCCCCTTCCCATCTGAATTTGTTCGTGCCTTTGTTACTTTGGCTATTAGGTGGCAATTTGGTAGTTTAATCCCCACGAGCGGGCAAAGTGTTAGCCCTTCCCGCGGCGAGGAGAGGACAAAAACCGGGGATTTCTATTGAAAGAATTGTCGTATGAAAGTACCATTTCTCTTAACATGGAAGCACAGTAGAGACACGCAATATTGTTTAAACTCCATTAAAAAAAAAATTCACATTAAAAAACACCACCAAAAACCCAAACTTTGTTTAAAGTGACAAATTTACTACAAACTTTTTTTGTGATGTAAAAAACCTAAACTTTTCAAATTATGACACATTTACCCTATTGAGGGCATTTTTGTCTTATTTTTTCTATTTTTCCTTTTCCTTTTTTTTTTTTTTTTTCTTCTTTTTCCCTCCACCGGCCATGGTGCAGCGAGGGTGACCCTTGGTTGGGTCGGGCGAGGGCCTCCCTCGCCAAATCTAGTGAGGGCAAGAAGAAAAAAAGAAAAAAAATTTTAAAAAGTAAAAAAGACCGAAATGCCCTATAATTTAAAGTAAATGTGTCACACAATAAAAGTTCAAGATTTTTTGTGTCACGAAAAAAAATTAAGATAAATATGTCACAATTAGCAAAGTTAGAAATTTTTTATGATACAAAAAAAAAGGTTTGGGGTTTTTTCGTGATTTTTTTCCTAAAAACTAAGCTTTACATGTTAAAAAGGAAATTTATAAAATGATTTGAAAAACGTCGAGACTTGATTTTTAAATATGATTATGGAATCATTTCGTTTTCTAGCATTTAATCAGCTTGTAGGGTAGTAAATCAATATTTTGCTTGATGGCTATATGGTTTTGAAATTTTTTTTTAAGTACGGACATACTAATCTGGCCGATTGATGGTATTGATGTTTTTTTTCTTCGGCCAACTCTTGAGTAAATGAATTGTATTTTGTAATTAACCAATTATTTTCCTTATGGCTTTTTCTTGACTCATACTCATAAATATAAATGATAAAGCATATATCTATGGAACATTCACTCTTCAAATAACGTTGCATGATAGAATTGGACATTCCGCCACAAGCGTGAGTTAACACGGAAATAAATCGAAAAATATAAGAAGAAACACACAAGGATTTGCGTGGATCGGTTCTAGCGTTAGTACATACTTTGCGAAGAGAGCGGCGGCGATGAATCCACTAGGAATAAGGAGATTACGAGTTTCGATCCGTGCCTCTCTCAATCATGAACCCTAGTTAGCCCTAATTGTTCCTCATTCGACATTCCATGCAATCTCTCGTGACATGATAGCGTAACCAAAACAAAATAATTAATGGGAAACGTTTGGCAATTCGGTGTATGCTGTTGATATGAAGCTCTTTATGAGATCTTTGAAGTCTTCGTGCTGATTAAGCAGCGACAGAGGCAGTAATTACATGAGGATAGTCTCATAAAAGTTACTCCTTGTTATTCGACATTTTAATGGTGGCTCCTTTATGTGTGCTTTAATGTGAACCTTACCGTTGCTTCTCTTAATTGTCGTGCTTGATGCAGCAACAAAAGGGAATCAGTACATAAATTCCTATCCGAAGGTAGTCAGTCTTTGATGCCTCATTTTGTCTTTGGGAATCTCGTGTTTTATTTATTTATTCTTACTCACTTATGGAAACTGCTAATCTGAACTTCATTATTCCTTCTCTCTTTTTCTACATGCAATTATGCTGTTCGTCCCTGTTTTACATGTAATTGTCACGCCCGAAAGAAGGCCAACCCAAGAGGTTCCTGGAGGACGGCCGTGACTCATCCGTGGAGGACTCTTGCTTTCACTCGGATTCCCATCGAGTCTTCTCCCCGAAGTTTCCAAGGGCGGGCGACACCGTCATTACGCTTGATTCTAGAAGACTCCATCTCTATTTATGTCGGTAGCTAGTAGTTGGTATTTATGTCGATAGTTGAGGCAGTGCGATCTCGTCGACCAATTAAATTCTAGATCAATGGTTGTAAGTTGAGGTCCTCAAGTATAAGAAGGGGTGTCCTTTCTCATTTATAATCATTCAATTCTTTCAAAAATACAAAGCTCACTTTCTTTCAAGAGCTCCTCTCTCTAAACTTTCTCTCTCTACGATCTGGGTACGTTAACAAGTTATGCGATTGATCGAGCAAGGCTTGGCTTTGGTGATTCAAAATAGCCCGAGTCGCCGCACAGTCATGATTCCAATCGATCGGCCTGTGACATAATGCTCTAAGATTGACTTGATATTTTTTAGAATTGTTCCAAGCGATATCGATGGATGAATGCTTCATGTTTTGTGAATGTGTAGGCTTCCTACTTGAGTTAGAGAAATGAGTAAAGAGTTTGGTTTAAAAACAAATAAATAATATCGCATAGATATATCTGTAAATCCAAATATTTCAATCTCATAATTTAAAGAGAGAAAAACAAATTTTACTAATTGTGAAAGATTTCATAGCTCTATTACATTGTTAGTCATCTTCTTCTAGTACATTCAACATATAATTATAGATCATTTTAAGTAATCTATATCGGATTTAATCAAATTTTTAAAAGAAAAAAATTGAGATTGAAATTACTGATGCATTTATTTTCTATGAACTAGTAAAGAAAAGGTTTTAAATATATGGAGAGGATATCTGAAAAAAAAAAATTAAATTATGATTCCATTTTATTGTGAAATATTACGCATATATCTTCTTCTTAGAAAGCATGGACTCTCATGGAATTTCTTGATCAAAGTTCAAGGTTAAAATGAATCATTCAGCTTGCTTTCAATATAATAGAGATGGGTAAAGATTATTGTTGTCAAAATTGATCACTTTATAAGTTGAACAACTCCTTGTAAAAGACACGTCATTACATGATATCCTCACTACAATTTAGAAATTCAGCATCGGCAAGAGAGAACGCAAGAGACAGGAGGGGGAACCCATTTCGCAGAGCATTCAGGAATCTCAGGGATTTGAGGCGACTGAGGGAAGAAGAAATGGCTGCGACGAGGATGACGGCGACGAGGCGAAGGGTTGGGGCTGTGGTCGCTGAGGATGGTGGCGTGCCGCTTCTCTCTCTCCCGCTCGCTCTCACCTCATCGTGGCGTCTCTTTCCCTTTGATCTATGGCCGCACTTAAGTTTAGGGACTGACCAAAAAAAAAAAAAAAAGATTAAGGGGAATTGCCTAAAAAATGAGCCTATGACTATCAATAAGTACAAGCTCTCCCAAGCCCATATTTTGCACAACGTTGAGTTAGTTGATGTTAAGTCAAGTTGGCACTATGATAATTCTTTTAAAGAGGAGTTGTCTCTAGTCTATTGGAGTCAGCTAAAAATTGAGTGAGGCATGAAGTATACCTCACTTTTTACGCAATAAGAGAATCTAGAATAGAGGACTTGATTCCACTAGTATTTTATAGCATCAGGGTATTTCTGTCGCTTGAACATTCCGAGGACTCAGGGCAAGTAACACTGCTGCAGAAGCATGTACATTGACAGGCCGTGCTTCTTAAAAAGCAAAATCCAGGGAAATTACTAGCTATAAGCCTATAATTGGATGGATCAATCTCAAAGAAATTCCCAAGAAAGATTTAAGAGCATAAAGAAACTTCTGGACGAAGCACCAGTTGCATCAGATATATATATATATAGATGTAAGAGCACTAGAGTAATTTACTGCACCTCATAATTTAGAATGGTTGACATTAAAACAGCTGCAAAGAGAATTGCAATGAAGATTGGAATAACTTTTAAACCCAGCAGAGTGAAATGAATACGTTAATAAATTAAGAAAAAAGCTTCACCGAGTAGCAAAAATATAACCAAGAGAAGGAGAATCTTCCTTTTTGTTTATGAACATTCCAGTTTTCCCGCCAAGAACCTTGAGTTCTGATCAAGCATGCAAGACTCATCTTCTCAGCTTCTCAGCATAGTTCCAACGAGTGAGGACCTTTCCCAATCATCAGTCACCAAGCTTCTTCAGTAAATTGTGTGGAACAGCCGGATATAAGCAAGCTACAGTCTCTCCAGCCAAACCATTGGACAGCATCCTTATAGCCTATTGAATGATAAGGAAGTTGACAAACAAGTTTGTCTGCAATCTCTCTCTCAGATGACTCCCTACCCCAAGGATTCCTCTTTTAAAGCTAAAACAGATCCACACTTTCTGCATAACATTGATTTTCCTCCTCTGTCTCAAGTCATATGTTGCCTTATTTATACTGAAATCCCCGATTGCTCAAACACATCGCCTTTTACCTCACACGGTCTCAATTTGCATGAAAGATCATGACACAACATTCAAAAAGATACCAATCTAATTTGCTGAACATAATTGCTATAACACTCCACTTCATATTGAGTCTAGACAAAACTGTAGACAAATAGCTTTTGCCATTATCTATGAAAGTACAAACTAGTAATCAGAGCATTTCATCGTGATTCCCCCAACCTTGATTAGGAGCTGCCTTGAGTCACATCAGTACCTTAGTATTGAGCACAGCCAGAAGTTCCGTTACTACAGGGACACAATGCAATAATAATTATCAGGGGAACACAGCTAGGCATAGAGAATTTAGAGGAATGAAATTAGTAATTGCAGAAGGAAAAGTCATCATCAATTGATTTTTCCTCAAGTTTCAATTCAGTTTCAGTATAGAAAATTAAATATTAAACATGCAGGGATGAAACAATAGCCTACATATGAAGAATTTACCTTTATCAAGTAGCATGTAGACAAAAGACAAAAAGAAGACTTTACCATAAAAAAAAAAGACAAAAAGAAGAGCATGATTTTCTTCGGTTTCACAAGCATCCTATCCTAGATTAACCTGAGCAAGTACCAAAACTTCCAAACTAGCGTGCAAGACCCATCTTCTCATTATAGAGAGCCAACAACTGCGGTGCTTCCCCCAAATTACTAGTCACAAACTTCTCCAGGAACTTCTTCTCCGAAACAGCCAACAATGCAGTCAGGCTACAAGGTTTACTTAAACCTTTAGACAGCAGAACTTGATAGACCGATCCCCGAGGAACAATTCTCTTCCCTAAGCTATACATTAAGGCTAACGGACATTGAGAAATAACCAATGAATCGAGCCCCAGCACATTGACAAAGAAGTCCATTGCAGCAGTAATTTTGCTCTCCGACAATGCCATACACAATGGATACTTCCTAAAAGCTAAAACAACCACCTCCTCGGACCAACCCCACTTGCCATACACACCGATTTTCCTCCTCCACACCGACTCGCTCATGCCCATAATCACGTGCAGAGCCGTGACAAAGCTCAGTTTGGAAGGGTCAAAACCCATTGCTTTCACCCTATTCATGGTCTCATCAAATTTCAAGGACCAACGCCAAAAAATTTGCCCGTGGTACAAGACTAAATGCCTGATGTTCTCTTCAGGCACTCCGGCACTCCTCAAAGTCATGATTTCAGGAACAAATTTAGCTTGAGGATCCCCGTATAACAGTCGCGGAGCACGTCCGATGGCTGCGACGGCCTTTTCATCAGATTGCAACAAATTACTGATGTAATGAAAAGTGGGTACCAAATGCTGCTCCAGGCTCCTGCGCAAAATCTGCGGGACGGCAACCACGAGCTTGGCTAATTGGAGGTCGGAAAACCCACTCGAGCCAAAAAAATTGATTTTTGGCAAGAGGGTCTTATCTGGGTCCAACGAAAGCGACGCGGGGAATTTCCTGACAATGTGCGAGATTTGAGCTGGAGTGAAACCTCGGTTCTTGAATACGCCGATGACGGCGTCCGGTCTCGAAGGGGTCTCGAACTTGACGAGCTTGGAAGCGGAGAGAGCCGATTCCGGAGACAACCCACAGGAGTTGACGAGGTAGGAGACCGTGAACGATGGCGACTTCGAGGAGGTCGAGGAAAATCTGAGCAGCAGACGGAGGGAACCGGCTTGCGGCGGAAGTTGAAGAACCCTGACGTGAAGCAGGGCTTTCCGAGAGAAATGGAACATGGGTCTTCTGAATTTGATGAACATGAAGAACTCCGGTTCCTTGCTTCTGGTACGAGGTTTCAATTCATGGTGTTTTGCTTTCTTTCCCTTGTTGCTGTCTTCTTCAAATTCAAGATGGTCTTTGTAGTGGGGTGAGCAAGGGCTCGTAAAACCGCACCGGCCAATTCTGAACGGCTGTCGCCAGAATAATAGGTCCGATTCCTAGTTTCCAATTTCCAATTTTGAGAATAGAGGATAACTAGTCCGCTTTTCAACTCCTCACTATAAATTAGATTGATTGGACCAGACTGGTATGTCTTAATTTTCCTTTTTTCAATTAAGTGGTCCGATCCATATGGTGTATTTAAGATAAATTTATCTTAAATTGAATTTTTGATTATCAAAAACCTTATATCGATATACACATGACTAATTTACCTTCCGTTAATTTTTGCCCAATTTTATCGTCAAATTGCTAAGTTGGATGATATGTGAAGTTGACGGATATATCGATTTTGGATTTTACCATCCATTTATCATATGTATACTGGTTTGTAGTTTTTTGTGATTTTAATCCATCTTAACAAAAAATTGACGAACAATAAAATTTGTCAAAAATATATTAATTTGGATTTTTTTATGGTTGAAGGATTAATTTAAAACAAATTTATTATTGGTATATCAATTGGAGGTTTTTGGTGATTAAAAAATTAGTTTGAAATAAATTCATTACTATTTCACCGGTTTTGAATCCCGCAATGAAAATATCTTTCACCAAATGTTATCTTTGGTTTTTATTTTGAGGAGATTTAGATTACGTACTAATTTTGGACAGATATATATATATATATAACTTTGATTCCAATGAAATCATTCAATATAGATCCGGAACCAATAATATCAAGTTTAGACTTTGCTAGAATTTAATCAATAGCTCAATTCAAATATTCTTTAACACGCCAATAAGAGCTAGCTATATAACCAGGTAGGTTAACAAACACAATTTTGGAATTTAATCGACAACACTGGATAGTAGAAAAAAATACCGAGAAGGCATTGCTCTTAGATGGGTACAAGGACATAGCGTCGAAATTTTTTCAACAATGCTAGATAGCAGAAACAACAACGGGAAGGCACTGCTCATAGATGGTATGAGGATATAACGTTGGAATTTAATTAACGATGTTGGCTAGCAGAAACAACACTCGGAAGGCATTGCTCCTAAATGGGAATGTGGGAATTTAAGCGATGACGGTGGATAGCAAAAACAATACCAAGAAAGCACTGCTTCTTTGAAATGCTTGCGCTGATCACTTCCATCTCTTCATTGTAAAGACTTGCAATTCATGGGACGGCCTAGCTCACCAGTAGGCTTGGCCGAACATGCAGGCCCTACATAAATCTCTTTTATGTTTTTTTAGTTGCTTTTTTCCCAATGACGAGATTTTTTACAAAGGCCCTACATAAAAAATCTCACATGAGCAAAACGAATTCTCACTTTTTTTAGTTGCTTGAGTCAGCATCTGTTAACTACTAAATTTATACACAACTTACTTCTAATAGACAAGCTTGGGCAACAAATTAAGCGGGTAAACCACGTCCTCCTACTTCCTTAAATGATACTAGAATTGGAAACAGCCTAATTTCTTGTTTCTTTGTTTAATCCTACGTTTGGTAGTTAGGATAAAATTCGGGATATAATAAATTATCCTATCCATATTTACTTTTGGCTCAAGATAGGGTAAAGTCGGATATAAGGAATAAACAATTCGAATAAAAACATCTCATGTGGGAGTTGGGATGGAAATGAATAGAATTTTCTTATATTCATGGCATAAAAGCTATTTTCTCAATAATTTTTAAAAAATTAAAAATAAAATAAAATAAGAATTAAATATAATAATATTTGCATTATGATATAAAATTTCAAAATAACAAAAAAATAATGGACAAATTTCGTTTTTTTTTATATATGTGAATTTTTATTCTATAATATATATTTTGCATATATATACATATATATATATATTATCTATATTTATTACATATTATAGATAAATTATTATAGTTTATTAAGGAATGATGGAAGGGAATAAAAAGGAGAGAAAAAATATATAAAAAATAAGTAAATAAAAATGAAGTAAGAACCCGATTTTAAATAAAAAAAAATTCAAACTTGAAAAGAATCTTTTTAATCCACTTTGTCTCATTTTTCTCAATATCTCTAATTCATATCAAAGCTGCACAAGTCCTTCGTAGTTTTTTGTTCACATCAAAACTTCACAAAAACAATAAGATAGTCGAAGCTCATTTTCCTTCCTAACTCTCTAGTTTACATCAAAAGTCTACGAAAGCTGCAAAAAAGTTAAAACTCCTCGTTTTCATCACTTTGTGATTCATGTTGACATTTCTCAAAAGTGGCATGAGATTCAAAGCACTTTATTTTTTGGAATTGCTAAGGTGAATAATCATATTTGCTCTCTTTTACTATATTTGGCGCTTATCAAAATTGCTATAATGATTTACATTTCTTGTCCTTGTCGAACCTATGGCTCTAAAATGTTGCAACAAACTTTTTTTTCTTTTAAGACGTAGACTGTGCATGCATTTGTGATTTCTTTATTAGTGAATCATGAAAAATTCTTCCTATCTTGTTTGTGCATTTTCATGTTTATTTACATCAATATGTCTTTCATACCAAACAATAGAAATAATAGAATATGAAAATATCTAGCTTTTTTACTAAATAGTGAGTTGAATATAAGCTTCATGATTTTATATCTAGTCATATTCTCACTAGAATCCAAATGACTGAATGCAGCCTAAATGAATTAGATTGCCAAGTCTCTTTTGTCACTATTCACTCAAACAAAGACAGCCTTGAAGAGTGGGTAAACCAACAAGGCTCATTTTGGTGACATTGGCTTCCCTCATATTGGTTTGCTTTGTGCGTGAAGCTGCCAGATGGTGTCTTACCGAAAAGGAATTTTTTATGGAACACGAGAGAATTTTCTGTGTCAAGTCTCAGTTTCCTGATTTTAGCCGATCTTCAGGGTATCGGGATTTTGCACTCTAAGTTAACATTATACTCAATAACAATTTGCTTGGGGAGTGACTCTTAGAGTCCACCATAAATCCAAGAACGATGATTTCGACTTCCATTGACTTGGCCTTGATGCATCCTAGTCCTTCAAATTTTGAACCAACATGTTCCTAAAAAGTACTCTTCTTTTGTGGCTTTGATTGGCGAGGTCAATTTCACTACTTTGATGTCATACAAACAAGAGATAGATAACATAGCCTACATCATTGCATAGGGAGCGTCGTGCCAGACGGTCTGTGTTTATTCAACATTGATGATGGCAAATATGACAACTGCAAACCTCGGACCTCGCCATCATCAAGACTCCCTTGATCAGGATCCTTGGCATAGAGGCTTGTATGTTGGGAAATCATTATAATTTTTCAGATCGATTCATGGAATAATCTCTCTTTTTTGTGGTCGTTTTGCATTTATATGATTTGAAATAATGATCAAATTGATTTGCATCATAGCATGCATTAAATCCATCCGCTTCATGCCAATCAAGTTTAATTGTTTTCGGTCAGTTCAGTTCCATAATCCATTTCCAATGCTCTATTTAGATCTAATTCAAATAGAATTGACATTCTTATGCCAATAGTCAAGATAATTGATTAACATGACAAACAAAAATTGTCGTGACCCTCTCGAGAGGCAATTGAAATTCCCTGATGGGTTTTATGAATTGCCAAGCTGGACCGAAAGGTCCAAGACCCTACCGATTGCGACATTGATTCTACTCGATTTATTATGCTTATTGTTTTACTCAATTTATTATGCTTATTTGTTTTTCTTTAAGAGATGTCACTGACCTATTATGGGTGGATTAGAGGCTAAGTAAAACATGAGAATTCGTTTTGCTTCTACGAATTAGAAATTCGAGGCATGAGGACTTGATTCTGCCGGATATTTTCTAACGACCAAAATTCGGCACCTTTTCTCTTTTTACAAAAATAATGTTTCATGAAATCTTTCATTTTTCTACTTTTTCTTAGGACATGTAATCTAGATTGTCATGCAAGGAACTCAAATGAACATACTTGAACAAATCGATAACAAAATTGAAGTACACCAACGGATTGCACAAGCCCATCTAAGCACAATAGCCTTAGAATAAGAAAGTAAATAGACAAGTAATTCAATTTCAAGTTTTTTTATTTATTTGCGTATAAAAGGGAAAATTGTCCAAAAAGTCCTAAACTTATTATCGTTTGTCAATTTAATCTTAAACCTTTTAACTATATTAATTGAGTTTTAGACATTTTCACACATTGCCAGTTGAATTTATTTGGCCAATTTTAGTGGAAATTGTAGATATGGACACTAGCCATCCTACGTGGCACGATCGACTGATGCTAATATGGATAATCTTAATAATAATCTTTTGAATTTTTTTATTTTTTATTTTTCCTTTCTTTTCTTTTATTTGCTTTTTTTTTAACAACCTAGTTAGTGAGGTTGCCAACCTCGCCTAGATCTAGCAAGGGCCGATGCCCTATCTTCTTGGTGGCAAAGGGCACAAAGTTCTCGCCTAATCTGGGTGAGGGCTTCACCTATGATCAGCAACTAGAGGTGTTAAAATGGGTCATAAACCCATTTAAATCTTAAATGGGTCATAAATGGGTCACTTATTTATAACAAAAGATAGTTAAATGGGTTTCACAATTAAAAGTTTAAGATATGTGGGTCTTAAGTGGGTTTTTAAATAGGTTGGGTTGAAAACTCATCTTTAACAAAAACATTATAATTCCTCCCTTCTCTCTTTAACTTTATAAAAATCGAAATTATAATATTTTTTTTTTTTTCTCTTTTTTTTTTCTTTTTTTTTTTTTTTTTTTTTTCTTTCTCTTTCCTCCTTCCGGTCGCCGGCACGGCAACGGCTGGTGACCGGCCAGGCGAGGCTCGAGCTCACCGACGTCGAGCCTTGCCAGTTCCATTAAGGGGCGAGCTCGAGCTCGCTCGACATCGGCGAGCCTCGAGCTCGCTGGATCTGGTGAGGCGGAGGCCTTGTTGGCGTTGGCGAGCCTCGAGCTTGAGGCTTGTCCGATGAGCCTCGAGCTCGCTGGATCTAGCGAGGCGGAGGCCTTACCGGCGTCGGCGAGCTCAAGGCTCGCCTGTGGCCGGATCGGTCATTTTGTCGTCGTCATGGCGCGGCCAGCCAAAAAGAAGAAGAAGGAGAAGAAAAAAGAAAAAGAAAATTATATTTTAAAAATAAAATACAAATAATTAAAATTTTAATTTTAAAAAATAATTAAATTTCGATTTTTTAAATAATTATTTTAAAATTTATAAAAATTGTCCATTAAATTTATATTGTATAAAACTATTTTAGCAATACAATTTTAAAAAAATAATATATATAAAAGCTTGGAAGTATTTTAATAATATAATCTTTAAAAAAAAACATAGGAATAAGTTTTTCTAAATTTGTTAAATAAGAAAATATTTTATGAATATGAGTTGGGTCAGTCGAGTATGGGTTGGGTATGGGTCGGGTTGGGTTTGGGTCGAAAAATTTACATTAAACATAAATGGGTCATAAATGGTTTAATGGGTTAATTTGGGTCGGACCATTAATGACCCGACCAAAATCCGACCCAACTCACCCATTTAACGGCTCTATCAGCAACCTCGCCAGTCAAAGTTGTAAAAAAAACTAATCAAAGAAGAGGAAAAAAAAGGCAAAGAAAAGAAGAAAAGAAAAAATATTGAAATATAATTACATATTGTTTTCATCGGTCTTACAAAAATTGTGCCATGTACAACGTCAGTGATTTTTGGTTAAAATTGGCTACATTGACTCAATATGCATAATTAAAAGATATGAAATTGAATTGACAAAAGTACAATAGATTTATGAATTTTTAGACAATTTTTTCCGCATAGAATCTATCCAATTATAAAATACTGGGCTCCTCAATTAATCTTAGATCAAAAAGGAAAAAAAAATGGCAAAGACTTTATTATACTGCTTTGTACTCATGGATCTACTTAATTGGAGACAAAAATATTTGAGAACAACTGTTTTCACTCTGTATGACTAATTCACTCTATTTTCACTAAAGAGACAAAATTGCCCTCAATCATTCAATTCCAATATGGCAGCCCCAAATTTATTTACTTTCTTTTTTCGTTTTTCTTTTTATGTAAGATTTAGTTGTCAAGGCCAATTTTGTCAACCTAGTAAACAATGAGGGGGTGGAAATAGTCCCCCAGATAATTTCTGATTATCTCTTTCACTTTATAAAACAAGCATCATCTTCGTCCTTTAAATAGAGCTGATTGCCAAGACTCTTTTGTCACTATTCTCTCAAACGAAGGCCGGGCTTGAAAGATGGGAAAACCAACAAGGCTCATTTTGGTGTCCTTGGCTTCCCTTGTTTTGTTTTGCTTTGTGTGTGAAGCTGCCGAACCTGATGGTTTCTTTAGGAAAGACAAAGTTCAAGTTAACATCACTAACAATTTGCCCGGAGGGGTGAGCCTCACCATCCACTGCAGATCCAAGGATGACGATCTCGGCTTCCAAACGCTTGCTCCTGGCGTGTCTTGGTCCTTTAAATTTCGACCCAACGCGTTCGTAAGCGTCACTCTCTTTTATTGCAGCTTTCAGTGGCCGGGTAACTTTCATCACTTTGATGTTTATAGACAACGCAGAGCTTTAGAAGCACAACGATGCCGACACTTCTGTTTATGGAGCGTCCAACCAGATGGTCCATGTTTATTCAACACTAATGATGGCAAATATGACATCTGCCTTGGTTGGAAGCCGGAGTCATCAAGACTCCCTTTACCAGGATCCATGGCATAGAAGATTTCTTGTTGAGGAATTATTACATGAGAATAATACTTAATTGAACAATTTTCTCCGTTATGTGGCTGTTCACAGTTAATCATCACAGATATTCAATCAGTTCATGCCAATTAAACCGAATCTATTTTCACTCGGTTCAGTTCCATATAATCCATTTCCAATACTCCATTTAGATCTAATTCAAATAAAAGTGACATTCATAAAGTAAAATTATTCTCCCTCCGCATAGTGTGGCGTATCACCAAACGCTGTCCTGGAATCAGTCAAAATCCACGTTGGATGTTTCAATCCTCAATTTTTTCTAGTAAGTTATGGGGTTAAAATTTAGTCGTAAAAAAATGATCATTTAAGTAACAAAGTCCGATGACATGGCTTGTGGGTTTGCCCAATTAAATGTTTATTAGAAAATAATTTCAAAAAGAAAAAGTAAATACTGAGTTCAAATGGTCAATCTCTCTCTCAAATCTCTTTTCTTTGTCTTCTCAGGAAAGTCGAGCATGAAAATGCTAGTACGAACACCTAGAGGGGGATGAATAGGTGTTCAAAAAAAAATATTGACAAATAAATGTGGAATCAAATAAGTTGCGAGCAAAGTCTGACTAAGGATTAGAGTTTAATAAGTGTGTCACCAGATTTCTGGTAGATGTTCAAAATTTATTATGCGATGGAACAGAATTCTGAATTAATCTGTAAGTGTGCAACGGATTTAAATAAGGAGAGTTAAGGAAAAAGAATGCTGCACACGAAATTTATAATGGTTCAGTTTAGATTAAGCTTACATCCACCCTCTCACGTTAACAACATTTTGGTTGGATTCCACTATGTGAACAATAAGAGATTCAAACACTTAGTGGTAAATCACACTATCTCACTAAGTTATGTTTTTGGTATTTCTCTCACGATTACAAACGTTTAAGCTCACCAAAGATAAGTGTATGATTGAAGTTCGCTCATATTTTGGAATTATAAATTATACGTTTCGTCTCTTACTTGCTCATCGGTCCTTGGTCTCCTTAAATACTCATCTACTTCCAAACTAGCTATTGGACAGTATCTAGAAGATTGTCTTCCAATTGGACATATTTGTATCAAGAAGATTTAGTAGCCGTTGAGTGACGGAAGTAGAATTTCAAATTGATTCTAATCGCTCGTACAAATAGAATCTCAGTTTCCATAAGTAAAACTTTTTCGTTTAGAAAGTTCTTGTATTCAAGATCCAATTATCAACCAATTAGATTGAGTTAATCAAATTTATCTTGATGTAGAATCCAAATCAGATCACTAGCCGTTATATGTTTGGGACTTGTGTTATGTTCTGTCGAGTTCTCTCACTTTGAACATATTTCGTTCTGAATCTGCTATGTTTTGAACTTATGTCGTTCTGGACTTTGTCACGTTCTGGACTTGTGTCTTGTTCTGAATGTAAAGTCTAAGAGTATTCTGTCTGAAGTCTGAGTATCTTTCGTCTGAAGTAAACTTTCCATTCTAAACGTAAGTCTGAACATAGGCTGCGTTTGGTTCAACATTTGCAAGGGGCTTTGAGTCCAATGCAAATGCTAAAAGCCCAAAGCTACTTTGAGGAATGCAATTGTGTTTGATAAATTTTTTTTGCAAATGGACTTTGAGTTGAATGTATGTTTGGTAAAAAAAAAAAAAAAAACCTTTTGCAATGAGCTTTAATAGGTATAATATATGTAAATATATATTTTATTTATTTTTTTAAATTGAATTAAACCCTTCGCTAGAACAGCGAAGGGCTATAGACGCCGGCGAGCCGGATTTGGCGCTTGCGATCGTTGGCTGAGGTCACCCAAGGTCGAGCGACCTTCAACGAGGGTCGCGCGACCCAACTGATGGCCGCTAGTGCTAGATCTGGCTTGCCGACTACTGTAGCCCTTTACCGGTCTGGCAAAAGGCTGCCTCATTTTTTAATTAAAAAATAATAATAATCAGGACAAAATTGAAAATATGAAGAATTAGTGAGGGTAGTTTTGGAAGCATTCCCAAAGGTAGTTCCTACTAGCTTTGGGCTTACAGTATTTTGAAGGCAAGTCGAAAGCCGAAAGCCAGCTTCAAAGTTGAACCAAATGGTCCAGTATTTCCCCAAGAGACTTTCAGGCCTGAAAGCCCTTTAGAAATGCTAAACCAAACGCAGCCATCTGCTTCTGAACATATTTAGCCTTAAGATTTGGACACAATCTGAATAAGTTTAACTTCAGCATAGAGTCTATCTTATGGTTCTTCCAAGTATAGATTTCCACAATATTATTTACATATTCTATTATCTGTATAGTCTGTTACTCAACCATTAAACACGTTAGGAGCTTTTGATTTATTTTGTCATATTCAAAACATCATAAGGGATTTCCCTAACAGAGCAATCTCCCCATTTTTTTATGATAACAAAACAATATCTGAATATGCAGATGTGTAATCACACTTTTAATACATCAAGGCAATACCAAAGAATAATTTAATTTAAATCAAAATATAGCAGAATATAGCAACTAGATTGAGCATATAATTATATATGTAAAGATAATCGCAGCTCAATAACTAATATCAACACATATGCATATTTATATTATCTCCCCCTTTTTGTTATAATCAAAAAGCAATAAAAAGTATCACATAAAGAATATAAAGTGGTAACAAATATCAGATTTTGTAGATCTTGACAAGGCATGGCCTTGTTTCGTACTTTGTATTGTTGCTTAATATTGCTAGTCTCCCTAAGCCTTCCACGAGATGCTCCACCGCACATAAACGTAATTGCAATGCATGAATTAGTATTTTGAGTGTAATTTGAATAATATTGTTCATGGATTCACATATAATCGCTATTTTGCTTTTATCAAGAATATGATCCATCTAAAATTTTTATTTGTTAAATTATACAAACAGTTCAATCAAATAACCATCGTGGCTAAAAAGATAAAAGAAAATTAGGCACGGGCATGACTAGTTTCCATGGAGCGCTGGGAGATGTGTGCAAGGTCAGAATACGAATGCACAGCCGGTTATGTGAAAGTCGTGTCCTCTATACAAGATCAGTATAGTTGTACAGCAAATTAAATTGAATCATTTAATAGAAATATATTAGCAAAATGCATTATTACAAAATGAATATTACTGCCAATTGGAGTTTAATTGTCGTTTTAAGATTGATTTTCCTCATTGTTCTCACTATTATCTTGCTCTATGTTATGATTATTTCCAGATCTACTTTGATTTGAATTCTTTCTACTTGGGTTTTCAAAACTTAATCGAATGCAAAAAAAAAATTTTTTTTAATTTCCTGTCAAAATTTAAAATATTATTTAGATTTTACGTGAAATCAAACGTATGTTGACATTTGAGCATTGTGAAAATTTCAGGAGTTTCAGATTCTATACCAAAAAAGAAAGTCAAAGGTATGAGTTACAATATATGATTGAGTAGAAAGTAAAAGCTATTCCAAACCTAAGTTTGCACATCCAAAAACGTTGAAATAAAAATAAAAAGGGAGAGAGACCAAGAAAAAAGGAGAACGTCCGACCTGCCGGATTCGAACCAGCGACCTAAGGATTAGCTGTGATATCCACTACAGTCCTCCGCTCTGCCAACTGAGCTAAGGTCGGATTGATGGAACTTTTGCTGTTAAAGTATTTATATAGATATCTTCCACAGATGAGAAGTGGACCCATCAGCTACACCGTATTTAATTTTAGGTGTTTGAAAATGCCTCCAATCTCCAATCGGATCCTTCTCTCAGTACTTACTCATCCTCCTAAGAACACTGTTGGGATACGAACTTTTAGCTCCAGTCCTGCAATGGCGAAGTCATCACGTTCTTCCTCAACGGGGAGCCTCACTTGGGGCTGAGCTGTTGCGAAGGATTAAGGGCACACTAGGGTTTGCTCGTTTTGCATAAAATATCACCTTTCCTGAAAATGTTTTTCAAGAAGTTATTTTTCCAAAAAAAAAAAAAAAAATGCTATATTTTCCAACATTTAGTTGAAACTTGAAATGGAGTAGAAAATATTTTTCATTGTTTGTTGTCTGATTTGATTTTTGAAAAAAAAAATGACCAATTTTTTTATTGACCAAAAATATTTAATTATAATTTATATATATTTTAAAATTAATTTAAAATTAATTTATTTTTAAAAAATCGATTTATTTTTTTTATTTATTTATTTCCATTTCCTTTCTCCTTTTTTTGCCTTCCTCCTTCTTTCTCCTCTGTCCTCTATTGTTGTGTGCCTCGACAATGGCTAGCTACCTGGCAATTGACCAAGATGCAAATCACCGGATCTAATGACCTTGAGCTCATCAAGGCCGACAAGCCTGATTTGACCTTGGGTGAGGCTTGAGCTTGCCAACCTCTAGCCTACCAAAGATTAGTGACCACGAGGGCAAGCTAGGTGAGGGCCGAGGCCAGTGGTCGACGACATCGAGCCTTGAGCTCACCCGAGCTCCATGAGATGACGAGCAAGCCTCAAGCTCACCAAATCCAGGCAAGCTCAAGCTCTGTCGAACTAGGTAAGCTTAAGCCTCGCCCTCATCGGCCTATGGCGAGGCTTGAGTTGGCCTATGGTAGGTTGCTAACTATTGTTACCGTGGCCAGAAGAAAGAAGAAGAAAATGAAAGAAAGAAAATAAAATTAAAAATTCAATTTTAAAAGAAGAAAAAAGAAAAAATGAGAGAGAAAACATAAGAATATAATGAAAATGTATTTGGTAAAAGAGGGTGAGGTAAAAAAGTTATGGAAAATGTTTTTCACTTTTAAAAATGGGAAAACATTTTCCTCATTTTTAAAGGTGTTTTTAAGGATAGTGGAAAACATTTTCTTTGATTAGTTCATTTTTCTTGAAACAAACACTAGAAAATCCTGAAAATATTTTCCTAGAATTTATTTTCCATGAAACGAACGAAGTCTAAATGATTATTGGGTTTGATCTAGAAAATAATTTGTGTTTGGTTGTGGGGTTTGTTCAGATGGAATTGAAGAATACGTTTGTTTAACAAAAAAGCTTAGCTTAACAAAAAACTTAAACTTTGGAATGATTGATTTTATCATTTATAAAAATTAGTCAATAGAAAATATTTTCATTATCGGCAACAATTTATACCTAACTAATTTCATGATTGATGAAAATATTTTTCATTTATTTATTTGTGTAAGTGATACAAATAATTTTTTTGAAAAATATTTTTCAAATCTTGAGGTTTTATAAAACAAACGCAGCCAAAGTGTTTAATGAAACAATTTTAGTGGGTCGTGCTTTACTACGATTGTAATCTAAGGAAAAGTTAGAAGAAATTAATTTGACCGAGCGAAAGACTGTTTCACTTGGATTATAATAGCTTTTTTTTTTCCCTCTTCTCTACAAAAACCAGATAACACAGAATATTTGTCATCTTTCCATGCCCACCGAATCAATTGACCTCAACAATTCTGCAGGTCCATTATTATATTTCATAAAAAAAAAATCATTATATTCATCAAAGGTTTGTGTTTTGCAACTATATAATTAGCTTAAGTAGCTAGGAAATAACATGTGCGTGAATTAGGTGCACACACAAATTTGATTCCCTGCATATATCATTATATACAAACCGGAAAAATCGTCCAAAAAATTCTAAACCAAATTATACTTCAACCAATTTAGTTTTAAACATTTCGATTTTTTTAATTGAGTTGTAAACATTTTCATATTCTATCAATTAAGTTTATTCGGCAAATTTCAGCCAAAAGTTACTAACATGAACATCAGCTATCCTCGCGATATGGTTGGTGCTTATATGGATAATTTTAAAAAGATAAATTTATTATAATTTTTTTTTTCTTCCAAGCCCGACAAGGGTCGCTAGCTAGCAAGGATAACTATCGACAAGCAAAACCTCACTTTGGAACATTATTTTCTATTTATTTTATTGTTCAATCGCTCATCCTTCGCAACACGCACCCTTTAGAGAGCTTCAGTTTGCTTATTTTTCTTTAGCTTGTTATAAATTTTGGATTGATGGGTCGTTACTTTCACATTTTAAGGAGCTCCAAAGCTCGAAGCATCCCTTCTGCTGCGGGCGAGGCCAATCTGCATGACGTAAAGGTGAACGTTGACTCCTCCGTGGCCGCTGAACTTGTACCCGTTGATCTCGATGAATCCGATGGCCACGGGCAGAGCTTCCATATCCGGAGGTTTGTCAGCTTGCCATCAAGTCTAGATCATAAGTGTTGGCATCGTCGGAAGGTTTTACAACTCTAGTGAGATTGCCATAATCGTTTAGTAATCTCATAACGAAATTGAGCTGCCACGAACAATGAATAGAAAATCTTAGGGAAAAAGTACATTTAAAAGGAAATAAAAACAAAAAAGGAAGGGGAAAATATGAACAAAAAAAAAAAATGCCTAATCACGTTATTTCATTACACTTAAAATCATCGATTGTATTATGTATGATGATTGACAGTAACTGAACCATCATGTTAGCGAATTAGATGACAGCAATTGGTCGCAATTGCAAGGATTATATTGAAAATTTTGCAAAAAGACTTGGAATTAATTTAATTAAACAGAAAATTTTAGAATTTAAATCGACACTAAGCATAGGGCCAAACATGTAATTTCTACTCCTCTATTTCTCTGCGTTTTTATTTGTTCATCGAAATATGTTTGGTAAATCCATTTATTAACGATTTAATTTTTTTATTTTAAACACGATTTTTATTTCATAAATTCGAAGAAATAATAAAAAACTAAAATTTTTAATTTCTCAATAAAATAATTTCTTTTCAAAAATTTTTATCATACACACTATCAATAATCAACCTCCTTCCCTGTGCCCGACCACCATAAACGGAAAACAATAAACAAATCATAAAAAGCACGCTGATAAAATAAATAAGCCCCAAAGGAAAAAAAAGGAACATATGCCATTCCCTTCGCTCCAATGGCGCCACGTGTTCGCCCGCCGGCCAGCCCTTCGTCCCCACTACAAACAAAACCCCCCGCGCTGCATAACCACCATCTTCAACTCCCTTTGCTCTCCACCACCACAATCACTCTCTCTCTCTCTCTCTCTAGAGCTCCGGCAATGGAGGCGGTGTTGCAGCTCGTCTGCTGCGGCGGAGTGGAGCCCCTCCGATGCAACTTCCCGGCCCACGCCTCGCCGCCGGGCCGGTTCGAGCTCCGGAGATTGCGGGCCAAGCCGGTCCTCGCTGTGGCCGCGGATCCTAAGCCGGGCCGGACCGGACCGCCCAAGTCCCCGTCGCCGTCGCCGCCGCCACCGCCGAGCACCTTGAACGGTTCGCCGTCGCCGTCGCCGTCGTCGTCGCGGCCTCTGCAGTCCAAGCCCGTCATCGGCGCTTCCACGGTGAGCTTCGCGCTTCGGAGTAAATGGGACGCCGTTTGCTTTATCCTTCCTCTGATTCCATGTCTGCTAACCAGGTTTTTTGAGGAGTTCGATGAATGCGTCGTCGTCGTGATCGCTTATGTGCAGATGAAGAGTCGAATGAGCTCGTCATGAACGCAAAATCTCATTTTCCTCCGCTTTCTCTAATTTTCCTTTCCTGCCGTTGGAAATTGCGCGTGCGTACAAATTTCGGTTTTCTGAGGATCACCTCCGAGAAATCGGACGAAATTCATGTCTTATGTATGCACTTTTTCATGAGTTTGAGAGAAGTTGAATTGCTTCGTCGATTTCCTTGAGTTGATCGTTCGTGGATCGGTCAATTTGAGTTTTCTTCATTTCATGTGGTTGCAGAGAATAGGAGATGTCTCGCGGGAGATTAAGAGGGTGAGGGCCCAGATGGAGGAGAATGAGCAAGTGGCAATATTGATGCAAGGCTTGAGGGGTCAGAATCTGAGGGACGCGCAATTTGCAGACAACAATATTCAACTTCGTCTGGTTGAGGTATGACGTCCTCTCTCTCCAATTCTGCTGATAAGAGATGAGCCTTAGTAAAACGCCTGCAAGTTCTGAGAATGCTGTGTCTTGATGTGCATCCGTAATCACCCGATTGTGTTGCCTAGAGCATTGATGCTTCTGGAGTTTGTTTAGTTATGTGATGGAATATTTATTATTCTGATTATTTACTTGTGCATTGCACACAGTGATGCAAGATTGTTGAAAGATGCATAACGGGTCATAACTCTCTTTATCTCGTATCGATGCTGATACTTTACAGGTGGATGAGAGCAGTGAGTTTTTGCCCTTGGTGTATGATCCTGCTACCATCTCTGCTTACTGGGGAAAACGTCCACGAGCTGTTGCTACACGTGCTGTCCAGTTACTATCTGTTGCTGGAGGGTTTCTCTCCCGTATTGCCTTGGACGTGATAAATAAGAAAGTTCAAGAGGTATAGCTATTCCGTGCTTTCATTGTGTTTAATCATTGGTATGTGCATCCTGTAGCTGACTTAACTATTTATTTGGAATAAATCCTTTTTTAAAAGTAGAGAGTATAGTTGTAGAGATTCAAAGATGAGTTCTCCCTTCTTCTGGTCATAGATGAGCGACGAAGTCTCAAAAAGCTAAATATAAGTAGTAAAGGACTCTGGAATAAACTAATGTCTTGTGATTGTCTATCTTTTGATCTTTTCACTAGTTTCTTGTTCCATACTGAAAATTATTCTACATCTCTTTGCCTCAGTTAACCTAACAGTTCAATCTTTGTCAGTCAGTTGTGGTTTTGTGTAAAGTTGAGAAATTATTTCTTTATTCAACTTCCAAGTCAACGTGCATATTTTTAATTCTTATTGTGTCTAATTGCTTTGATTCTTATGCTTTATCATCAGAATGAAGTTGCTAGGGCAATAGAGTTGAGAGATATTGTAACTTCCTTGGGCCCAGCCTACATAAAACTTGGTCAGGCATTGAGCATTCGGCCTGACATTCTTTCACCTGCTGCGATGACTGAGCTGCAGAAACTCTGTGATAAGGTAAACATCTCCTCCTCCTTTGTTTTATTTTATGTGTACAAAGTTTTTCATTTTCTTTAGTTTGCACATACCCTTCAAACCAATGCCTCCACAAGTGTTTTTATGATTTTATTGCGGTGTTCCTGGAAATTTCAAGCAAGTAATTCACTCATTGGTCGCTGATGTCATTTCTGCCTGCTGAAATGTGAAGGTCCCTTCATTTCCTGATGATGTAGCTATGGCACTTATCGAGGAGGAGCTAGGTCGACCATGGCATGAGATTTACTCTGAACTTACATCTTCTCCAATTGCCGCAGGTAGTCTTGATGATTTACTTTCTACATTGTTTAGTCAATATTATCTGTTATTAACAGCATCTCTCTTTATTTTACTGGTATTCATAAGTGGATATTTTTTCTTGTTGAGATCTGTGGCAGCATCTCTCGGACAGGTATACAAGGGCAAGTTAAAAGAAAATGGAGATCCAGTGGCAGTTAAGGTTCAGAGACCTTTTGTTCTTGAGACTGTGACAGTTGATTTGTTCATCATACGGAATTTGGGTTTGGTTCTTCGGAGGTTTCCTCAGGTAGTATTTTATAGGTCACTGTTTGCGTGGATGCGATAGCTACAGCAACTAATTAATAGCCTTCAATCTTTTTGTGATTTCTTCATATCCCAGATCTCTGTAGATGTGGTGGGGTTAGTTGATGAATGGGCTGCCCGCTTTTTTGAAGAGTTGGATTATGTCAATGAGGGTGAAAATGGGACACGTTTTGCTGAAATGATGAGGAAGGACCTTCCACAGGTGAGATTAATTCCTTGATTGACATATTCATCTACAAGAACTAGGAGTTAAAAAAAAATTCTTTCATACCACTGCTTAAGCCATAAGGTTAAAAATCTGTGATTTTTAATAATCCATTATTTTACTTGCTTTCAATTAGTTATTTTTATCTAGTGCTTTTGAACTGTGTATTTTTAATGTTTTGTTTAGGGCGTTTAGATATGTCCTATTATATGTTAGTGGTGCTAGGATTAACTCCTAGAGGAACTGTTAAATTATGTAAGACCACATTGCTATCTACTCTAAAAGTTTAAGCTTTTAGATCAAGACATAGTTTTAGATTTAAATATCTAAACTCTCCCTCCCTCTCATGGTATGCTGGACTTTGGCCTAAGACTAAAGCATCGAAATATATAATTTGGGAGGCAAATAAGGGGCCCGGAAAGATTTGATCTCAGTTATTTCTGGTCTGATATCATAGAAAATTTTTTGTTACTGCTCCCAATTATTATGAAAGTAGAAGCCAGAGTTGAAAGCGTGGTATAACATTTAAAATTTTGAAAGATTCTATTATATTCGGAAGCAAAAATAACAGGGCCAGAGTATAACTAACACAATATGTTAGTGAATTTGTTCGATCTTTTAATTATTAATCATGAAAGGCTTTTCTCAGGTTGTTGTACCTAAAACATACACCAAGTACACTTCAAGGAAGGTTCTTACGACAGGCTGGATAGAGGGGGAAAAGCTGTCACAGAGTAAAGAAAGTGATGTCGGAGAACTGGTTAATGTTGGAGTCATCTGTTATCTAAAGCAGGTAATCCACCTGGTCTAATGGGTACTCATGCCCTTATATAGTAGGATATATTTTGCTGTGAAACTTGGGTGCTTTCTAGTTCTACTGTATATTTTGTCTCTCTGCATGGTTTAATGTTCTACCAAGGTCAATGGGCTTTTCAATATGTTCATTTTGTACGGCATATCAGATGCCTCCCATGTATCTGTCCTTCAGTGTGGTGAAGTGAAAACGCCCGTCTCCTTTTCCACAAATTCAAAGGAAAATTTACCTAAGTTACCTTGGAGTACCACCCACTAATCATCATCGGAAAGAACCTACCAGGTCAAAAAGGATGAAAGACAGATTAAAGGGAGTCAATGCCCTCACAGCTATGATGGGGAAAATCACAGAACCTGGTTGCCAACTTTGAAGCTACTCTTAATTTTATGGTTATTATACTTTTTGAATGGATTTGAGACCAAAATAGTGCTCGTGCTTGTATCCATCTCCATTCCAATTTTCACAGATTATCCTAAGTTTTGGAGGCTTTAAGGTTTCTTTTTGTCAAATTTCCTGAAAATTATTGGGAGATATTGATTCCCTTCTTCTTTAAATTTTTCAGTACTCATTTGAAGATACTTCCAGATTATAAAGGGTAACTTTCATATGTATAATTATCTGAAGGGAATGGTCATTCACACCCTCTCGCAGTAGTTTTTAGAGCCAACATTTACTCTCATAATCAATTCGTTGAAATAGGTTACAGCTTGCAGATTGTTTCTATTCAGTTGCTGCTTTTCATGGAAAATATTCATGAGATTTTGTTGGATTTGGAATTGGCGTTTCCATTTCCTACAACTCTCGGTGATTGTTATCATGCTTTGGCAAAGTTTAGCTCGACCGTTTAGTCCAGTTTTATAGATGAATTTGCAATAGCACCTGTTTTTCCCTCAAAGAGTTGGTTCTGGAGAGCTCAGGAAAAAAATATATGAAGCTGGGTTTGATGTACTGAAAATTTATAGTTTGTGTGGGGGTGTTTGCTCCTAGTGATGATAGGGGGCTGTGTATCCAGCCGAAGTGTATGTGGAAATAGAGTAGCCCTACAAGAATTTAACAAGCAAAACAAGATTAGTACAGAGATGGAATTAACAGCTGGTTTGGACTCTTTGGTTTTGTGAGTGTTGGTAGTTATTATCATGTTTTGCATTAATTTTTATTTGTTAGACCATCCAGCATTGGCAACAAGAAAGCAGAGGGAAAAATCATGTTGAACAGTGTCATGTTATCTATACTCCATATAAATATGGACTGAGGTAATTGTCTTGACTGCCATCCAATACATCTGTGATATGAACAGAGCAGATTTATGTGTTCTTGTTGCTTATGCATAATATTGAGAGATAATCTCTAATGTTTGTCAATAAACTCCACATTAGCACATTAGTCTTTTTGTACTAGTCCTCATGACAATAATTGATGGATCTCTTTTTGTGGAACTTGCATGATCACCATCTAGTTATTTCCGTGAAAGTAAACTTGCTTTGCATGGTTGGAACACAAATGTGGTGGCTCAATGATACCTTCCTTATAACAATTACAAAGGAATTACTAATTTATACTTTTCTTTAATTGCAGTTGCTTGATACTGGACTTTTTCATGCGGACCCACATCCCGGAAACTTGATTCGTACCCCAGATGGGAAGTTAGCCATTCTGGACTTTGGTTAGTTTCTTTTGGGTCTCAAAATGAATTATTAGTGTCATGAATCACTCAGCTTTGTTCTTTTTTCTTTTGGCTCTGTTTTCTTATAAGTTCAATTGCCTTGCATATTCAACCAATATTTTTTAATTAATTCATCTTTATCTAACATATTAACTGCTTCAGGAAGTATGCTTTTGTTTAGTTAGCTTCCCTCGCATTAACGTGTCATACTACTTGTACCTTCTCGATTAGATCCAGAGAAATACATGCTTACTAAAATAGAAAAGAAATATAATACTCGTACCCTTCTCTATAAGATCCCCAGGAACACTCGCTTACTGGAAAGGAAAAGAAGAGGCAAAGATATAGAGGGATGAAATTTACACTTGTGTGGAAGTTCCCACTCTTATTTTATTCATTTACAATAACTCAGATACATAATTATATCTTATCTCGGTGTTCAATTGTTACTTGTTACCAACATAAGATGGAGATAGATTCAAATATTACTGTCCCTTAAAAATATCATCAATTTCTTCATGAAAATTTTGTATATTTTGGGAATGAATAGTGTAGGATATGCACTTGTGCTTCCCAGGCTGATGTGTGTTTGTTTTTTCTCCTATAGGACTTGTTACAAGATTAACAGATGATCAGAAATACGGAATGATTGAAGCAATTGCTCATCTCATTCATAGAGACTATGAGGCAATAGTCAAGGACTTTGTAAAGCTTGGTTTCATACCTGATGGGGTCAACTTAGCACCTATTTTGCCAGTTCTTGCAAAGGTTTTTGATCAGGCCCTTGAAGGTGGAGGGGCAAAAAATATCAACTTTCAGGAGCTTGCATCAGATCTGGCTCAAATAACCTTTGATTACCCATTCAGAATACCCCCATATTTTGCTCTTATCATCAGGGCAATAGGGGTGTTGGAGGGTATTGCTTTGGTTGGAAATTCTGATTTTGCCATAGTGGATGAAGCTTATCCTTATATTGCTCAGGTGATTGAAAGTATCTTCTGTACTGTGGTAGTCTTCTTACCTTTGTTGGAGCATGGTGTGAACTCATGCAGTTGCTTATCTGTAATCTATTTCATAACTAATTGGAAATTTCCTCTATGCCTAGGCTATGTACGTTATTATTGTTTGAATGTGAAGTCAATTTGTGCACAAGTAAAGTTTCGGTTTCTATCTAACATGGCATTTGCTAGTTTGGTTTTACCTTGTTACTAGACTATACCTGATTTCAGTAATTGTGTTGTTTTGCTTTTTTAATATATCCTTTGCTCACTGTTTCAACAATACCTTTTGTATTTGACAGAGGCTGCTCACAGATGAGTCTCCACGTCTCAGGAATGCCTTGAAATACACGATTTATGGGAAATCTGGGGTATTTGATGCTGAAAGATTCGTTGATGTGATGCAAGCTTTTGAAAATTTTATTACTGCAGCCAAGAGTGGTGGTGGAGAGGATATGAATGGAGATATGGCTGGACTTGGCATTTTAAGAAGTCAAATGAGTAGTGTTGTTCCACAATTTGTATTGAATGCGTCTCAGTCAGAGGAGCCAATCCAAACAAGGGCTGCCTTGGGATTTCTGTTATCTGATAAGGGAAATTTCTTCCGGGAGTTCCTTCTGGACGAGGTATGAAAATCCATTAGAGCATATCTTATCGCCTCTTCCACAAATAAGAGTATTTGTGTGTACGACCTGTAACAGTAAATGCTTTCAATGTTCCTCCAGAAGAGCCTGAAGGTCTTGGGATTAAAAAAGAAATTGATGCAACTGACAATCATTATTCCTAGATTTATGTCACATACTACAACTGTTCTCGATGTTTAGTGTCAGGAGAGACATCTTTCTGGTAGTGCTCAAATTGGATGATGATTTTTGCATTTTATGGTTACACTCCAGTACCTCACCGTCCTTGACAAATTATAAGAATTACCATATGAAATTGCAATCGGGCAAATCTATTTAGTTTCCTATAGAAATAAAAGAAATGTTGCATTGCTGTTGAGGATAGAAGCCCTTATGTCCTGCATGGATGAAGACAAATTTGTGTTTCTCAAATTGTAAAAGATCTGAAACTCAGCTACGCAGTTGCAGTTGGTCTTCCCCTTGTCTTAAAGTTCTTTATAATGAATTCTATGAATCCCATGATGATAAACTGGTTTATAAGAGTTCAGTGGTGGAACTATCCAGCTTATAATTCACATGCTCATCAATCCTTCTTTGTTTTTGTGGCTTAAAGTGTGACTTCAATTTGACTAAAGTGTGATAACTTTTGAATTAGACTGGTAAATTGAGCGCCTCTTGATGTGGATTGAGTTTGTTAGCTATATAAAATGTTTGCGGTGGCCTTTGGACCCCTATCACCCAACCCCACCTATGACTGGGACCAATGCCTAGTCACCGTTCTCAAGGAGGACTAGTTAATTTAGTGTATTAATTACAATTAATGCTCATATGTTATTTAAGAACATTTCTGAAATTCTGGAATACTGTCCTCTTCATGCTTACAGATTGTGAAGGGAATTGATGCAGTCACCAGGGAACAGTTGGTACAAATAATGGCAGCCCTTGGGTTGCGTAATGTGTCCCCTGTTTTCAGTATGGTCCCTTCATTTGGACCCTTTAGACCTGCTGCACTTCTCCCAACAGTAACAGAGGAGGACCAAGTCATATTGAACAATGTTCAAACCATTTTCGAGTTTCTGACTGCTGGAAGCTCAATCTCAAGGACATCAAATCAGGTATTAGGTGTTTTGCTCTTTTAATTTTTTTCAATTGTGGTAATTTTGGATGCGCTGAGTACAGATTTTCAGTGCCCTTCAGCTTCCTCTTTTTCACTCAACTTGGTTGCATGTGTTCAACAGTGTTGTTTCCTTTTATAAAAGAGTAACTTAGGTAAAGCTGTCCCGCTCTATCAGTTAGGCAATAAGGCAAGATGAGGATGAACAATATCACCTACCTTCCTATAATGTCTTGTTTCTCTTAATTTATGTTCCCTCGTCGTAGAAATTCTCTTTTTCAGCATACTCTGGTGCGTGTACTGGAGAATTGAGTTTATTGTCCATGCTCCTCCCCCCCTTTTCCCTCTTTCATCCTTGAAGTTGTTTGAGTTGGTCTTAGTTTCTGCTATCTTAGCTCTTCCACCCTCAAATATCTCTCTTTCGATGATACTTATCTTGAAATTGTCCTCTACAATTTCAGGAGTTATTAATTTTCTGTCTCGTGCTCTTCTAGTTTCTAGTGTAGGGCATCATTGTTGCTATTGGTCTGCACGATAAGGTAATTGTCATTTTGTAGAAGTCTGCACTTCTTGATAGAAGGATTTCAGATGCATCATTCCTGTTGAGTGGTTAAAACATACCTGGAGCACTTCACCTAGCGAGAAAACTCAACTCCTCTTTTTAATTTTTTTCGTTTTTTTTTGAGGATTTAAGCAGAAACAAGAGGTGGTTTTAACCCAGATGATATGCCATTGTCACCCAAAACTAAAAACCAGAAAACGTTATCTACAGTGGGACCTTTAATTTTAGATCGGCTTCAAGTAATTGTGAAGCTTTTAGCCGTTTTGACACTCGGTTGTCCAAGCTCTAAAGATGAGGCATGGTTTCAATAATACTACTAAAGGATTGTGCTCTCTTACTTAACCATCGTCAATGGTGATAAATCTTGGATGCAATGAGTCCTAAGATAAAGCTGTATATGCCATGAAGGATTTTTAGTTACGTTACTGATTGTCTTTTAAATTGAAAGACTAACTTTACCACTCTATATGCAATGGATAGGGTGTGGATGTCACTCGGGTTGTCCAGGAGCTGCTTCCGGTGTTGCCAGGAATTTCGGCCACAGTCCTTCCAGAGGTGCTCAGTCGGTTATCTTCTCGAGTACTGGCTCGCATAATTAGGGATTCATTTTTGTAAATCGCCAACTCTCGCAGATTTCATGTAGCAAAACTGTGCATAGATACATCGACAATTAACTGTGCATAGATACATCGACAATGCGATAGCAGAACACGTCAGTAGCACATCGATTACGGGATCGGCTAATCTCCTTGTATATAATGGCAAGAAGAGTAATTACAAATGTCAATTAGAAAATTGGATAGAACTCTTCTTCATCTGTTGCCGTCTACAAGTTCCCTCTTGACCTGGTTTTGACCTGGTTTTAAAAATATAGGAACTCCTTCACAGAGAGAGAGCTCCCAATAGTATTGTGGATTTCGTCTTAATAGTCCTTAAAGATCTTGTCGCCATCAATTAACGAATAAATCCGATGGATTCGAAATGTAAATCTCCGTATCCTCCTTGGTTGATTAATCGGACCTTGTTTTTGATGAAGCATAAGAGATTAGAGATGAAGGTGGTTGCAATTATATGAAGAAAATACTGTAATTTACGAAACTAGTACGATAGATAGAGTCGACATGAACATAAAAATGCTAGAGTGCGTGTCTTTTCTGGGACTGCTATGAGTTTCATCAATCTCTGGGCGTCTGCTGGTTATGGTGGAAGAACCGATTTCCGTGTTTACAAATCCTTTATATCTGCCCAATGGCAGCTTATTGCAGTGCTTGGCTTCATTGCCTTAACTGCAATACAACATGAACCCTCTGTACAGATTAGCATGGTTTTCACCATAACATGTTTCATGCTGATTGATACCCAAAAAGAAAAGAGGAAAGGAAAGAGTGCCTAGATTTCCAATGATGAAAAGATTGGAAATCACACTAAGCTCGAGAAAGAGGGAGAAAAAAAGATGGGAGATAAGACTTAATATATTTCACGTTATCATGATACAAAATCCAACATCAGACAACTCTCTCTCTCTCTTCATGATTGTCCACACTCTGCATTTTGTCACGGCTTTGCCCTCTAGATATTGGCAAAAGAAGAAGATTTCTAAGATCCACACCACTTTTCTCGTTCCCTTACTCCTGTATCTTTGCTTGCTTCCATCATGATGTTATGATAGTGATCCTGCAGATAACCATTGATGTATCGCCCAATTTGTCTTCAAAGAAAGTTAAAGATAACCTCTCTCTCTCTCTCTCTCTCTCTCTCCCACACAAGCTTTCACCTCCCTAATGAGTGCAATGACCAAAAGCAAAAGAGTATCAAGCTTAGTGGGGTGGAGGCACGGGGCAAAATCATTAGACCTCAATCGACTAAGCGACACGGCGAACATACGTCAATCACTGTGCAGAAAACACTCCGGGTCTAGTGTTCTCTTTTTCAAGGACCTTTGTTGGGTATGGCTAGTTGTTGCACTGTGATCGGTATTCGTCAGTCTTATTCTAAACCGGAAAAACTGAACATGCCGATGCCCTAAGAAAAAGGCATATTCTCACATCAACCTTCTTGGAAATGTTGTGTCACTTACTCACTTTGCTCGCTGTAGTTCGGTCCACAATTCTCAAGTTCACCTTCATTTGTCAGGTTTGCTGTATCCATGATAAACAGAAAGGTTGCTGAGAGAGGCTAAATCTGCACTCCTGGCGGCCTCGGCACAAAACAGGTGCACTTCTCTGGTCTGCTCTTGCTATGCGCCGTCACGGAGTTTCAGTGGTAATTGCGAGGCGAGAAATAGAGGTAATAGTGCGAGGAAGTTGTCTCCGGTAGCGCAGAGAGATGGGCTCGAGGAAGAGCTTGGGGTAACGAAATCGGAGGTCGAGTGAAGCGCCATGGTGGGCCTTGTCATGCTCATGGTGGAATTCCTATTCATAAGAGCAGCCTCAAGAAAGTCACTGAACAGGATGAGCATCGACGGAAGGACGGAGTGCAGAAAAGTCAATTGGCCCGATGCTCACGGAAAGGACATTGCACATGTGCATGAATTTGAGCCAAGGTAAGATTGTCATCCCTGCTTATTTCACTTTCATCATCAAAGTTGTGTTAAGGGTATTTTTGTGTATTTTTAGTGATGTCTAGGGTATGAACAATCGTCAGACATAGGGTTTTAGTCCACATCAAGATACTTTCTTTTGTGAATAAGAATTCAGTATTGTCCAAAAGGTGCCAATGTAATTGCAAATCAAAAGAGATGTAGCTCAATGGCAAAGCATAAGAGTGAATTTCAAAGTTTTGAATAATAAACTTCATTTCCCTAATTCATTAGGACCTCACATTGTTTTTACTGATGTAGTGTTTCAGAAGATGGAGAAATTGGAGGAGTTAGGAATTCCTGTGTTTGTTCAATTCAATGAAACAGCACATGCCAAAGGTACAAATGTCCAGCTTGCGAGTACCCGATTTTCTCAAGTACTTTCTGTCCCCGAGTGCTGTCTTCTACTCAAATTCCCATCGGTCAATGGGAAACATCATCAGTACATGGTAGCATATGAGATGAAAAGTCACTCTCGGAACATATCTCCTGATTCGACCCACCAAGATAATTGGAAATTCGAATGAAGAATTAGCGCAGGGTTATGTCTATTGATGCATGCACTGATCCAAGTTTAGCGAAGACAACATAAGCTATCAAACATTCCTGGTGGTTGTCTTCGAGCTGTTTGTTCAACTAATATATTTAGCCAATTCTTTCGGTATTTGTGTTTAAGTAGATTCTATCCCTTGTCTGTGTTAGCCAAAATTGAAACGTAACAGGTAAAACCACAAGATCTTGCAGATTCAGATGCGTTTGACAATGACTGTTACATCTGCTGTTCCCTCTTTGCTGGTAAATTCAAACCACAAATTTGCCCTTGAAGACTTGGCACTCGGGCTGGCAATTATAGAAGATGGGATAAAATGATCCTATGGGATGCAAACACAAGAAAGTTTACTGAATTAAATCTGACTATAATACAAACATGATTTAACTCAAAACTGACTCTGGTCAACTTGATGAGTTAACATGATTTTCTTTTTATCAAGATTTCATCTTCAGTAGTATTTGGAACCAGTTAGCAGGTTGGCTATAAATAAGGTAATTAGCGTGCCAATGTTGCAAGGGTCTCTCCATGTATGTGATTTCCGTTAGGCCTACTGAGTTGAGAGATGTAGCCAGTTTCTGCAATTCTTTCTTCCTCTCTCCTGTGGATCCTAAAAATTAATGGAAGAAAGACCAAAGTTGCATCGGATGGTCAGCGTTCAGAAATTTCAACAATCACCAAAAAAAATGATGGGAATTATCACGATGAATGCAGTGACACCCCAAATTTACCCATCTCTAGTTGATACCCGATTCGATGTATTATAGATCAACATCATCTGCTTAGAATAGTTATAACGACTTCCTTAGTATTACAATTTAGGCCAGTTGTCTCATGAGATCAACTATATATCCTTTTGCTCTTCTGTAGCGTCCATCAGCGTATTCTTCCCTGCATAATTGACCATACAGTTGGCACAAATGTTGTCCCTGTCCTCCAAAGAAGTGTTGACAAGAAATTTCCAGGTTGTTATTAGCCGGCATCGCTGTTTCTCGTCGTTTATTAGCGGAATCAATAATTGGGTGGCACAGCTTCTTTGATGGCTTTTCCAAGAAATTCTTCACACCCGAAGTCATGAAAATAATCCTGAAAATTGTGCTTCTTTCAGATACATGAATTAGAAAACAGGAATGGCAGTCATTCAAATCTCCATGTAAATCATACATATGAGTAGAACAAGATTTCATGTGCGGTTACTATATTAGATGTCAGCAACGGTGGAATTGGCAACTTTTATTAGAAAATTTTCTACATAGAAGAGTTGTATATGGATTAGCTAGAATTCTAGAGGTCTAGAACATCATCTCCATTGGGAGAAACAACCAACAAAATAGGCACCGTGAACATATATCAAAGGGTCTACGTTTTAGTGAGGAGCCAATTAAGAGATTACAAACATCGACTCTTCAACAATCAGAGACAAGGCTATCACCTTTGTGGAGGATACTACAAGGAATAGGAGAATGCAGCGTGGCTGGGGTATTGATCTGATTATATTCTCGTCGGTGGAGACTGAACCTCTACAACGCCTTAGCTGATCAAATCGGGCCGTGGCTCTTCTGGTGTCATGGTTCTTCATCTCATCCTTTAAGTCGTTGCTGATGCAGGTTGCCTTCATGTGGTGTCTAGCTGGTCCGTGGCCTCGGTTATGGCTGGCTTGTGCTGCTGTTTTCGCTCCTTCCTCTAGGCTGCTGGCTGGCTCTTGTTTGCTGTTGCGGATCACCTTAGTTGAAGGATGCCGTTAATTGGTGCTTGTTTTCTCGCAGGTCCTTCCTTGCCTTGCTGCCTTGGTCGGCAGTCCTTTTGCTGTTCTTTGTGCCTGTTGTTTAGGCTGCTTCCTGCTTCTGTTTAGTTCGCTGCTGCTTTGTTTGCAGCTGGCTTTATTTTACTTTGGCTCCCTTATACTCGTTCTGATTTGTTGTCACTTTGAGTGTAAGTTTTTGGCGCCGGATCTTTTGTATAATTTGGTTAAAGCTCAATACAATCTTACCTTTACCAAAAAAAAAGAAAAAAAAAACATCGACTCTTCAACCTGGCATAGTGTGCCAGAACTAATCACAGCACGATGACTAAGCAGGTCATTACCACAAAAAAGAATGCACTTCCGCGATAGGCCCAAACCATGTCCTTTTCCTTGCATTCATGTGGAATCGCATAGCTGTCGATCTACATAGCCCGTTAAAGTAGTGCTATTCTAATGAGAGTTCTTTTACGAAAAGTATACTGGGAAAGGCAAGCACAAAGAACAGATAGATTCAGCTGATCGAGTTTGGGTTGTGCTATCTGATAGGTGTGCTTATTTTTCACGTATGTCTTTTTTTACATAAAGCCAGCCACGCCTTGATTTGTCGTTATCTCTCTCTCTCTCTCTCTCTCTCTCTCTCATGTGGATTTATTGCAGTGTGTTACAAAGTATAATCGCCTCCTTCTTTGTTGTCAGATCCCAGTAACCTAGAAATTGAGCACGTCATTGGTGGACGGCAACACTTTCACGGCGCCGTCGCAGCTGAAAGTTCATTGCACTAAAAAATTGTCGAATCAGATTGGCTCTAACCTTCGCAAGTTGCAGCTGCTTTCCCATTTCTGATGTTACGGAGCTGATGAGAGAGCTTATTGAAGTGCCTTGCCTCCACCTGATGAATCGAAACTCTACCCATCGTTAGAAGGTTAACAATTTATAGTTGCTAGTATCGATCCATATAAGAGATTTTTGCCATGGCTTATAGTTATTGAATATAATGATAACCTAGTTATCCATTGCCACCTGCCCATCCATATGCCCTACTTGTGAAAAGATGGAACTTCCAAAGGCATAGCTAGGCATCTTCTGCTACTGAGGAGCTAAGAAATTTGAACTCCGTTTTGCATTTCATGGTCTTATAGCCAAGAAACCAAATATTTGAGAAATCTTCAACGATCTGAAGCGGAATCTACAAGAAATCTTCTGCACTTCATGCACAGAACACAATCCTAGAAGTTTGCTGGTTGCTCATCAGACAAGGTGCCCAAGCCACCCAATCATGGGTAACTTCATAAATCTTATCATAAGGGTTGTTCACTTATGATACGGAGTTGATACTGTTTCTCTTCTCATGAAGATCTGTTGAATAGTTCTTTTTCCGTGCCGAGCGCCAATGTTAAAGGTGCAAATGAACTTGCCAGAAAATGAAAAATTGTTGTAAATCGTCATTGCGTGATGTCTTAACAGATTAGTATGTCAGATGAACCACTGCAGATATACATAACCACGTCCTGAAGCACACTAACCTAATTCTTCATCTATCTTAGTAAATATTAGGTTCAGTGTAAGTTAGCCATTTCATTCCATCCCAATAATTGTCTCCATTAATCCTTGAAGAAAAGCTCAAAAACCACCTTACTAGCACAATCAGTCATAAGATGAAGTATCCATTTTTGAGAAAAAGAATTACATCGATATTAAGGAACATCAAAGCTCTTTTAGCCAAATGACAATAATAGCGATACCAAAACCTTACAGGCAAATACTTTTCCACGAGGTCATCCATGTTTATATTAGGTTTACAGTGTAAGTTAGCCATTTCATTCCATCCCAATAATTGTCTACATTAATCCTTGAAAAAAAGCTCAAAAACCACCTGACTAGCACAATCAATCATAAGATAAAGTATCCATTTTCGACTAAAAGAATTACATCGATATCAAGGAACAACATAGCCCTTTCAGCCAAATGACAATAATAGCAACGCCAAAGCCCTACAGGCAAACATTTTTCCATGTGGTTACTCATCTTAATAGTGCTCTAATATGGGTTCACTTAATTTTAGAGTTCCAAAACAAAATTTGTCATTCTATTAAAGTGCGCTTCGGTAAATAGATTCCAGTTCTTTCGCACACACGCATGCACCCACACACACACACCCCCTGAATTGCTTTTCTCTTGTTCAATGCATAGTTTAATTCATTCTTGCCCCCCAGTTCAATGTATAGTCAATGCATAGTTCATGTCATTATATTAAAGTGTGCTTCCGTAAATAGATTCAGTTTTTTCACACTCACGCATGCACCCACCCATGCACCCACCCACCCGAATTGCTTTTCTACTGTTCAATGCATAGTTCCCCCGCCCCCCCCCCCCCCCCCACACACATGCCAAAATCGCTCTCCCCTTGTTCAATGTATAGTTTGGTTCATTCCTGCCTCTCACACACACACATCAAAATCGCTCTCCCCATATTCAATATATATAGTTCGGTTCATTCTTACCCCTTTTGACATCTTAGAAGCTTTCAGGAGTCACCATTTGTCCAAACCCATTGGCTCCAATAACTACTCTCCACTCTCGTCGGACTGAGTCATTAAAGTTTGGATTACATTGATCCAGTGGAGAAACTATTCGGTTCATGCACCAGTCGTACTTGCAACATAACAACATTAACGAACATGAACTCCGTCTCATGCCACTGATCAAGTGGGATTTGCCATCAAGAACCCTATTTACCCGTTCCACTCGAGTAAGCCGCTGAATTACACCCGAGAACAAAGGCCTTTCTTATCAGTCGGTAGTTTTGCATGAACTGCATGAGGGAACAACTTATTAGATCATGAGCCAAATTGTAAAGGGACATATCTAATCAAACCTGCTCTGATTTTGTCTGTGGGACCTTACCGAAAAGTTGAGGCTTTGTATAAGCACGCCCAAGCCAAAGTGAGAGGCATTGGATGCCAAATGCTGATTGAAGTACCAACAGACTCATGATAATTCTAATGCTGGTGCTGGAAGAATAATTACACAGATTGCATGTGTGACCATCATTCATTCGCTACAAGCTTCCACTGTTACAAGGCGTGATAAAGCCATCATGAACACCCTACAGTGATCCTATTTTGATTATAGGGTTTCAAGGAATCATGACAGGAGGGGTGAATCTCTTCAGATGATATTACCTGGTTTGGAAGACCATTTGAGAGTCAAATGGAGAGTGACCAATTCAAGAAAAGGGGCTAAATAACGTTGAACCACGGAAGAAAATTATTTGACCATTTAATTAATTAAACGAAAATGAGTTGAAGTAATAAAGAAAATAAAAAACGAAGAAAAAAGGGAACAGGTTCAAAGCAGGAAGATTCTTCCTGAAAAATATAAACCAAATGGGGGAAGCATAAGGTACCTGTCCTTCTGGCTCTAACCCCAACCTTACGATAAAAGAAAAATTAAATATAAAATTCATCAAATCAAAACCTTATATCTTCATAAATTTTCCAGACAAAAAATCTACTTACAAAATCTAACTATACGGCTAATAAGACTATCGGTCGACATCATGGTGTGATGTGAACAAAAAATTTCCAATGTAAACATCTACGATGAACATTTAAATCGATATTATTTTATCCGTTTGGGCATCGCATATTTTACATATTATATTTTTGACATCGTTAGATGATCATATTAGTTGAATTTGGTTTGAAATGAATTGATTAGGAAATATGTGAAAGTTGAATGATTTTACTATATAAATTAAAAGTATAGCTACTAAATTAGAAAAAAAGTGAATGTGCATAGACGAAAAGTAAAATTTTCCCTTGACAAATTAAATATGATGCCATTCATTGTACTTGATTGAAAAGCTCATCCGGCTTTGTCCAACACAGGGCCCATCCTCGGGTGGTCCAATGAATGTGCACTTGTTTTTTTCCAGCTTATTAAGATATTTTTTGTCCACTTCAATAAATAGTAGTTCTACAAGCAATGTTGCCAACAACTACTTCAGACAGCACTCATGTTGTGTTTATTTCTTAAAAAATAAATAATTTAAAATATATATGATAAATCTCAGACATAAAATAGGGGCGGTATTTCTAATAGAACGGTGTTCGCCAAAGAATTAAGTTGATTTTGCTGCGAATGGAGGGACACCGGTAGAAGAAAGAGATCAATGGGCCTACTACATGAAGTAAAAGATTCACCCAAATAAGGGAAGATGTCGGAAGAATTACAGATTCTTTTTGTTTCTTTTTCACCAATCCCACATGTTATACCACAATTTGTATTTGACCACCCATTTTCTTGAATTTCATGAACCAATAAAACACATTCTATCTTGTACCTAACTTAGCTCCTGCCCCCAAACCTATAACCGCGCTTCCGTCAGCGGTTCTGATTTTTCCCTCTCTTGGCCCTCTGCTTCTCTTGCATCTTCTTCTTCTTCGCCTCGGCGGTGACCCACATATACTCGGGCGGTATCAGAAACGGGTCCTGGACATTCTCTATCCTACTGCTAGAACCGCCGAAGGAAGAGCTCGGGCGGTGAATCGGGGCCTTTATCCACTGAAACCAAGATGAAGTCGAGGTACTCGTCACGGCCGGGCTTTCTCGGCCCGAAGGGCTCGATGGCGGCGTTGCAAACTCGTCCAGCGGCTGTAGTTCTTCAAACTTGGTGAAAGTAACCAGCACTCTGATGGTGGGGACCACGGGGATCGCAACCTGGATGGAATCACAAACTTAGAATTTAAGTTGAATCCCTATATGGACAGAGAGAAAACCCTATTATAAAGCTCCACACTTCATGACAAGTGAAGAATTAGCAGAAAGTTTGCATCAAAACCATAAAGCCACAGAGCAGATCCCTTTCCCTCAAAAGCTGAACGTAATCAAGGAATCAGCTCATACATTTCCAACTAATGATACTTGGTTTGCAAAAGTGAGTGATAGTCCAGGCATGATCTCAAAGCTCTTGCATAAAGGATCGTAGTATCATTTAATATCAGCAAGAACTAAAAATCATTTGCTAAGATTTTTTTGGAAGGTAATGAAGCATCAGACGTAACACACTTTGAATCTAGAGTTTGCATTCGGGTTGGAATGTTTGTGCCAATGAACTTATTTTGATAGCCCGAGAGAAGGTAAATGAGGTGCCTAGGTCTCACTCACTTAACAACAAGCTGCAACTGAACAAAGATTAACGTAGCTGCTTCTGAGAACTAACACTCCCGGAAAAGAAAATTATTCAAGAGGAATTTTTATTCTGCTACTAAACATCATTACTAGAATATCACATCACTGGATTCTAGTCCTTAATCTAGGACAAAAATCTATATAAAAAATCATCAAAGAAAGCATAGGTCAACTTCAGATTGCTAAACTTGTAGAATAAGGGTGAGCATAAGCTCTGCATATTGAGCATTCTAACTTTAAGGAGCTAGTTGAGCAGTAAAGATAAAGATGTGTAGGAAATATCTGTCAAGACACCTACCATCAAAGTTGGTAACAGTACCAATCTATAGAAGGAACTTTCACTGGAATTCAACAATCGTCAGAACCCGTCTAAGTAGCTTATAAGAAAACTTTGTCAATTATCTTTATTAATTGGTAACAATCTAGACTCGTCCACTAAACTTATTGGCTTTATTATCTTTCTGGTTCAATTCCTCTTCATTCTATTTCCTTTCATTTAGGATTATTTCAACTTCCACTTAAACGTTTGGAGAGGATGAAGAATTAGGATAAACATTTCTCAATAACTTTATCAATGCCCACCATTAAATTACCAGTTCCTCTATACAAGATTAACAAAATGACCAATATACACACTGGTTTTCACACACATCCATCTAACTAGATTCTTATTAGCTTTGTCCCTATCGTGAAGGAAGAGATGATTGCTTTCTTCTCAGTTTCAATTGTTTGGACAGAACGTGTGAGCATTTAAGTGATTGTATACTCAAAAAGATATTGGATAACTATTTACAAACTTGTATCACAAGATACAATCAACCATACTGGTTAGCTACATAAAAAAAAGGTCGACCAGAGTAACTGAAGGCAGAAAATATAAGACCAACCCTCCTTCAACTCCCTGAACAAAACAACTACATATTTCTACACTATTTCATCCAACAGCCCCATCAAAGAACTCAAATTATAATATATTCACCATACGCAAATCCCATGTGCCAACCCATGTAAATTGTAGCCTCTGTGGGGTTAAATACACCACTCAATCATCCTCAATCATGTCACATTCACGTTAATATTCTCCTAGTGTCCTCCAGCATAATGGCAGAGATGGTACTAAATGTGTACACACAAGCACATTTAAATGGTAAAACACTATGTACAAGAACATTCCCTCCTAATTAGTAGAAGCAAGCAGGGGGGATAATTTGAGTATGCATAATGCAATTTGATCTTAACAAAGACCCAAGGTATGTAAGGTTCCTCTATGTGGTCCCTGCACTTGAAACATAGCAAAAATTTCAAAATAAGAAAAGAGACTGAATGGGTAGCTCGAGATAGCCAACTAGAAAAGAGAACGGAATTCTGACTCAAGCGGAGAATAAATTGACAAAATTCAGCATTTCCCTGATCACACTCCTCTCAAACTGTAAGTCATAGCTCTTGCTTCCCTTATCTTGTTGAGCTATGTAATTAACAAAAGAAATTCCTTTCTTAATCACCACCACAACATTAATTCTCCACAGTAAAGCTATCTGGAGCTTCTACATCTGCACGAATAAGCGCTCACAGCAAATAGTAGTTCTATGCGCCAAAGAGCTATCAAGCACATGTTCTTCCACAGCAAGAGAATCTGTGTGTTTAGTGCATATGTTTATCTAAGAAAAGCATACATCCTGTGTGACGCCAACAGAAAAGCCTCACCAAAAATATGACAAAACACACGAGGTCTTATCCTCAAAACAAGATATGGAAAATTTCTACAATTTTATTATGCCATACAACCAAAAATGAGAATGAGCATGAACCAAGACAGATTACGACACTTACGCATGTCCAGCCCAAAAGAATGACTTCATTTCTTAAAACTCAGGTGTGCTCTCATTTCATCAACATACAGAACCAACATGCATCTGTATCCACGAGCCAGACTACAGTTCACATAAAAACCACAATTTCACTTAATTGGTCACTTTAGAAGAGTCCACAAAGAAGAGTTACTCCTCAATCTGACAATACCAAATGCTCCCACTGCATTTAAGTCCTAATAGCTGTATCAAGGATGTCATATAATATACCTATAGAGGAATACTCAGATGTCATTGCAGCTTTTAGGATCTATTAAAAGTTACAATTTAAAATGTACCGTCATCATGCAAAAGCACGAGAATGTAACTTGTCAGTGTTAGAAAGCACGTGATTGTTTGAAAATAAGCAGTGGAAATATTTTACCCCAAGCCAACCAAGAAAAGATGGTAACTGAAGAGAAAGGAAAATGTGTCAGTACTGTGTAAGCAAAGTACCTTGACTGGAAAAGTGCCCATCGGGAGTTTTGTTGTAAGCAACTCCCTTAAACGACGGATGGCCTTGACTTTGTTGGCAAGAATATCGAGCAAAGGAAGGAGTTCTTCCGTCTGCAGAGGGAAGCTAGGAGAAAGCCAAAGAATAGGCCTTAACCCCTTCTTATACTCACTCTCGCGCCCTCCATCCTTGCGGCGGTTGTTGCTGTCGGAGCTCACAGATGATGATGGTCTGCTATCTCTTCCTCTACGATGATCATCACCCCTCATAACAATCTCCATAGAATGCCTACCAGGTGTGGTTTGATTCCTCGATGGTGAATCTTCAAGTAAATCACTCACTTTCTTGTCTACACAAAGAGAACTCCTAGGAGGAGCAAGTTTCCCATTCACTTCATTCTTGGGATCCCGTTTCCTCCATCCAGAAAACCATCCTTTCTTCTCCTGCTTATTGTCGCCACTTGTACAACCATTCATATCTTCAATAGGAATCTCCCTCCTCTCATAGCAACTATGGCGATGTCCAATAACTCCATCGCCACTCTCGCACGTTGATTCTGATGAATCCAACTTCAGTGCAGCTTCAAGTTGCTTTTTTTCATCTTCTGTCAAAAGGTCATTAAGCTCCTCACTTTCTGTTTCATTTTCATTGCAAGATGAGAAGAACTCATCATCTGTCATAGCACCTGGAACCTTCCTGGACTTGATGCTCACCATTACATTGTGCATGTCATATACTTTTGCCTTCCATTGGCCCACCATCTCTGTCTTTTCCTGTCGCCTCCAAGTCAACTGGGGTAATAGAACTGCTTGTGTGACATCAATCCCTGGCCTGAATATATTTGTCTGAGACATCGCAGTCACTTCTTGACGAACCTCTTCTTCAGTTGCTTGAGATCCAGCACCGTCCAAAGCATTCATCACCTCCTTGTCCTTGTGCGATACCATACAAAGCGAACCAGGAGGAACTTTACAGTCCTCTGACCCATCACCAAGAAAGAGAATACTCTGATCCGCACGCTGAATTCGAAAACCGTCAAATCCAGCCAAAGTCATGTCCGCACGCAAATTCGCGCCTCTCTTCCAAATTTTGTAAGTGTCCGAAGGGGCAATCCTTGATATAAATGGAATCACAGTACTCTCGAAATTGAAGGTGATTTCCATGTAGAAGTCCCTCATCCTGTGCATTGTCCCTATCAACCGAGGCAGCCTTCTACACCATTTCGCCCAAGCCAGTGGCTGGTAATGCCTAACTATCGTCATCGCAATAGCCTCTTCCCTATTGCAAATAGCTTCCTGGAGTGCGCTCCAACCCTGCTCATTCTGCAAGCTCCAGTCCGCCCCTGCGACCATAAGCATCTCCGTGGCCGTCTCGTCTCCCAACTTGACCGCCAGATGGAGCGGCGTGTCGCGATTCGGGACGTCACGCCGATCTATCACAGCAGAGATGGCATCGGCCTTCTCTTCCTCAGCCAGAGAAGCTGCTTCGGTGCGAATCTCGTTTGGATTACACAGGCGCGGGAGACCAGCGAGGATCTTCTTAAGACTGGCATAATCTCTCATGGCAATAGCCTTATGCACAGGGCTATGAGCATACTTCGAAGCATCCACTCCCGCCATTGGTCGAGCACCACACCCCAATTAATCCCCACACTAAAAATTATATGCCAAGAGAAAATGAAAGCCTCAAACCGAGAGAGAACTATCTAAAACTATGTTAGCCACCATGAGACACCCAATTCGATTATCTTCCACCCAGAACGGCGAAAGTGAAGACGACCCTTTTCCCATAAACAAATCTGACCCAGCTCAAATCACAAAACCAGGGTGGCATAGAAATCACGAGCTCCAAATTTTCCACTGGGTCGAGATCAAGAACGCAAAGCAAAGAATCTCGTGCGGTGGGCCCCAAGTTGGGAAGATCCAACAGGCCAAAGTCAAGAAATCTCACCTTCTTTTTCGTTTGGCACTTCTTTCTCCTCCTTCTTCGACGACCCACGAAAAAGACCCAGGTCCCTGAAAAAGCCCACGCCTCTCTTTCCTTCTCTCTCTAGGAGGGAGAAGAAGAAAGAAGAAGGAAACAAAGAACAAAGGGGGGATCCTTGCGATCCAATCCCAGATCAGACAAACCCAACAACATGCATGTGGGGGTGTGAATTCGCAGGAAAGGTACTGGCGAAAGATAAAAAAAAGACTATTAAAAAGACACCGGAACGGAGGGAATCGGCTAAAAAGAATTCGGGGGAAGAAGAAGAAAAGAGGGGGGAGGTGGGAAGAAAGAGGGTGGAATCAAGAAAGGAACCAGGAAGCCCCACCAATCATCCCAACCCAAAACCGAAAAAAAAAGAAAAATAATGGAAGATTGGAGAATTGAAAAACGGGAAACTGCTCCCCCCCCCACAACCTGAAAGGGAATGATAACCCACCCCCCAAAAGAGAAGGAACCGAAAGGTGGGAGCTTTGTTCAGGTATAACTCGCTGGAGAGAGAAACAGACAGAGAGAGAGAGCATAAAGAAAAACTTCAACGTGGACTCAGCTCCCTCCCGTTTCCTCAATTCTCCTCCCCCTCTCTCTCTCTCTCTCTCTCTATGTTTTTTATTATATAGTTACTGTTCCTTTTTTCATTTTCTTTAGGGACAGGGCAAGATAAGGAAGAAGAAAAGAAGGGCGAGATGGAAAATTATACGATGAGAAAGCGAGTCAGTCAGAAAGCCAGGCCAGGGATTTACCAAAATGGGGCGGGGGCATGTGAGGCAGGAAACAGGGGAACTTGCTTTGCCCTTTCCGCTTGGAAAACATAAGACCAAAGAAAGCATCATCATCGTCATTATTGTCGTCCGAGTATATTCAGGGAAGTTGGTAAGGTATATGCTCCATGAACCGAGAGTGCTTCCTTTCCTTTTGGGAGATTGACTATCATTAATATCACAATTAATCTCAAATGATGTTCAATGTGACACAAATATAATTTTAAACTGACCCCATTATGACACAAATATAAAAAAATTATTAAAAAAAAATCCAAACTTATACTAGTGTGATAAATATACAATAAATGAAACTGAAATTAAGAGTATAGATCGGGTTTTCTTTTTTGTGATATCTATGTCACAATTGGGCAAATTTAGAATTTTTGGTGATATAAAAAAAGTTTGGGCATTTGTGTTACAATGGATCTAATTTGAGCTTCTTCTTTTTTTTTTTATGATATTCACCCTGCCTTTTTTAGAGGGTTTCAAGTATTTATGACTATTGCATTTTATATAGAATATTATGATAAATATGCTTCAAGGACAAAGCCATACGACATCAGATTTATCTTTAAAGAGATCATAAAGCCCACCCGGATAAAATGATCAGGAATTGAATTTGCCCAAAAGTAAGGTGCCATTCGGTTTTATTTACAGAAATCCTTGTTTTAAAACAAATGAGAAAAAAAAAAAAGTGTTTCACATTAAAACAATGCTTGGATAGTTATAGTAGAATTGATCGATTGGAAAATAAGAACGTACATAATTCGTTATGTAGAAAGCAAAGGAAGAAACTGTTTTCCATGATCTATTTTCGTTAAATCAATTTTGGAGGAAAGCCTCAAGTCATAATGAACTCACATTCGTTTAAGACTATTATTTGTCTATTAATGATTATAGTTTTCTTATGTAGAAAGCAAAGGAAGAAACTGTTTTCCATGATCTATTTTCGTTAAATCAATTTTGGAGGAAAGCCTCAAGTCATAATGAACGCACATTCGTTTAAGACTATTATTTGTCTATTTTTATAGTTTTCTTAGTATTAATTCACGATATTGGCATAGTATTGGATTTTAAATGGTAAAATTAGTTTTTTAAAAAAAAAATTGAAGTGACATAAAGGAATGTATTTTTTTTTTGAAAAGTAAGTATTTATTTTTTTGCCAAAACAAGTAGGTGCTGCTTTTGTTAATTTAATTAATTGATATCCATGCCATTTACGTAACTTACTCAGGACCTTCCCACGGCAGAAATACGTATACTATGCATTAAAAATACTTTTTGTTAATTAACATAACCAAAAAAAATTATTTTTGCTTAAAAACCTTTAAATAAATCGAAAGCAGGTTAATCCAATTTGTTGATTATAAAAAAATACAAAGAAAATTAATCTAAACAGCACCTAATCAAATAAAAATGTCTGTTAGATAAGATATGTGCTGATGTGTGATTGAGTCATATAATGAAGAGTTCCAGATGCGCCACTTGGCTGCTCCCTCTATGCCATGTGACCTAGATCTATTCTATATACTAAATTAATTAATTGTCGTGAGAAGTTTCTTACCCTTACTCTATATAAAGAAAACTCTAAGACGGTTTCAACGTCAATTTTTTTACCAAATACTTTTATTTAAGCCCACAATATCAGATATGATCTGTTATAGTTCAACATTATTTAAGAAGAGACATAATGGTAACGTGGAAGTAGTCTAGGTATTCAGAATATGAATCCAGAGATAGCTAAACTTTTCGAGTTTGAGTTTAAATCTTAATATAATGAGATCATAAAATGAAAATAAAAATCATAAGGAATTTGTCTGAATTAATGGAGTACAATCGGATAGGAAGATCCAAGGGCGCTTTGTTTCAGGAGCCTAAGCAACTAGACTGAAAAAGTCCTCCTCTATGTTGGGACTCCTTCTCCTTTCCTTTCTTGAAATTGTGATTCTATTTTTCATAGAGCAATCTTTCATCAACGATAAAACAAGATCCATCATATTCAATTATTGACTAATGAGTCATAGTCAAACTTGCTATTCTAACGACTATCACTTTATCGTAATAGCTCCCAATTATTATCTGAGGAGAACCAAACTCCCTTTAAGCTGTTTTTGGTAATTAGGATAAAATTCAGAATAGGTAAAATTTATCATATCCTGTATTTGGTGCATACTCAAAATATGATAAAGTTAGATATAAAAGGAATATAGATCAAATAAAATTATCCCATGGGTATATGAGATAAATGTGGATAGGATTTTTAATATGCATAATAGGAAAGTTATTTTTCTTGAATACAACCTCCTTATATTAACAAAATTGAAAATATATTTTATATAAATAATATTTGAATTATAATATAAGAAATTCATGATCACAAAAAATAACAATTGAATTATTTTAATTTAATCTTATTTTTATTTATATATTCAACTTAATTCTATTTTATAATATAGATTCAATATGTAAATATAAATTTATATTTATAGTTCTTACATATTTTAGGTATATTAGTATAGTTTACTATTTAATAAAATTTTATTATAAAATGATGGAAGGAGAAGAAATAAATAAATAAGAAATTAATAAAAAAATATATGAAAATAAAAAAAAGTAAATAAAAATAAAGTAGACAAGAGTGTTGTTAGAGATTTTTAGTATCTCCATTTCAAAATTTTTGTTCATTTATACTATCATGCTTTTTATACTAAACATTGTTCATGATATAATGTTTATATATTCAACTCTATTACCGCAATCATCAAACAATAAATTTGATATAGTAAAATTCCTAAATTTCATATTCTATCATAATTAGAAATCTGGACAACCAAAATCTTAGAATATACTAAATGCTGCACTTATGTCTTTTGATTAGACAGCTCCTAGTGCAAAGCTAAATAACAAGGATTTGTAATGCTTTTGGGGACATTGATCCAAAGCCAAGTACTGTTCATGTACTGTTTTCTTTTTGAACATGACAATTAATTGACTTAAACGTAAGATCGGCTCTTTCCTTTGTACTTACCATGAATTGTTGCCCCATCAATATTGATTACTCTCGATTTGAAGCACCCCTTTACTGTTGGTAGAGAGATCCAATTATCCAAATCAATAAATAAAAAAAAAAAGGCTACTATAGGACCTAGATCCGAACAAATCAATCTTGTTGGGAGGTACTACCCAAGAAATGAAAAAGGTGACTTCCTACTCGGGGAAAATAAAATAAAATTGGAACAAAATAAAATCATATATTAAAAAGACTTCTAGCATCATTGCTTGATGTCACATCCGTAACCTAAGAAATGTCAAATAATTGGAAGCTGTTGTTTGAGATGTGCATATAAATTTTGTTAGAAAGTCTCATATCGGAAAATTGATATGGTGTAAAAATATTAATATATTCTAGTTAACTTATAACTTATTAACTTAAATTTTTTAGTGAATGTGAGTCTAATATAATATGTTTAACAAATAAATTAAAATAATATATAAAAATGAACAACAAGGCCAAAAGCGGCGGATGGCAATGCCCTCTTGCCTCTTTCTCATCCATTATTAGAACTCACGTGGTACGAACCTGGACGACATGGTATAGTCCAAGGGGCTGATCATGAGGATCACAAATGGGGAATGCATGGGCAAATACAGAGGAACACATGAATCCCAAACTCGACCAACACACCCCAATCATTGATGGTGGAATGTTTTAAGATTCGGAATAGCTCCATTGCTTGGCTGGATCATGCTTGACTTTCTAAGTAATACAGCCATGTCGAGATCCTTCCAAAGATGTTTCTGGGCATGTATGGCGTGGAGTTGGTTGGATGGTTTGTAAATCGCCAAATTTATGATCAGGTATTTTTCAAGTAAAGGATCGCAAGCTACGTAAAATTATGAAAAAAGCCAAAATCAAAATGAGGGAAGTGAAGGGTGATGCTAACAAGCTAGGGCAACAATTTGGAAAATTGTCCTTTCAAGAACCATGGACCTTATATCGAAATAGTGAAGGACAAAACAAAGATGTAAAGCTAATCGATTGTTACTATTTCTTCCGCCTAAATCGTTGGAAGATGATTTAATCAAACAAATATTTTGTAAACTCCATTGGATAAATCTTTTTTTTTTCTTTTTTTTCGATAGTTATCTTCAGGGTATGGGCCAACATATCCTCTCGTTGCACAGGAAGTGGGATTGACGGCCGAAGTCCTTCTGCAAAATCTGCATGGGCATTGCTGATGCACGCCTTGCTGGTATTTGGGTGACAGCATGTACCTTTGGCCCACAGAGAGAGAGAGAGAGAGGAAAGAGGGAGGAAGGGAGGGAGAGAGGGAGTGATCCACTTGAACATCAGAGATAGAGAGAGATCCAGTTCAACCTCACGGATCTCAAAGAGTTGTCATCCAGTTGAATGAACCTTGCAGATCTCGAAATGTCGTTGATGGCGTCCGATGTTGCTGCTCAAGACTTGCGATGCCCAATGAGATTTTGGTCTTGCGTTCACTGTTTTCCATGCTTTGTGGGGGGCTCGTTGCTAGGGCTAGGGACTAGGGGGTAGCTTGTGGTTCCCAACGATCACCAGTTACTTTAATCTCCACCATCATTTCCTTTTCATTTTCCCTTTTGACATTTTGGCATTATTTATAAATAAAGAGCTAATAATAAATTTTTATAAACTTCAATCCAATTTACAATACCATCCTTAAAATTTTAATTTACTCATTATAATTCTTGAACTTTAGTTTGATATGTAATGCATCCTTTATACTTTAACTCAATATGCAATGTCATCCTTTAAATTATTAATTTGTTTAATTTAATTTTTAAATATTTTAAGAATTATATTGAACAAATTAAAATTTTAAGGAAGATATTATATATTGAGCTATAAAGTATAGGAACCACATTGCATGAATTAAAAGTTCAAAAGCGATGTTGCATATTAGACAAAAATTCTAGAACTATTTCATTTCAATAAAAGAGTAATGGTAGAGGTACTAACCATTTCAGTCCATCTAAATTGATTTTTTTTTTGCATTTTACTTGCATATTAAACTATAAATTTCACCACTCATAAATTAAAAATTTAGAAGCATTTTGCATATTTTTAGAACTATTTCATTTGGATAAAAATAATTGGAACTAACCATTTCAGCCCATGTGACTTGATTTTTTTTTTTTTTTTGGCATTTTACTTGCTCTAGATTTCACCACTCATGAATTTTGAACTTTTTAAAATTTTGACACACTCAACTATTAGCATGTAAATTACATATAATTTTTTCATAATTTTCTCCAAGATAATAATATTTTCAATTTTGGCAGGAATATAAAAAATTTACTCTTGTTTTGTTTAAAATGTTGGGCAAAAATCGATTAAGTGTTTGGACAAGCCAATCTCTAAATATATATAGAGCCCACTTATTTTGATATCATTCAAAGTTTGTTCCTTCATTGTTCTTTTCATAGATGGGCAATACCTCAATGTAGTTGCCAGATGGAAATTGGTTACTTATACCTATGTTGATAGAAGTAACCAATTAAGAGAAAAAAATTATTTATTACTATCTGAGAAGAAGTTAAGCATTGATCTATGATAGATTATCAACAAATTAAAAGTGTTTGTGCTGTTAAAATCTAATAAATAATGAGTGAACTTATGTTGAAATGTTACAGAGAAGTAGACCAAATTTCATTAAAAAAGAAAGAATATTGACATTATTCCATTGATATTACTCTATTGAGGAGGTTTACACTCGAAAACTCTTTTGTCTTGCAAAAGGGTTAGTATCAAGTAGAAGGATGAACTCATTTTTTCTTTATTGACCCATTTCGAGAGAGAAACCCTTAAAAGGAAAGAATATTGACATTATTTCATTGATATTACTCATTGAGGAGATTTGCACATAATACTCTTGTTGTCTTACAAAAGGGTTAGTATCACCAAAAATAGGATGAACTCTTTTTTGCTTTATTGACCCAACTCAAGATAGAAACTCTTAAAAAGGAAAGAATATCAACATTATTCCATTGATATTACTCCATTGAGGAGGTTCGCACCTGAAACTCTCCTGTCTTGCAAAAGGGTTAGTGCCAAATAGAAGTAACGTGGGAAATAGGATAAACTCTTTTTTCTTCAGAGATGCCCTAGCACCCCGTGGACACTCAAGATGGCACGTGAATGAGTTAAACAGTTATTGAAAAGAGATACAAGCTCGGTAAGCTTCAAAAACTCCAAGGGAAACTCAGGCTATGGAGAACAACCGTCTCAATATTGAGCCCAGGCCCAAAAGCAACCAGCACACCCCATTCGAGCCCCTCCCCGGTGGTCTTGAGCCCATCTTCAGCGGACTTCTTCGTCATATCATCCCAAATAACACAAGACGGATGGGCTTGACATGTTCCCATCTTCCCTCATCACATGCCCTGTTGCGCGCAACTTCTCGGGCTTGAGGCCCAATTTCGCCTCTACCCGATCCAAGATCATGGGCCCACTGGGTTGGGCGATATAGAAGATTGAGTTCCACTCCAAGATGCCCCAGAGGTCAAAAAGCCTCCGCGAGGCCCCTTCTCGATGTTCTCCGAGATGAGCCGAGAAACATCCTTGAGGAGGTGGAAAACGAGCCTGGCTTCGCGGAGATGGCCGTTAATAGCCCCGACACCCTATCTGGGAGTATTGTTTGGGCTGTGATGACCAGCTCCGGCATCAGCACCGTCCCCAAATAAGGCCTTGCCCACAAGACTATCAGGTGGGCCTTACTCGGCTCACGGAAGGTGATGGCGTTGATCTTGGAGCACACCACTAGGGCCTTGTTTGGTTCGGCTTTGGGAATGGGCTTTGGGACTTTAAAGTCCATTGGCTAAATGTAAACGCGTTTGGTTCGATTTTTTGGGCGACTTTGGTAAGATGCAATTGCATCTCTAAATGATTCTAAGGGTTCTTAGTCCAAAACGGGTTTAGAGGTCCTTTGAGAACTTGTATTTTTGGAATGCAAGTTTCAGTTACCGTTTATCTTATTTGATGAAGAAGCCAATTGGAGGCCAACAATTGCCGGTCAAAGGGTCGCGCGCGCTAGCGACAGCCACCTGAGGGTCACCCAACCCCGGCGACCATTGCCAGACCTCAGGTGACTAATAGCCCAAATCGCATGACCTAGGCAACCGTCCGAGGGACAAATTTGGCCATTCGGCCGCCAGATCCGTAGTCGGTGGCCGGACTTAAAAAAAAAAAATACAATTTTTTTTTTTTAATTTAATAAAAATCATTTACAAATGTAAATTTTACCAAACATTATTTGCATTTCGGAAAACTTCATTCATTTAAAGTTATTTATATTTTTGTAAATACATTTTTAAAAAGCCAAACTAAATGGGCCCTAGAACACGGCTCCCTAGAACATGGCCCCTAGTTGTTCTCCACCAGGTCTTGGCCAGTCCCCTGCACCATTGCCTCGCGTGACATCATGTACTGCTTCACCGTCGGGCCGAGGCCGCACCTGGCATGTCGTCGACCCAACAGGTGGTGCAAAAGACCAAGTGGGTGACCTTGGACTTGGGTTGGCCCCGATCATTGGTGGCCTTCGTGGCCGCTTCCTTGCCAAGCTTTGGGACTTCGACCGCCATCATGTCTTGCCTAGCGTCCCGTGATGGTTCCATGTAGTCGCAAGTTTAAGGATTCTCTTTCAACGTCTCCTCTGTCAGTTACGTGTGGTGCTTCTTGATCATTGACTTTTCACCTGAAAATGTGTGGATCCTCGATTCCAGACAAGAATTTCTTGATCCCATTATTGACAAGTTCTTCACAGACGTGTCTATATGGTTTTCCCCATCAAAGAAGTCTATTGTATAGTCTGAGATTCTTGTCCCGTTATATGCATCTAATGATATATTGATTGCTACCGCATCTGAATAGTTAAATCTGTTAAATTTCATTTCATCTTTAAAATAACACTTCGTTAAATATTTACTACTTTCAATTTCTCCCATCACCTCTCTCTTTCCTTTTCCTCACCATATGATGTGGTACGTGCATTATTTTTCTTCTCTTTAATTTCAAGATCTATGAAAAATTAAAAAAAGTTTTATTCTTTCTCTCGTTATTTAGGATTTTTCATTGCCCTTGATGTGGGTATTTATAATTCAAAAAGTTGACTAATTATCTAGATAAGTGGGGATAAATATAGGTTGCGGAGAAAAGGATTACACCGCCCACGTACTTAAAATTAATCTTATTATCATTTTTTCCCCAAAACTTCTTCAACTTATTAACTTGAGACATTTTCATTTAACTTTCTATATTTGGCTTTTTTATGCATTATTAATAAGTCCACGCTAAACACTACTTAAGCAACATTGTTAGAAAGTCCAATCACATGAATTGGTGGAGTGAGATCTTATGAATATAAAGAATATTTAAGATATTGTCAAGTGATGTAAAATGATACTTTAATAAACATAGTCATCACACGTTGCCTAAGTACAGTGATTTGCTTTCTACATATTATGACCAATAGAATGAGTCTATGCATTTTCTTTTTCAATTCATACAACAAGACGTTGGATTTACTATAATAATGCATCATGCGCTGCTCAGGATCAGCGTACTTGCTCAAGTCCACGCAACACGTGTACCAATGACTAGGTTTATTCAACTGAGGAACACAAGGAAAGCTTGTACATCCCTCCACATTCGCTTACAACTCCGTCATGTGCTCGTTGTTCGCGAACCGGAGTAATGATCCGGGTAAGTGCTCTGGTCGATGCGGTTCGGCCGGTTCACCGTCCCAATGGCCAGGATCGTGGCGGGACCCTCAGCCTGTTGCATGCAGCGAGTTCCTCATGGTGGCCATTGTTTCGCCCCAAAGCAGCGGTGGCGGTGGCGATGGTGATGGCGGCGGCGGCGGTGGCGGTGAATGGAACGAGTTAAGAGTGGGAGTGGTACTGAAAAGGGTATTGGCGGGGCAATGGAAGAGCATCGAGCGGCGTCCTTTAAGACGTGATTAAAGAGCTGGAGCGCCATGGGGTAGCTGGGAGTCACGTGATGGAGAAGCTGCGCGGCAAGTGGCTTTGGTGGTTGACCATCTGTTGTCACATGACCGTTTGAAAGTGGATGGGGTTGAAGTTTCGTTTTGCTTCGTCTCTAAGGAATTAAGCCATTGCTTGATGAGTTCTTATATTGAATGAGACATTTGAGGTTGCTGCAGCCTCGTGACAGGACTAGGTAGTCTATTATCAGGAAAATTATTGCATCATTTATAAACCCCGTTGACCGATGCTATTTTAATCATTATGAGTTTATTGTGCGATTCACATGATCAAATGTGGAGCCGGATTTGATTTGTACAATCCATAAATCATACGCATATTTCTGTTTGTCAAAAATAGCTTAGTCATTGAGATAGAGAGAAGACTTGTATAGCTAAAAAAGTTTGATTAGTCCCTAAGAAATTGATATCTATTCACAATAGCAAAATTTTGTTATATGATTGATAGGTCATACAATGCTCTTTTCTTCTGTCGAAAGCAACTTTGTCGTCGAGAGATAGAGAGAACTTCTGGAGCTAGAATTAGTCTCTAAAAAATTGATATCTATATGATTCTTACGATACTCTTTTTCTTCTATCAAAAGCAACTATGTCATCAAGAGATATAGAGAGAACTTCTAGAACTAGAAAAGTGTGATTAGTCCTTAAGAATTTGACATTTAGTTGTAAATTACGACTCTAGGCGGTAGTGTGCCTAATTTTGTAGCTTTAATTTTTTCTACAACTTTTAGTCATTTATATATATAATTCATATTGCAAAATAACATTCATCTTCTGTAAATCAGGGATGATAATCAAATTAATACTAAACTTTTTGTGTGAATGTTAATCAAATATTGAACTTTCCAATTTTGTTAATGTAGTTCTAAACTTTATGTGATTTCAATGTTGTCTTCCAGTCAATTGCCGCTCAATATCACCAATGCACCATTCACATGAGAGGTTTATGACAAAATTAGTTATTTCTTCTGAAAATTATCCTTGTACACCCTTTCGTACTTGCTTTTTTAAATGTGCTTTTAAGATACCGAGGTCGAGCTTGAATGCCACATTGTCCATCTTTCTCATCTTGAGGTAACAAGATCAAGGCGGCAGCAAAAATCGAGCGATTAGACAGGAATTGAAACTACTAAATATCGATCCGACCACATTGAATTTATATTGCATATGAAATATTATTGGGGAAATCTTTTGGTACACATGCTCCCCACACCATTTATTTCAATGTAGCCCCAAGACAACCATGTTCAGCCATTGCAACCCCAACCCCTTTTCCGACACTGGAAATGCGCACATTAATGACTTAAAGTAAAATGAAAAAAGGGAAAGAAAAAGAAGAGAAGATGGAAAGAAAATTCCGGGAAATTGATGACAAACCAAATCAATGACAGCGGTGGAGAAAGGGAGAGCGTTGCTTAAGCCTGCGCCGCGAGGCTGTGGAGGACCACGGTCTCGACGGTGAGCCCGGGGCCGAACCCGAACAACACGCCCCACTCGAGCCCCTCGCCGGTGGTCTTCAGTCCGTCCTCGGTCGACTTCTTCCTCATCTCGTCCAGGATGAACAGCACGCAGGCGCTCGACATGTTGCCATACTCGCTCAGCACGTGGCGCGTCGCGCGCAGCTTCTCGGCCTTGAGCTTCAGCTTCTCCTCGACCTGGTCCAGGATGGCCGGCCCGCCGGGATGCGCGATCCAGAAGAGGGAGTTCCAGTCCGAGATGCCGAGCGGCTGGAAGGCCTCCACCAGGCTCTTCTCGATGTTCTTCGAGATGAGCCCGGGGACGTCCTTGAGCAGGTGGAACGTGAGGCCGACCTCCCGGAGGTGCCCGTCGATGGCCCCGTCGCTGTCCGGGAGAATGGTCTGGGCCGTCGAGACGAGCTCGAACATCGGCTTCTCGACGCCGGGCACCGGGTCGGCCCCCACGATGACGGCAGCCGCGCCGTCCCCGAACAGGGCCTGCCCCACGAGGCTGTCGAGGTGGGTGTCGGTGGGGCCGCGGAAGGTGACGGCGGTGATCTCGGAGCACACGACGAGGACGCGGGCCCCCTTGTTGTTCTCGGCCAGGTCCTTGGCCAGGCGGAGGACCGTGCCGCCGGCGAAGCAGCCCTGCTGGTACATCATGTACCGCTTGACGGAGGGGCGGAGGCCGAGCAGCTTGGTGAGCTGGTAGTCGGCGCCGGGCATGTCGACGCCGCTGGTGGTGCAGAAGATCAGGTGGGTGACCTTGGACTTGGGCTGGCCCCATTCCTTGATGGCCTTGACGGCCGCCTCTTTGCCGAGCTTCGGGACTTCCACCACCACCATGTCCTGCCTGGCGTCCAGCGAGGGAGCCATGTAGGCGCAGATGTTGGGGTTTTCTTTCAAGATATCCTCGGTCAAGTGCATGTACCGCTTCTTGATCATGGACTTCTCGCCTGAAAATCAGCATGATTTAGGACAAGATTCCTCGAGTCAGATACCATTATACGCTCAGCTTAATAAAAACATAGGAGTCAAAAAAGATTGAGGATGACTTTCGCTACTTAAAATCTTACACGATGCAACGATGAGCTATACCTTAACATTTAAACGACGATTGATTGGATAGACAATGACCCGATTAGCCGAAACACATTTAATAGTCGTTGATTTCATTGTCCTCTCTTTCCTTTCCATTACTTTATGATGTGCAAGAAGGAATGCTTCCATTCTTTTCCTAATTAATAACGGGTATCCTTCTTCGTCCTTTTCCATTTAGCCTTTTGGTCCTGCTTTAATTAGCGAGGATCCTACTTAATAGGAAACGTTGAAATCACATCTTATGTATAAAATAACAGCGACGGAATAAGTATGCACTTATCTTTTTCAGTGGATTCGAGTGTTCTATGCTTATGCAAATAATCCTTTTTCTTTGGAAGAGAAGCAATATATGAAAATTTCGATCAAGAACCACAAGGGTCGAAACAAGGAGCGCACGAGAGAGAGAGAGAGAGAGAGAGAGAGAGAGAGAACATATGTGTGTATGCGATGCTTACACATGCGCTTGAACTTCTCCTTCAGCTCGGTCTTGTGCTCGCTGTTGGTGATCCGGAAGTAGTAGTCCGGGTATGCGCTCTGGTCGACGCAGTTGGGCGGGGTGGCCGTCCCGATCGCCATGATCGTGGCGGGGCCCTCGGCCCGCTGGGCACGGCGGACTTCCTCCACAGTCACCATTCTTCCGCTCTCTCTCTCTCTTTCTCTTTCGCCGGAGGCCCCGGAAAGCTGTAGCAACCTGCGGTGGCGGAGGAGGAGGGTTTCGGTAGTCGGAAGAGGCAGAGGAGTGTGTCGATGCTGCGGTGGAATGTTGGACTGTCGAGGCGGGGGCTTTATACAAGGCGAGGGAGATAGGTAGGGGAGAGAGGGGTAGATGGGGAGTCACGTGCGCGGCGTCGCACCCAACAAGACCGGGAGGCCGGACGGCACGTGACTTTGGGGGTGTTTGGTATGGTGCGTTGCTCCGTTACTTGTCCATCAAACGCTCCACATGATCTTCTGCCATGCCGCCTCGCTTCTCTCTACTTACCATACCAACCAAAGTGAGGAGAGTGTGTTGGTCCAATATGGACCTTTATTTTAGATATATAGTTTTTCCAATATTAGATTGCTCCATAATTTATTTTCCGAAGTTCGAACGTATAAATTCCACGTCCAGGGTCCCCCACCTCAAAATTTGAATATTGCAATAACAATTTTCCCCATTTTAGCATTTGTACATAAGCCATCCTATCTAATTATCATTATATATATTGATCGAATTTTAGTTGTCCAAAATAGGCCATATTACTGGAATTTCCCTCAAATTAATTTCCTTGGTCGTATTTGAAATTGTAGAGTCTTGTAGATAATGATGGTCCAGAGTATAACTTATTTTAAAAAAAAATTCCCTAAACAAAGGCTTTGTTTGTTTTCTGAACGATGATAATTTGAAATATATTTTACTACAAATGATTACTTGCACCGCTTAAAATAGTTAGACAGTTAATACTATTTTAATTACTAAAAATAATTTATATCTAAATATTTTCATAAATGTTAAAAATACTTTTCATTCATCAATTTTTACAAGTGGTGTAAGCGATTATTTTAAAAATATATATTTTCTAAATTATTCATTCTTTATAAAACAAACGGAGCCTAAAATACTTAGTAATTTTCCCCATTTTTAAGTCTTACTAGCCATGCACATTGCCACTATGCATCACAATGAAGGAAAGGGAAGAAAAGGGCAAAATAATGTTGAAAGTATAATTCGAGAAAATATAATTCACCATTTTTAATTTGGCAGGAAAAAAAATGGCGAGTTCAACTTACAAAAGAGTCATAAAGCATGTGACATTGTGATATATGCAGCTTTACCGTTTGGTGGAATTGCTTGAGAGTCTGGTTTGAATAATAGCTTAGCAAGCGAGTAGAGACGCACGAAGTCCCCAAAAAACTGCCCACTATACATGTGGCGACTGAGTTAAGGCAGATTGAACGGGGAAAGATGATGGCGTTGCAAGTTTTCTCCCCATGTTGTCATAAAGATTGTGACCATGAAATTGCCGTTTTAGACGGCACAGTGTAAAAGGGACTTTTAAATTGGACATAAATTTACTAATAGTAGTAATTTTGTCGATCTAGGTTTTCTAGCTTGAATGATTTCCGTCAATTTGCGTAAACCTTCTTGTCCGCATGTATTAGATAAGATTAGGCGGGGCCTCCCGAGATTATTTTGAACGCGAGGTGTTATAATTCGAATATGAGATTGCAATAATCAAACCTACCATTTTAATCTGAAACCCGTTGATGGTACTCATTTTAATCCAAAGCCCTTGGATGGTAACCTTTTTCTCTATTTATTTCATGGAATTACTAAAAATATTTAGCTGGCAAAGGAGGAAGATAATATTTAATATATAAGCGAAAGCTGTATAATCCGTGAAGAAAAAAGAAATTTATAATGGGTCCTTACTTTGGTTGGAGACCTTACAACTACCGTTCGCCCTCCTGTTTTTAATAATTAATTGATAAATACGGTGTACTTGACGAATTTCATAGAAGAAACCTCCATTTATTGTATATTTTGATAACCACTGATGAATTCCGAATTAGTGGATGTCAAGCTTTTCTCAATTATTTGATGGATTTATACGAAAGTGTTTAATTGAAAAAAGAGGAAAGAAATATTTGACCGAAAGCCTTTACCAAAAAGAACAAAAAAACATTTGACCGAAAGCTATCTAATCCGTGAGAAACGCCATATATTGGAGAAACTTATACGAGTCTTGATTTTGGTTAAAAACCTTATAAAAAAATGACGTAAATAGTCTCCTAAATTTTGGCCTAATATATGATATTCATCTTTGAATTTTTAATTCGGTCAATGTAGTCATTGAACTATTTATAGAGTTCAATCTATTCCATAACCTTTTAATTTGTTCAATCTAATCTCTCAATTTTTCATTATAAAAAAATCAGAAGTTTTCCATGATTACACTATTGCCTAGATTTTATAATAAATTTTCATTATAATCCATTTCATAAATCAAAAAAAAAAAAAAAAACATAACTATCTTTTCATTACTTTTTTATGTTTCCCATCTTTATAAATATTACGATAGTTCCATTAGAGTATGTTTTAGTTCATGATCCATAGAATGATAAAGTAAAACCTCATTCAAAATTGTAAAAGTTGATACTCTTGCTATATTAATTTCCTAATTTACTTATTTAACTAAATTTAATTAATAGAACTCGAAACACAAGTTTTTGTATAAAAAAGCAGGAACACGTTTTGGATCAGTATTAGTACAAGAAATCTATAGATAAACTAATATTTTATTAGATATTTTTATGATAACACTATTTTAAAAATTAAAGGAATATAAACACGATGAAACTCTAAATGGGGTTATATTTTTACTATTAAAGATATCATCGATTAAAACATACATAAATGGAACTATTTATAAAAGACAAAAAATGTAAAAATGCAATAGAAAGGTAGCATTTTTATTTAATTAGGAAATATATTGAAATAAAAATATATTCTAAAATATGGGCAATAGTGTAATATTAAAAACATGTGAATGGTATTGAAGGATTGATTTGACCTTGTTGTGAAAGTTGAATGATTAGATTGAACAAATTGTAAGTCTAAGGATTAGATCAAAGATTAAGGAATATTTTAATCGTCACATTGAATGAATTAAAAATTTAAGGATGACATTATATATTAAGCCAAAGTTTAAGGATTATTCGTCTCATTTTCCCAAAACCTTATTACAATCCATATGTGCTCTTTTCTTAATAGCTAATTGATAATGATAGACTAGATTGAACAAATTGAATGTCTATGGACTAGATCAAAGATTAAGGAATATTTCAATTGCCATATTGAACTTAAAAGTTTAAGGATGATATTGCAATTTGGACCAAGGTTTAAGGATTATTCATCTCATTTTCCCAAAACCTTATTACTACTCATTCATGCTCTTTTCTTAATAGCTAATTGATAAAGACGAACTAGACTGAACAAAATGAAAGTCTAGGGACTAGATCAAAGATTAACAAATATTTCAATCACTACATTGAACAAATTAAAAGTTTAAGGATAACATTGTATGTGAAGCTAAAGTTTAAGGATTATTCGTCTCATTTTCCCAAAACCTTATTTCTACCCATCCTTGCTCTTTTCGTAATAGCTAATTGATAACGATAGTCTTTGCAAAATAAACCTCCATCATTTATTTTGATAGCCTAATGGCATGAGTGTGGAAGTCTGGCGATTGCTTTCTTAATATGGCATTTTTGTTTGTTGGCCACTGGCATTTTCGTATATAGATATAGTGGAAGCTAACCTCTATGGGCCCGAGCATGATAATCTCTTTGCATACTTCTTGTGTTGATTGAATCGAAAAAGTCCCTTTTTGCCGCATCTAACTAATCGTCTTTCATTCTAAGGAGCCAACCAAAAAGCGATTGCTACTAACCGCCTTCATTAGATTCATTGATGGTAATTGAAATTGGGAGTTGGATTTTTAAAATGTATAGAAGTAGTATATTTATGTTCAACATTGACACTTCTCATTTTGGAATGGCAAAAAAATAAATATGGCTTTAGGTAAAAGTCCCCTAAAAAAAACAAAACCGTAGTTAATCATTCGGTTCACATTCTCTCAAATGTAAGTCCGTCCTCGCCATTATTAAAATCATTTTTTACGGCCTTTAATGTGGAATGCATCCCACCAAGCTGTAAGTAGCTAGGAAGTCTTTCAACATGGCACCTTAACTAGTTGTTGGCACTCGAAATTTGATTATGTTCATTGATCAAGCTAGGAAAAAGCTTCATATTAGGCCGAGTCAATAGGGTGATCACATATATATAAAGAACAAATATATCCCGCATAATAACATGGAATACTTTCAAATTTTCACCCACATGCAAGTCATATTAGCAACAATATGTGAAATATGATGAATGATGAGTCGCACAACGTCCTTATATATTTTAAGAAAAATTACACAATCAATCATAAATTTATTGTACGAATGTCAATTCAATCATACCTAAAATTTCCATGTAATCCTTCCAGTGAATTTTCACAAGAAATTATTGATGTAGTGGTCTAGTCATTGTTAGTACTTTTACATGACACGTGATCACTTTAGCAATATTTTTAGTGAAAATTGATCGGAAGAACAATGTTTTCGGACTAATTTGGAAACATTAAAAGGTTAATAACTGAATTGTCAATTGCATAATAAATTTGGAATAAATTAAGTATAAGCGAAAGAAAAGAACTCAGAGGTATGGGTTTTCAACTGAAATAGTTACGGAGACAAAATGTTGTCTCGCGTGGAGTCAAAAGCATATGTAACATGGTGACGTGGAATGTCCCTGTTTGGTGGGATCGCTTGAGAGGCTGGTTTGAATAATAGCTTAGCCAAGGCGAGTAGAGACGCACGAGGTCCCAAGGGAGAGATCCCTGTCAAGAATGGGGTGACCGAGTTAGGCAGATCGAACGGCGGAGATAATCGGGTTGTAGTTTTCCTTTGCGTACTTCCGTCTGTAGCTGATAATTTTTGTGCCCCTATACGTGACGAAATGGGATTAATAATTGTCCTAAAGATTGTGACCCCTGCATTTGACTTTTGGCACGGCACGGTATAACTTTTTTTTTTTTTTGAGCAAACGGCACGGTATAATTTAAAGGGACTTCGAATTGGACATGACTTTTGGCTTTCCTGCGATCCGTCTTGTCCATGTGCATCGGTTTTTTTTTTTTGTCGAAATCTATATGCATCGATTAAGGCATGGCCTTCCAAAGTGATTTCAGCATCAAAGATGTTGTGATTCAAATAAGAAATTACCATGGCTGGATTGATCACTTTATCCACCTTGTGGATGACAAGTTTTTTCTCTATGATTTCGTGGATTTACACAAAAATATTTGGATGGAATATTGGAAGAAATTTATAAGTGAAAGCTGTACAACCTGTGAAGAAAAAAAGAAGTTTATTTGGGGTTTAATTTTGGTTAAAACCTTACAACTGCCTATTCTCACTCTTTTCGTGATAATTAATTAATAAATATGGTATGCACGATGAGGACCTCCAGTTATTATTGCGATAAACCCTAATGAGTTCCATAATTACTGGAAGCGAAGCTTTTCCTCTATTAAGAAAATATTTAAGCGAAAGCTATATATAATCCTTGAAGAACGCCTAACTATTTTTGGTGAAAAACCTTACAACTACCCACTGCACTGGTCCACACGATAGATTTTGTTGAAGAAACCTCCATTTATTTATGTTAATAGCCTAATTAGCAAAAGTACAAAAGTCGAGCTACTTTTTTTTTTTTTTTTTTAATATCAATGTAAAATGGCGAAAAACCAAATAAGACTTTCTACGCTCGTGGGGTATGTCCTCACCTTGGCATGAGGTAATCTCCCCTCCTCTTGAACTTTTTTATTTAAAAAAAGACTTACGAAAATGACCGTTCGAATTTCTGGGGGATCTCCTATGAGACTTTCTATGCTTGTGGTATGCCCTGACCTTGGCATGGGGTAACCTCCCCTTCTCCTGAACTTTTTTATTCGAAAAAGATTTACGAAAAAGAATGTTTGAAATTTTGAGGGATCTCCTATAAGACTTTCTATGCTTGTAGTATGCCCTGACCTTGGCACGGGGTAACATCCCCTCCTCCTGAACTCTTTCATAAATTTTTTTTTTCTGAAAATGAATGTTCGAAATTCGAAGAGAGTGGGAGTGAAAAAAGGTTTTTCTTGGTTCATTTTTCGAGCCAAAACTTGTTAATAATAAGTTAATGAAGCTACTAAAACAAATTATGAAAAGAAATGACTTTCATTTACTTTTAACGGAGCATTTCGTTAGTCTTAATATCTTTAAGCTTTTTAATTTTTTTTAAAAAGGAAAAAGATAAATAGGAGCTGATCATACCGTTCTTGTTCATTCAAATGAAAGTTCGTTTTCGCCGTTATCAATCATTTTGCGTAAAATCATTTTTTTTTGCAATTTCTACAAGAGTACTTTGTAAAATCTATTCAAATAGATTGAATAATTACATGACTAAGTACTTAATAAAAATCAATTGAAAGTGAGAAAATATTGGGTACCATTAGGATTCCTCAATGTCAAAATCCCAATTCACTCATCAAGCAACACGTATTGCCCGGGCCTTGTTGCGCCAGAACCCTCTTTTGCCTCTTTCTTCCCTTCTCTTATTTTTTTTATTTATTTTTTCTTCTTCTTTCTTTTCACTCCAACGGGATGAAGTAGAGTTTGTCCACCACCACCCCCCTTGTCTCAATCCACCACCTCGCCACTGTTTTAGTCCTTTGTCGTCAAGCTTGAGCTTGGCGGACGAATTGGGGCCTCAAGTTTTGGATCTATGGTTGAGCGAGCCTTAAATTTGTGATCTAGAGCTTAGCTTGACGTTGAATTTGAGAGGGTACTTAGACAACAAATGAGGCGGGGCGGAGGCGGCGGCATGGTTCGTCGATGTAGCGTAGGGTCTTGACCTCCTAGCGGAGGCAGCGACGAAATTCGTTGATGCGGTTATGGAAGCATAGGGTGCTAGAGGAAGGAGCAGGTGAAGATGGAGGCATAGATGAGATGACGTGTCGAAGGCAGCGGCGGCAGGTCCGAGGTCAGGCTCGAGCAGGTCGGAGAAGGGAACGTGGGGCTCGTGGAGGAGAGAGAGAGAGAGAGAAAGAGGAAGACCGTGAATAGAGGGCTCTGGCAAGATAGGGCCTCCGATGATTGGACTAGGATTTTGGCACCATGAAATCCTAGCAGTACCCAATATTTTCTCGAAAGTAATGGCAAAAAGAGAGACCTCTCTCGGTAAAGGAAGATGCGGGCGATTTCTCATTAATGCCGCCAGCATGCCATGTCGGTCGCCTTAAATTTCTTTGCCATTTGCAGTATTCCGATAAGGCCCATGGCGATTCACGTCCCAAATGCACGAATTTCGTTGGGTCTCGTCCAAAAAAAGCGCAACTCCCTGCATTGCATTGTTAGACTTGTCATCATTTTGACCACACTAAAGCCGATTCGACCGATCTCCGCTTCGTGACATATCTCATAAGCTTGAACCTCTCCTCTGCTCATCCCATGCCGAACCCATCCACTGCTCAAGCTTTTCTCACACGAGCGTTTCCCTTTTCAGAATTTAGGGTTTTCGATTTCAAATGAATTTGGAGAACAAAAGATGTTTGGGCCCCGCTTTTCTTGGACTTAGAAAATTTTCAAAAAAGCCATGTTGTAATCAAAGTTAATTTAAAAAACCACATAAGACAATTTGTTGGAATAGGGACTTAAGTGAGCGATACTTAACTAATCCAATGAAAAATTTTGACACTTAAATGAGCATCATACGAAAGTTATGACATTTCTAGTATAATTTTTTTTTTAACCTTATGTTGCATCTTACATACACTAAAACACATTCTCATTCATACCAGTAGAGGACATCATATATTTTTACATTGAAAACTCAATATAAAACCAACGAAAATGATCAGTACATTATGAAACAGAACTTAATCAATTCAGAAATTAACATATTGCGTTATGGGTATGCCCTCCTAAGTGAATGTCCGTAGTCCAGTAACCATAATAAATGCTCTTTACTAGTCTGAGTGCCTTGTTTATTAGAGGTGGGTTGGCTAGAATTTTGTGTTTCCTATCTGCAGCGAATTCTCAACCGTTTCACATATAGAGCTGTGAGGACAGTTCTTGACCAGCTCTACTAGATGAATCCGATACAGTATAGGTGGTTCTACAAGTGACTCCATCATGTTTTATCAAGCTATGGGCATCGATACCTAACAATTAGACATCTGTGTCCTGATTGAACGATGATGATATCTGAGGTTATCGTCAAACTCTCTTTTGCCAATGCTGCAAAGTCGTTTCGAGTTAATCATTTGCCAGAAATGACTGGAAAGTCTCCAGTGAAGAGGACTAGGAGACAACAATTGGTGTAGGAAATTTTTGGCTCACTTGTACCAGTCTTACGTGCTCGTCTGGATCTCCGTAATGTCAATTGACTCCTTGTCATTTTGATCTCCGACATTGAACTGGGGATGCGCTTTATATGGTAGGAATACTCAAACCTCGAATACTCAAGCCTCGTATGCTGCACAAGTCATAGCAGGTGGAGATTGCACCGTGATTGCGCAGCAACATGTTGAATGTTCCTCCTCATAACGTGGCATCTTTATTCCTATGTATTTACCTCCTGCCATGTTACGTCGCACAGCAGCCGCAGAGAAACCGAAATCAGGCCAGTTAGGTACTTGCTTTGTCGCATTGAGCATGCCCCTTAATGCTTGCTGCTACATCGGCATTGTCTCCAAATCCTTTTACAGCTAACTGGATTGGATTGCCCCGCAGAAGCAATTCCGTTGTGCTGATTTACACCACGACTGCTTTCATCGATGCACTGAGAGCAACGATGAACTCAGTTTACCATGGACGCAGATCTCTCTCTCTCTCCCTCTCTCTCCCTCTGGTTCTCCTGGCTTATCCAACCAATAGCGCTTGTCGTAAGATGCAAATAGGTTTCTCCCGGTGAGCCAGAGATCCCTTCCTAGCATTACGTCTAAGTGACAATGCATATACATCTGAAAGTCACAGAGTGATCGCGGATTATCTCCCAAAATAGATGGTGACTGTCTGTTTGCTCTACAGAGAACAGGGTACTACAACTACATGGGGACATGGCTAGAGCTTGGGTTGTCTCGAAAAAGCAAATGTGGGAGTGTTTATATTCCATTCAGTTTTTTTCTCGTATGGTACTAGCGTGTTGTTTGGGTACTGATTCAACTTCGTTTGGTAAAAGCTAAGTAAGAAGCCGAGCAGCTTACGCTAAAGAGCGAGGCGCGGGCGGTGGTTGCCCCGTTTATGAACGAAAGAAAGTCCCACATCGACTAAGAGGAAGGGAATGCATGAGGAGCTTATTTGATAAAAAAGGAAGATGGACTAAACCACAAGTTATGATCCTTCAGGTGGTTTGACGGGGTATGATGAGTGGTCAATGCTCGCGATAAGAAAGGATGCGAGACGGGTGTACCGGCCCAAAGCCTGGTTACGACAGCCCGGGCACCCCAATCATGTGTACCTTCTGATCCCCAGTGCCTCGAAGGACCCTCAGTATTTGCAATGCAAAGGGGTCTTTTGAATAGCCGCTGGTACTGTCTTTGCAAGGTGACATTTTGGATACTATCGAAACAAACAAACTGCGTCATATTATTTTTCTCTCTCATTAAGGTTCAATCCTAGGACAAGCTCCTAACACATTGAATCCGTCATATTATTTTTCTCCCTCTCATTAAGATTCAATCCTAGGACAAGCTCCTAACACATTGAATCCAGGCATCACTGGGCTGAGGCCTGATGGCAATGGTACAACAACAACATTATTATCACCAACTTTTCTCCCTTATTATCACCAACACATTGAATCGCATGGCAATGGTACAACAACAACATTATTATCACCAACATTGTCGCATGGCAATGGTACAACTACAACATTATCACCAACATTGTCACCAGGCCAAGGTCTGATGGCAATGGCATAACTACAACAGCATAACCACAACACTATTTAGTGAACATTTTCAACGTTTAGCATTTATCATCTGACAAAAAAAAAAAAAAACATTTATCATCCGGACAAAGATTAATATTCTCTGTTTTAAAAGGACCAAACCTGGAAAAAAAGCAACAAACGGGTTGTTACCCGTTCGGAAATCTCCATCAATACTGTGATTCAAAGAATTCAGTCCGATTGCAAGCGTCCTCTAGAAGTGGGCTCAAGCTCTTACACATCATGCAGCATACAATTATCTCAAAAATGAAAAAGATGAGATTTTCCCAAATGCGTACGGTTTTAACATCCTCAGAAATGTCTTCATACAGACCACCCAACTCGCTGACGACAAGAAGCCCTCCTCCTTCCTTGTGTGGTCGCTTCCTCAAACTCCATCTCGTAGCACTTGTGGAAAGGGCTTCTGCCTTGACTCGCCAATCATGCCGAGAATCACCAAATGAACTCCCAATGAGGCTTGACGAAGAAGAAGAAGAAGGACACTCGGGCGAAGAACAGGAGGACTCGATGAAGAAGAAGCAGACTCCATGAACAAGGACAAACGAATGAAGAGCGGGAGTAATCAACGAACTGGACGGAGGAGAGAACGGAACTTGATCCAATTTGAGGCAAACCTCAAAGGACTCGCTTGTGCACAAGTGGACTTCGTTTGAGCCTAATGCCACGTAGGAAAGAAAAATAAATAAAAGAAGCCACCTTTGCATTTTTCATTAGATAAATTGGATGAAGTTCATGGAGATTTTGATTGCACTAACTTGATAAGTGATTAAATCCAATTGCACCTTTTATAAGTTTTAAAATATAATTGCATTTTTACAATAATTTTCTGCTTCACTTATCCTTCGTATTTAAAAGAATAAACTCTTCTTTAGACGGTCGGGACTTTTTTTTTTTATAACTTTTCTCTTTAAGGTATAAATATTTCATAGCCCTTTAAATTTTTCACGTGACAAGTTTTATTTGTGCGGCCATCAATAAAAGCACTTAAGATTCTGACATCGCATATGCGATATTTGCGGACCTGAGCAGGTCCTTAAACTGCTCAAAGAAGGAAACAGAGGGAGAACCTTTCTGGGGAGAGTGATCCCTTATGCCCTTCTTAGGCCGGGATCCGGGCCTGGATAAAGATTCTGGCCCCATTGGCTGACCCGGCCACTCTTTCTAAAGGAGAGGGCAGCCACATCGGTGTTCCCTATCTCGCTTGAAGTGATCGAAATTCATGACTTTAACGCGGGTGATAAAGCGCTCGCAGCTATGATTACTCTACCGAGGGTCACTGGAGTTTTAAAGGAATCATTCATACATCCTCCATTCGCACAGCAACTCCCAGGGAACTTGCTGCAACTCCTAAATGAGCTTCCCAAAGCCTCCGACCAATGTGAATTTTTGTTATGTGTGTGGCCCTTTTTCAATGCTTGAGTGCAGAAGTCGAGTTTTATTCATATCACAAGTTTTATTCAAGTTTTATTCACAGGGGATTTATTCAGTTGTGATTGTATATTTTCTGCTTATTACCTTTCTCTCTCTCTCTCTCTCTCTCTCTCTCGCCTAGTATACTATTAGTGGTCGTGCCTTTACTCTGAGTAATTATGAAATTACAGAAGTCACATGAGGTCTTTATTTGTCTATTTATACTATCACAAAAGGCTGACATACCACCAAAGGACTTTCTTCTCGCCTAGTATACTTTGAGTAACTATGAAATTACAGAAGTCACATGAGGTCTTTATTTGTCTATTATTTACACTATCACAAAATGTTGACATACCACCAAAGGACTTTCTTGTGTGGTACTTTAAATTTCCCTCCACCTGTAGTTTTGATATTCGTATTGTCGATTAAATTCTAACATGATATTTTGGTGTAGTCACAAGAGCCAATTCCGATGATTCAATTCCGATAGAATTTGTTTACATTTGTAATTGCTGTACTTTCTAAGCCCTGTCATCGATTAAATTTTAGCATGGTTTACGTTTGTATAGTTTTGATTGAAGTAAAGATGTTGGTTCCCTAATCTACCTGAATTTTTCCTGTCTAAAATTGTTACAGAACCTATTCCCTTCATTTAAAATACGAAGTGAAAAATGTTTGGTCATGGGAGCCAATTTTGGCAAAACAGTATATCTTGTAAGAACTTGAGGGACAGTAGAATAAGTCTTATGAGAAGTATCCCTCAGTTGGTATGCAACTCTAATTTTTTTCACATAAGGATACACAGGTATCCTCTCCGTGGAATTTGGACAGGAACTAAAAGAAGACGAAGGCAAGGAAAAAGGAGAGGAAACCGTTGGGGAAATTTTCTGTATTTCTGTATATCGTATCAATGTACAAGGGTGATAATATAGTACAAGGCATGTATAAGAAAAGGCAACTAAATAATCTAAGGATCATATTTGATATTAATTGATCCTGAGCATCTAGAAGATATTGCGTATCTTCCAACACTCCCCCTCAAGCTGGTGGTTTGTAGATATCCAAGACACCTAGCTTGCTCAAAAGATATGCATGCTGTCTCTGACATAAGGGTTTAGTGAAGATATCTGCTAGTTGTTCTTCTGTCCCAATTCCTTGTGTCTCAATCACGCCTTGCTGGATTTTCTCCCGAGTGAAATGACAATCCACTTCTATATGCTTTGTTCTCTCATGAACAATAGGATTTGACGCAAGTTTGAGAGCTGCATCGTTGTCACGGAACAATTTAGTAGGTCCTCTAATTCGTACCCCAAGGTCTTGAAGTAGACCTCACAACCATACTATTTCACATGTGGTATTTGCCATTGCTCGATATTCCGCTTCTGCTGAAGACAATGAGATGGTTGGTTGCTTCTTTGTCTTCCATGAAAGTAAATAATTCCCCAATTTGATATAGAAACCGGTAATGGACCTTCTGCTCATCGGACATGTTGCATAATCCGCATCACAGTATGCGGTCATACTCATATCACACTTTCGGAAAGGAGAATCCCAAGTCCAAGGCACTTCTTCAAATACTTTACTACTTTCAGTGTTGCATTCATATGAGATTGCTGTGACTTGTGCATGAACTGATTGAGGGTGCGTTGCATAACTTATATTTGGTCTAGTCATAGTCAGATATATGAGCTTGCCAACGAGCTTCTGATAACCCAACGAATCTCTGAGAATGGGATCATCTTCTTGGGATACTCCAGCATCATAATCTGCTGTGGTTAATTTGACATTTTCTTACAGCCTGATAAACCTGCTTTTGATATGATTTTTAGGGAAAATTTTCTTTGGCTGAGAGAAATCCATTGGTTTGATTGTGCAATCTCAATTCCAAGAAAATACTTGGGTGAACCCAAATTCTTTATATGAAAAGTAGAATGTAAGTATTCCTTGAAGCTTTTGATAGCTACGTTATCATTGCCCATGATAAGTATATCGTCTACATATATCATCAAATAAATAGATGACGTACCTTTGGTCCATGTAAAAACTGCATAGTCATATTTGGACTGATGAAAATCGGCAGCTATCAAGGAATCTGCAAACTTGGCATACCACTATCTGGAGGCCTGTTTGAGGCCATAGAGGGATTTGCGGAGACGACATATTCTATTCTCCCGCTGTCGCCGTAAACCTTGTGGTATGTCCATGTAAATTTCTTCATCCAAGTCTCCATGCAAAAAGGCATTGTGAACATTCATCCGATGCAAGGGCCAATCCTGAAATGCTACTATTGAAAGAAATGAACGAACTGTTACATCTTTGGCCACATGAGAGAAGGTTTTGTGATAGTCGAAGCCTTCCCGCTACGTGAAACCCTTGGCCACCAATTGCACTTTGTATCTCTCAATGGATCCATCTGCTCGATACTTAATCTTGTAGATCCATTTGCAGCCAATTGCCTTGCGATGAGGCGGTAATGGAACAATTTCCCATGTTTGGTTATCTACTAAAGCTTGGAGTTTTGCTTCCATAGCTTTCTGCCATCGCGGATGAGTGCATGCCTCATTATAGTTGGATGGTTCTCGCTCTTAAGATATGCGAGTGATGCAACATCTATGTTCTGGAGATAACTGATCAAAGGAAACATAGGAAGAAATGGGAAATCAAGTACCTGGTGAGTTCCATGCGCCACATATGTAATCTCGGGTCCAAGTCGGCGGGCATGTAGCTCGGCCAGAACGTCGCGGTTGATCATTCTTTGGAGGTGAGTGGTCTTCTGAAGTCCCAAAGTGAGATGAGTTGTTGGTATCCACATCATTGGAATGTTGATCTATTACTTCCACAATGGGAGTCAGTTCTGCAATGGAAGTAGATACCGGAGAATTACTTGTGTTGTTTGGGAAAGGAAGGTAAACATAGCCTAGATTGTCGAAGACTTCCTCTATATGAGAAGTGAAAGAATGCCTCTTATCCATGGTTGGTTCTTGTGTAACAAATGGAAAGACATTTTCCTGGTAACACGACGTCTTTGCTAACAAAAAATTCTTCTGTAGATGGATCAAATACTCGGTATCCTTTTTGAAGAGTAGGATATCCCATGAATATGCAGTGGCGAGCATGAGGACCCATCTTATCCCTAGGTCCTACTATTGTGGCATAGTATAAACACCCAAAAACCTTCAAATGGCTCAACTTTGGTTTCTTCCCAAAAAGTAATTCGTAGGGAGTTCGTCCGTCAAGTACCTCGGTAGGTGTGCGATTAATCAAGTAAGCTACAATCAATACATAATCACCCCAAAAATTGTCTAGAATAGAAGCTTGAAATTTCAAAACCCGTGCAACTTCTAATAGGTGGCGATGCTTCCGTTCCACTACTCCATTCTGTTGTGGTGTATAAGTACATGAACTTTCATGTAATATCCCTTGAGAAGAGAATAGAGCAGCACATTCATGATTGAAAAATTCTATTCCATTGTTTGTTCGGATCCGTTGCACAGATTTTCCAAATTGAGTGTTTGATAGAGAAAGAAAAGTCCTCAAATTGGATGAAACTTGACCTTTAGATTGCATGAGAAAAATCCATGTGGCCCTAGAATGATCGTCCACAATGGTGAGGAAGAACCGAGATCCATCACGGTTCGGTGTATGATATGGTCCCCAAACATCAATATGAAGTAATGAAAAAATACTGTTTGCATGATTTTTGCTTAATGGAAAAGGAACACGTGATTGCTTGGCAAGCGGACAAACATGACACTGAGGATAAGGAAATGAAGAACTATGGCCCATTTTGGAATGTAAAAGGGAATTTTCATCATTGGTAGTCAAATTACACAATGATTTCTTATTACAAGGAATGTTGGAAAGATTTAATTCCTTGGAGGAACTATTCCAAAAAAATAACCCTTTAGAGAGGTTACCCCAGCCCATTAGTTTGCCAATCAAAAGGCCCTAAAATAGATAGGTATCAGCATTGAAAAGTTTGCATGAATTTTCCTCACGGGCTCTAGACACGGAAATGAGATTAAATTGGAAACCCGGGACATAGAGAACATTTGTGAGGATAATCTCAGGGCTAAGATTGACTATTCCTGTGATGGTGACATAAGTAATGTTTCCATTTGGTAATTGATAGTAATGAGATTATCCAATTTTTCATGAATAATAGAAAACAGACTTTTATCACATGTAATATAATCGCTAGCTCCAGAATCAATAATCTAGGCATTTCTTGATATTGTATTTATCAACCTATGAGAAATACCTGTGAAACTGCTCCCTTTGTTGGAAATCTCCCATTTCTGTAAAGCCTACAACAATTGTTGATATTGCCCATGATTTATGGGTTGATTTGCATTTACTAATCCAGTAACTTGATAAGCTGCTGCTGATGTTTCCTTTCCCATTTTTGTCCTTTTCTCTAGGTCGACCGTGCAACTTCCGGCAATTCTCAATTGTGTGGTGGGGCCGCTTGCAAAATTTGTAGTATAATTTCCCTCTATTTTTTGAATTTTGCCCATAATTTCTCGAAAAAGAACCACCATTGGATCCTTTTGTCGCGAAGCCATCTCTACCGTTTAGATTCTGCAGATCTCGGGCGCCCTTGGAGTCGTCAGATGGTGACGAGCAATCTTGGCCGTCCAATCTAGAGCCTTTAAAAGGCTGTTGTTCCGCTGGAAACCTTAGCGCCTCTCTATCTAGGGTTTTCGACGCCCTTTCTCCTCTTGCCGCCAGTGCCATGCTCTCGGTTGCCTTCGTTTCCGATGAGGTAAGACGTTGGCTTTCTTCTTGCACCGCCAACTGAAAAATTTGACCAAGAGGAGGCGCAGGCTCCATTGCTAAGATCTGCGACCTAAAATTAAGGTAAGAGTCATTCAAGATTAAGAAAAACCGAGTGGCCTTTTCTCGATCTTTCATGGCTTTATACTATCGAAGCATCGCCTCCGGCCCTTCTAACTTCTCCTTGGCCGCTTCCAGCTCGTTCCACATAGCTGAAAGCCTGTTGAAGCATGCCGTTATGGTCATGTTTCCTTGCTTCAATCTGTGAGGGTTTGGTGTAGCGAGAAGATCTTGCATGGTCTAACTTCCCGTACATTTCTTTGATGCTTTCCCAAATGGTCTTTGAGTCTTCTCTGGGGGGTAGACTGGCAGCAATCTTGGGGTTTATACAGTTTCCTACCCAAGTTCTCACTAACTGGTTACATTTCCTCCACCGCCGTGCCATTTTTTCGTCAGTTGGAATCGAGATGCTTCCGTCGATGAAGCCATCCTTGTCCTTTGTGACAAGGGCTTGCTGAAAGTCCCGCACCCTAGTTTGAGTAATTTTCTGGTCCCGTGAGAAGGTGGCTGATGAGCCGCAACTTTGGTCCATCGGCGGTGGAGATGTACAACGCGTTGCTGGGTTTTAGGCGACCCATGGCGGCCACGAAGGAGAATGGCAGGAAACCGGGTGGAACTCCCGGGTAGGGATTTGAAGTATGGCCCGGATGCGACCCGCCCAACACTCCTGTGTTTGATTTGCCTGGCCCATTGGGGTTTACCCGCATAAGATGACTCGGATCCTTCTGTTGCACCCGCCCCACTTGTGGTTGATGGGCCATCGTCTCTTCGCGTCTAGGCTCATGAAAAAGTAAAACTCGAATTGGGCCCATAATACATGGGCATGGCACCCACTGGTATGGAAAGCCCAAAGTGGGCTACCCCATATTGGGTTGTCATTGGATTAATGGCCCTGTAATGGGCTAATTTTGGACTCCACCAGCACCGGCTATATTTTGCATGAGGTCCTACGCCTATGAAGTAGGTATTTTTGTAGGGATCTGCTCATCGGCCATGGTGGTGGTAAGATACCTTTCCTTCCTTCGCTTGTTTGAAGAGGATTTCAAGAGACTGATTTCTACACCGGAGTGCTAATGTTGTTTTGCAGGTTAGCTTGTTTTTCCGGATAGGCAAAAAGGGAAAGAGCGGAAGCAAAAAATAGAAGCATGGCTGTGCTCTGATACCATGAAAGAAGACGAAGGCAAGGAAAAAGGAGAGGAAAACGTTGGGGAAATTTTATGTATTTTTATATATCGTATCGATGTACAAGGGTGATAATATAGTACAAGGCATGTATAAGAAAATGCAACTAAATAATCTAAGGATTAGATTTGATATTAACTGATCATGAGCATCTAGAAGATATTGCGTATCTTCCAATAGGAACCAATCAAAAGAAGAAGGTAACGGTGAACTGCAACGTTTCTAAGCTCAACTTCCCTCAGGAACACTGCCTATCCAACAGGGCTCTTATGATTGATAAGCCTTTTAACAGCAACCTTTGTACTACTTGAGATAACACCTTCAAAAAATTTGCCAAGACCTCCTTGTCCAATTATGATGTTTTCATTGAAATTATCTGTAACAAGTTAATTTTCACGCCAAGAAATTATCCTCACTTGAGCAGAAGAAATTTTTCAGTCATCTTTACCTAGACAGTTGGGACTACTAATCAGTAATTATGCCAATAGTATACATGAAGGCCAAAGGGACTCTCCTGTATTTGCTACAAGCTTCATAATAACTAAGATGCAAAAAACCACTAAGCTCCTTGCAGAGCTCATTTCCTCATGAAAGGATACCCCAGCTCGTTTCCATAAAAGACTAAAATGGTGGCATTGAAGACTTTTGAAGAAGCTTTCTCGCAACCCAAGTCCTTTGAGTCAACCCCTTCATTTTGATCTCATCCTTTGATATTTATAATGGTGTGATGGTACTAGAATCAGGGAATCGTGTTCTTCCGAATAGTAGATGACACTATTTGAAGCTCTAGAGATTTCGATTCCTATTTAAGGCAAAAGTATTAGTTTTCTTACTATCATGCTCTACTTCTTACCTTGCTCCTTCCAATTTAACGTGAATAAAGAAAGGCACGGAGTGATCTACATATATAATAATTCCCATATAAACATCCCTGTAAATGCCTTAGACGGATTTAGAAAAGTTTTAAAGCGTAACATAACTTGTTGAAAGACAATTACTTTTCGGCCCAAAAACATAAACCTGATAAATAGTGCAGAAGTCTGATCCAGATAACACATTAAATAGGCAAGGCCTCGATTCATATATCATAGAAGCAAAGCTGATTTTTGCAGAAGCCATTACCCAATTATTTTGAAAATGTGGTTTGGATTTCAAAAAAAAAAAAAAAAAAAAATGTTGCGATCGCGAATTTTCAAAAATCCGACTGAAAAGACCGCGATAATAGATATTTTTAAAAATCTGATCACGGTGATTGAACCTACTAGATTATTAGAAAACTCGGAACCTTATGTATTCAAGTATTTCAAATCATCTAATTGAATTTTTTTTTGAAAAATAATATATGTGTGTGTGTGTTTTGCCCATATTTGGCCAAACTTTGATCAAATATAACTTTTCTATCCAAAGTCTCATTGTCATGACCATCTTTTTGACAAGGGAAAAAGAAACGAGTTTAGGGGTATTGTCTAATGGTGGGCTGACGGCCCTCCATTAGGCGTGGCTATTTTAAGCTCATACCTCACATGGCATTGGATTTCATTTTTTTAGCTCTTAACAACTTAAATATTACTAGGAGTCACTACTAGGCTATTGTTATTGGCTAGAAACCAATAAAGATGTAGGAGTGTTGTCTCGATTCTTATGCAACTAAAGATTATAGGGTTGGGAACTTCATTATGCTAATGCCTTTTAGCATCCTTTCGCTATCTCTAATTTGGACAATCGATATCTAAGTGGTCATGCAATTTTGATTACAAATTATGATCTTAGGTATTAAAGCCACTAGGTGACCATGCAAATGTTTTTATAGGTTTTCATTCTTTTCCTAAGCTAACTAACCTATTCAAGAAAAGCAATTAACATCAATTTATTGAAAGAATGTTCAATAAGTAAATATCCAAGTATTAAAAGCAACTAATAAATGAACGTAATAACTTGATACGAGTCAGGTAAAGAATACATGTGGTCGTGTTATCAGCCTTCAGCCTTGAGACGTGATCCTCGGAAGGTTGAATTCAAATCAAGTTCAAATTCTAATCTAAAAGACTAATCTACTAAGACACTCACTAAAGATAACCCCTAAAAGAAAGTTAATTAAGATATGTGCTAACTAAATAAAACAAGGTTAAATTTCTTAGTAAAGCCCGACAATTAGGTCTAGACCTAATTTTAAGCTATTTTATAGATTTTGGAATTTTGGAATTATTTTTTTAAAATAAACTTTTTATTCAGAAAATATGGACTCTGGCTGGGCCTTTAGGACCCGGTCCAAAAATGGGCTGATTTCACGCTCTCCATCCAAAGGTCGGGCCTAATTTTGGCCCGAGTCCACATCAAGGTCGGATTGGACTCCGAGGACGCTGGTCAAATTCCCTGGTTCAGTCCACATGTGAATAACCGAATTTGGGCTACCCAAGGACAAGTAGCAAGTGAGCCCATTAATAACGCCCCCTTGCTTTCATAATCCCCAGCCCAATCTATCAATTTAATAGGCCCAATAAAGTCAAGATCACTCAAAAGACTAAGCCCAACTCACTACGTCAATCGGCCATTTCAGTCGAATCCCTCCCTGCACGCCATCTCCATCTCTCTCGCCTCCTTCGCAGCAACCTAGGAACGAGCGGCCCCCTTTCAGTCGTCAGTTGACATGGCCGCCACCACGTTAATGGCAACCGCCGGCTACCCTTTGTAAATTTCCTATCTCTACCAAACAACACCTCACTGACCACCAGAATACCACCAGTACCACGCAACAACCGCATCACAACCAGAACATATAGAGAGAAAGGGACGTGACGAACGAAGCAGTGTGCCGGTGACCATCAATGAACACCATGGAAATATATCTCATTGAACAAAGAAACACCAAAATTCCTTGTGTTATTCTCGGCTTCAGATTCAGATCTCGTGAAACGTTAATGATATGTATGAATCGAAGGTTCATATTCTGATTTGAACATGTGATGAACACTTTGCTACACAAATTTGAGCAACTCCTTCTTAAGCACGTGCATTATAACTTCATCAAGGCATTTCAACAAACAGTATACATGCACTAATATTTGAACGTTTTTTTCTAACCATAAAATTAGCCCATCACATCTAACTTTAAAAGAATATCGTATAAAGCTTAAGGGTTCGATGGATTTCCAGAAACAAAAGTCTGCTTTTATAATTTCCTGTATCTTGCGTGCGATTTCATGTTATTGAGTTATTTTCTCTTTGTGCACACATGTTGAGATTTGGACGGGCCTAGGAAATAGTGTGACACTATAGAGCTTTCTGAAGGTGCAAAAATCAAGTCAATAAGATGCAGGACGGAAAAATTATGCATTGTTAAAGTTTGCCCAAATTTGTGAAAAGTCACGTGAACATAATTTTTCAAAAGTCTTCCCAATGTGGTGGATTGAAAACATTGGGTGACAGTTTTTCATTGGTGCAAAAATTGATTTAATTGGAAGTTAGACGGAAAAGTTATACCCAGTCGAAATTTGATCAAAGTTGTGCAAAAAGATTGCATGAATATAATTTTTCAAAATTATTCTTAATTTGATAAATTGAAAACATTGGAACCGGTGGTTAGTCGATGTGGTTCCCAATTTCAAGGCAGAAACCAAACCAACTGGATCGGACCGATTAATTATATATATAAAATTATTATTAAATTTCTTAATAAAAAACCCTAATTCCTCTCATTTTTCATTTTAGCTCAAAACAACAAATTTACTAGTTCCATTGGACCAGACCAATCAGTTAGTCTGGTTCCCGATTCCACGACTGGCCGATCCGATTCCTAGTCTCAGAATATGGGAATTGGTCCTCCCATTCCAGTTCTCGGTGACTGAACCGAGAACCGATAAGTCCTAGTTGAGATCATGGACTTATCTATGGTTTTTGTTTGGGCATTTTGTTGAGTATATGATGGGCGGTTTACACGTTGAGTTAATATATGAGTTTAATGCAATGATTAAATTCATTCCATCACGATAGGCGATAGCAGGACCTAAATCATCGACTCAGCCTGGATCATTCCAGATTTTAGATTGACAATGCATAAAATCTCAGTTTCTGTTTTCATCCTAAGAATGTGACCGAGAGTCGAAACAGAAAAATGGACGGTGTCTGAACCAGAAAAACGGAGAATCGAAATCGGTTCGTAGAAAAGAATTTTCTGTTCTGCCGTAAATTTGTCAGCGAGACAGGTTTTCTTGGGTTCTGAGCTTGACCTACGAGTGAGGGGACTTCTTCAAGGGGTACCGTGAGATCTTTATGTTAGATGAAGCTGAAGGTGGTGGCCTTGTACTGGTCTAGTTGTGTGATATATATCTGCTGAACTGGAAGATTTTAATTGTTTTTTTAACATTTAAGCTTACTATGATGTCATCGTGTTGCTTGACACATATGCCTCGTCTATGAGCAATTCTATTGTAGATTGTAATTAATGCTATTGATTTATTGTGAAGTTGCTGGAAGTTTGACTTGCCGGGATTATCTCATCAATTGACTTGAGGGTAGGAAATGGTAATTCAAACCAAGTTGGAAATGTAAGAAGAAGATCATCTACAATCTCGGATAATTGCTTTCCACTTTTTTGGACTTGAAAAGATGCCTATAATTTCTTCCATTGCGAAACTAAATCTCAAGAGTCCTTTTAGATGGCCTATGAGACTTTCTTCAGCTCATTTATCTTCAGTCATATGCCGTAGAAGATGAGACTTTGTCTTGAGTACACTAATACAGAAGTACATTTAGATCATTCTAAGGCTTGTTTGTGTCTTAAAGTATGAAAGATGCCATGGAAACACTTCTGTTTTTTTTTTGTTCCTGGGAACAGAAACAAAAAAAAGTGTTTCTTAGAAACGTTTCCGGCACACTTCTATACGGAAAGTGTTCTCGGGAACAAAAAAAGAACAGAAACGCGTTTGGTTGTGTTTCTGTTCTTTTTTTGTTTTTTTGTTTTTGGAACGAAATAAGAACAAAAAAAAGAAACAATAATTTTTTGTTTCTTGCTCTAGAAACATTTCTTGAAGAAACATTTCTCGCTTCTCTCTCTTCTTCTTCTCTTCTTCTTTTCTTCTTTTTTTTCTTCTTTTCTCTTTCGCCGGTTGCCGGCCTCATGTATGGCATGGCCGGCCGCCATGCGTCGAGGCTCAGCCTCGCCCAGATCCGGCGAGGCCGAGCTCGCCCAGCCACCGCGAGGTCGAGCCTCGCCGTGGCTGGGCGAGGCTGCCGGCCCCGTCAGCCGGTCGCCGAAAGGCGGGGACCGGCTAAAAAAAGAAAAAATAAAAAGAAAGGAAAACATGAAAAATAAAATAAAAATGTTTAAAAATTTAAAAGAAACAAAAAAAGAATAAAAATTTACCAAACGTGTTTTGTTCATTTTTTATTCCCGGACCAAACGTTACCAAAGCGTGTTCTTTTGTTCAAAAATTGTTCCCGAACGAAACATTTTTTTATTTACGTTCCCGAGGAACAAAAAAAAAGAAATAAATCCATGCGCGCCCTAAATCTCAAGAGTCCTTTTAGATGGCCTATGAGACTCTCTTCAGCTCATTTATCTTCAGTCATATGTCGTAGAAGATGAGACTTTGTCTTGAGTACACTAATAGAGAAGTGCATTTAGATCATTCTAAGGCTTGTTTGTGTCTTAAAGTATGAAAGGGTGCGCATGGAAACAATTCTGTTTTGTTTTTTTGTTCCTGGGAACAGAAACAAAAAAAAAGTGTTTCTGTTCCGGGGAACAATTTTTGAACAAAAGAACGCGTTTGGTAAGTGTTAAAAAAACTGTTCTTGGAATAAAAAAAGAACAGAAACATGTTTGGTAGAATCGCAATCAATTTCTGTTCCTAGAATAGAAAAATAACAGAAACACGTTTGGTAAACGACAAAAAAATTTCTTTTTTTAAAAATAAAGTTTAAAATTGATATTGAATTCTCATTCTTATGAAATGCTCATTAATTTTATTTTGTTCATGGTTAGTGAAGACAAACATTTTTAGCATGATCATATGACATATTTCGTAGAAAATTTTGTAATTAAAGTTTGTATCAAATTTTTTCAAGTACATTTTTTTTTTTAGTTTTAAAGCATATAAACTTGATATTGATTTCTTTTACAAAAAAAAAAAAAACTTGATATTGATTTCTCATTCTCATTAAATGCTTATAAATTTAATTTTTGAAAAATGGGGTGTGAAATGAAAACTATTTTCAACATGCTCATATGTGCGCCCTTAAACGAAAATTTCATACATCTCAACATGAACCCTTCCATACATGACATCACAATAATGAAGTAATATATTTCATTGTTCAACTGCATCACAGTGAATACGTAAAAACAATATTACACAAGTCAACAAATCTCATTCATATTGTGATCTCTTGCCATTTTATTTGCAATTCTTATCCTAAGGCTGTTCATCCTAGATGACTGCTCAGCCGATGTATCATCTGCAACTTCCCCTCCTGTAGGTCCAAATGGATACTCCGGATCTTCATACATGGAAAAATTTCTGTCCATCTTATTTTGATGACGAATGTAATTATGAAGAGCACAACATGCAATTACAACAAGTGCTTGCTTTCGAATTGTAAATGGTGAAGCGATTCTTTAATGCCCCAAATGACCTCTCAATTACATTTCTTAGTGAAGAGTGTTTATAGTTGAATAACTCTTTTGCTGTTCTTGGCCGTCTCCCACTCCCTCTATATTCGCTGAGATGATACCGTTCCCTTCTAAAATGAGTTAAAAATCTCGGAAGTACTGCATAACCGGAATCTGCCACGTAGTATTTCCCTATAACATGATATATAAAAATTTGTTATGATATTAAACCATAATATAATCACAAATGTCAATATAAACAAAGTAAATACCGGGTGGTGGTCGGGGAAATTGCAATTGAGGAGTTTCGAGTGCTGCCGAAAGCACTCGACAATCATTGGCAGATCCTTCCCATCCAGCATACACGTAAGTAAATTTCATATCAAATGAGCAAACACACAACACGTTCTGTCTGGTAGTCCCTCTCCTGCCTCTAAATCGAACATGCTGAGACACGAGGATAATAGCATTTATATGGGTGCCATCCAGAGCACTTACGCAGTCCTGTCAATTTAATATCAATCTAAGATTATAAAAGATTATGAGGTACATGTATTTGATAGTATAAAGTTGATATAGAAATCATACCTTGAAGTAGCGCTTATGACTAGGATCCATAAAAATTTCTTGAGAGATGACATCAAAGGACGGTGGTTTGATTATCTCTTTTGAAAGTTTGATAATTGCTTTCAACACTTTGCTGAAATACTTGCTGATCGTTTCTCCAGAATGTTGAAATCTCTCACATAAATTTCTATTTGAGCTACCATGACAAACCATAGATAAGAATATCCCAACTTGTTCGTCTATTCTAATATATTGACTATCTTTTAACCAACCTCTTACTCTCATCAAATCACATAAATTCAGAAAAACATGCCTCTCCATCATGAAGGCTTCATATATCCTATCTGAATGTCCAGTAATAATCTCCCTTATCCATTCGGATCCTAATAATTTGTTGTCCCTAATTGGTTCTATTGTATGCACGGACGCGTCAATGGCAACCGTGCACAACCATGCTAGCAATACGGCTAGATCATCCTCATCCAAGAATTGTTGAACTTGTTCTACCTCTTCACTACATATACTATCTGATCCCTCTTCCATAGTACCTATATCATCACAAAAATATAAAAACATCAATAACATAAGTCATAGTCCCAATTGAAGATGCCATTACATATAAGTAGGAAGAGTCTCAACACTTAAAACGACATATTAAAAGATAACATAAGTTTTACAATCTCTACGTTACCCCACTCAATTCATAAATCTACTAAAGATGATAAAGAAGTCCAATTCTCCTTTCAGGTGTGAATTTAATGAAAGCCACTCTCCATGAGGCACTATCGCATGCCCGATCCACTGCTTTATTATAAAGATCTTGATCTATCTCAGGCATAGTAAGCAGAATATCCATCACAGCAGCGATGGAGAAAGGATCCTCAGGTGATGGCATAACCCCAGAGGTCGCAGAGGCACTACCAGATTGACTAGACTTAACTTTCAAAAAGTCTTGGATAGCTTTGTAAGTGTCATCAATACTGTTTTGGGTACTCCTCCTTCTCCTCTTAGTAGTTGGAGTCCTATCCAATTTGTGCTTTCCATGAGCTGGAGTTCCAGCATCTTCTGGTGTAAAGACTCTCTCATCAGTGTGATGATCACCGAAGTCATCTGTATGGCCACCACCAGCATCACCATAGGCATTGCCACCACTATTGTCACCATATGCATTGTAACCACTGTTGTCAGCACCTACATTGGCATCACCAGTGTCATCTTCCTCTAATCCCGGCCCATCTTCAGCATTTGCAATGCCATATTCCCCAGTAGCATATGTACCACCAAATACAATATATAGCTCGGGGTATTGGGGAAATCTATCCTTCCTGAATTTTGCCCACTCTACATTCTCCTACAATTTTGACAATAATGACATTTGAGGTATATAATCATACATTTTAAAATTAATATACATAATGACATCAAAATGACCAAAAAGTTAAAAAAATATACCTTGATGTGATCTTCCCATACGCTTGGATCGTCGACATAAACTCTTTTATTGACATTATCCTAATCGAATCCAAACTGAGACATAAGTTTTTGAAAACTGCTATATTGTTTTCTCAGTTTGTTTAGCTTGTTCCGCATCTGGACCATGCTATATTGACATCCTGTTTGTCTAACGAATTCAGTATGTATTAGGGGTGAGCATGGTCCGGGTTGGTCCGGGCCACCCCCTAACCCTAGGACCAACCCGTACAGTGTCGGTCCTCAATTTTTAGGACCGAGGACCGACCCTATTGAGCTTGGGACCAAGGACCGGACCGACCCAATGGGTTCGGTCCAGTTCGGTCAACCGGACCGATCGATAATTTTTTTCGTCTTATTTTTTATACTCCCTAAAAAAGCAAACCTACAAATTCAAATTACACATCCATTGACAATGCGGCATTGTGCAACTAAATTATAAATACCAATACATATTTAGCAAATTTAAGATGACATAATAGAAATTTCGTATTTGCTAACTGCTTATCGAAATATGGGACAAGATAGAAAGTTCTTGTAATCATCTATCTTTAATATTCATAACATCATATGCAAAAGCGTTTTCCTGCATTTGATCATGTAGATTCCACTTAACCAAAAAATGAGCTTCACACTACTTGATTAGTAACTGCAATACTACTATACTCTTCAAAAACTTCTACCATTTGACATAAATTGAAAAGCAAAGTGCAGTTGAAATTTATTAGTAAAATACAATTAAACTACAAAAAGTTCAAAATACTTAATATAAATCATGAATATATAACTTCACATCTTGTTAATTCACTTGAACTTCTAAACACCTGAAAACAAAACAAACAACACATAATTAATACTCAACAAAAGTTTTAAATTGAAATTAAAATTAGTGTTATTGATAAAAAATTTCAATGTAATATAATATAACAGACATTTTACTTAGGTTTAAATATATAAAAGAATTATACATAATATAATATAATATATAGGGTTGGTCCAGGGTTGGACCGACCAAAAACTCTTAGGACCGAGGACCAACCCGCATAGTGTTGGTCATGGAATTTCAGGACCGAGGACCGACCCAGTCCTCTTGGGAACCGGACCAGGACCAGCAGGGTTGGGTCGGTCCAGGGTTGGTTCAGGGTCAACCCTAGACCGCTGCTCACCCCTAGTATGTATATTCCTCCACCCTGCTTTGTTGAAAGTAGAAGTGGTCCGATTTCCCTTTTTGACCTCATCCACCAATAAACCAATAAATATGTTGGTTACAGACCCGGTCCACTTCGCATTGCATGTCTGTCTCTCAGATGCCATTTAATCTTTCATCGGTTGAGCAACATATGAGTTATGAGTTAAATCAATAACATAATACTATATATGCCAAGCACAAAATCATTCTCAAAAGATGCAAGCCAAGAAGACTATATAATAACAAAACTGAAAATTGTTGAACTAACTTGTGTAAAATAGATCATAAGTTGCATTTTCAGCTACAAGAAGTACATAGTAATGCTACATATAGAATGCACCATAAAATTCAGCCAACACAAGGCAGCATTACCCTTGGTTATACCTTTTTACGATGCCGCACAACCACGCTGCACCCCGACTTCGGCTGGATCTCCCCCTTGGTGGTGAAATCGTCGTTGAACGCCCTCGCCACGTGCTTCACCAGCCTGTCCATTCCACATCACCATGAGCAACAAAATAACAATCGAAGGAAACCACATCACCAGCCTATCCATTCAACATCACCAGCCTGTCTACCTCGCTAGAGCTGCTGCTCGCTCGAGCCTTGCTCGAGATGCAGTTGGCTCGAGCGAGCTTCTGGAGCTCGAGCAGCTCGAGCAACTCCAGCGACCTGCTCGAGCCTCGCTTGAGATGCTGCTCGAGCAGCTGGAGCTGTTGCTCGAGCCTCGCTCGAGATGCTGCTCGAGCGAGTTGCGGCTCGAGCTCGAGCAGCTGCAGATCGAGCTGCAGCTCGCTCTCGAGCGAGTGTTGCTCCCCCTTCGGCGCGGCAGATCTGGGCGAGCAACGCTCGCTTGAGGCTCGAGCGAGCCGTCCCAGATCTGTCGCACTGAAGGGGGAGCAACGCTGACCGGAGAAGGAGCGTCGAAAGGGGAGCAACGCTGACCGAAGAAGGAGGAGCACCAGAAATGTACTTGGAGTCGCCGGAGTGAGGAGTCGTCGGAGAGTCAGCCGAGTGGGAGCTGTCGGAGAGATGGGAGAGACGCCGGAAAAGGGAGAGCACGAGAACGAAGCTTCAGCCGACGAGAGCCACGAGCACGCACGAAGGAGAAGAGCTTCAGCCGGTGTTCTTCCTTTGTTCCGGTTTTGTTTTTTTGTTCTTTTCGTTTTTGTTCTTTTGTGCCTTCCAAGAAGTGTTTCTTTTCAAAAGAAACAACTTTTTTATGTTTCTTTTTTTGTTCTTATTTTGTTTCGGGAACAAAAAAACAAAAAAAGAACAGAAACGCAACCAAACGCGTTTCTGTTCTTTTTTTGTTCCTAGGAACAAAATCCGTACAGAAGTGTTCCGGAAACGTTTCTAAGAAACGTTTCCATGCACGCCCAAAGATGCCAATTTTTTGTCTGCCTCAGATAGTTTGCATGTCTAGCTGACTTAAACTGACTTTCTGGAATCGTGATGATGAAGGCCAAGCCTGCTAACAACATATCATCTTTTGCAAGCTTCCCAATTTCTATTCCTCTCAGATGGGGAACTGATTGAGTTGTCCTATCCGAATTTTATAATCCTACAAAAACTAACTTTGACTTGAAAAATGATGTCTTCCAACATATGATCTCGTTAACAGACTGACTTCGATTGGGACATTTTTTTTTAACTTCTAAACATGATGGATGTTGTCACTCCTAGCAGCAGCAAGAAGCAACTTCTCAATATGCTACGCCTTTCGTAGCTTAGCCAAGTCAAATTCTTTAGATCAGCCTTCGTCTTGTCTTCGATCAACTGCAACAGCTTCGAAGAAATCTGTGTTAAATGGACTAGGATTTCTCACAAGCTATCAAAAATAAATAAATAAATAATTCCCCCCATCTTTATCTGGCACTTAAGTTGCTAAAATTTCACTTCCATGAAGATGATTAACACTTTTCCTCAGTTGAGTCATAGGAAGGCCCATGATGGGTTGCTCGGATCACGATGATTTTGTGTGATGAGCAGTTGAAAGTGAGTGGAACCAAGTATCACACTAGTATACAAATAAGCCAGATGATGTTAAGACAACCACGAAGCGCGTAAGCCTTTTTCTCGATCGCTCATGTTCCTTTCAAATTTACATGCTTGTAGGCAATGTTGTGGTACGGTAAGCCTGAACTTCGTCTGCAACAAGACGTCTAAAATCCACAAGAAACAATAGAAGATCATACAGTGTTTTTCAGTCAAGTTCAACCCCTATTAAAAATTGTTCCTCGCTCTAATTTAGTACAACATATGATGACTTCTCTCAAACAAATCACACATAAGACGTGCTCTCCATTCTCAAACATTAGCATAGATGGTTGAGAAACAATTCTTCTGTAGCGACAGCAACACTCTCAAAATATTTGCTCAAAGTATTCCTTTTCATGATGGGCTTGAACTGTGAACAATCCAATAATTCCAACTCAACATCCTATCTGGGATAGCTAATAGTGCATATTTGGTTTGTTATTTGGCTCCATGAATGTGGAGGGTGGGCTCACATAATTTCCCAGGTATGACCAAGAAAGGAACATCGTGAATGTACACTGCACAGATAGGAACACAATAACTCCTAAACTCTGGTTATTTGTAATTTAAGAGTCCAAAGTCAAAGTCTTAACCTCTCTTTCATATATGCATTTTCCTCATCCCCAGAGAAAACAATCATTATAATCTCTTGCACCCATGAAAAGCTCATGATCCAATCTTTTCTGCATCATTAGATTCGATGAGGGCAATCCCTGCTAAACAAAAGCGACCTTCCCCATTGGTCAACAAGGGCCGCAACATTCTCACCGGCCCTAACCTCTGCCTAGAGGGTAATGGGAAAGAAAGGAGAGAAAAAAAAAAGAATAAAAAAGGAACGTTGAACAAGATAAATAGACGTGTTAGAGGAGAGAGCCAAAGAGAGATTCCAATTTTCTAATGGAGCGGGCCCACAATGGTACTTGTTGTCCATTGAATGGATTAGTGCATTGATGACATGGCTAACAGTTGCACCAAATATTTTCTCAAGTCGCCAGTCTTTTATTTATTTTTTATTTATTTGTGTGTGAAACAGTTATCAAAGTCAATACAAGCTAATCAATCGATGCACGGGTTCCGCTTGTTTCAACAGTAAATATAAAAAATGGCCACATAATTAAATAAATGAATTTAGTAAGATTTCTTGGCATATGTACTTAGGAAGTCAAATCGAAAAGTTCATATTGTTATTAGAACCGAAATCTTTTAGCACAAGAAACGTGCGTTTTCTTGCAAGGTACAGGACTTGTTAATCGACCAGTGATATTCAGGACAAGGAGGATTAGCTTCATTTAGTTTGCCAATAAGAACTTTCACATCATAGAGAAGATGAATTTGTCTATTGTGTCATACATCGAAATAAATAAATATGTATTTATGAAATATGGTATTGACACATGGTTGCGAGTCTATGACTCGGTTAAGATTTGTTAATTGGTGGCAACAAATATGGAGACATCTAGGATTGAAATCGAAGTGCCTTCACATAAAAATTCTCAACACGAGGTTGGTTTCACTCAAAATCTGACACGTGTCTTTAGGAAAAGAAGTGGATAATGAAATAAAAAATCATATATAGTTAAGGAGAAATTTAGGATCAGTTTGGAAACACTTAGGCATTGTTTGGTAACCATTCAAACAATGCCTGATTCTAACGCGAATGGAGGGAGAATGCCAACAATTAATGAGGAGAGAGGATGCAAAAGTTTGAAGGATACACATCAAATGTATGGCCTGAACACACACATAATCTTGTTGAGTATGTAGTTACAAGTACTAATTGAAATGGTTGAAGAGCAAGATGCCACAACTTTATGTGCAAAACTTGACACTTTAATTGACGAAAGGTTTGACCAATCGAGTGCATAAACTAAAAATGATATTTCAATTCTAGGTGGTTGAAGGCACATTCTTCATAGCTAATAATTTAGATGAGTTTAACTTACAAATGATGGACTTGAAGAACTTTAATGAGGCCTTCTCTAATGATAAACATGAGGGCAAAGATACTAGAAGTGCCATAAGTTAATTATGGAGCCCACTTTTGTGCGAAAATATTTCATCGGCTTACTTAAGTATCAAATTGAAGAAAAAACGATCACTTACATGTTTATGATGATAAATTCAGGCCAAAAGTCCTATGCGACCTTTTAATGAAATATTAAAGTCTATACGGATTTTCTTATAGAAATTACATCGCTATTTTTATAAAATGTTAATTCCAACATGGTTAAAAAAAAAAAAAACAAAGAACATCTAATGTGGAATTGATGGCCTTTCTTTCCATCAACTTTTCTCTCTTCTCTTCCATCTGCAGCCACAGTCACCAACATTTGCACCTTCTTCTATTAAGGGTGTCAACAACTGAATCGCAAACCGAACCAAATCGAAACCAAAATCGAACCGAACCGAAATTTCATACATTTCGGTTTTCAGTTCAGTTTCGGTTCGGATAATTGAAGAATCGCCCTTTTTTGCCAATTCGAGTTATTTTGGTCCGGTTCAATTTGGTTAGTCGAATTGGCTTTTAACTCTAAATTTCTTTTTTAAAAATGTCCTCAAATCCTATTCTCTCTCTTCTTTCTCACCCTCTCGGCCACTCAGAAACCCTAATCGCTCAATCTCCTCCCAAATCCTCCCAAATTGCACGCGTGCTTCCGTTTCGTTGTTGGGCTCATCATTCGAATTGAGGACACAGGTTTCTTGACCTCGTGGTTGCAGAGCTTGTTTTCGTTGCTCCGAAATTAATTATGGTGGGGTGGGTCCACCATCCGCAAGGCCTCGAATTCGCCGGTGGTGTTCACGCAGGACCAGAGAGGCGGCCCGGTGCTCCCGAGCCCCGATTTCCAACAACTATCCATTGAGCAATTCGACCTCTTCCCATCAAATCTTCCATTTCAATGCTCTTCTCTCGATCTGTCCCTTAAAGCTTTTCCCTCTTGTGAATTTGTTATGCTTAGTAATGGAATTCAAAAGGATCACAGAATCAAATTGTGGAGATCTTTTCGTTGCAGATTTTGGGCATTTCTCGCCCATGGAGAGAGAAGGAGGGGAGGAGGAGAGAGAAAACGCGTAGTGATTTTGTGTAGCTTTATTTTGTTTCACATCTTTTTTTTTTACTATCTTTCCTACTTTGAATTGAGAGGACGAGATAAGATGAAGAACCGAAAATCTAAATTGAAAAAACCGAACCGAACCGGATTTCGGTTCGGTTTGTGTTTGGTTTGGATCTTTATTCGGTTCAATTCAGCCACTTATCCTAATGGTTCAATTCGGTTCGGATTTTCAAAACACACGAACCAAACCAAATCATTGACACCCTACCTCCCATCGTCGCCCTATTATAACGGTAGAGTTGTTAGTATTAGGGGTGTTAATGGTTCGGTTCGGTTCGGGTTTTTTGAAAATCCAGACTAAACTGAACCGAACCGAATCATTAGGATAAGTAACTAAACCGAACTAAATAAAGATCCAAACCAAACACAAACCGAGCTGAAATCTGGTTCAGTTTGGTTTTTTCAATTTAGATTTTCGGTTTTTCATCTTATCTCGTCCTTTCAATTCAAAGTAGGAAAGAAAGTCAAAGAAAAGATGTGAAAGAAAATAAAGCGACACAAAACCACTACTCGTTTTCTCTCTCCTCCTCCTCCTCCTCCACTTCTCTCTCTTCAGACGAAGAACGTTTTCTCCCTCCTCCTCCCCTCCTTCTCTCTCTCCATGGGCGAGAAATGCCCAAAATCTGCAATGAAAAGATCTCCTCAATTTGATTCTGTGATCCTTTTGAATTCCATTTCTAAGCAAAACAAATTCACAAGAGGGAAAAAGCTTTAAGGGACAGATCGAGAGAAGAGCATTGAAATGGAAGATTTGATGGGAAGAGGTCGAATTGCTCAATGGATAGTTGTTGGAAATCGGGGCTCGGGAGCACCGGGCCACCTCTCTGGTCCGGGGCAAACTCCACCGATAGAAAAAATATTCAGTGCCATGTCATCTACTGACGTGGTGTGCATTTACCACTCAGATTTCGACACACCTCCTGTGAGGGACTCGCTGGAAAATGGAGAGGCCGGTTTTCTCAACTGGCGTGGATCGGCTCGCTGGCAAAAGAAAGGACAGACAGGTCAATGGGTCAATAAATGCATAACACTCCCGCTTAAAAACTCTCTCCTCACTTGAATTTGCTAGTTTTTTTTTTTCTCTCTCTCTCTCCTCGTAGGAGAACAAACAGAGAACGATCGAGACTTCCTCTATTTCCTTCTCCGCACATCCCACCCCTTAAGCTTCCGACTCCGCCTCCCCAAAAAAAGCCTCGCCGGCCATTTGCTTATGGCAAGTCACCTCGTCCAAGAGCGCCGCCAGTCGCAGTTGGTCTTAACCCCCTCTGCCTCCGATTGTTTCCAACAAGGAGATCGATCACAAGTTTTGTGCTCACGTTGGTCTCTCGGCAACTTCTGGACCTCCATCCGATTGCATCCCTCTGACGAACTCATCATTAGCTCTAACTCCATGCCGCCACCACCGATGGTGCCCTCCGTCTCTAGCATTGCTCGTCCTCCCCATCCCTAAGGCCGAAGATGTCGCCGGCCTCCTTGCCATGAAGCCGTCGGCCTCCGGCACAAGGGAGGTGGCCTTTGTCTCGTTCCCCAGCAGGCACTGTCCTTGATGTTGGCCCGCTCAGTTGCGGGGGAGATCTTAGCAAACCTAGGCAAGGCGGACGATATGGCAAAGAAGGAGAGGCGCGGGCTAGAGAAGGATTCCCGCTCGTTGTGGGGAGGTACATGGACTGGCTGTACCAACACCGGGAGCTAGGGCTTTTCCTTGGACGTGAGCCATATCGGGTTCACAGACAAGTTCATGGAAGAGATGGAGCCCCAATTCCAAGCTGCATTCAAGGTGATGGAGGAGCTGGAGAAGGGCGTGATTGCCAACCTGGACGAGGGCCGCATGTGAAACAAGTCTGTGAAACAAGAAAGGGAAGACATTGTCATGAAGGTTGTATCCCCTCTTGATCATGAAGATTAATGTGCACTTGACTCTGCACATATGTCATAGAAGAGGCCAATGTCTTATTTTACTCAATTTTGTTGTTATTTACAAGCACCATTGCTCTAGTCTAGACAACAATTACCTTACAATATATTCTTCCAATAATTATTGAATGTTGATCAGCACTTTCAAAATATGAATATGGTAGCTTGCCCCTCCTAGTTTGTTATGCTTGATTTGCAATTGGTGTTATTTTGTCCATGTAATGCATTCTCTACTTATTATTGGTCTTCCAAGCATTGCAATGTAAATTTTGAATCAATGGATCTCATTTTATACGCCAGGCACCTTATTTTTCTTTTTGGTTGGTATTGGCTATTCTGATGCATTTTGAATAAATGGATCTCATTTTATTTTGGTTGTCTTTATAGGAGTTTCCATGTAATCGAACAACTTTTGCCTGCAAATGGCTCTATGCAATTACGGTATTGTTTTCCTCACAAATAATAACCCCTCCTTGGGAAGTTATTACATATCCATCTTAAAGTGAAGTTTGCATGTTTGAAGTGGCCTACTCATTTTCATGGTGTATGTTGCGATGAATGGTATTGTTGTGAAATGAAGTAGGGTCTATGTATTGCTGTTTTCTGAAAGTCAAACCAAACAGCCAAAAGTGATGATTTGGATGTGTTCAAAATTCAGTGTGGTGATTTCTTTTAATCTTCGTTCCTATTGTAAATTGACCGAGCAAATTTTTGGATGCAAACTACACCTTTAACATTCGTTGCTATGAACTCAGTTGGGGAGAAAATCTTCACAAGCACTTATAAAAAAGGAGTATCAATTTCCAGTTTCTTCATTAGGTTATGGTATTGCATTATAGCACATGAAATGCAATATTACATCCTAATTTTATCCAATGTTAACCTTAATATAGAACTCATTCAAGTTAGAGACGTTCGTGGCAAACAAGGACAATCTAAAAAGACGATGATTAGGTGTATTCAACATTTTCTCTCACGGGCATGAGCTGTATAATGTTCTTGGATAAGTTCTTTTTTCTTTTGCATGATTAATGCAATAATCATTTCAAATTTGGTGCTTGTATAATGGTTGAAGGACCCCATTATAAGAGTTACAATTTGAAGCCATGCGGAGATAGCACACTTAACCATTCAAGTTCACAAAGTGCAAATTACACCACTCCTATAAAATCTTCCATCAACCAATACTTTCTTTTTTCCTATTCATAAGTGGATCAAGAACAAGAAATGACTATGGATTTGATGCTAACATCCATACTACTGAGATTCTTGCCAGAAACTTTTACCGCATAGCATAGCCATAAATGTTACCGCAGGACACAAATAATAAATCCTCAAGACAAGCCATTGATTCCAACAGCACTAGGTCAGAAACAAGTTCATCTCTCACATACGGTATTGTTTTCCTCACAATTAACTTCATTGAAGTAGGCCATTCGCCGGCAAGTAATAGCAAACCCTTAAACATTCTGGCCTTTACAATAATTATTTGCACACAGACTTGCTTTATCCCTAGAATGTACAGTGAAAACTCAGATGGCAGGTTCACCCTTTTCCATGCAGATGGCACCATGGTGAGAGCCTGCTAATTTAGTAGAGTGAGCTGCCAATTATTGTTAAAGCTATTAGGGTCGTCAATAGAGTCCACAATTATCTCACCGGAGCATATTGTAAAGTGACATGCAGACTTTAGAATTCCAAAAATTCACAAAAGACAAAGATCTTCAGCCAAATGAGGCAAAGATTTTCCAGCAAAAGACTTCCATCTGCTAAATTATCCCACGTTCTGATGAAGATTCAATACCACAATCAAAATCAACTTATTGAAGATTTACGAAGAGGCGCGCAGTGAGACACCCGACTTCTGCAAAAATCAAGCATATGACTCATCAACACTACACTCCCCGAGGAAAACTTTGATGCTTCTAGGTGATCCATAACTGCCCTCAGCAATGATCGCTCTGTCGTGGGCAGCCATGTGAGCGATGATCTTGTAGATCATTTCAATCTGCATCCACAAGGCTAGAGAAAAGGATTAGCAAAATTCAAAAGTTGTGGGATCGAGCAGATTACCTCTTCAGGCGGATGGCAACGTTCAGCTACTTCTTCAAGAGTCAATGGCTCGACAGGCTCATTACAGTTGAAAAATGCAACACCGAGGCAAAATTAACAAAGCTATCTGAATTTCAAGAAAATGAACCAGAACCACAAATCTTAAGAGCTGATAGTTTCCATCTTAGACAAGCTTGTTCTAGTAAGATACCTGGCCTCGTTGAGTACAGCCAGAACCTGTTTTTGACGAGCAAATACTTCTGCTGTTGCCTTTCTCCCAGCTTCGACAACTAAGAATTTCAGTCGCACATCGAGGCCAAGAAAAAAGACAGCCAGTTGGATGAATTGATTTGATTTCTTGACGCAGAGAGGCCAGACATATTCTCAACAGCAATATAAGCACAAAACATATAGCAATCATCTAATTTAAATAAGAATTATAAGGTAAACTATTTACCAGGTTGATGATAGGCATTAATGTTAACTAGTGAGGCATATATCCCAACTGCTCGCTCATACAATGCTATAAGAGCCCCACTGATCTAAGGGTCACTTCTTCAACAGTGACTGTTATAGACTCACGATCATTGGCATATAGAGCATACCCCGTTCCCTACAGAAGTTCACCAAATCTAAAAGAGATCAATTGCAGAAAACAATCGAGTGACTATAAGTAAATCATCCACTGAACTCATGTCTCCTTTCCAAGAGAAGTGTGAGATCTTAAACTTCAGAAACAATAGACATAAGAACTTCAACTATTGCTAGAATCTTCTTAAAGGGAAAAAAAAGTAGCTCTTATTGTAAACTAACTTGAAGCATTCCAAACAGATAGTCACCACAGGTAACACTAGGTTCAAGCTCTCAATGATAACCAGGTGGTCTCTCACAAAGCACTTCAATGAATGTTACAAAGAAGTTGTGCACACCCTCTCTAAGCTGTTGTTTGTAGCTAAATGGAAATTAGACAATAACATGCATCAGGAATAATCACGTCACCAGCATGTAAAAGTAATAGTGGCATTACTTTATCAAAAAATAACTTACGCATGCTGATCTGTGCTTCCTTTATTCCCATAAACAGTAAGCCCTTGATTGACCTGTGAAATGAACAGTTTGAGATTTAACATTTTGGAAACTAGAGATGGAGACATAACTCCCTATTTTCACCAAAAAATTAAACACATACCTGATTGCCATCCAAATCAAATTGTTGCAGATACCAACTGAATAACATAAGGCTATCTTTGTAAGGAAGAATCACCATGTCCTGACAGCGGCAATTTAAAAAGTGAAACAATTGTCAATGATTGCAAATTGAAAGGGAAAAAAAAAATAACAATTCATTCAAATGTAATACCTTAGATCCTACACCATCAGAAGCCCAATACCAACATAAAGCAAGCAATGCAGCTGGGTTGTTCTTCACTTGGAAAAGAAACAAGTTATTTCCGCTGACACGGGACTACAAAAGGCAAGAACCATCCTTTGACCAGTGTCAGTAGAGAAACCACTCAGACAGCTGCGGAAAACTACCGATAGTTCTTATGTTGTAACTTCTTCTTCTTGTTTTCATTTTTTTTTTGTGTTTTTGTTTTTTTTTTTTTTTTTTTTTTTTTTGCGCCGGGGGGGGGGGGAGAGAGGATAGGGACCGTGCATCATGTATTATGGCTTTTGGTCACTAAAATTATTATATGCTTCATTTTAGAAGTAAAATTATCCAAGAATCCAAACATTTATGATTTAAGGTTCAGCATTCAGTACTATAATTCTCAAAATGAGCCATAGTCACTTTCAAGTTAGAAGTTATGTCTTCTGCCAACTTCCTTTTTTTAAAGTCAAAGCTAAAGCCAAAAACTCAAACCTACAGCTAAAACCAGAAAGGCAAGCTGAAATTCACGACCACCCCAAACAGGCCTTGACATTTTATGTTTGTGATTATTTGACGAAAGTAGTACAATGATAAGTTACTTGCCAAAGGATTTACAATCTAGGAAGCACATACAATATGGACATGCTAAGTTAATCTACAGTCCCTACATCAATGTTTCTGTGGATCTTCTGACACAACATACAAGTTAGCAATATCTTGGACAAGAAAACATAATTAATTCCCAGACTTACATGGGACTGTATCCTTAAAGAGAATTTTCTTTGCTGCCAGATTCAATACTACAATCATGGAAAGGAATTACAATCTAGGAATGGAAATAGTGTGGATATGCTATTAGTTCCTAAATGAACGTATCTATGGTTCTTTTTCAGACAACCTACAATAACGGATATCCTGGACAAGGAAACAGGATCATCTCCCGACTTGTATTGCAGATTTACTCTGCATCCTGAACAAGGATTTGAATTGCTGGCAAAATTGATACTACAAGCGGGCAACAAGAGAAGGCGCAAATCAAAGTGCATGAAACCAAAAGGCTATACTTTATTTCACTATAGAGTGCATCATCAACTAGAAATGAATATGCCTTAAAGCAACTAAGCGACAACAATAGCAATTGCTAGTCATGAGTTTAAATGGATCTAATGGATCCTCTGCATTCTATTTTACAGTGAATTATACTGTATGACATCCTCTAGCACATATACTACAAAATCTTCTCAGCGCATAATGGCGGGAAACAAGTGACAATTCTCCTGCATATAAGTTCACAAGTTACTCTTGCATACATCACAGTGCATACTATCAAAGACAACCGTTCAACTTGTTAGCTGACATCCTTGAATGCCTGATTAGCTATCTATAATCAAGACTGATATCTCAACCATAGTTCATTCGGGCAACTCAGCTTCCTACTTAAAAGTGCACATGCAGAATCCTGAGCACTACACACTGAGCAGGATTTTACACCATAAGTTGCCCCATTGGTACCGAAACTAATTCCTTTACTGGAATGTTCCGAAGAAACACCAAATAACATCAATTGACAGCAATCTTACCAATTTCATCCTAGTTACCCCATCCATCAAGGATGTGCCAGCAAGCATTTCTCTGATATCGATCCCCTGAAGTTGGAGTCGCTAATGAATATGCTCTTTGAGTCAAATCAGAAGATAACCACAATGAGATTAGAAGTTAAGCTTACGAACTTGAAGGGCTGCTGGAAGTAAACCAACTACAGACATTTCAGATGTTCTACCACCCACCCAGTCAAACATTGGAAATCTAGCCAACCAGCCCTTAATCCATGCAGCATTGTCCAACAACGAGTTCTCTTGTGTTATGGCAACACCCTACATTCATGATGGGAAAAATAGTGATCAATGCAATATCTGTAAAATTGAAGGTGCCAAAATTTCACTTAAGCAAACAACCGAAAAGATTAATTTTGACATAACTTCATCCAAGTGCACCATCAGAGTGACATATAGATGAAGACCTCTAGTTACCCAACATTTCTTTAAACATCACAAGCAATAGCTTTTCCATGCAAGACTAACAAACTAAGCCTCATTAGCAATAATGACTTTAAAAAGCCACTAAACAGGATACTCCTAATTATAAAATGCATGCACCAAAATGGAGTTCAACCCGAGACATCTAGAAGGGCTGCGTTTGGTAACGTTTGTTCTTTTTTTGTTCCAGGGACGAAACAAAAAAAAGTGTTTACGTTGGGGAACACTTTTTGAACAAAAATATGCGTTTGGTAAATTTGTTCCGGAATAAAAAATAAAACGAAACACGTTTGGTAAATTTTTGTTCTTTTTTTTATTTCTTTTAATTTTTTTATATTTTTATTTTCATTTTTCATTTTTTACTTTATTTTTTACTTTTTTTCTTTCGGCCGGTCGCCGGCCTCCGGCGACCGGCCGACGGGCCGGCGGCCTCGCCCGGCCACGGCGAGCTCGCCGGCCCTCGGCGAGGCCGAGCCTCGCCGTCGTTGGGCGAGCTCGGCCTCGCCTTAGGCGGGCGAGCTCGGGCTCGCCCAGATCCGGCGAGGCCGAGCGTCGCCGCCCGGCGAGGCTTGGCCTCGCCTTGGCGGGCGAGCTCGAGCTCGCCCGGATCCGGCGGCGCTCGGCCTCGCCGGCGCGGGCGAGCTCGAGCCTCGCCGGATCGGGCGAGCCGAGCTCGCCCGGCCAAGGCGAGGCTCGGCGTCGCCGGCGCGGGCGAGGCCGAGCCTCGCCTTGGCCGGGCGAGCTCGGGCTCGCCCGGATCACGCGAGGCTCGAGCTCGCCCTGCGCGGCGAGGGCGGAGCTCGACCGCGCCGGCGACGCCTCGCCTCACCGGGGCCGGCGACGCTCCGGCGAGGTCGTCGACCCTCGGACGGCGTCGCCGGCCCTCGACGGCCGGCCATGGCCGAGGCCGAGGCCGAGGCCGGCGACGGGCCAAAGAGAAAGAAGAAGAAAAGAGGAAGAGAAAAGGAGAGAGAGAAGAAGAAACAAAAACATGAAAATTGTTTCTTGAAAATTGTTTCTGGAACGAGAAACAACTTTTTGTTGTTTCTGGAACGAGAAACAACTTTTTGTTGTTTCTCGTTTCTGTTCTTTTTTCGTTTCAGGAACAAAAAAACAAAAAAAGAACAGAAACGCAACCAAACGCGTTTCTGTTCTTTTTTTGTTCCCTGGAACAAAAAAACAGAAAAAGTGTTTATAAACACTTTCCAGAAACGAAAACATGCAGGCCCATTGGTACCGAAACTAATTCCTTTACTGGAATGTTCCGAAGAAACACCAAATAACATCAATTGACAGCAATCTTACCAATTTCATCCTAGTTACCCCATCCATCAAGGATGTGCCGGCAAGCATTTCTCGATATCGATCCCCCTGAAGTTGGAGTCGCTAATGAATATGCTCTTTGAGTCAAATCAGAAGATAACCACAATGAGATTAGAAGTTAAGCTTACGAACTTGAAGGGCTGCTGGAAGTAAACCAACTACGAGACATTTCAGATGTTCTACCACCCACCCAGTCAAACATTGGAAATCTAGCCAACCAGCCCTTAATCCATGCAGCATTGTCCAACAACGAGTTCTCTTGTGTTATGGCAACACCCTACATTCATGATGGGAAAAATAGTGATCAATGCAATATCTGTAAAATTGAAGGTGCCAAAATTTCACTTAAGCAAACAACCGAAAAGATTAATTTTGACATAACTTCATCCAAGTGCACCATCAGAGTGACATATAGATGAAGACCTCTAGTTACCCAACATTTCTTTAAACATCACAAGCAATAGCTTTTCCATGCAAGACTAACAAACTAAGCCTCATTAGCAATAATGACTTTAAAAAGCCACTAAACAGGATACTCCTAATTATAAAATGCATGCACCAAAATGAAGTTCAACCCGAGACATCTAGAAGCTTGCCCTAAACAAATTGCTCAACCAGAAAAGAAATCAACAAGGTGCTGGATTTATTTATTTCGGATTTAGTTGATGTGCAACAACAATAGAAAGGCCATGGAACCTACTCTGTGAAAACCACATGAGCACATCAACCGAGATCAATTATTTCTTCACAATAAAAGGTTAGGTCTGACATTCAATAGCTTATAGCCCTTGAGCGTCATGAGAAGCTAATAATTAGTTGTCAACTCTGCTCTAGTTAGTATCTTTAAAAAGAACATGAAACTCAATGACTTGTCAGTAAAACTTCTATAGGCAAGGAAAAAAAGAAAACCGGGACCAAAACCTGCTTTGCAAATTCCAATCCCGCTTCACGAAAGGCCTTTTGTACTTCCAATAAGCCATTTCTGGTTTCAGGAGTACCACCACTCTGTAGGACGGGAAATAATAATGAATTACTATATATTCTTCTAATCTGCATAAAGGAGAGATCACAGAGCAAAATACATGCAGGCACCTTTGATATCACAATCACTAGGGTGGAAGCCAGCTTAGGACAAAACTGCACAATTTGATGGTCAATTCTAGCCGGATATGTGTTGTCAATGAATCTAATCTGCCAAAAGTGAAATGGAGATCTCATTCAAACTGTCAAAAGTCAAAAAATCGCTAACACGGGTATTCACCCAATGTGTCGAGACTTATAAATGAACATTCATCCATAGCTTGTAACTTTATTTAAATCTGATGCGCAAAATCTAAAATTTACTAGCACTTTTCAAATTCCAAATCAAAAGATGAAGACAAAAGACCTAAGTACAGTTTGATCAACCGAAGTAGATCTTTTTTCATTGTGCATAAGTGAATCAAGCAGCATATACACTTACTCTAGATAATGGAGGAGAAATGTAAGCAAGAAGAATATAGGGAAGGTAGTAGGATCATTCTCATATCTACAGCGATGAACTTGCAATGAAAAGCCTGAAATGGAATGACATCACGACTAATGCAAGCAGGAAGAATAACATTAAGAGAATTGCTCACTTGAGGGAAGGGTTGCCAACACTTGAGAAACAATTTTAACTAATTGAAAAGGCAAGAAAGGAAGAAGACAAACAAGCCGCTACCAAGTCATCTACAATGTCTGAAGCTACCTTCAATGGAGGATTATCGAGAGCCAATGCCTTTGCAAGAAACTGTGGCCCACGAGTTGAACCTCCAATTCCAACTGAAGGAAAGTGATCCATGGGAGAAGTAGGAGGAGGCTTAATCTGCAAATTAAGCATCAAACATAATCAAGTCAATCAATCCGTTAGTGTTTGATGCAATCAGCTAAGCACACTAAAAGAAAACCAATGATCAAAAATTGAAATTCATGCTAACATTAATCGGAAAACCTGAAGAAAATTTTGAAACTACCGTATCTCGGTTAGGAAATTTCCATGGTCATTTCAAGTGACTAATTCGTAAATGAGCTCTCCATCTCTGCAACCAGAAACCACTTCAATATATCCTCGGCTCACACTTTCTCAAGCGACTAAGACAATGCTGACATTTACCAGAAAACTGACACAAGTAACCATGACAGCAAACCGATTCAAAAAAAAAAAAAAAAAAACGCAGGGAACTACAGCCTCTCTTACCACATGGAGAGCAACAACAATTGGAATTCCAGAACGGACCTTACTGTCGACCACATCGGCAACGAAATTGCAGAGGGCGTCAGAGCGTGCTCTCAATCTGCGCCTTTAGGAACCAAGCTCGCGCGAGCTCCGAATTCCTCAACCAGTAATGTCCGACCATGCAGCCCTCATCTAGGTTGGCGATCGCGCCCTTCTCCAGCTCCTCCATCACCTCGAATGCGGCTTGGAACCAAGGCTCCATCTCCTCCACGAACTCATTTGTGAACTTGATATGGCTCACGTCCAGGAATAGCCTTAGCTCCCGATGCTGGTACAGCCAGTCCATGTACCTCCCTTACAGCAAGCGGGAATCCTTCTCCAGCCCACGCCTCTCCTTCTTTGCCGCGCCGTCCGCCATGCCCAGGTCCGCTGAGATCTCCCCATGACCGAGCGAGCTAGCGTCAGGGATGGCGCTTGCTGGGGAACGAGACAGAGGCCGCCTCCCTCGTGCCGGAGGCCGACGACTTCACGGCATGGAGGCCGGCGGCATCTTCGGCCTCAAGGACGGGGAGGACCAGTAGATGCGGGAGACGGAGGACGCCATCGGTAGCGGCGGCATGGAGTCGGAGCTGATGACGAGTTCATCAGAGGGACGCAATCGAACGGAGGTCCAGAAGTTGCCGAGAAACCAATGCAAGCACAAAACTTGTTGGAAACGGTCGGAGGCGGAGGGGGTTGGGACCAGCTACGACTGGCGGCGCTCTTGGATGGACGTGCCAGAGGCAGATGGCTGGCAAGGTTTTGCGGAGCCGGAGATGGAGGCGGAAGCTGAGGGGTTGGAAGCGTGGAGAAGGAAATAGTTCTCTGTTTGTTATACTAAGAGGAGAGAGAAAAAAAAAAGGGATATGTGTAGTAGAAGTCCTAAAACTTGTGCAGAAAGTGCAATTGAGTCCTAAAACTTACAAAAAGTTTAATTAAGTCCTAAAACTTGTTCGGAAAGTGCAATTGAGTCCTAAAACTTACAAAGAGTTCAATCAAGTCCTAAAACTTGTCCAGAAAGTGCAATTGAGTCCTAAAGTTAACACCGTTAAGAAAGTTAACGGAAATTTTTGACGTGGCGCGACGTAATATTTTAAATGATTTTTATTTTTCAAATGGCTTTTTAAAATTATTTTTTATTCAAAATCTTTAAAAATTAGATTAAAAAAAAGAAAATCTAAATTTATTTAAAAAAAGAAAATTCTAAATTTATTTAAAAAAAGAAAAATCTAAATTTATTAGAAAAAAAATTGTTCAGAAAAAAAAAAAAAAAAAAGGGCGGTGGACTTCCGCGCCGCCCATCGCCGGCGGCCGTCGCCGGCCACTGGCGCGTGGCCGGCCCTCGCCGGGCGCGACGGTCGCTCGGCCCCGGCGGGACGGCGGCCGTCGCCCGCCACAGGCGCGGCCTCGTCGGCCCTCGCTCGGGGCCGGCGAGGCTCGCCCAGATCCGGGCGAGGCTCCCCCGGATCTGGCGAGCCTCGCCGGCCCCGAGCCGAGGGCCGACGAGGCTGCGCCCAGGCGGGCGACGGTCGCCGTCCTCGCCTCGGGGCGGCGACCGTCGCCCGCCCGGGCGCGGCCTCGTCGGCCCTCGCTCGGGGCCGCGCCCAGGGCGGGCGACGGTCGCCGTCCCTCGCCGGGGCCGGCGCCGTCGCCCGCCCGGGCGAGGCCTCGTCGGCCCTCGCTGCGGGCCGGCGAGGGCCGACGAGGCCGCGCCCGTGGCGGGCGACGGTCGCCGTCCTCGCCGGGGCCGAGCGACCGTCGCCGCCCCGGCGAAGGCCGGCCACCCGACCAAGGCCGGCGATGGTCGCCGGCGATGGGCGGCGCGGAAGTCCACCGCCCTTTTTTTTTTTTTTTTTTTGAACAATTTTATTTTTCTAATAAATTTAGATTTTTCTTTTTAAAATAAATTTAGATTTTTCTTTTTTAAATAAATTTAGATTTTTTTTTTTAAATAAATTTAGATTTTCCTTTTTTATTTTTTAATCTAATTTTTAAAGATTTTGAATAAAAAATAATTTTAAAAAGCCATTTTAAAAATAAAAAAATTATTTAAAATATTACGTCGCAATTTCCGTTAACTTTCTTAACGGTGTTAATTTTAGGACTCAATTGCACTTTCTGGACAAGTTTTAGGACTTGATTGAACTCTTTGTAAGTTTTAGGACTCAATTGCACTTTCTGGACAAGTTTTAGGACTTAATTGAACTCTTTGTAAGTTTTAGGACTCAATTGCACTTTCTGCACAAGTTTTAGGACTTCTACTACACATATCCCAAAAAAAAAAAACCAGCAAATTCAAGTAAGGAGAGAGGTTTTTTGAGCGGGAGTGTTACGCATTTATTTTTGATCCATTGACTGTCTATCCTTTCTTCTGTCAGCGAGCCGAGCTAAGCCAGCCGAGAGAACTAGCCTCTCCATTTTCCAGCGGTCCCTCACAGGACGAGTGTCGAAATCTGAATGGTAAGTGCGCGCCACGTCATTACATATCACTGGATATTTTCTCCCTAAACCCACACTAAGTACATCTCCCGTATAAAACCTATTTTTCATTTTTTTTTTAAATTTCAGTAAAGGTACACAAGACCATGCAATCTATTCTAACATGAGATGTAACTTTAACTTGAATGGGAAAACCGAAGCCAATAAAATTTATAAATAGGCTTATGTACCATTTATCAAAATATCAAAATAAATTGAAATTCTTCAAATATCCTTTTCGCATATTTTCTTAATTACTCAAAACACACGAGACTAATGTCAGTTTAGGGAACACCCGTGTTGCTTCTATCAACTGCATTTCATTGATTCACCGCGTCAAAACACTTTACGGATTTCTTTTCGTTGTTCGCAGCCAATATATTTGAAGTTCCAGCAGAAGATTCCATCTCCACCATTTTAAGATGTCATTTCCAAAGGGCATATAGCAACCTTCAGTATTCGGTGATACTGGTAGAGGGAGTAAATGAACAATGAGGGGAATAAAAACAGCACAAGTATCATAACCTTTATACAACACTCATTTGAGTGCTATAATTTTTTTTCATTTATTTTTTTTGGTAAGGGTTTTTTTTTTCATTTATTTAAGTGCCACAAATTTAATAAAATCGATCACTTAAGTGTTATTAGTAATTTACCTAGTCGGAAAATCCAATGTGGCATTAAAATGAATTTAACGATTTGACATGATGTGCTGGTAAGCTAAACTTGGCACTTGAGATGCTAAACAATGTCATTTAAAGATAAATTTGATTAACCCTAACCCAATTTGAAGAAATTCAACCAAAATTGGGAAAGAACTCTTAACTCTAAGATAGGGCCAAAATCCATCAAAGCCGAAACTGGTATTCTAAAATCAAGCAAAGGAGGGGGAGAGAGTTTGTGCCACTGGTTGGTAAAGGCCCTAGCTCATAAAGAGATTCTCTCTATCCCATAGCCATTTCTTTATTTCCTCCACCAACGAATGTCCAGTTCTAAGAGCAAGCATAGGGACACAGAAGAGAGAACGCCGATGGATGACAGAGGAGCAGCACCGTTGGTGCCGTGAAGTCACTAGACTATGCTTCCAAGCCAAAGCAAGAGAAAGCTTCGTAAGTTCCTTAATGCAATCTATAAATTTCAAATATCAAACAAAGAATTTTCCAATTGGACTTTAATTAAAGCCACATCGATTAAAAGTATATTTAAAATGCCACATAGGATGAAGTATCGAAATAAACATTCAAGTGAACAATTTTATATCGATATTACATTCAATATATATATATATATATATATATATATATATATATATATATATAATATTTAAATGAATATTGTATAAAAATTATGACATAATTGGTATTCCTACTTTGAGAATGAGGCTTTAGGGTTTGGTCAATCCGCCTTCTAAGGGGAACATAGGGTCTATCTAAGAGAGAAAAGTCATTTTAGTAAGGATAACCTTATCAAAAAGTTGGTACGCAATACTTTTGTGACAATTTTGAGAGTGCTAGTATGAACAAAATAAATGAGTTAGGGAAGAGAATAAGAACACAAGATTTATAGTGGTTCGGCTTAATCCAAGCCTACGTCCACTCTCCCACGATAACAGCCTTCTTGGCTGGATTCCACTATGCAATCAACAAGAGATTACAACTCCGAGTGCAAACACTTAGTAGTAGATCACACTATCTCACTAAGTCACTCCTTTTGTATTTCTCTCACGATTACAAACGTTTAAGCTCTCAAGAGACAAGTATATGATCGAAAGTCGCTCAGACTTTGGAATTATAAATTCTACGCTCCGTCTCTTACTTGCTCATCGGTCCTTCACCTCCTTAAATACTCCTCCACTTCCAAACTAGCCGTTGGACAGCATCCCGGAGAATCGTCTTCCAATATACCCATTGGACAGCTACGTATCTAGAGAAGATTTGGTAGCCGTTGAGTGACAAAGGTAAAATCCCAAATTGATTCCGATCGCCCATACAAACGAAATCTTGGTTTCCATAAGTAAAGCTTCTTCGTATAGAAAATTCTTGTCTTCAAGATCCAATCGTCAATCAATTAGATTGAATCAATCAAATCAATATTGATGTGGAATCCAAACCAGATCACTAGCCGTTGTATGATTGGGCTTGAGTTACGATTCATCGAATCTGGATGTAAAATTTGAGTCTGTAGACTTTACGATATGAGTCTTGAGACTTTACGATATGAGTCTTGAGACTTTACGATCTGAGTCTTGAGTATGACAGTCTTGAGACTTTGACACAGAAGTCTGGAAATCTTCATAATATACTTTGGACATATGTTACGTTCAGTCTTCTGGTCGTCTTCTGACTTTGATGATATCCTTCACATGTTCTATCATCTGCATGGTCTATTACTCAACCATCAAACATGTTAGTAGCCTTTGATTTATTTTGTCATCTTCAAAACATCATAAGGGTTTCCTAACAATCTCCCCTTTTTGATGATGACAAAACAATCTCTGAATATGCAGATTTGTAAACATACTTTTAAATCAAAGGATATCAGAAGATAACAAATAGATTGAGCATAAGAATATATATAAAAATAATCGCAGCTCAATATTATGCCATAGATAATATTAATCAACAAATCAGCACATATCAGCTCAATATTATGCCATAGATAATATTAATCAACAAATCAGCACATATGACATATGCATATTCATATCTTCTCCCCCTTTTTGTCATAATCAAAAAGCGATAATAATGGATTCACGTAGAGAATGATAACAAATATTTTGCATGAATCACAATTTCCAAAAATCAGCTTTTATAAGGTAAATCGAATATTAAAGATATGCAATATAGGTCACTTCGATCATCAATATCAGCAAATATCCAATAAAAATCACGGATGCATCATGAAATTCACGTACCATTTTTGTCATAATAAAATGATAATATCAATGAAATATTTGTTAATGACAAAAGGTAATAAAAGATGCATTAACCGGATTTTTTAGAATAAATTCTGACACATTTACCTTTCCTTCCATTCATAATAAGATCACGATCAATCCAAAAAGATCTTTCCATAATTGATCAAAGCTCCCCCTCAATTTGTTGCCTTTTTGAGATGATCACGATTCTTTTCCTTTTTTTTTGTTCTTTTCTGCCAATTCTGCTTGTATTTTCTTCCATCGAAATATGGTGGCCTTGTGTTGCTTTGCCCTTCCATAAGACCTGGTGCCAATATACTAGCCATAAAGAATCTTTAGCTCAAAAGTAAAAACACTTTTATAAACCGAGCACGTGGCTCTGATACCAATTGAGAGTGCTAGTATGAACAAAATAAATGAGTTAGGGAAGAGAATAAGAACACAAGATTTATAGTGGTTCGGTTTTAATCCAAGCCTACGTCCACTCTCCCACGATAATGACCTTCTTGGCTGGATTCCACTATGCAATCAACAAGAGATTACAACTCCGAGTGCAAACACTTAGTAGTAGATCACACTATCTCACTAAGTCACTCCTTTTGTATTTCTCTCACGATTACAAACGTTTAAGCTCTCAAGAGACAAGTATATGATCGAAAGTCGCTCAGACTTTGGAATTATAAATTCTACGCTCCGTCTCTTACTTGCTCATCGGTCCTTCACCTCCTTAAATACTCCTCCACTTCCAAACTAGCCGTTGGACAGCATCCCGGAGAATCGTCTTCCAATATACCCATTGGACAGCTCTGTATCTAGAAGATTTGGTAGCCGTTGAGTGACAAAGGTAAAATCCCAAATTGATTCCGATCGCCCATACAAACGAAATCTTGGTTTCCATAAGTAAAGCTTCTTCGTATAGAAAATTCTTGTCTTCAAGATCCAATCGTCAATCAATTAGATTGAATCAATCAAATCAATATTGATGTGGAATCCAAACCAGATCACTAGCCGTTGTATGATTGGGCTTGAGTTACGATTCATCGAATCTGGATGTAAAATTTGAGTCTGTAGACTTTACGATATGAGTCTTGAGACTTTACGATATGAGTCTTGAGACTTTACGATCTGAGTCTTGAGTATGTGATCTTGAAACTTTTATTGAGAATCGGAAATCTTCATAATATACTTTGGACGTATGTTACGTTCGGTCTTCGGTGGCAGTCGTCTTCGACTTTGATGATATCCTTCACATGTTCTATCATCTGCATGGTCTATTACTCAACCATCAAACATGTTAGTAGCCTTTGATTTATTTTGTCATATTCAAAACATCATAAGGGTTTCCCTAACAAATTTCATACTTGTTGACTTTAGTGGATATGTTATAACCTTTTTTCAACGTAACATTGCCTAGAAAATTTGCATTTTGACTATTAAATAATTTATGTACAAAAGACATCCGTCATGTTGAAGATCATCATACACTGTGAATCACTCCAAAGTCATGTTCTAACTGTGAATCACTCCAAAGTCATGTCCTAACTAAAGGGTGATCAAGTGAAAATTAGATATGTATTAGGTAGAATCATCATATAACCCCCTTATTTTCTTAAGTAACTCGGAGTCCGAGGATAAGCAAAGTTACATTTTGCAATCCGAAGAGCCCATAATCTTCTATATTTAAATCCGTCCGGTTTTTGTTTTTCCAATAAAAAAATAATTTTCGAAACACATATTACCCATTTTTTTAATTTTTTTTCAATATTTTAACCAAACACCCAATCGAGATGAGGGCAGAGAACTGAGCTTTGTCCGCGAGCGAAGTAGTGTCACGTGCTGCTCCATTTGCATGCAACTCAAGATTCGATTTGATTTCTTTGAATTTGGAAATTTTCAATTTAGACCAATCCCAAATACACCACGTGTATAAATCCACATTTTCACTTCCAAACGATCTAAAAGAAACCTAACTTCATACTGATCCAAGCTAAACCCTCCCAAAGCCCCCTCTATCCCCAACCACCACCTCCGCCCGCCACCCTCCGCCACTCCCCGCCACCGCGCCACCATGCAAGCCTCCCTCGCCTCCCCACGCGCCGCCCCTCTCCGCCCCTTCTCCCTCCCTCCCCACCACCGCCCGCGGCACCTCCCGCCGAGACCCTTCACTCTCAAGGCCTCCTCTGCCTCCTCCTCCTCGTCTTCTCCTTCCCCTTCTTCTTCGGCCGTAGCGTCGCCCCCGCGGCCCGCCCAGGCCACCAAGCTCAACAAGTACAGCTCCCGCATCACCGAGCCCAAGTCCCAGGGCGGCTCCCAGGCCATCCTCCACGGCGTCGGCCTCTCCGACGACGACCTCTCGAAGCCCCAGGTCGGGATCTCCTCCGTCTGGTACGAGGGCAACACCTGCAACATGCACCTGCTCGGCCTCTCCGAGGCCGTGAAGGAGGGCGTGAGGGAGGCCGGCATGGTCGGGTTCCGGTTCAACACGGTCGGCGTCAGCGACGCCATCTCGATGGGCACGCGGGGGATGTGCTTCAGCCTCCAGTCCAGGGACCTGATTGCGGACAGCATTGAGACCGTCATGTCTGCCCAGTGGTACGATGGGAACATCTCCATTCCCGGCTGCGACAAGAATGTGGGTCCTAATTTCCATCTAAATTCGTTTCTTTTGTTGTCTTTTATCATGAGTAATGATGCTTGTCTGGTGGTTTTAGCTTGAAGTTGTCTATTTTAATGTTTGAAGCTGATAAGCAAATGGTTTTAGCTTGTTTGCCCTTGGGCACTTAGTGGGGCGTTTATTGGCATTTGGGTGTTGTCTCTGTGTTTCTTATCTCCAATGTGCTCATTTGCTAGTTCCAGGTGAAATGTGGTATTTTTAATTGCTGGATTAGATATGCGGAATCCTGGGGGAAGTTGTCTAACTGGCAAAAAGTGTCTTTTCTTCGAGTTTACGCTCTGAGCCCTTTTTCTGGCCAATTCTTGATCGAGCGAGAGTAAATTGGGTCTCTCATTTCGACTCAAGATGTCTGAATGCTGGCCTTTCTTTTCCTTTCCGTCACATACTCGAACACACTATGTGGTTTTGACGATCATTTTGGTTTTGGACGTTATTTCGTGATAGCCGATGAATGTATTACGTTTTGTTTATCTTCTTTAAGTTCAGCAAAAATATAGGGTTCTGTCTGGATGTCTTGTTCCTCCTCTCAGTGGCCTGAATAATTATAGTTTCTTTCTAGTCAATATTCCAGGATCCAATCTTGCAGTCCGAGTTGTCTACCTTCTCTCTCTGTGATATCCGTTGTTCTTTGTGGCTACTAAGAGGCATAGTACCAAAACATCCTTTTAATTTCTTTTCATTTGGCTTTCCTTTTTTTTAGTATAAGAAAAAATTCAGTGGGATCTGAATTTACCTTCCTGTATGAAGAAAAGGTAACTTGGGTCCTTGGCTCTCTTTTAGTGTTTGCTTTACATGATACTTGTGCTCTACATCATGCTTAGTCTCTCTAATTACCGAAAGTATTATTAGTCAAGTCGTCCACGAAAATTAGGGGCAATTAGAATTTGAAAGGCTGAAAGCTGCTTATAGTTGAAAGGTACCATATAATCAGGAAGCTTCTGTCAAATTGATGGAATTCATGCCCTCAAAGCTTATAAGTGGGAAGACCATCATCTTCAAACTTTAAGGCGTTAAACTACTTTCTTCTCCTTTACAGATCTTAATGAGTTTGAATTTTCACTATACTGTTGTTTGGTATATACTTTGAGGAAGGTTAATTAATATGCATATTTTATGATCCAACTAACCCTGTCTGGAATTATCTTTTAGTCTCCTGAAGAGTTTGCAGTTCCAATACTCACTCTTTGATTTTTTTCCCCGTGCAAGCAGCTGCAACTGGCTTTGTTGGCATATGTACTCCACATTCCTGCTTGTTTTGATGCTATAGTGCTATCATTTGACCTACTTTCTATAACTGTTGCAGATGCCTGGTACAATCATGGCAATGGGACGCCTCAACCGACCAAGCATCATGGTTTATGGTGGAACCATCAAGGTTAGAGACTTAGTTCTGCTGTTTTATCTTGCTTTTTCTCTAGCATATACATGCATAAAAATTCTAGGCACCACACCCATTTCATCCAGTACATGATGCATTTCTTTTCATCTTTCCAATTTTGTGTGTGAAAAAGATTCCTATATGTTGCTTTTGTTGATTTAAATGCTCTGTTTGACTGATGGATGTATTGAGGACTTCTTATGGGTGTTAAGGTCTTGAGCATCTAATCTAGAGTCTTGTATTAAGAAGTGTCATTTGTAGTATTAAGGGATGAACTTTATCCATATAGGGTAAAAGGAAACTCTTGTTGGAAGTAGCCACCATTCTGACATATAAGCTCATGTTTAAACTTATGATTTCATTGATGATTGTGTTTAGAATTGCTCGCTTTCTGTCTAATGTTTTCTTATGGTATAGCATAAGGTATTGGTGAAGTTATTTTGAGTATATGCCTATGCTTGTCCATGCATACATGTATGTATTATGAAACAGAGAGAGAGAGAGAGGAGATTAGATGGGGCTTAGGTTTAGTTAGAAGAAGCGCACAGAAAATAACCAAAAAGAGCACTCAGAGAATAGAGAGAGAGAGAGAGAGAGAGAGAGAGAGAGAGAGAGGAGATAGATGGGGCTTAGGTTTAGTTAGAAGAAGCGCACAGAAAATAACCAAAAAGAGCACTCAGAGAATCCAGCATAGGAATTTGAAATGCCTTTGTTTCCATTTTGTATTGCTTGATATCTCTGTAAAAGATTTGATGTTCAAATGTTCTGTTTGTCTTATTTCTACCTCCCTTCAGGTCTTCCAATGTTGCTAGTTCTTTGTGTGTTGCAGTTAATTAGAGACTTTACATTTTTACTTTTTTTTTTTTTGGTAAAGCTTTACATTTTTACTTTTGCTTTTTGAAGTGGAAAAAATTTAATATACTGATATATTTGCTAATTTTTTGCAGCCAGGTCATTTTCAAGGCCATACATATGATATTGTATCTGCCTTTCAGGTGGGAAATTAAATATGTCCATTTTAGTAGTACCAAATGTTTGAGGGATGGATTGTTTGTTACTTATACCATATAGATAGACTGTTTGCTCTTCTGATTGTCATTCTAACAAGATCATTTTTTTCAACAAGTATCATAGTATGCAATGCAGCTAACTCACAATTTATTTATGGTGGAGTGCAGAAAAAAAGTCATGTTATGTAGTTCAATATGTTGTTAGCTTAAGAGGATACATGCTCTGAAAATGAAGGTGCACTTCTACAGTGTATTTGGTTATGGTATCGGTGACACATATAACTTATGTAAAACACAGCAAAACAAGTAAATTTCAATACTAGACACTGATTTCACCTGTCCACTCTAAATTTAACTTTTGAAGTGGAGCTCAACCATGGTAATAAATTTTTTAATGACCTCCTTTGAATTGGATAAACCTTGCATGGGCTTGTATCATAATGATCACCAGATGTCAATAGTTGTCTCTTGGGGAAGTTTCTGCTTCTCCTATCCTATGTCTGCAGGGAATGATATTAGTCTGCTTGGCTTTGAAAATCATTTGCTTCGACTGACTTTGTACATGCTCTTCCTGATCATAATCTTATCTACAAGGTGCATTGGTTTTTGTTTCAAATATAGTGAAAAGTCATGCCAATTGGGGATTGACTCTTCTCTTTTTTGCAATTTCTTTTTCCTAGTGTTATGGGGAATATGTAGGTGGATCAATTAGTGATGAGCAAAGGAAAAACATAGTCCATAATTCATGCCCTGGTGCAGGGGCATGTGGTGGCATGTACACCGCTAATACTATGGCCTCTGCCATTGAAGCTATGGGAATGTCTCTTCCTGGAAGGTATAGAAGGTTCTTTACCTTGGTCGTTTCCTGTTGCATAGTCAGTAGCCCTGATGTCATGTAAGTTTTGTTTTTGCCTATGCAAAGCTCTTCCACACCTGCTGAAGACCCAATGAAGTTAGTTGAGTGTCGGTTAGCTGGGAGGCATCTCCTGGAACTGTTAAAGATGGATTTGAAGCCACAGGACATTATCACCGAGAAATCACTGCGTAATGCGATGGTAGTCGTGATGGCACTTGGTGGGTCCACCAATGCTGTGTTACACTTAATTGCTATTGCAAGGTGACTATGCTTTGGCAGCGTCTTCTCTGGTTGAAGACAATTGTACCACAAATATTATACTCATGGGCCCATTCTTGGCAGGTCTGTGGGTTTAAAGTTGACTCTTGATGATTTTCAGAAGGTTAGCGATGAGGTTCCATTTCTTGCTGATCTTAAGCCCAGTGGCAAGTATGTCATGGAGGATGTGCATAAGGTGTGTGTTTGATGGAATGGTTCTTCTACCATCTTATTGTCTGCACATTTTACCTGTCCAAGAGTTGCTTATGGCAGATGAGCATTTCACACCTGTTGAGTATGTTACATTATCATGATATTTCGTCATTAACCAGACAAATTTTTGTGTTTTCACAGATTGGAGGAACACCTGCAGTTATCCGCTACCTCTTGGAACTTGGATTTTTAGATGGTGATTGTATAACTGGTGTGTTCTTCAGAAGTTTGCACAACAAATTAGTGTTCTTGAGCGTGTCTTTTTTCAGAACTAATTTAAATGAATTCCTCTCTAGTTACTGGGAAGACGCTTGCTGAAAATGCAAAGGCTGCTCCTTCATTGGCTGAAGGACAGGTGCAGTCTCCATTTACTCTTAGATATATGAGATATGCATGTTAGATCAAACAAGTATCTAATTTTTTCATAATTTCATTCATTGTATCAGGATATAATAAGGCCCCTCCACAACCCGATAAAGAAAACTGGACATATTCAAACATTATATGGAAATCTTGCTCCTGATGGTTCTGTGGCCAAAATAACTGGGAAAGAGGGCCTGTACTTTTCAGGTATGGTGCATCTCTCTCTCTCTCTCCCCTCCCCCTCCCCGCTGGCCCCCGCAGTGCTTGTTATCTATAGCTACGGAAGAAGTAATGCTTCTATGTGAATGGCCTGCAGGACCTGCACTTGTTTTTGAAGGTGAAGAGTCCATGATTGCAGCTATCTCAGAGAATCCTATGAGTTTCAAGGTAAATGATGTGTTTCACAATTGATTTTGCAGTCTTACCTTATATATGTTTTCAGTATATAACCAATGTAAAGGTAAGGGAACAAACTTGAGTTTCTCGTTGTTCTTTATAAGTGGTTGCTGGAAAAAATCTTCTCTCACTGACTATGAAACCTGGGGTTGCTTTTGCCATCTCTAAACATAATTATTTGTCATGACCTATTTGTCTTCTCTGCAAACTTCCAATTTGGCTACTTTGTTTTTTTTTTCTTCTTCTGGACGAGTGAATCACAAATTACAAAACTAATTGTTTCTGGAAATGGTAATTGATGATTTACAATTTTTGTTGTTTTGTAATGGATGTACTCTGCAAAACTTTGTCTTTTGTGAGAAATTCATTTTCGTGTTGCTTCAGGCTTTATTTTCCTTTCTGGCCAATTTCTATAGTCACTTTCTATAGAACCTTAATGGGACTCAAAAATTCAATCTGATCTAGCTAACTGATTTCAAGCTCATTTGCTGATCTTAGAATCAAAATCTTTTGCCATCCGTGCATTCTCATTAAGAGTTGATTTGCACCTCTTGTGAATGTGTATATCTGCCACTTATTGGCTGAATCATCACTATTTGCCAGCCACATGTCTCGGTTGATTGGCACTCCCTAGAGCTTCTGTAGTGACCGCTGTACATAGGGGAAATGATTGTTGTTGCCTGCTACCCTAAAAATCTGTCCCAATTCATTTCTTCAACCATGGCTGGGCAAGTGTTTTTGGCTCCTATTACTCAATGAAATTTGATTTTTACCGCATTCTGAGGGAGAAAACAAACTAGCAGAAATTCCAGCACTTGTTAACTGACCTGTGGTTAAGATGAGCAGATGTGTAGACAAATATCTTATGAAATGTGTGTAGGAGTGGGGGACAGAAATCCATTTCTCTACTACATGTTAAAATGTAAGAATGATTTATTTTTGGACAATTTCAAAAAAAATCCATGCTCCATTTGTTCTCAGTTTGTTTGAGGACTGCTGTTTAGAAAGTAGAGTCATCTTCTTTCATTACGACTATGGGCTTCATGGATGACTCCCAAACAAGATTGATTATCCAGCTCAAATCTGAAGGGCTTTTGCTGTTTTCACCCCAACTAATTTTGTGAGATTTTGGCGGGATCACTGCCAACTATTAAGTTTTTAAAACAGTTGGCAATGGTCCCACAAAATCTTACATAGTATCAAATAAGGAGGTCCTGAGTTAATATCTTTTCAAGCCTCTATTTGCCTCCTCAATTAAATATGCCCATGCTCTAGTACTAGGCAAAAAGACTAGACTAAGCATGAGGCGGAGTGATAGAATGTTTAAGCATTAAACCAAGCGTTCAGTTTTGTTTTTTTTCTCTCAACAAATTCGCTATTGAGAAGCAGTGGATGGTGGTCAGAGTTTGCTACCTGAATATGTAGAGCTCCTGCACTCATTAGTTTGATTAAGCATTCTATGTTGGACATTGCCCTGTCCAGTCTTTTCCGAACAGTGGCCTGATCTTTCCTCTAATTTGTCCACACGACTTCGGCCCCTGACTATAACTATAAATTCTTTGTAAAATGTCTAAGCACCTAAGTTGGAGAGCTGCCTCACCTACTAAAGCTGCAAATTTCCTTTTCATTTGAAGTATCTTTAACAACGCAAGACAGGTCCATAATTCATTTATTTTGGCACTGATGACCTCTTGATTCTTCCAGAAAGAGACCATAAGCTCTCATAAGGCAGACCATATAGGACAGCACACTGCTACTTTTCTTCAAAAAAATTGTTACTATCAGAATCCATGATTACTGTAAATTGATTCCTCATTGCCAGAGATGGCCCAGGCTCCAACTTATCTGCAGCCGTCACATAAGCAATGTAGTAACAACTTTCTCACAGCTTCAATTCGCATCTCAGTGTCATAAGTTTTGGATAGGCATGCTATTACTGGGTTTAGTGCTCAATGCTTAGTTTTAAACTCCATTCATCACTGTTGAAGCCCCATTGGTACTGGAGGGTTCCATGCAATAATTCTCATCACAGGCTGACGCATGAACTGAAGAAAGGTTCTACAAGAGTGATCACCAAGCACACCAGTAATTATTTTTTCCCAAACCAGTACTGCTTCTAATAATGTTATATTACTCAAACTTGCAAGCAGAATTGATATAAAACAGCACAGCAACTACATGTTTTAATGCCTGTCATACTGTAAATGCATCTGAAGAGCTGTCCTTAGCATCAGTTCTACTTTCAATTTCAATGTCTGACTTCCACAGCCCTTCTTTTGTAAACCTTGTGGATTGTAAAATTTTGCTGCACTATTCTCAACAGTGATGGCTGTTCTTGTATTCTCTTTACATGGCCACAAAGCTTTACATCTTTGCATCTAAAAAATCATGCCTTTTGCTTAAAATCATCTTGTACTGCTGTTTCGCTTTTTAATGTGAACTTGATATCACAATTCCCATTATTACTTGGATATTGGTGCCTGAGATGCAGTTCTCTGCCATAAGTGCCTCACGATTCCTCTAAGCTTCTGAATTAACTTTGCTTTTCTGCTGGTACATTATATGTTTGACTGGGATCTCCAAATTTTATATATCTAGGGAAAAGTGGTTGTTATCAGAGGGGAGGGGCCTAAAGGTGGACCAGGCATGCCTGAAATGTTGACACCAACAAGTGCAATAATGGGGCAGGTCTTGGAAAGGTAACTAGGTGTTGATTTATATCTTTACTTGTAGCCGTGTGTTTTTGTCGAGGATTATGTTTAAACAAATTGCTTTCCACTAATGACATTACCTTCATTCAACTGAAACATATCCAATATATCCTTTTTTCCTTAGTCACTCCATGTCTTCTTTGAAGTTGATTTATTCTTTTCATCTTGTGAAAATCTACTTGTTTATTTAGTCGAGAAAGCATTGGTATTGTTCATAACTTAAGAGTATGTCTGCTTCCACCCTTGCAGGAAGTTGCATTATTAACTGATGGTAGATTCTCAGGAGGCTCACATGGTTTTGTTGTTGGCCATGTATGTCCTGAAGCACAGGTGCGTCTACTATTCATGCTCTTTCATCTACTCCTGTTAGCCAAATATCTGACTATGTGAGTTACAAGGTAGTTTGTGATTATCTTGCATGTAGCAGAGCAAAAGCAGTACTTTTTTCTGTTGCCATGGCCAAGAAGTTTCTCGAAGTTTTTGGAATTCTCTTTAATGATGGGACAGAAAAGGTTAATCGACTTTACATAGAACAGATCAAGTAGTTGCAGTTTGGATGTCAGCATTCACATTATGCCTCAGTCTATGTTACATAGACATGGACATGACAATTTTGCATTGAGATGTAGCATCCTGTAGCTACTTCCTCATACATGTTGTAGGCTATAGGCACACTAACATGCAAACTCGAGAGAAAATGGATGGTGATATAGGCATCTTGAGTTTGATGACCACATTACATATGAATCTTTTTTACAATGCTGGTCTAATTTGGAGAGTTCATACTATATTTCCGCCAATAGTACCTATGTGTCTTGACTAGAATGATTTCCTCCATCCACATAAGAAAGTTGGGTTCTGTCTTGTTTATCGGTGTATTTACCTGTAACAATTATATGTAGTATTTGTCATGGACTTTGCAGGCAATCCTGCTGACAGAAATGCTCTACACTTATTGCTTTGCCAACTTTATTAAAATTTCTGCTCGACATCACTAAATGATTGTGTATTTGGGTTGTGATTCCACTATATCACACATCTTGCAGACAATTTAGTATGTTCCATTCACTTGACAAAGCTTCATTTATGCTTTTAATATGAAGATTCTGACTGAAATTGGATATAAAGTTGAGTGATTTCATCTTTACAAAGTAGAGTGTCAGTGAAGTGATAATAAGTGATGCACATTTGTGATATCAATTCTAGGAGGGTGGTCCTATTGGCCTCATTGAAAATGGAGATGTCATCACTATTGATGTTGAGAAGAGGAGGATTGATGTCCAACTATCAGATCAGGAGATGGAGGAGAGAAGGAAGAAGTGGAATCCCCCTCCACTTAAGGCGGCACAAGGAGTTCTCTACAAGGTAGTGAAAATAATCAAACCACGATATGTTGGTTTACTCTCATTGACGTCTCTAATGATAAACTGTTTCTTGCTACTTTTGCAGTACATAAAGTGTGTACAGTCGGCTGCCAATGGTTGCGTCACAGATGAATAACTGGAGCCAGATTGACTACTATATAACAGTGTATAGAGTGCGAAAAAAGCAGCTGGTGTGTTAATGTACACTAGTGCTGGTGGATACTCTTGTGGCTTGTTTATGGTGCCAATTCAGGTTCCTATTCTTTTCAGCCTTTGTAGCATAAGTTCTTATTTATATTTTGTGGTTCCTCTTTCTAGTATGTTTCTTCTGGAAGGATTGTTGTTTGACATGTTGTCAATTTTCTTTTGCTTGTGTTTGTATTGGGAATGACTTATTTCTCCATTCAGACATTGGGATGGCCTTACTTTTTAATCAAGTCATTCAGGCCCCTAGGATAATGATTGTAGGGCTCTAACTACTATTGGTGTTGTTGCTGTTATCATGCCATTGTCGTCATCCTTGCTGTTGTCGTCGATATCGTCATCATTGTCGACTCCTTATCTTCAGAAACTAAATCCAGTCTTATGATAATATGTTGATCCTAGCTTTTCAATTATGGAAAACAATGTCGCATTGTTTTTGTTTTCGTTTGTTTTTTGATATGTTCCTTTTGTGATCATGGTACTTATGCACCCACTTCAGACATGTGATGTCCGTCTGTTATGTCTGACAAAGGACAGACTATCTATCTTTCATTTTCTTGGATCTAATAACCTACCATATAAAGTTAGAGGGTTTGTACGAAATTTACTTTCTCGAGAATATGATCGCGAGGGATCGCTCCTTATGGCATATGCCTCATAAGAACTGATGACAGGTAAGATGACCAAGCATTTTGAATTGCAATGTTGCTCTGGTAAATCTTAAGTCTTTCATTTTCAGTAACCATTTGGGCCTGAGTGAGGAAACATTGTGAGCACATTAGTCGACTTTCCTCGCAACAAAGAAGACTTAGGGCTGATTTATCAGATACTTAAGTCACAGTGGCTAACAGATCGGTAGCCAATCCATCTAGCAAGATCTGCATAAGAATTGGCCTCATGGTGAGAATGTTACAACCTTTCATTCCAATTCTCGTCGGGATGGATTGCTGTAATCTTGTATGAGAGGGAGGAGCGAAGCTTGGCATGTTTAAGCTGAATTGCCATGAAGGCTTCGAGTTTGCAAATGATTTGCGCAGTCCTTAAGCACACTGCCTGCTCTTGCCTTGTCGTGCACAGCTACCATTAGATTCGAGTTTAATCCAATCTTCAGGTGGATGAAACCACCTCATGTCAAGCTGTTCAGTGGGTCTCGAGGGATTCATGTTGGGTTTACAAGAGACTATCATCTTCAATGGTCCGGATTAATATGTTATAATTTCTCTAGACCGAGATAGTTTTTAAGCCCCATGTGATATTTGGGTGCTTTCTGTACTCTGGGTATTGCAGCGTCTCATTGAACTCTTCATATTTTAGTCTAGAAACACTCTTCCTGCATTTTGAGTGAAATAAAAAGAGTGACCTCTCGCAGATCCTTAAAAAGGGCCAGATCTGCAAAATTAAAGACGATTTTTTCTGGAGATACATCCATAGTTGTAGGAAATAAGATTCTATGTTCCAACATACGAATCACTTCAGAACATACCTTATTTCCTTAAATCAACCGCCTTAATTGCAGCCTCGTGAGAAAGGGTTCTTCTTTGCTTTCGTTAGAAAGAGAAGTTATATGTGTTGAGAGGAGGCTATCTTTTTCTTCCTTTTTTTCTTAATAACATTAACTTCCAAAGGCAGTTACATTATCTATAAAAACAACTACCATTTGCGAGTTATGGTTGGGTTAGGCCAGCATGGGTGGCTCACCCATAAAACCCTTCATCTCCTACTTGCTTATGACATGCTAAATATAACTTTCTTTTTTGCAAAGTTCATATCAACAAATAATTTGTGTGATCAACATATTTTAAGAGTTTGTTGCCACATATTTGTTGGAAATACATAATAGTTGGGAAAAGTATCAAAAATGTCATAAACTTATTGCATTTGTAGTAATTTAATCGTGGTAATTTTTAAATTATTTTTAATTAATTTTTCAATTTTTTATTACTTTTTTTATTTCTTTTTGTCTTCTTCCTGGTGGTGGATTGTGACCAACATCGGGTTCGCTGTCGCGACCAATTTTTTTCAGGGGTGAACTACCTAGGGTTTTAATGGATTGGTACCAATTCAATCCTTAGGTTTGAATTTTAACTAAGAGTCGCCACTAATCTATTTTTAGTGGGTCGAGAAACCCTAGTAAAGTAACGGGAGATTTACTTTACTCTTATGAACCAGATTAAGGGTGGGGACTTGGTTACGTTAGATTTCTCTAACGCCTCTTTCGGTACCTTTCTTTTTATTTTGAAAAATGTTTGGCAAACAATTTGGATTGATTTTAAATCTATTTTCCTAACATGTAAGATAATCATGCGGGTACACAAACCACCAATTTAACACCCAGTTAAACAATAAATAAATTGCAGGAACTTACCTCAAAGCAACGATGACATGGTAATTTTTAAATTATTTAAATTAATTTTTTTTGGGTTTTCACTTAATTAATGAGAATCATGTCTTATGCAATGCATGCCACTAATTTAACATGAAATGATATGATATGACGACATGACTTAGCTATATGACCTAAGCAATATGACATAAATAAGCATGTAGTCTATCCTCAAGCATGAGATGGATTTATGCTAAAAAATATTTTTTTGTATTTTCCATGAGATTCGAAATTGAAGAAATGCAACACTTAAATACGCAATCTAAATTAATCTAATGACCTAATTCTAATGACGGGCAATTTCTAATTAAATGCATCTAAAAATCACTAAATGACGTGCATTGTATGGAACTAATTCTATATGACGCACATGATTTTTATTTTCCTAATAAGCATGCAATCTATTTAGGAGAAATTGTCTAAACCTATAACATGCAATCTTAACATGCAATGACGTGCAAAGAATGCCCTAATTTTACATGACATATGCATAATGACCTTTTTTGTGTTTTTCCTTTTTTCCCTTTTTTTTTAAATTTCGAAATTAATAATTGCCAAATAGTTAAACATGCAATTTAGACTAGTGAAGCATAAATCTAACATCCTAATTTTTTCATTTTTCATGTTTTCAAAAATTCGAAATAAATAAATTTCCTATTCTAGACATGCAAAATAATCTAAAACAAGTAACATCCTAACATGCATCTAACTCAAATATATTTTCTTTTACGGGAGCAAACAAATAAAGCATCAAGAATAACATGGCACCAAATCAAGCAAGACATCATCCACGTCCATTTAATTTTGGGAAACAAATTGACGAATCATATCTCGCGCTTGAGATCGGATTGGCCAATTTTTAAATAAAATCACGAATCATATCTCGAGCGTGAGATCGGATTGGTGATTTTTCCGTACGATTGCGGGTCGTATTTCGAGCGTGAAATCAGACCGTCAATCATATGTACGTTGCGAAATTAGGAAGATTTCCCAATTTAAAAGGCTAATCGTGTTGCGAATATCATGGCATATTGAGAATTTCCATCACGTGCACCAATGAGTATATCAAATAAGGAAACAAAATCTTCAGAAATTAACGTAGACAAAATTCTTACCTATTCCAAATATTTGCTTCCAAATTTAGCCTTCGAACGGTGGCTCGTGAATCACGATAGGGGCTCAATGTGATGGCGCAAGGACAGCTTGCTGTGGTGTTTGCTTTGACTAAGGAACGGTTTTGAACAGTAGCCGGGGCGTCGTGGAGTACAAGATGCGAATAACGGCCGTTGCTTGCTATTTGTATGCTGGTCCAACTCACGTCAAGAAAGCGCGAGATGTGGCTTCGCAGGGATTGAATCGCCAGACTTCATTGATCACTGCGGTAGGGAGAAGGTATGACATGCATGGCCTAGACGTCGCAACAAAGTCAGCAACAACGTTGGGATAAAAGCTTCGGCGTCACAGATGCAGCTGGAGATGACGGCCCAAAAGGATGAATCTCGGCACCACTCGGATCAGTGGAGGGCGACACCAGCAAAAGTCAACGGCGTCCGTTGCAACGCTGAATCGTGAAGCTGGTAGACCCCAATTGTAGCTACGAAGACTCACTCTCAAGAAGAAAACCTCAACTCTCTCTCGTGTGTTCTCTGTGTATTGCTCCGAAAATCCTCCCCCTTCTCTAGTCTGCGAAAGGTCCCTTTTATAGGGAGAGGGTCCGAACTTATTAAGAAAAACAGCATATTTCGTTTCCTCTTCTGTGCATGCTTTGAAATATATTCTATTTCCTTTTCTTTTCCTCGTTGACCGAATGCCTTCTCTGCAGGAATATATCCTTTTTTGCAAATCAATGTGCCCGCAGCGTAGAACGTGCCCAACATTCCTTGCTCATGCTGATCTTTCGAATTTCCTATGTGCATATGCCCGTATCTTCCCACATCCGGCCATGCATGATGAATATTCTCCGCCGATTTTATTTCTTTAAACCAAATACCAGCCTGAAAATTCAAGATTATAATAGACTTTTTCCTAGATTCCGAACCTTACAAAGATGGGGCTTGCAATATCACCTTCCCGCGCCTGAATAGATTGCACGAATATTTACTCGAGAATTTGATTTCAAATCGAAACAGGTAGATGGTTGGCGATTCTCCATGGAGCCGTTTATGGGGTCTCAACCAAGGAAGTAACCAGCAGTGGTTCTCGACTTCGTCAACTAGGAGGGGTTGTCCGATGGTTACTCGGCCTGGTAGTTAATGGGGAATCTTGCAAAACTGGAAACTAGCTCGGTATAACTTCCAAGGCGATCCACCGATAGCTACTCCGCTTAAGCCGCGGAGCATTGCCGGGATGACAACTTGCTGGGAAAGTCGTCGTACATGGAGGAGCTTCGCGAGGCTATAAGTGACAGTATCTCGCGGCTTGAGAAATTTGCAAACAAGACTCCAAGGTGCAGGGACAAGATATTGCGGAGAAACGATGGCGATAGGGAGAATTTATTCTCACGTGCGTGTGCTTGACCAAATGTTTGGTCACCGAATTTGCCGCCCAAGCCGTGGAGATCATGACCAGAAACCCCCACTCGAAACCAACAATCACCGTCTGTTCTTGATTCAATTGTGGTCTCCTGCTGTGATGTTGATCAAAGCGTATATACACCAAATAGGAACCACTAGTGTCACACTTCACAGACGAGGGGCTACACAAGGAACGGCTAATGATCAAGGAAACTGCCAAGCACCGAGATGGAATCGTCCGAACCACGTAGGAAGAGAGAGAGCTTCGGCCCTTGAGAGCTCTAGCCTTTTGAATATGTTCTTTTTTTTTTTTTAAGGCTCTAACTCTAAATTGCCAACCTCATAAGTTAATTCTCAATCATAAAAAAATAACGAGCTCGGGCTAATTCCTTTTTTCATAGGCTTAGCCTAACTTGTCAATTTAAAGCTCATAACCACCAATTGGGGTCCATTTGTCACCAATGCAAATGCAACTAAAATTATATGCTATGCAATTAAATAATAATTTTGTAGGGGTTAAAATTAACCTCTAATTTTTGTGCAATAAATGACTAATCGGGTCGCCAAAATTTAGGTGTCAACACCTGCGAAGCCCTCGCCTGCCACGACGAGGGTTGCGGCCCTCACCCAACCTCTCCTAGGGCCACCGGCGAGGCGTCGCTTCGGATCTGGGTGAGGTCAGCCTTACCCGCAGCTGGCGAGGACCATGGCGACCATTGCCAGGGCGGAGGTGAGGGCCACGAAGTCCTCGCCAGCCGCCGACGAGGGTCATGGCCCTCACTCGGCCTTGCCTAGGGCCGCCTTGCCCGCGGCTTAGCCCAAGCTCTCGACCTTGATTTCCTTCGCTTCGTCGCCGCTGGCTTTTGCTCTTCTTCTCCTTCCATGAGCAAAAAGTTGTGAGCAATCCCACCTGCTGCTTCGATGGTGAAGGCTGGCCTCGCCCAAATCTGGGCTAAGCCATGGGCGAGGCGACCCTAGGCGAGGTCGGCTAGCGAGGGCTTCACGGTCCTCGCCTTCGCCTTGGCGATGGCCGCCATGGCCTTGCTAGTCGCAGGCGAGGCTAGCCTCGCCTAGATTGGGCGAAGCCGCCTTGCTGGTAGCCTTAGTAGAGATTGGGAGGGCTTTGCGGCCCTTGCCCAGTGGCTAAGTGAGGCTCACCGGCCACCGCCAAGAAGAAGACAAAAAGGAAAAAAAAAAAATAATAAAAAATTCGAAATAATAATATAAATTAATAAAAATTGCCACGTCAGCATTCAATCATCGGCCGACGTCAATGTCAGTGCCAACCAGCCAAAATTAGCCGGATGGACTGAATTAGTACCAATATTAAAATTTTTATGACTAAATTGGTCCAATTGAAAAGTTTATGATTGAATTGGTATCAATATAATAGGTTTAGGTTTTTTTTTGGTACTTTTCCCTATAACAGTTCAAATTAGACATAATGACTTAAAGTAGATCTAATATGCAATACTTTAGATCAATTAATCACATTTATATCTCTCTTGATCTTTAAGTATATTATATATAAATAGATATTGTATTCATAATTATGATTAAACTCAAAATAATCATAATTGGTTGATTTGTATATAAAAAAATAGAATGTGATGAGAAAAATAAATAAATCTTCCTTTTACCTTAAATCTTTCAATTTCAATTCAATTCGTTTTTCTAAGAAATCTCCCATTAAATTGCATTATCCATGATCATTGCTAATATTCTAAGAAACAAATACCAAATAAATTTTTTTGAGAATAAGTAAGAGTTATGAGAGCACTTAATTTAGGAACTCTCATCCTCAAAGCTCACATGGCTTAAAAAGTTGAGATAAAAAATTTTGCCAATTTTTATTGATCATTTTATGCGCACGTAGTATAAAATACATACATATGATAGATTAGACATTCATAATATCTAATTTGAGCTCACAAATCTACTTTATTTAATGAATCTATTAAATCTACATCGACTATTTAATGAATCAATTAAAATATGTTGGTTATTTCACTTTCGACAAAATAATAATTATTATGATCTTATCTTAACATTTTGTTAAGGCGATATCTTTATTTTAATTTTGAGCTCTTAGTTATCATATAAATAATAAGTTTAAAATTGTATCATCTCAAATAGAGACAATTATTTGTGTGAGTGGACTAATCTCTCATCCCTCCGACATATTTTCTCAATATAATGCATTAAGCATCAATATGCATAAATGACAAACAAACTCATAGACATTAATAATGATAGAAAATATCATTAATTATGAACTTTTATGGAAATACAAATGTCTTGTACATTAACTTTTATGTAATCCTAGAGATTTTACATGACCATGGAAAACATCCCTAAGAATTGGCTTCATGGTAAGATTCACTATTATTCTATGCGTACGATCACATCTCTTTGTGCAACCATGTTTTTAATAAAGTTTTACTTGGTATCTATATGTTTGGTTTTGTAATGAAATTTGGGATCATTAGTATAAACTATTGCTGCTTGACTATCATAATTAACTAATAATGAGTTTACGGCATTTTTAGCAACACCTAAGTGATTTAATTTTTTTTAAAACCAAACACTTTCTTGTACTACTACTAATAGTGTCACGAATTCGCTTTCATTATAGATAATGCTATATATGTTTGCTTCCGACTACTTCAAGATATGTTGCCATTAATTAGTAGAACACAAAACACAAAACTAGAAGTAGATTTCATTTCATCTAAATCTTTTTCCCAATTAACAATAGCATAGCCTTCAAGGCACATATCTCTTCCTTGATAACTTAGTGAATAATTGGCAGTATTCTTCGGATACATTAAGATTCTTTTAACAGTAATCCAATGTGCTTAACTTGGATTGTATTAGTATTTACTTACTATTCCAACTGCAAAACAAAAGTAAGGTTTTGAACACATCAGAGCATATATTAAGTTTCCAATGGCACTAGTATATGGAAACACGTTTCCTTCATTCCTATTCTTGTGGAGTCTTAGGACATATTTTACAATACAGTTCTTCACCTTTTTCAATAAGAGTATCTATGGGTTTATATTCTTACATATGAAATCGTGCAAAGATTTTATTTGTATATGTTTCTTGTTAAAGAGACAATGATTTCTTTGAACGATCTCTTGAAATCTTAACTCCAATAATATATACAACTTCACACATATCTTTCATTTTAAAATTGGAAGATGACCAATTTTTAATCGTATAACGAATTCTATATTGCTCTCAACAATTAGTATATCATCCACATATAATAATAATATCACAAATTAACTTTTGAATATTTTGATATATACACAATGATTTTTATCAATTATTGCAGAATTATATGCCATTATGGTATTATGAAAACGTATATACCATTATCTTAAATATTGCTTAATGCCATATATTGGTTTTAAAAGTCACCACACACCAACGGATTTTTTTATATAATTTTTTTTTTTTAATTCTCCATTGAGAAAAACAAACTTTGCATCCATTTGATATAATTCAAAATCCATACTTGCCAATATTGCTAGAATAAGACGAATTGTGGTAATCTCACTATAGGGGAAAAAGTTTCTTCATAATTAATTCATTCTCATTGATTATACTATTTCGCTACAAGGCGATCATTATATCTTTCAATTGAGCCATTAGCTTTATGCTTGTTATGGGAACTTCACTTGTTCTCGATGACTTTGCGTCCTTTTGGAAGATAAACCAATTCCCATACTCGATTTGATTTCATTGATTATTCCATTGTTTATATCCATTTTTGTTAGAGCCTCATTTACATTTCCTGGCCTCTCATTTTCTTGTAGAGTAATTATAAAAGCTTTCCCTTCGATGTCAAAACATTGATGATGAAAGTTTTTTCCACTTGTTCATTGTATATGAGATTGTATATTTGGTAATTCATCATGCTCTATTATGTTTTCACTTGAATTAAATAATGATGACATTGTCTCATCAAGTGAGTGCAATTGAGATTGGTTCGAATTTAATTCTCCACTTCTCACATTACTTCCACTTGGATGAGATGATTGTATATTAATTCCAATAATTTCATCACATGATCCAAGGTTTCAAATAAAGAATAATTTTCATCTTTTTCGTTCTTTTAAAGAAATTCAATCTCTAAAAATATGACATCTCATAATTCAAATTTAGTGATACTTCAACTTTCTTGCTCACATATAAACATATACCATTTTGAATACTTTGAGTATCTTATGAAAATAATCATTTTGCCTTTAAGACCTAATTTTCCATATTTGTGAAATGGTTGGTAAGTATAGGTAGCGCATTCCAAGGTTTAAGAAAACTTAAAACGGGATTTAATCTCTTCATAACTTATATGAAGTGGAAGTAACTGATTTAGAAGACACGCCATTAAGTATATGAGTAGCAATTATTAAAGCATCAACCCAAAATATGATTGATAAATTATTTTATGCCATTATATACCTAACCATTTTTATTATGGTTTTATGTCTTCTCTCTACAACACAATTTTGTTGAGGAGTTTTTTTCATTACATCAATTTTTGAACTAATCAGATAAATATTTGCGACCTCAATCGAATCTTAATTTTTTTATTTTCTTGTCCAATTGATTTTTTGTCAAGCTCATAAATTTCTTAAAGTAACTTAATGCTTCAGATTTGTGAGAAATCAAATTGACATGATCGAATTAAGTATATGTGATGAAATATAAAGCTCCATGCTTTACTTTTATGTTCATTGGACCACTTAAGCCAAACTTCGAGTTTGGAGAACTTAAGCCTATTTTTATTCAAAAAAGATGGGGTTGAAAGAAGGAAAAGACCTGAGCCTTTGAGACGCAGGGGTCCAAACACTCCATTTGCTCTTTTTGGAATGGAAGAAGCTCTGCAAGAGTGGTGAGGAAAGCAATAATGGAGGAATGAAGGAACACTAGGTGTAAGGCCCGTTTGGTTCAGCATTCCCAAGGGGTTTTCAGCCCCGAAAGCCCATTGAGAAAAATTTTAGACGTTTAGTTCAGCATTTGGAAGTGTCATTGGCCAAATGCTAGCATTTGGAATACTAATACAAGGTTTAATGAGCTTTTTTTTTCTTTCCAATATTGCCCTCATTATAATTGTGTTTTTCTCTTTTGCCCTCACAAGACACTATTTATCGTCTTCTTCGGCCTTGCTACTCCACCACGAAGCTTAGCCAATGGGCATGGTGGGAAATGCTCAATTGCGAGCGGCTAGATTTGGCTGTCGGGGGGGGAAATCTGGCCGTTGAGAAGCTTCACTTGAGGTCACGCGACCTCAAGTGAGGTGGCTTGAGGTCGGGTGACCTTGGGTGAGGTTGCGACTTTCGAGGTTCGAGCCTCGGGCGATGTCGCCGGGTCGCTCGGCCTCGGGGCGCGGGTCACGTGACCCAGGCAACGCCCGAGGTTGCTCGACCTTAAGCCACCTCGCTTGAGGTCGTGGCGGCGTCGCCGGAGGCCGCGTGACCTCGGGCGGTGCCGCCGAAGGCCGCGCAACCTTGGGCGTTGCCTGGGTCACGCGACCCAGGCTCGCTTGAGGTCAACGCGCGAACCCCCCCCCCACTCAAACAATTGCCATCACCGTCAGTCGCCTCCCCCACTGCCACCGGCACCACTGTAGAGCCACTTCCCCCCACGGATTTCCCCTCTCCACCTAGCTAATCTCCTCCCTTTTTTTCCTTTTTCAACTTAAAGTTACTTTGCAAAATATACACATTTTTGAGTGTTCAAACACACTAGCATTCACAAAGTGCCCATTCAGTCAAAGATATTTGGGGAAATATAAAACCATTTCCCTAAAGTTGAACCGAACAGGCCCTAAGAAAGCTAGTACCAAGAATGATCTCCGATGCTGCCTCTTTGGGATAGTTTAGCAGAAACCATCGAAGATGGCCGGTGCAAACCAAGAAAGTTGAAGGATCATAGGAAGGAGACATGGTAGGACTCAAGAAAAATGCCAAGAGAGAAGATGGCCAGAGCAAAAAGGTAAAAATTGAATCTTGGAGTGAATGTCAGCGGTGTCAAGAAAAGGTAACAAGAAGAAGGTCAAGCGCTTCTTATCAGTAAAAGAAGGAATAGTGCTGCTGGATTCTGGGGGATGGACGGCACAAAACCCTCGAAGTCTTCGGATCATGATTAATTAAAAGATTTGAAACCAAAGCTGCATCGCGGGAATCCAAAAGATAAGTGTCATCAAGTACAAACAATTAATCAAGTTACTTCAATTCTTTTGAAGGGGACATCGGGAGAAGTATACTATTGGTTCCATAAGTTGTATACAACGCTCACTTTGGTGCCAAAAGTTTCCGTTAGATCACTTAAGTGCCAAAAATTTTGAAAAACGATTATTTCAGTGCCAATGCCAATTTGGTTCACCAGAAATCCAACGTGGCAATTTTTTTATTAATTTCTGATGCTGATGTGGCTCACCGGAGAGTATAGTCAGCATGTAAACCACAAAACGATGCTGTTTGGTGTCTCTCCCCCAATTCAAAACCCTAAACCCTAAATTTGCCGGATAATCTCGACCACCGTTGCCCTCTTCGTCCTCTTCTCCTCCCTTGATGTCCTCTCAACCGCCACCTCCTCCACTACCTCGACGAGTTCAGCGACCGCGGTGAGCAAGTCGTCGTCGACACCTCCACCTCCTTCGAGAACCCGCACCTCCGCAATGCCTACGTCACCCTCCAGGCCTTGAAGCAGGCCATCCTCTCCAAGCCCAACAACTTCACCGCCAATTGGGTCGGCCCCAACGCATCTACAACTACTCCAACATCTTCTACTCCCCTACCCTTGACCACCCCGGCATCCACACCGTCGTTGGCGTTGACCTCAACCATGGCAACATCACTGGGTACCTCCCTGAGGAGCTCGGCTTGCTCACCGACCTCACACTCTTCCACCTCAACTCAATTGCTTTTGCGGCAGCATGCCATAGAAGTTCCATAACCTGAAGTGGCTCTTCGAGCTAGATCTGAGGAACAACTGGTTCGCCAAGAAGTTCCCGAGGGTCATGCTGGAGTTCTCGGCACTCAAGTTCTTGGACCACCCACATTTCTTGCCTTTGCCTCTACCGATGATGGGCCAGTCGCCGTCCTCAATGGCCCCCGCGCTCGGTGGCCGCAACTCCGAGCCCAACCCTAACCCCGATGACAACCACTCGGTGGCCAAGTTGAAGGCCGTGATCTCGCTCAAGTGCGAACCTCACATCGTCGAGTGAGCTAGGTCGGCAATCGATGAGAATCAGAACCCTAATTTCAATCTCCAAATGAAAAAGAAAAATCCCAAAATGAGTTGTGCGGCGTCGTTTTTGTGAGGCCATCCACTTAGGACGGCAAAACGACGTTGTTTTCTTAAGGAGGACGGAAAATGATGTCGTTTCTCAAGCCTTATCGATTTTTTTTAATATAAAAGCCACGTAATTATTTTGGTCGGAATATCTTGCTAGTGGCACCAAAGTGATCGTTTTTCCACCGATTTGGAACTTAAGTGATCATATTGAAACTTTTGGCACCAAAGTGAGCACCGTACACAACTTATGGCACTCATAGTGTATTTCTCCCGGGGACATCTATTAATACCAAAAATGGCTCAGCGGGCCATGGGTGAAAAATAAGGCCCAATAAGGCTGAGATTTGTGAAGCGAGCCCATAAAGGTCTAGGTGAGATCTCCATCATAGGTACTAGTGATTCGGTGCCGATTATCATCAAGAACAAGAGGATAAGGAAATTTGGCACGGTAGTGAAGATTTCCACAAGAACGGTAGTTACTGGAGTGCTCGATACCAACAACTTCGCGGATAAAACAATGTAGTTATTGGCACGGTAGTGAAGATTTCAGGAAATTTGATAAGACGATTATTCGCAATACCTGACTATAAATAGCCAAGTTGACACCACTATAAAGGGATCACACAATTGAACAAGAAACTTGAATATACTCCGTTTCTGCTATCTTTCTTTACTTATTTTAGCTTTGCATTTACTTTCAAGTGGTTTAAATGTATCCTTTATTTATTGTAATTACGATTAGAATCTGTAGCTTTCTTTTTTAATCAACATGAGACCCTATACAAACAAAAAATCGAAGATCCATCCTTCGGTGAAAGATATTTTGTCTGAGAACCTTCTTGATGAAACACGGAGGCAGTGACCATCACTCAGATTTTATCTGTGCATGCGTGCGACAACCAAAGTACTCTGGAACGTAAGGAGTATGGGAAGGCCTCATGTGGAAGGTGATTCCATCATCCATCAAGTCCATTACTGTGACTTCAGCTTCAAAATAATACGTGGTATGTAAGAAAGCTATAGAAATAGAGAAAGATGCATTACTCGAAGGAAAACTACAAGAAAACCTAGTAAACAAAAGCATCCAGCTGAAGCACGCTTGGGATGCCTTTGTCATATTTAAAAGTAATCATATCGTGATTGGAAGATATGAAATTTTTTGAGTTCTGAATCGGTTGTTTTTCCCACTCACTCCCGATTTGACATCCAAACTGAAATTAGATATGAAATTTAAATAAAGAGAAAATAAATTCAATTGGGATTTATTTTTTCAAATTAAGCTCAAATTTATTTTTTTTTAAAATGGAAGCAATAGTGAAAGTAGATACCTTTTCTGGCCATACTATTGTCTTTTTGGCCAACAGTTACTATCCTTGTTTGGACATGGATATTATATTAGGATGGGATAAGTGCATTAGAAGTTCTAAAACTTATTATGAAAATGCAATTGAGTCTCAAAACTTTCAAAAAGTGTAATTAAGTCCTAAAATTTGTCACGAAAGTTCAATAAAATCCTAAAACTTGTTTTGAAAGTGCAACCAAATCCTAAAACTTTCAAAAATGCAATCAATGGAAGGACTTGGATTGAACTATTTTGAAAAGTTTTAGGACTTGATTCCACTTTTTGAAAGTTTTATGACTTAATTATACTTTTTGAGAGTTTTAGGACTTAATTGCATTTTCATGACAAATTTTAGGACTTCTAATGTACTTATCTAAGTGCAACATAATGAAGAAAAGGTAGAGACCGGAAGTGAAGGGAGATTTTTACTTGCCACAAAAGTTAATTAGGATTATATTGAGGGAACAATAAGATAAAACGAGTGAGTAGATTTTTTTTTCTGGCCTATTATTATTATATGAAAGGAAACAAAAGACAAAGATGAAAAGAAAAAAGGGAAAGAGAGATTATGATAATATCAAAATGGCCATATGCCAGCTTTCTATAAGTCTAAGTGCATGGTTATACATATATTATACAGATTGTGACAAATTTACATGAATGCTTGCGCAACTGTAAGTCCAAAACATATGGAAAAAATAACACACATATATTTAAATTTTTAAGCGATTTGTGATACTTAAAGGTAATAATCTAACAGTGATAAAGATAATAAATAAGAAACGAGTTAGATAAAAATTGAGATATAGATGAATATTGAACTAATTATAAAATGATATAAAACAAAATAACAATGTGATCTCACGCAAGGGAGGTAGTCCACACTCGAGCAGAGCAGAGATCACACTGATATATGTGAACAATAAGAACAATGTGATCTCACACAAGGACGGTAGTCCTCACTCGAGTAGAGATCCCATTGATATGTGTGAATAGTAATAACAATGTAATCTCACACTACTCACGCATGGGGCGGTAGTTTGCACTCAAGCAGAGATTTCATTGATATATATATAGAATACACAATCAACCCTAGAAGTCCTTATGCACTATTAATAGACATGTCACTATAGTAACCAACGATCAGATGCCGGAACCTACTAAATAAAAAGAGTCAGATGTCCCATGTTGGCTCATCATGGCATGAGTTGAAGTTGCATGGGAGTAGAGGCTTTCTTCATCCACCTCGCTTTCCGTCTCCTCAATGTTTTCTTCAACTGTTGAGCTGTCGAGATTTTGGTTAATCCTTGCAAGTTGCTGAGCCACTTCCATCATTACTGGCCTCTTCGCACCGCTTTGGTCCAAGCACTTCACTGTAATCTCAGCAGCCATTCCTACTCTCTCCATTTCCTCTTCACTAGCGGCCTCGAAGTTTATGACATCGGACAACGTCTTATCCTTCACGGAAGAGATGAAATAATGGATAATATTAATTGACTCTCCGGACTTAGTAATAAAACTTGCAGGCTTCTTTCCCGTGAGCAACTCCACGACAATAGCTCCAAAACTATATACATCACTCTTAATTGTTAGCATACCGGTGGTTAAATATTCTGGATCGATGTAGCCCAATGTGCCTTGAATTTTAGTGGCTATTATATGACTATGCTCTGGTGATATAAGCACTGAAGTTCCAAAATCAGACACTTTTACTGAGTGATTTTGATCTAGAAGTATGTTCATCGACTTGATGTCACCATGAATGATTGGAGGTTCTGCGCAAGAATGCATATATGCGAGTGCAAGAGCAACTTCAGCGGCTATTTTGAGCCGGTTTTTCCACGATCTTAAGATGGTTGACGCATTCTGATGGATGTGTTGAAAGAGGGTACCATTCGAAATGTATTCATAAACCAACAATGGTATTCTAGTCTCCAAACATATGCCATGGAGCCTCACCACATTTTTGTGGTTTATTTGCATCACAGTTTCAAGTTCATGCTGGAAATTTCCCTTTACTAGAGACTCGTGAACATCTTTAGGCTTCTTGACCGCGACCATGGTTTCCCCCATTATTCTCCCTTTATAGACAGAACCAAAACCGCCCTCGCCGAGCTTATTGCTATCATTATAGTTGTTGGTTGCTTTAGCTAACTCTGCCTCCGTAAAAATTTGAACCCTATGGTGTTTCAAGAGCTCTCCTCCATTTCGCCTGAAGTTTCTCTGTTTGCTTCTCCTCCTCCACGTGTCAAAGACTAAAGCACTAATAGTTATGAAGAAGAAGGCCACAATAATCGCTGCCAAAGGATAAATGTTACCTTAATGATTAAAGCATGTAATCCTTATACGGTCCACATAGTTCATAAAAGAAATTAATTTTAAAAAGACTATCCATTTTGCATGATTTATCTATCTTTCAAAATATAACCACTCAATTAAATAGTGATAGAAATGATTTCGGCAAAAGAACAACCAAGGTGCCAAAACTTAGCATAATAGGACACTTACGTGCCAAAAGTTATGAATTTTGAAAATGGGACATTTGAGTGCCAAGTCCGGCTAATCCTGCTGAAAATATTACATGGCAATCTTTTATTATTATTGCTTGCCTATGTGGCTCGCTAGAAGCTGACTTAGCAAAAAAAGGCCAAAAACGACGTCGTTTTGACGCTGATTTGAATTTTAATATAAATATTAATTAAATTAAACTTAAAACCAAATATTCAAAAAAAAATGTTGTGGAACGGCGAGGGCTTAGTGCTTACCACTACCTCCTTGCCATTGTTGGGAAGGGGCAGCAGGGGTCTCTAGGCCCTAGCCAGGGGTCGGTGACCCCAGCTATCCCTTCCCCCATCGTTGCTAGCCCTTCCTAATGACTGCAGGGAGGTGGCGGCGATAGCAAGGACTCAACCCTCGCCTTTTTTTTTCAATAATAAATATATGTTGTACCTCTTAGTTGAATTTTAATATAAGTATTAATTAAATTAAATTTAAAACTAAAATTTAGATTTAAAAAAAAAAGAATAGAGATAGAGATTGCAAGAGGCAAGGGCTGAGCCCTGGTTGCCGCCTCTCTGCCGTCGCCAGGAAAGGGCGGTGATGGTGGGGAAAGGGTTGGCCAGGGTTTGGCGAGGGCCTGCGAGCCCTCACCTAGATCTGGGGCGAGGGTCGGTCGCGACCCTCCCCTAAATCCAGCAAGGGTTGCCAACACTTGCCCGGTTGGGCCAAGGGCCATCACCCGCTGGGGGGTTACCCCAACCATTGGTGGCCTTTGGCGCAGTCGGTCGAGGGCCAACGACCCTCACCCCAGATTTGGGTGAGGGGTCGGAGGTCCTTACTCGCTGTTGGCCCTAGTCGGGGCCAGTGATCCCAGCCGACCCTTTCTCTGCCATTGCCGACCCTTCCCGGTGACGGTGGGGAGGCAGCACCTGTAATCTCCATCTTCCTTCCGCTTATTTTATTTTATTTTTATTTTATCTTTTAAATTTAAATTTTAGTTTTAAATTTTGTTTAATTAATCCCCATGTTAGCAGCAAAATGACGTCATTTATACTTGTCTAGCCATGTTAGCGTGCAAAACGACGTTGTTTTGAACTTGTCTCATTGAAAAATCGCAATGTTAGCATTTTGGCCGGATTTTCTCGCCGATGTTACTTAATTAATCTATTTTGCTTTGATTTTGGCACTTAAGTGTCACATTTCTAATTTTTGGTACTTAAGTATTCCTTCATGCCAAGTTTTGACACTTCAGGTGTTTTTCTTTCAAATGATTTTTATAATAAATGGGCTACACATAATGTCACGGTCCTTATATTGAACTCGATTGAAATACATACTACCAGAATCTTCCATAACTCCTCCAAATATTTCCTCGATTATAATGAAGAAGGTTTGTAATAAATAGAAGAAAATAAGGAAGCATTCATTTCATATTGTTTTAGCTCTTTTCATTTACAAATGGTACGAAAACCAAGTGGAATTTTTTTACCAATTATGCATGTTATGATTATAATGATTGAATGTTAAAGTTAATTGTTTCTCTAAAACTAGTTTTAAATTGGGATGTGGAGGCAAGGGCTAGGATCACGTCCCTCGTCCCTTGAAATGAAAACTTGGCCGCCACAGCCCCGTGCAGGGCACCGCCATAGAATTAATCATTCTTCTCAAAAAGAGCTAATCCACTTACTAGATAGCCTTTTGACATTTTTCTTTATTTTTGACTGTCTTTATAAAAAAGAATGGCCACGGGTGGATATATACAAGAAGAGTGGCCTCATTGGTTGGTTTTAAAGAGCCAAACAAACTCCAACATTCACAAATTAATTAATGTGGGAAAATGTGAAGATGAAATACATGGAAAACAATTTTACCACATTGCTTACCTAAAGAACTTTACAAGCTTTCATCTTCTATAAAAACAAGACTTATAAGGAGAAGTGGTTGTTCTTAGGGTTTTGTTATTGTTATTTCATATCTTTAGAACAAATATTACAAGTCAAATAAAAGATAAAAGAATTTCTTAAAAGTGTAAAGAGGGTAGATTCGCTAGGCATCAGGCAGCCTAATGATTTGCCGGGCATTTTTTGCGGGGATTTGTCCCGTTCGAGGAGGTGCCCATCCTTTGTTTTAAGAAACCCGCTCCCACAAGCTTTAAGTTATAAATATATCCCTTTTTGTAGCTAATGTCTAAATATATAGGTTTAGTTTCACTAACTTCAAATATGTTAGATAGATGGGAAAATGTATTTTTATACCTTGGGAAAAACTAATACATCCACCGCAAAATCTCAATTATTATATGGATTATTATACTGCATAATTTCACATTACACAAGCATTGTACTAAGATTTGCCACATGTTCAATAGCTTCATTCTATTTAGGGATAATGACGCAAATAGTCTTTGAACTTTGGCTTAATATGTAATGTAATTCCTAAACTTTTAATTTGTTCAACGCAGTCCCTGAACTTTGACCTAATGCAATGTGGCCCTTGAATTTTCAATTTATTCATTGTGGTTTATGAAATTTTGATACATATTCAATGTAGTCCTTGAATTAAATGAAATTATTCAACGCAGTCCTTGAACTATCTAAAATTATTCAATGCAATCCTTCTATTAATCAAGATTAGTGATAATATTGAATATTTTCATACAATTTAGGGAATAAATTGAATATGCACCAAAAGTTCAAATACTACATTGAAAAAGTTAAAATTTTAGGGACCACAGTGCACATTAAATTAATATTTAGGGATTACATTGAATAAATTAAAGTTTAAGGACTATATTGCAAGATAGGTTAAAGTTTAAGGATCATTTGTGTCATTTTTCCTTTTGTTTACTCTAAAAAAATCTATTGGTCTGTTTCTACTCATTCTTTCTTTCTTTATTTTTCTATTTCTATGTTTCACTTAAATTTGTAGTTTATCCTCCCATGAATGTAGTTTAAAAGATGTTAGCTTCAGATTAAAAAAAAGGCGAAAAGGGAGGTAAAAGAAAAACAAAGGAAAGATGTTATCGACATGAGCCTGGGATTACATAGGGACACGTGGCAGCTTGTGGCTCGTTGCTTGTTTTGTCGGGGTTTACACCAAGTGTAGTTTAAACTTTGGTTCAATGTATAATATTGTCCTTGAACCTCTAATTTGTTCAACGGTCCCTGAACTTGACCCAATGTACAATGCCATCCCTAAGTTTTTAATTTATTGGATGTGGTCTCTAAACTTATTAGTAAATGTTTAATTTAGTCCTTGTATTAAATGAAAATGATTCAAATGTAAGGATTTAATTGAACATTTATCAAGAGTCCATGGACTAAATTGAACATTTGTCAATACTTCAGAGATCACGTTGAACAAATTAAAAGTTTATGGACGATTTTGTCTAGTAGGCCAAAACTTGTGGATTACAATGTACAAATTAAAAGTTTAGGTACGATATTGCATTTTAAATCAAAGTTCATGAACTATTTGTATTGTCAAACTAACTGCAAAATCTAGAATGAATTGATATAATGCGAACTACCGGTGGATGATGAGAGGATATGTACGAAAGTACCTGCAACAAGCATGGCCAAATGAGAAATTTGGCAACTGACTTTACCATTGCCCTGCATTCCGAATGGGCAATCGCATGTGTAGTTCCCAAGCTTATTTATGCACTTTCCATGACATGGGTATACTTCTGGTTCCTTGCACTCATTGATGTCTAAATTATGCAGAAGACAAGTTGAACCATTATCTTAGTCAATTGCAAAAACAAATTGAACAAGTAGGTGCATGGATTACGTTACACATAATGCTATATGATTTAGGTTTTGGTTATAGTTTCGCGACATGTCTACCCTCTTTTAAGATATTTCTTCTTTCTCTACTCTCTACTCTCTCTACTTCAACTTTGAGCTCAATGATGGTGTTGTGTTTCGCCACTGGTGGAGATCGAAGCTGCCTTGAACTTTATACAAGACCCCTTAAGGGCACACGAGCTCGAACAGGATCCAGCATACAAAATTTGTGGAAATGGAGCTTTTACAATGCACATGAACCATACTTTTCCAAAGCAAGGCAAAGGGGGTGTCGCCATATTAGATATGCTCACTGTGGACTAGGATTGATCGGTTCCAAGTTCGGTCTGGTTCCGAGGTGGAACATGGGACCGGACCGGGAGGACTGTTTCCCAAATTTTGGGATTGGGAACCGGGAACCGGACCGACTGATTGGTTCGGTTCGATCCAGTGGAACCAGTAAATTTACTGTTTTGGGCCAAAAATAAAATGAAAAATATGAGAAATTTGGAGGAAATAGGTTTTTTCTTAAGAAATTTAACAATATAAATTAACCGGTCCGATTCAGTTGGTCTAGTTCCCACCTTGGAACCGGGAATCAGACTGCCCTCTTTGGGAACTCCCAAAACCGGCTAGTTCAGTCTGGTCCGGGTGGTTCCCAGTGCACACCCCTATTGGGGACGACAACTGAGCCTAAGAAGGAGGACATTGACCTTTACATTAATAATATGAGCCATTATTCAATCAGGGAGGTGGATGCACTACTATGCATCATTAAATACGATGTGCTTGTTAGATCTAACCATCTAGATGCATTTTAGTATGCATACTGCGTTTAATGAAAATAAATAAAAGATGGAGCACAGAGATTCAAAGGAGAAGACAAGATTGTTGTTGTGCTGGAAATGATGCTGACGACAATGGCAAAGGGGTGGCGACCTCCTTAACTTATTCCATTAGGCAAAAATTGGAACATTAGAAGAAATACTTGCTCAAACCCGAATCGACTCGATTGGGTCTATCATAACTATTGATAATAGTGGGTCTGATGATCATGCCAGAGACGGACTCAGGTCCAAGTATGAGGTAGTACGCATCAAATAAATTAGGAAAAAACATTCTCTCTCTCTCCCCCCAATTACCTTCCACTCAACCACTGAGAATCATACCCTTCACCACAGCAGCGTAGTCCGGGCCACTCAGTGGTCGACAAATGGCACCATGTAGCGTGGATGGTCCCACAGGTGAAGCCTCTCTCCCCCACTCTCTCTCCACTGTTCATGGGTGACACGGATGGGCATCAAAGGCTTTGCCCATGAAAGGGTACTGGGTGACCTGCCATTGGCGATGGTCGCCCCCCGCTCGGATTGACGGCGCAACCGATGATTTCACCACCCCTAAATGGAGACCTACCTCGTTGTCGTCGGCTTCTCACTGAACGTTCACATGTACATATGTGTATGTATTTATGTATCTGTATCTATATATCTATGAACATGTTCTCCTTCAACGCCAAACAAAAGCAAAAGAAAAAGAAAGGAAAAGAAAAGAAGAAGACGAAGAAAGCCGAGGCCAAGAAAGGTAAAATATCGGTCGAAATGCTTGTGCTTCGCTTTCAATTTCCTCGTAGTCTTCATCGTTATCATTTTGATCGACAGTTTCCAAGAAATTCATCACCAATATCCTCCTCCTCCACCGATGACTATGAAAAAGAATGAGAATGCGTGAAAATAAAAAAGAAGAGGCTGACTTTACCAAAAAAGAAAAAAAGGAAAAAAAGAAGAGGCTGAGATGATTCACGCGTTTACGGAGGAGAGAGATAATGAAATCGGGCAGGCACTGACAACCGGTCGTTTCTTGGCGGGGGCGGCCAGAACTCGTTGCAGCTATGGTGGGGTTCTTTTCGGTTGTCTCATTTAAGACGAAATTGAGCCTCGCTATCTTCCATCAGTTTTCCCCTAATTTCCTTATTCTCATATCTGATTATCTTGTGTAATGGCGAGTTCTTGTGTTTTACGGTGACAAAAAGTAGGTGGCGGTCGGCCCGGATTTACCTTGGTGGCTGCGGGCTTTATGGAGTATTTGGATTATCAAAAAAAAAAAAAGTGGCGGTCTTTTTCCAAAAAAAAAAAAACGTAGGTGGTGGGGAAGATGAATAGTCGTGAGAGGGAAAAGGAGCGAGACTACGCTAAGGTGGTGCTTTGTCCGTGGGACCCAGCCACGCCACATGGCACCACGTGGTGATTACTGAGTAACCCGGGACTACGCTATCACGGTGGAACGAGACTCCCTAATATTTTCTCCTACACCAGCACATGGCCCAGCCCAACCATGACACTGACCATTCTGACCAAAAAAAAAAAAAAAAAAAAACCATGACACTGACCATCGCATCATCGTCCCCTCCGCCGTCTGAGTCACGGTTTCATCCTCTCATCGTCCAGATTGATGTACTGATGAGTTAAGGCCAAGTCTTCAACACCACACACCATTGCCTCGTCCGTTGACGGACGAGACCTATAGATATGATCTCCCTTTTCATGGAAGAGACTATCAATCAAATCTCATCTCCTTCATGGCGGAGGAGGTGGTACCGGGGACTTTTCACAACCGAGATGAGGTAAAAGCCAGACTCACTAAGACAGTGGGGAGAGAGAGAGAGAGAGAGAGAGAGAGAGGTCGTTGCCTGTGGTGGTGACGGCGCTTGTTATCATCTCCTCAGTGGGGGTGCTGTTGTCGGTGGAGGAGGGGGAGTGTGGATTGGTATAGTAAAAAGAGAGAGAGAAAAAAGGAAACCACGGCTGTGGTCTAACGGCGCAAGAAGGATGAGGGTGGGCTAACCTAAGGTGGTGGCCGAATGATGGTGGCCATGGCAGTGGCGTGAGGGGCAAACCGGAGGGTGGAGGTAGAGGTTGAGGAGAGAGAGAAAGGTGCACAAACCGGAATCTACCGGCTGTTAGTTATATGGGTAAAACTAGATGGAATCATATAGTAGTCTTCTCTCCGGTTCTTGCTTGGTGATTAATTAGTTAATAATCCACACAATATATTATAATGCATGAGGAGTCATATGTGTTCATTACCTTGACAACCGTGGGAGCGATTATAGGGATTCCCGTCGTACCCAGGCTTGCATAAACAGCGATAACCCGGTCCATTCGCGAAGTCATAGCAGTCCGTGTTGTTGCCACAGGCATAGCCCGACTGGTTCAAGCTGGCCTTTCCGCAAGTCACGTCCCATTCGACCATCCAGTCCAGAACTAGGTCCGAGCTTTTTCCTACTTCCTTCAAGGACGGAAATTTCCTGTTGGATATATTGAATGACCTGTCATCCACCACGAAGGCCAGTCCACAGGCGTGCTCGTCGAGGGGCTCGATGCGATCGTAGAGGGGCTCGATGCGATCGTGGAGGGGCTCCATGAAAATGTCGAGCATCTTAAGCCCCTTAGGAATGGATGTCTGACAGCAACCGAGACCGGAGCAAGTGGTCTCATTAGCGAAGTCGATGGGGTAGCCGCAGTAGGAGAGGCACCCGGTCCCAAACTTCCCATCTGGGTCGGACATGAGGGCATAGGTGTTGCAGCCGAGGACGGTGAGCTTGTTCCGGGCGTCCGAAATTCTGTACGGTGGATACGGAGTTAGATCGATGCCCATTCTGCTCTTGACTCGTGCCTGGCCATCTGGAATGTAACAGGCGGATATTTCGGGGACACTGATGACCATGGTTGCATCCTCGACCGAGATATAACGTATCGGACAATTCTCCCCGTAGGCAAGAAATAGTTGTGTATGGTTCCCTTCAGTGGTGCAATTGAGGAAAAATTCTTGGGACCTTGCACACTTGAGTTCCAGCCCGAACGGATAAGGTACGTCCACGTCCCCACACTTGGTTGCACACTCTCCGGCCACGGTGGGAGCACCGCCTTGTCGCAACCACCAGGCCACAGCCACCGGTAGAAGCCACTGCACTACTGTCATTTCCAAAAGATACTCTCTCAGACTCTTTTTTAACCCCTTTGGGACCTTTGTGCTTCTGCCCTTGCTCCTAGAGTGGGATTCAAGTGTGCGCCGTTCACAGCAATCGATTATACGCACACCAACGAATTGGTGAAATTAAGGACAGGGTAGAAGCGCTAATCGTATTAGTAGAACAAATTAGAGGGACCCTACTGCATATATAAGTATCTCCTCTTAGTTGGATGCCAAGGGGTCACAGAGTGGTCTTCGTTCCATTCATGTGCAGACAAAGAGAGAAAAGCCGTGAATCGCGGCTTTGACTGGGTGCTTGGGGTGGATTTTTCTTCGCGGAATTACACCATTAATTATAGTATTGAAGTCAATTGAATCTTGTGGTAAAATTTGGCAATTCCTTCATGATATTGCAAGATTATTTCATGCGGAATTATGAGACTAAACACCGTGTACATTATTAGGTATAATTGGAGGTTGAGAAACACTGAAAGTGTTTGATTGACTAGAGTGTTGTTGTAATCTTCTATATATTACTTGATTTATGGGGGAATTCATTGTTTCTCTTTCCATATGATCTACTAAATCACGTAAATATGTCGTTTGATCTATTTTTTTTATCCTGTTTATTTTATTATTCGATTGCTTGTTTTCATAATAATTGGTATCAGGGCTTGACTTGTGGACCCAACAATCACGCGGGAGAGTTACGGATTATTGCAACTTTGACTCAAGGCCTAATGTGTGAGGGGCCAATTGTTGAGGTTGTCCTACATCAGTGGTCGGTTCATAAGTTGAGAGAAAAACTTACCCCTTGAGCAAGTTTTTGGGACGAAAGAGTCTCAAGATCACCTCTAGTATTAGAGCTAGGCTTAATTGAGTAGAAGCAAATTAATGGTGACAGAAGAAGGAAAGAGGAAGAATTGATAAATTTGATGGGGTGGGTTTTAATTTTATATAGACACAGGTTAAGAAACCAATAAGAAATTGCCATGTCATTTATTATAAGACTTTTAATATAATTTCTTAGTACATACAACAGTACTCGTAATGAATTTCTGCGGTACACAGCGGGACGAAGACTTGCTTGCGAAGTCTGCCTTCTTTTGTTAGAACGTACAAACGACGGCTGACACATGTAGTCCGTCTTTTATGATGACTTTTGAAGTCCCTCTTTTTCGATGATTTGTCAAGTCTTTCCCCGTGTTGATATGGAGCCCGTTTCTCACTTCTAGATTGTTAAAATAATAATGGGTTTTATTTTGTCTATGTATCTTGTATGAAATGTAAAATTCCAAGAACCTACTCTAGAATTGACCTAATGATAAGAACATTCTCATACTTTTGAATAAAAAAAATGATGGTTGTGGGTTCAACTTTGGCCATGGGAATCTCAACTTTAAGAAGGTGATCATGGCGGTGGGTTGTGGTGTTAGTTACCCTCTTGATGACTAGCTAATTATGGTAGAGTTCCTAGATTATGAAAAATAATTCCGAGAACCATTGACAAAAAATATGGACATAAAAAAGGCATTAGGTATGCCAACACTATTCTCAAAGATAAATTATCTTGTTGTTCCTATTCTACCTAGTGAGGTGCACGCTACGTAGAAGGTTTATTGAATTTTAGAGGATAGCTGCATCTTTTTTGACGGAGAGAAACCAACAGAGAGCAAAATAAAAGATAGAAGTTTGCGTATGTATCCTGGTGCATCGACAATGAATTTTCTGCAGTACAGAGCGGGACGAAGACTTGCTTGTGAAGTCCGCCCTCTTTTGTTAGAACGTCCAAACGCCGGTTGACACGGGAAGTTTGTCTTCTATGATGACTTCTGCAGTCCCTCTTCTACGACGATTTGTCAAGTCTTTCCTCATGTTGATATGGAGCCCATTTTTTCACTTCTAGGTGCGTTTGTTTTACGGAAAATTCAATGATAAAAGAAAATGCTTTCTAGGAAAACATTTTCCAAGAATACGATTTGTTTTCCTTTATTTGGCAATGTATAATTGAAAATGTTTTTTTGCCATTTGTATCCCATTAAAAAATAATCACACTTCATCACAGAAAAAAATGAAGAAGCAAAAACTCACTGGCCATCCTTGTGGTTGGTGACGGGTGAAGAAGAAGCAAAAAGAAAAAGAAGCAAATTCAAATTTTTTATTTTTATTTTAAAAATGTTTTCCAAATTTTAATTTTTTAAAAATAAAAAATTCAAATTCATTTTTTTAAATATATTTTTATAAGAATAATTGTTTGTAAACCAAGCATCAAATCTAAGCTTTGGAAAATTCGGAAGACATTTTTCGGTCCTTTCAAAGGGAAAATCATTTTTCTAAATTTAAGCTTTGCTAGGAAAACGTTTTCTTGCTATGAAAACATTTTCTGTTGACTAGGAAAACGTTTTCCATTGACTCATTTTCTTAAGTGACCCAAACGCCGGAAAATGAGGAAAATGTTTTCCCTGAAAATGCATTCCGCGAAACAAACGCACCCCTAGATTGTTAAAATAATTCCGGGAACCTACTCCAAAATTGACCAATGATAAGGACATTCTCATGCTTTTGACGGAAAATAAATGATGGTTGTGGGTTCAACTTTCACCATGGGAATTCAACTTTAAGCGGGCGGTTATGGTGGTTAGTTATGGTGTTAGTTACCCTCCTAATAACCAGCTAATTATGGTAAAGTCCCTAGATTATAAAAAAATAATTATGAGAACCATTAACAAAAAATATAGACATATAAAAAAGGTATTAAGTGTGCCAGCACTATTCTCAAAGATAAATTATATCATTCACAAAGTGCAGAAGGTAAGACGCGGCTATCTTCTAAAATTCAATAAACCTTATTGTTGAGAAAATTCCTACCAGATTTTGAAATTGACAAAACTTTCTTATTCTTATTCTGAAGAATAGTAGATTTCTGAAGTTATATCGCAGACTCTTGTCAAAGTCTATTTGTTCCTAGAAGTCTTTCCCACTCTGACACAATGTAGACTGAAACCAATTCTAGAATGAAGATATAATCAAACTCATATTTATTGATCTTGGGACAAGGATTTAGTATGAACACAATAGGGATTTATTCTTTAATATCTGGCTTTTTGGCAAATAATCTCATTTACCTTTTATAAATACATTGATGGAATCAATTACAAATTGATGAAATCAATCTTCAAGACAAGTTCTTTTTTAGGAAGCATCCACTTATAGAAACCTAGATTTCGATTGTATGGGCGACTAGAATCAATAGATTTTTATCTCAATCTTTAAACAGCTACAAGATTTCCTTAATCGATTCTATTCAACAGATTAATTGGAAGAAATTCTTTTAGAGAATGCTAACGGTTAGTAAGGCATGGAGGAGTATTTAAGGGGGTCATTCAGTCTATTTGAGATAACGCATGAAAATTGAAATTCCAAAGTCTGAAACATTTCCAACCACTCGTTCTTCAACGACAACTCTTACAAATTGTATTCAAGAGAGAAAATCACAAGAAGAGCAACTTAGTGAAGGAGAAAGAAATCTTCCATTAAGTGTTTGCACTCAAAATATTGTACTTCTCTATTCATACCTTAGTGAATTTCAACCAAAAGGCTACCGGTGTGGGAGAGTAGAGTATGCTTGATTTAAGTCGAACTACTATAAATCTCGTGTGTAATATTTTCTTTCCTTAACTCTTTTCAGCTTTATCCGTTGCAACTTTTTTTTTTTTTTTTACGTTTCGCAAAAATCTATTTCGTCTCTTTTCTGATTTTGAATTTTCACTAGAAATCTAATGGCTCATTTAATTAGACTCTAATCCTTTTCTTTTTAAAACTTTACTCGCAACTTATTTTATTCCATATTTATTTGTCAAGGTTTATTTCAAACACTTATTCACCTCCTCTAGGTGTTAGTACTAGTATTTTCAATTGGTATTAAAGCCGTGTGCTCTTCTATTGAAGTGTTTATACTTATGAACTAAAGATCTTCTACGGCTAATTGTTTAGCACTAGGACTCGTGGAGGGGCAAAGCAATACCAAGCCACCTTATTTTGATGGAAAAGAATACGATGTGTGGAAGAATAAAATGAAGGCATTCCTGAGATCCAAAAATCCTCTAGAATGAGATGTTGTAAAAAGAGGAATCAACCCAAAAGTAGCTTCAGCATTTGACAAGGGAAAACAAGTCTTAGATGAGGATTTTGAGGAATTCAACAAAGTATAAATTACCAAGAGATAGACTCTTGATACAAAAGCCATATATTCTTTATATTGTGCCTTGTTTCTTGTTGAATATAATAGAACTTCCTCATGTGAAGGAACATATCATGTAAATGAGACAAAAATAAATATCTTACTTGACCAATATGAATCTTTTAGAATGATGTTTGGAGAGTCTATTGGAGATATCTTTAGTCGGTTTACAAAAATTATAAATGGGTTGGCATATTAAGGTCAACCAATTTTTGCTCCAATGAAGGTCAACAAACTTTTGCGAGGACTTTCAAAAGACCAGAACCATGTGAAATCATCAATCCGAGAAACACAAAGTGTAACATCCTCGATTCTAAACCCATAAGGATTGGCCATAAGGTCCTGAATGGATCGACCATGGGCCATTGGCCATGGATCGATCGATTTGATTTGCAAGAAATCACGGATTGGTCATGTTCTGACCGACCGACTAACCCGTCACGAATTGATCGAGGTGTTGGCCGTGAAATTTTTACCGACCATACCAATGGGATAGGATCACCAGCTCATAAGATGACATTTTGATCACGAGGATTTGTCACGGGATGATTTTGAATCAGCGGATGGTCATGATTGGTCATAGTGTCCGGTTGTAGGTGATTTCGCCCGGCTATGCACCGATACATGAACGATCCGATACAATCAAATGCGATCGTCTTCTAATAATAAAAAAATGCATCATTTCTTATTTAATTCTTAGTGATCGGAAAGGAATCTCGAATCGGTAATGTTTGATCATGGATTGGTAATGCATTGACCACGAACCCTATCGGTGGATTGAGTGTTGACTGAAATGAGCCTAGGGATAGACCCAGCTATTCCGTCACTAATTCTAAGGTCCATGAGTGCTTTGGCTTATGCTAGGCCATGGGTAATTTTAGAATTGACCTTGAATTGACCAAAGGACAACCAACCCTTTTGGCTGATCGATTGACCATCCAAAGGAATGGATCGAGCGAGCATAGGGTGTGATGGCCAAACCTTCGGTATACATGATTTGGTTTTTCGAGGTGTACCTAATTATTCATTTTCCGATCCCTGAACCAACTTAGATGATAGAATTCTCTAGACCGTCTTCTTGATGAAAAAAAGGACAAAGAGAAGAAAACTCTAGAACACCCTAATTAATGAATGGGGTGATGTATCATTTGACTTTCAAAAGTAATGATGAAGTTGTACATATTCTTGATGGGCAAGAAAAGGGTGGCATATACATGAACCAATCGGAGAGCGAAACTTAAACCCCTCAATTAATGCCCTACGAATCTAGATGTGATATCTTGGATTTGACAGTTTTGCTTCAATTAAATTGATCGAGCTTTTCATCGACACGTCTATAGTGTTGTTCTAAGACCTGATCACTCCTGAGATAACTAGACTATTTGAGTAAGTCATTAAGAGATTTTAATACAATAGACTTAAGGATTTGATCAAGAATAGACTATTTGACCGTGCTCATCTACAAAGATCATTACGGCATAAATATAAGTTGATTGAAAATCAGAAATAGGTAAATTCGATTGAGATGTATGGTTAAATATGGGTGATTCCAACAAATTGAGAAATTATCGTCGACCGGCTGTTGCCGTATTCATAGGATTTGAGAGCAGCAACTTCCAAGAGTCACATATTCTATTTCGGCTATTAAAAGAGCTACCGTACTCTGTTTTCTTGAAAACCATGATACCAGCTTGTTACCAAGTAGTTGACACGTACCAAAAGTACTCTTTCTATCTACTTTGCAACTTGCTAAGTTTGCGTTTGAATATCTAAAGAGAGTAAGGTCTCATTCTTTTGGATACCACAGTCCTAACTTTGGAGCTGTTGCAATGTATTTGATGATATGCTTTGCAGCAGTTAAGTGAGATTCTTTGGGATTTGATTGGAACCTAGCACAAATGCAAACACTAAACAAAATATCAAGTCTAGATGCAGTAAGGTAAAGAAGTGAACCAATTATGCTCATGTATAGCTTCTGGTCTACACTTTTTCCTTCTTCATCTTTATCTAGCTTTGAAGAACTTGACATAGATATCTCAGTTTTTTGCAATTCTCTAAACCAAACTTTTTGATGAGATCTTTCGCATATTTTTCTTGGTGAATGAAAATTCATTTTTTTCAATTGTTTGACTTGTAATTCAAGAAAGAAGATTAATTCACCCATCATGCACATCTCGAATTCATCATACATAAACTTAAAAAACTTCTTGCATAGATTTCCATTAGGTAATCCGAAAATAATATCATCAACATAGATTTGAATAAGTAGAAAATCTTTACCTTCTTTCTTAATAAACAAGGTATCTACTTTACCTTTATCAAAACCATTTTAAATTAGAAATTTACTTAACCTGTCATACCAAGCCTGGGGTGCTTGCTTTAAACCATTAAAAGCCTTTTTTTTCACTCTGAAGACTGAGTCTGGCTTTCTTGAATCTTCAAAGCCAGGTGGTTATCCCATATAGACTTCTTGCTACTTGTGCATATTTCTCATCATAGTTTATCCATTTTTCTTGCGTATATCCTTTAGCTATGAGTCTTGCTTTGCTCCTAACCACTTTTTCTTTCTCGTTCATTTTGTTCCTAAAAACCCATTTAGTTCCAATAATAGACTTACCTTTAGGTTTAGGAATAAGTTTCCAAACATTATTAATGCTGAACTATCTAAGCTCTTCTTACATAGCTTCAATCCAACTTTCTTTAGCTAAGGCTTATTCTATGGTTTTAGTTCAATCTCAGAAACAAGTGCTAAAACACTAAACTCTTCACGCCTTTTGGATCTTGTGCAAATTTCTTCATCGATGTTGCCAATGATGAGTTCCTTGGAATGACTTGACTTATGCTTCCAATTGCTGATTGGTTTGTGAGTTTGCTGATCCTCCGTTTCAATTGAAACTTCTAGTTCTTCTTGTTATTGAACTTCAGGAGTCTGAGTCACTTCGGGAGAAGTAGACTTTGTAGGTTTTGGAGTAGGTTCAGATTCTTCAAGTTGAGCCTGATTCATTTGATCCTACATTGAGTCTTGAAACTTGATGTTCATAGATTCTTCCACAGACTGACTCTTCTTGTTGAATACTTTGTAAGCTTTGCTTGAGGATGAGTAGCCAAGAGAAATTCATTCATCCGATTTTTCTTCAAACTTACCAGTTCTATCATTTACATTCTTTAAAATAAAACACTTGCAACCAAATACATGGAAATAATAGACAATTGGCTTTTTTTCCTTTGAATAACGATAGGAGATAGCGTCCGTTCAATTCCAACAATGTCCGCCAACATATTCACATCTACCACGTAGACTTTGTCTAGAACACCGAATGAAATTCTATTCGCATCCAAAAGCTCGGATTTGAATAGAAATAAGCGGTCGGTTCAGCATACCCGTACGTAGAGTCGACGAAAGTCTCAAGTTGAAGCAAATTCAACTTTTCTCTTAAGTTCACGTTGATGGAGTCCGGGAAGTCAAAATCGACACTTCTGGGTTTATCACCCCTCTTTTTAACAGCTTGAAATATACTTTCTCCTCGATCCTTGGATTTAAACAAATCCATCCGATTTCCTTTCACCTTTGCTGCCATACCCATTCTCGGGGTTTAAAATCAAGGAACATTTTTGTCGTCATCGTTCCCGTCAATCGATTTTGTCCTGGCAAACGAGGGTCTCTGGGAATGTTCGCAAGAGCCTCCTCTGCCCTTCCTTTCGGAGCAACTCCCAATTCCTCCATTTTCCGCAGAAAAAGATACTCATTTCCATAATTTTTGTCCTTAAGGAAGTCATCTATATATTTTAACGAAGAACCCGAGAGGTTTTCAACGCACGATAAAGCTTATAGATGAAGGAGGTCTTTGGACTCTTCGGGTCGGCATCCTCGACTATATCTTCTTCCGGATGTTGACTTGCACCTTGTGGGGTAGGAGGTCTTGAATGACGTGGAGGAGAGCGAATCGGACTTTGTCGCTGACTTGATAAGTCTTCTTCCTAAATAAGATCGAAATGAATCGGCCCTTTCTCCATTCTTTGTGGTCCCACGCTTGCTATTCTTGATGATTTCCTCGAAGACGACATCTTCCTTTGTCTATTGGAAGATTCCTTCACTTGCTTTCCCAAGAAAAAATGACCACTTTCTCGACGACGAACAAGGAGTAAAAACGAGTATCGGGAGGAGAGTGTCTTTTTAGGGTTTTGAAGATTTGGGCGAAGAAAAGACAACTGTTTTGTATATATATTCATAAGGAGTTTTTCTCCATAATATAACTTAAGAATACTCTGTTCATAATATAACAAGCTGTAGAAACTATTTTAGCCCAAAAACAAGAAGAAATATTACTTTAAATTAAGAATGTTCTAGCCATTTTCTGTAAAGATTTATTCTTTCTTTCCACAACTCCATTTTGTTCTAGAGTATAAGGAGAAGAGAAAACATGCTGAAAATCAGAGTCATTACAAAATTTTGCAAAATCTTGATTTTCAAACTCACCTCCATGGTTTGGCTTAATACAGGAAATAGCATATTATTTTTCATTATGAACTTTCTTTGCAAATTTTGAAAAATAAGAAAATGTTTCAGACTTACTTACCAAGAAGTATACTCATGTAAAGCGAGAGTAATTATTCACGATCACTGGGCAATAACTCTTTCCACCAATACTTTGAGTTCTAGTTGGTCTAAAAATATCCAAATGCAAAGATGCAAAACTCGATTAGTTGAAACTTTATTTATAGATTTGAAATAACTTCTAACTATTTTCCCAAAATACATGGTGTGCATAAATCACATTTTTGAGACGTTAGGTTGGGCAGTCCACGAACAAGCTTTTTGGATGAGATCTTGGCAATTTGCTTCATATTGAAATGGCCAAGTTTTCTATGTCAGAGATTTGCTTCATCTTGAATGGATATTAGACACTAAGAGCTTTTTGGTTTTATATCCAAAAGATAGATATTCCCATGTCTTTATCCATTGAAAGATTGAGATAAATTTTTACTAGTTTCCGAACAAATGCCTTCTTGGAAGTTAATCTTGAATCTAGTGTCACACAATTAACTGATGCTAAGTAGATTGTAGTTTAATCCCTCCACCAAGGAGATATTGTTGATTGTGAGACTTTCAATTTTTACAGTTCCACACCCAACAATTCTTCCTTTGTTTCTATCAAAAGAAACTTTGCTCCTTTTAATTGCACAAGTTTTGTAAAACAACTTGGATCTCTTGTCATGTGTCTCGAGTAGCCACTATCCAAATACTACTTTATCTTTTTCTTGATAGTGACTTGCAATTATAAAAGGAACTCAAGTTTTCTTTGGTACCCATATTTTCTTGGGTCTAGGGAAGTTAGTGCAATATATAGTTTTTGTCCATTCCTTCTTAATAGGTCTCCAAATCATATGACATTCTTTCTCAAAATGTTTTGAGCTTTTACATTTTGAACATTTGAGAGCACTTTAACCAACATGTTTTACAAAAACCTTTTGAAAATGATTTTTGTAAAAAAAATTTGTAGGTCTTTGTTTGATTCTTTCTTTTACTTTTGGAAAATCAATTAAATGAATAGTTTTTGGTGTCATTCCCAAACCCAATTTGTTGAAATACGGTTTTTGAATCGAAAGAATCTTTTCCAATTTCTCAAATCCTATTGAAATTTTTTTTGTAATATTTGAAATGTCCTTTTTCAAAAATGTGTTTTCCTTTGAAATAGAGTTTGCGTTTTCTTTTAAGATAACAAAACTTTTGTTTTGATTTTCAAATTTTTCTTTCCAAGAGATTTCCTATTGCTTTAGTTTGGAATTTCCCCCTTTCTAGTTCAAAGACCCTCTTAAGAGATGTTTTGAGACTAAGACATAGTTCATCTATGTACTTTGAGACTTTAACATGAATATTTAAATCACTAACCTTGATCTCACATTTTGAGTCTAAGTTGAATCTGTTCGAAAATTTAAGTCTGATTCTAAGTTTGACATTAGACATATGTTGGCATACTCTTCATCACTTTCCTCACATTTTGTATCACTTTATGTCTCTACATTGAGAGCCTTATTGAACTTTTCAGTTCTTGCTTTCTTTTTCTTCAACAAAGGGCAATTGGATATGATGTGTCATTTTTTCTTACATTCAAAGCATACCACATCTTTGTTGATCTCGTTATCCTCAGTTGATTTGTTCTGGAATTTTTGAGAGCCTTACTTCTTCCAGTTAAATCTTTTTCCCTTTCTGTTCAGTTTCATGAATCTCTTTATCATGAGGGCTAGTTCTTCATCATCCATGTCATCTTCAGAATCTGTATCATTAGAATCATCGTTAGATTTTAAAACAATAAATTTTTTACCTTTGAGATCTTCTTCCTCATTGAGTTGCTCCACTTCGTATGACTGAAGTGTGCCTACAAGCTCATCAAATGTAAGAGGCATGATCCTGTGGGTTTCTCTTATTGAAGTCTTCACGTGATTCCAATCTTTGGATAATCCATGTAGCAATTTATTAACCTTCATTGGTCCTGAGATTGGTTGTCTCTGATATGATAAACCGTTTACAATTTATGAGAAACAATTAAACATGTCAGTAATTGATTATCCTAGTTTTATCTTGAAGGCTTCATACTATCCGAGTAAGATATTGATCTTTGTTTCTTTAACTCGATCAGTTCCTTCATAGGTAACATGCAACCTATCACAGACTTCTTTGGCTGTTTCACAAGATGAAATTCTGTTATATTCAGTAGGAGATAAAGTACAGTATAAAGAGTAGATTGCTTTAGCATCAAGAGCTTGTCTCTTGGTTAGTTCTTCTTGTGCCATTTCGCCAACATCTACAGCTTATTTTCCTATCTCTGAGACTGATGTAGCTTTAGGAATGATTCCCTTTTCTACCTCATCTCATTCCAGAAGATCTTCTGATCTTAGAAATGCCTTCATCTTGTTTTTCCAAACATTGTATTCATTTCCATCAAAGTATTTGCCACCTATACTAATAGAAGATTGCAATGATGCTAGTGCCTTAGCCTATCTATTTTCTCAAACTAACCTCTGGTCCTTTCTCTGCGGTGACGGTTTCCCCTACCAACAGATGAGGGTAGCAAAGCTCATGATTGATCTCTCTCGATGATTCTTGCTATTGTTGTGGGTGCATGGATTCATTGAAGGTGGTAATTGCATCCGGTTCTTCAGAGGTTGTCGTTGCTCACTATGAGAGCGCCGCTGTCTTGCTGCTTACTATCTTCATTTCCTCTCTCCTCGCCTCTTTTGTTTTTGCTGGTTGGCTACTTGTTGCTACTATTTGGCTTTATGGTTATCGTTGTTTGGCTCATTTGTTTTTCCTTTTTCCCAACACCCTTCCACTTGTTATGACTTGTTTGTCATTATGAGTATAAGTTTTTGGTGTCGTAAACCCTTGCTGTATAGTTTTGGTTAAGTCTATAAATTTTTTACCTTACAAAAAAAAAAAAAAAAAAAAAAAAATCTAACACCGCCAAGGGCAAAACCGTAAAATAAACAATTAAGGGGCATAATTGTAATAGAGAGAGGCGGAATTGTAAAATCAAGGAAAAGTGGGGAAACCAGAATTTTTGAAGCTACCCAAAGGAGAAGTGGAAATTCATTAGAGGGATGAAGGTGCGTGCTTCAACCGCTTAGGCGTGTGCCACACCCATGTGGCATGTGGATCCATGCACTTACAACTTAAGAAGTGCCGACATTCTCCGGAAGCCTTTGTGTCATGTCCGACACGTTCCAACACGCTCGACACATGGTCAACGAGTGTCGGAAAATCCGATATGCGGTCAACTCTTCATGACACGCGATCAACTCTTCCTGATACACTTCGACATGCGAGTTTGATATTTTGACATGCACGGAGTTATACAAGAAATTACGACAACCACACACCACTGTAGAGGGGGTGAGGGTTTGGTGTTCTTGACAAAGGTGGAGAAGTAGGAGGTGGAGGACTCATGTGGCCGTTGCACCCAGCAATGAGTCAAGCCGCTATCTAGACGAGATCCCGCCACAGTGGCTAGGCTCGAGGGAGGTGGAGGCGGAGGTGAAAGATGGGACCTACCCCATTGCGGCAGTGGTGGCGTTGGAATTCTGGTGAAAGGAGCAAATGGGTATGTCAAGATGGGACGAAAGTTGGGAACTTGGGAGAAATCTCAGGTTGGAAAAGCAATGAATGGAAGGATTATATGGTGGTGGTGGAGATGGAGATGGAGATGGTGGAGATTATTTGCATCCAAAGCGGTTGGGGAGGTTTGAAGCAGTGCATGTCGATGTCACACTTGCAGAGAAGATGAATCATCACGCTTTCTTTTTTTTTGTCATTCTTAAATTATTTTGATTTTTGGGGGAGGGACATGTTTTTGGGAGCGCATGATTGGCCATGGGACCCAAGCCAAATTCGATCTTGGCCGTTGGATCATCAAATTTGCAGTGTTGTTTCTTTTCTTCTTTTTTTTGAATTATTGGAAATGGGCAGTGATGATGATGAGGCGTATGGGGAAACGACGGAATTTAATTGGAAGCAGGAGGGAAGGGAGGGATTTGACTCGGGGCCAGGGGGAAGTAAAGGCTTCTTATGTTTGATGAATTGCTAAAAAGGCGCGGCGGCTTTGGCGGGATGGAGGGCTCACAAATTCATTTGAGATTTTTTTAAATTAATTAATTAATTATTGATAAAATTAAATTATATTAATTTGATTTAAATTATTATGTATATATAAAAATATTCATTTAATATATAACGTGTCTCAACATATCGGAATTATCTGTTTTTAAAAAATGAAGTGTTGGCGTGTTGTATCGTGTCGTGTCGCGTGTTGTGTGTCTGTGTCGGTGCTACTTAGCCTACAACCACCATGCACGTGGATTCCATGTGTCTTCTTCGTCACGCCCGTACAGCCTCTTTCAATTTATGGGTCTCCTCCGGCAGCCCATCTCATCCAAGTCAACAATCTTGGATGTTCATATCTTTCACATTTTAAAGGCAAAAAATATGCATATCATATTGTTAAAGAGTTTGGCAATTCTACTTTTATTATGTATAAAACATAGGTCCTAAAACTCTTTAGGTTGTTAAAAAAATTTGCCTCTAACATGGTACAACAAACACAATTTCATGAAAAAAAACAAAAAATTCAATGAAAAAACATATAAACATGGAATTTTCTTCGATTTCATGACCTTATCTGTTTACAAATATATTCATGATTAGTTAACGAGTATGAAATTCTCTAATACCAATTTAGAAAATAAAATTTCATATTCCAACACACAAGAAACATGTCTAGAAAATTCTTGAATCGTTGATCAAATTGGATATATTACGCTAGGAAACATACCTTATTTCCATAGATAAAAACCTTCATTGCAGCCTCGTGAGAAAGAGTTCTTCGTCTTTGTTTTCGTTAGAGAGAGAAGTTATGTGTGTTGAGAGGAAGCGTTATTTTTCTTCTTTTTTTTCTTAAGAATGTTAAATTCCAAAGGCAGTTACCTTATCTTTAAAAACAAGCAAATGCCTTTAGCAATTACATTTGCAAGTTATGGGCTTGGTTGGCCCAACATGGGCGGCCCACCCATAAAACCCTTCATTATAATTATATATGCAAAATTAATTTCTTTAAAGTTACTAAAACTTTCTAGAACTTTCACTTATGATATAGGGCCCGTTTGGTTCAGCTTTTGAGAAATGTCTTTGGCCAAATGTATCTTTAGGATAATGGGGTTTTCGGGAATGCTTGGCCGTTTGGCAAATTACGCATTGAAAAGTTGTTTATGCGAAAATACCGTTTGGCAAAATTTATTCCAAATGGGCTTTTGCTTTTAATTTTCTTTTTTTAAAAATCTGAAAATCAACCGGCGGCTGGCGATGCCGGACGGCCAAATCTGGCCGTTCGGCCGCCTGAGGTTGCGACCTCAGGTGACGCCATCGCCGCGACCTCATGCGCCTGGAGGTGCAGAGGCCAGATCTGGCCATTCGGCGGCCAGATCTAGCCTTCGGACCGCCAGATCTGGCGGCCTGAGGTCACGCGGACCCAGGCGGCGCACGGTGCAACCTCAGGTGATGCCGTCACCGCCTGGAGGCGCGACCTCAAGCACTTGAGGTCGTAGAGGCCAAATCTAGCCGCCGAATGGCCAGATCTGGCCTCCGGACCACCAGATCTGGCGGCCTGAGGTCCGCGCAACCTTAGGCGGCGTCGCCTAGTTCGCTCGGAACCAGTCGACGCCGCCTGAGGTCCGCGCTGCCTGGGTCGCGCGTCGCAGCACCCCCAGACAGTGGTCATCAGTGACGCGCGACCCTCAGGCGGCAGCGGTAGTGGCTGCCGGAGAAACTCGGTAGTCGAAAAGAAGAAGAAGACAAGAAAGAAAAATGATGAACAGTAGGCGTGGCATTTCCCAAATGCCGAATGCCCAATGCTGCCCCTCACCAGCATTGAGTATTGAGCATTTCGAATGCTCATACTTGGGCAAAGGAGCTTCCAAAAAATTTGCTAAACACTAAAATTTTCCGCCAAGGGGCTTTGGGAATGCCCAACCAAACACCCCCATAACACATGAATAAAACAATATCAATTTAAAATAAGACTATTAAATATTCATAAATAAATATCCCATAAGCAATGCATAAGTCTAACAAGAAAGAAAAATATCAACTTAGAAACGTTCATGAATGACAACAAGTCATAAACAAATAGCATCAATATTTCTTAATCTTCACAAGAACATGGATAGACTCATAAAATTCCTTAGGAAATCTTATGATTGAATTTGGTAGCTAAGGGAGGACCATTGCAAGTCTCTTAGATGTCCCAAGTCAATTCATTGCAAGAGTTAATACCTCCGTTGCCAATTTTTATATATTGTCTCAAAAAGCTTTCACAAGAATATCATATTGTGAACACTTGTCAAATTCCCAAAGATCATCAATAATTGTTTTCCATTCTTTGGGAAGGCTGTTTATCAAGGCATCGATTTTGTCAGCATTTTTTTTGTAAGGGAATTTGCTCAAATTATGTGTTCTATCATTTTGTTGACCTTGATAACATGCTCTAACATGTCCACATCAGCATCTCATTGATAAACGAGCAATTCTTTTCTTAACATTACAAGGTTCAATTTTTGTGCCTCCATTCTTGATATCTTGGGAGTGAGAATGGTTTGAACAATTGTTTCAATAACAAATATTAAATAAAAGGATTACTTATAATGCATGATAAACAAAATATTGGGAATTTTTTAATATGCTTATTCTTTAAAAAAAATATTTTCAATTTTTTTTATTTAGATTTCAAGTTGTGACACAGCCAAGGGCAAAACTGTAAAATAAACGGTTAAGGGGGGTAATCGTAGGAGAGGGCAGAATCGTAAAATCGAAGAAAGGGGGGCAAAACATGAATTTTTGAAGCTGCCCAGTGGCAAAATTGGAATTTTTGACACTGCCCGACAGCAAAATGGAAATTCAGCAGAGGGATGGAGGCACGTGCGCCTTTTCAACCCCCTTGGGCACATGTTGTGAACTTACCTGTGGTTGCCGCGCGCAATGGATGTGTGGCACGCACGTGACTACAATTGCCTCGTGCGTGGATTCTACATGCCTTCTTTGTCGCGCTCATACGCCCTCTTTCTGTGTCCAATGCGCCTTCCACCACATGGATTTACTTTTCTTATGTATAAATCACACGTTCATACGTCCTAAAAATCTTTGCATTGTTAAAATTTTCTGCCTCTAACATGGGCCAATGAGCACAATTTCATGAAAAAAATTTCAAAGAAAAATTATATGAGCATGGTATTTTCTTCAATTTCTTGATATGGTTTGTTTACAAATATGTTCATGATTGGGAAACAAGTATAAAATGTTGTAGCTGTCGGACCAAAATTTTGGGCGAACCTCCTAGGTTTGGTTAATGGATTGTTAAACTTAAACTTAACTCGGCTCTCCCAAGCTCAATATCAATTCACAATTTAAGTTAAGTTTATAATATGCAAATAATTTTTCAATTAAGAGTCATCACTAATATATTTTTTGTGGGTCGATTAGAAACCCAAGTAAAGTAACATGAGATTTACTTTATTCTACGAAATAGATATTTGTGAGTTCAAGGACTTGATAATGCTAGATTTCTCTAATATATTTTCCGGTACCTTTCTCTTTTATTTCAAAAAAAATGTTTTATAAGCAATTTGAATTCATTTGAATTCACTTTCCTAACATATGAGGTGATGCGGGTGCGCAAACCATCAATTTAACACCCAAATAAAGTAGTGAATAAATTGCCGGAGAACTTATCTTAGGGCATTGAGAGCATCTATAATATTATATCAGAATTCACATCAACAATCCTAAATATGATTTCTAATTAACATGCAATCACTCAATCTTTTTTAAGAATTTTCTCTCGTAAAATCGAATCTATATGCAATGCAATATAAGCAAATGACCTAATTCTAATTACGGGCAATCTATAACTAAATGGTGCTAGCAACAATCAATGAATGACATGCATTTTATGAACCTAATTCTAAATGATTTGCACATGACATTTTTATTTTCTTAAAAAGCATGCAATCTATCTAAAAGATTTATCTAAATTTAAAATAAACATGCGATTTTATCCTAATATATAATGATGTGCAAAGAATGCTCTAATTCTATTTTTTTCCTTTTTCTTTTCTATGAAATTCGAAATTAAAATCGCCACATAATTAAACGTACAACTTAATTTTTTTTTTAAAACTAATATCCTAAATGAATGCATTTTTTTTTTTTAATTTTTTTAAAATTCGAAATAAAATCCCTATTCTAAATATGCAAAATAACCCTAAAACAATAAATATTCTAAAACAAACCTAATCCTAACTCAAATATTTTTTTGATTTTTTTTTATGAAAATAAAATTGATTCAACCAACGCAAATCAGACAAGATAAGATTGATATCCATAAATTGGTCAACCATATCTTATGCATGAGATCGGGTTGGCCAATTTTAAACAAAATCGCGAATCAAATCTCGAGTGTGAAATCGGATTGGCGATCTATCATTGCGAGTCAAATTTTGGGTGCGAAAATCAGACTATCAATCCTACTCAAAGTGTGAACATCAGTCGGGGATTTCGATCATAGGATCAAAGTATTAAAATAAAAAATAAAATAAACTACTTAATTTGAATTTTTTAAACAGGGCTTAGAAAAAGGCAGCTCGTGGATCATGATGGAGGCTTGGCGTGGCTCACAGCTCGGATTTGGACGTCGAGACCGGGATTGCAATCGGTTCCTCGACAGTGAACGGCAACAGTGACAAGGCGGTGGCGAGCGGCTGCGATCTCGTCGTTGGGAGTGATCTCGTCGTCGGGACACGAGCACACGCGGGTTAGTCATGACGACTCGGCAAAAACCTGCAAATAAAAATCGAGATTATGCTGGCATTTGATTGAGAGCTTGCTGGACCGCCACTATTGCATCGCTCGTGCGTTGATCCGAAACTGGGATTTCACCAAAATATCTGAACGTTGGTCAAGGAGGTGGTCTTGCGTAGCAACGACGACCCATAGAGATGTTGACTTAGCTATTGCAGGGGTACTTGAATCGTTGGACTATTATTTGGATGCAACTTTGTGGCATCAAACCCACTGAATAGGACAAACTGAACGTGAAGGCCGAACCCCAGGGAAAGGAGAAATTTCTTGGTTCTCAATGTCCTTTGATCCCAGTTCTCCATATCTCCTGGTTCTGCTCAAAAACCTGCAAAACAGAATATTTATCTAGCTTGGTTCGATGAGGACGCTGTAAGTCTCGATGGTGCTTTATGTCATCATGATGGAGGGCACTGAGCAGCCATTCGTTACGGTGATTGCGGCTAAAACGAGCGATGTAGATCGGTGCGAGGAAGCAACTCGTGGGCGTCGCTCCGTGCAAGGCAGGAACAGAGCACCGTCGTTGGGAAAGAGTGGCAGCTTCACGGTGGCGTCTCGAGTCACACTCGGTGCTACGTTTATTCTTTTAGCATGTAAAGTATCTGGTATCAGAAAGAAGCGAGCCCCTCCCTTCAATGTGGCCATGGATGTGTCGATGTGGCGGCTGCTCTCTCGCGGTTGTGCAAGCGGCAGGATCAGAGAATTGCTAGTGTTGACCGGCACTGGTATAGAGGACTTGACCGAGGCTCTCCCTCTTCAAGATCTCTCTCTTCTCTCGTGTGTTCTCTCTGAAATTATCAATTTGCCCGCCACCACGATTTCTTCTTTTGGCTTTCTCTCTCTAAAGCTCTCTCTGTATGGTGCGATTTCTTCTTTTGGCTCTCTCTCTCTAAAGCTCTCTCTGTATGGTGAAAACTTCTTTGGCGTCTTCTGCTTAGTGGTGAACCTGCAAGGGGGCGTGATGCTCTCTCTTCAGTGCTCTCAATTGTGGCTGCCGTATATTCTATGAATCTCTCTCCTTTCCCTCTCAAAAAGGGCCGTGTATTTTCAATACATGTGGCCTCCCCTCTTCTATAGTGTAGCAACCTATTTATAAGTCAAGAATTAGAGTTTTATTTTCTTCTTCAAATCAACATCCATGAAGTTCTTCTCCCAAACGCAATATTTTTTTTTATTTTTCACATCTCTTCTAGATTTCCTTTGCAAAAGAGAATATTCTCCACTGATTTTCAAAATTGCAATAGGACTTTTCCCAAATTTGAAATCTCGCAAAGATTGGTTCATAATATCTCCTCGAGGATACGAGCTTTGGCCATTTTGCTCTCTTCGTAGGCTTAGTCCGACTTGCAAAATTAAAGTTCAGAACTACCAATTCAAACCCATCTGTCACCTACCAAATGCAAATGCAAATTAAAAATAAATATACCTAAAATTATATGTTATTAATTTTTTTGTTAAAAAATTAATTAATTTTTCAAAAAATAAATAACTAAATTCAAAATTTACAATAGTAGGAAATAAAATTCCATATTCCAACACAAAGAAACATGCTTAGAAAATTGAATTATTAATCAAAATATTTTACCTAAAATTATATGTTAAATGCCTTGATTAATTAATTCTTCTTCTTTGTATTCATTAGAGAAAGAAGTTATGTGTGTTGAGAGGAAGCATTCTTCTTCTTCTTCTTCTTCTCTTGAATGTTCTTCTTCTATATTATCTATAAATATTATAATACTACTAAATATTTATAATTAAATATCCCATAAACAATGCATAAGTTTAACAAGAAAGAAAAATATCAACATAGAAATGTTCTTGCTTCTTAAACAAATGGCATCAATATTTCTTAATCTTCACAAGAATGGGCATAGACTCATAAAATTCCTTAGGAAATCTTATGGTTGAATTTGTTAGCCATAGCCAAGGGAGGACCATTGCAATGTCTCTTAGATTTGTCTCAGGTCAATTCTCGCAAGAGCCATTGTCTTCGGTACCCCAAGTTTTATGTACTATCTCAAAAAAGCTTCCACAAGAATATTCGTCGAATTCCCAAAGATCATTAGTAATTGTTTTCCATTTTTTAGGAGTGATGTTTCTCAAGGCATCAATTTTTCAGCATTTTTCATAAGGGAACCTGCCCAAATTATATGTTGTATCATTTTGTTCCTTGATAACATGCTCTAACATGTCAAAATTACCATCCCATCGATAAACAATAAACAGCCAATATTTTTTTTAACCTTAAAAGATTCAATTTATATGCCTTTGTCCTTAGTATCTTGGCAGTGCAAATGGTTCGTACCATTATTCCTATAACATATACATAATAAAATGATTACTCATAATTCAGGATATAACAAAAAAATTGGGAATTTTTTAATATACTTATTCTTTAAAATAAATAATTTATTATTATTTATTATTATTTTATATTTCATGTTCTAACACAGCCAAGGGGAAACCCGTAAAATAAGCAGTTGAGGGGCATAATCGGAAGAAACAGGGGCAGAATCGTAATATAGAGGAAAGGAAGGCAAAACCAGAATTTTTGAAGCCAGCTGGGGGCAAAATGGAAATTCAGCAGAGAGATGCAAGTGCGTATGTTCAACCGTTCGAGCACATGCCATGCACATGCCTGCAGTTGTCGTGCGCGTGTGGCGCATGGATCCACACGCTTGCAACCGCTGGATGCGTGGGGTTCACGGGCCTTCTTCCTTGCACTCCTAAGCCTTAATTCTGTGTCAGACGCACCTTCCACCGCAGGGGTCTCCTTCTGCAGCCCATCCCATCCAAGTCGGCAATCTTGGATGCTCATATTTTTCTCATTTTTAAGCCAAAAAATATGTATAATATACCATTGAAGAGCTTGTCAAGTCAACTTTGATTATATGTAAACCATAAGCCCTAAGACTCTTTGGATTGTTAAAATTTTCTTTTTTAACATGGGCCAAGAACACAATTTTTGGATAATTCAAAGAAAAAACATATTAACATGCCTCGATAACATGGGCCACGGACACGACAAATATTTCATGAAAAAAAAATTCAAAGAAAAAACATATTAACATGAAATTTTCTTCGATTTCATGACATGGTTCGTTTATAAATATATTCCTAATTAGGAAACAAGTATAAAATGCTCTAATATCAATGTAGGAAACAAAATTCCATATTCCAACACATAAGAAACATACTTTAGAAAATTCTTGAATCACTCATTGAATTGTGTATATTACGTTTTGGAATATATCTTATTTTTACAAATTAAATGCATTGATTTTAGCCTCGTGGATAAGTTATGTGCGTTGAAAGGAAGTGCTTTTTTTCTTCTTTTTTTTTTCTTAAGAACCTTAACTTCCAAATGCAGTTACATTATCTATAAAAACAAGGGCGGTTAGATGTGCAAGTTATGGGCTGGGTTAGCGCAACATGGGCGGCCCACCCATAAAACCCTTCAGTAGTAATATAACTCCGAATGGGGTGGTCTTTCTAGTGAACGAGTTCGTGTCCATCAATGATATGATCACAAGAGAGGCTCTAATCGAATTGGATAGACATTCGAACTATACATCCCCTCGAAAGGAAAGGAGGATTCGCGGTCGGGATCAAAAACACCGCTTGTCAACGGCAGTATTCGGCTTAAACCGACAAAACTAATGAAAAGGGTCGAAGGAAAGTCTTTGTTTTGTTTTTTCCCTGGTCAGAGTATAACTCCCGCTAAAATTCCAATCCTCCGTAGCCTCCGTGCATCTTTCATCTAATTCGCTTTTCACCTCTCACCTGTAAGATTACTCACAACTTTAGGTTTATTCATGACAGAAAAAAAGATGGCACGAATGCTATTTTAACAACTGATGCACAATATGTCGTTTGATAGAGGCAGCCAACCCGCGAGCCTGTGGCAAGACAACGTAGACATTTCATGGCTTTGGATCGAAGACCGGAACATCTTGCACAACGCCGAACGTGTTACCACAGTTCAAGACGCGAATCGACAATAAGCCACGCGTGCCACATCTCATGTCTGTTGCATTGCCGGTTCACGTACGCAAGATTCTTCTAATCACTCAATATAAAATATCAATACCTTATGGTAAGTTAACTTCGCAATACTTAATGAGAAATAAGTTGCACATGTTCATGGATGTTTAGTGATTGATCGCAAGTCTTTCACATTTGCTGTCCATTATGGGCAATCAACAAGTTAATCACTAAATGAGTCATTAATCTATTGTACATATGCTAATTCAATTTAAAATTTTCAATTTTGCCAAATGAAATATTTTGATAATTTATCAATAAAATCTTTCGGGCTAATTTTGACTAGAAATTTATGACATGCATATTAACCATTTACGTGGCGCACGATTGATATTGCGTGGACAAATTTTAAATTTTTTAACAACTTTCTGAATTTTTATAATTAATTTATTCTTATTTATTTATTTATTTTCCATTTTTTTCTAAGTCCAATGACCCTTGCTAGCCATGGATGGGGTCTCATCACTCTTATTGATAGAAAAAAAAAAGGGAAAAGAAAGAAAGAAAAAGAATAGGGAAGAAAAAAAATTATAAAATTATAAATGATCTAAAATTTTTAAAAAAAAAATAAAAATTACCTATGTTAGTATCTCATGTCATATAGATGGTCGACATTCACATCAATAATTTCTCATTAAAATTGGCCATAATGATTATATTAACAAATTATCAAAAAGTTTATGATTTAGTTGATAAAATTGAAAATTTTAGAACTAAATTAGGATATATACAATAAGTTTATGACTTTTTAGTAATTTTTCTACTAATCAAGTCCACCATCACGAAATGATCATGGTATTCCAAGCAATGCCAGTTGAGGTACCTACACATGTCTCCCTACTTATTCGCATGTGATGGCTATGATTCCATTGCATGAACCATGTGATGGCATTGCCATTGATATTTTTTGTTTAATCTGTAATGATATTCCTCATTTTGGGTTGATTGAGCATCCTTTATCTTATATTTAAACAATATTATACTTATTGCCATTCTAGGGAAGTCTCATAATCTTCCACAATTCCTTTTAATCCGCATGAAATGCTATTTATATACAGGAATGGTTAGCGGTATGGTACAATCCACCATTTTTTTTTTTTTGGAAAAAATCTACCCACCGAGATATTTAAAAAATAAAAAATAAAACATCTTAGGGTGCATTTGTTTACCAAAAACTTCATAATAAAGGAAAATATTTTCAATGATTTTTTTTTTCAAGAAGAATGGTTAGCTTTGGTTTAAGGAAAGCAATTTTCTTCTTACACAAAGTAGGAAACCGTTTTCTTCCAATTTAAGCTTGTTATTTTCAATTTTTGGAAAATATTTTCCCGAAAAATCTATTTGTTTTCTGTCATCCAAACCTCAGAATGTCGGAATATAATTTCCTAAAAATAGTTTTCCTTCAAACTTAGGGACCCTAATGTCAAATATCATACAGTCTTGTTTAAAGAAAATGCTTTAAAATGTTACACCACTTTATTTGTTGCCATGCTTGTAAATTGAAACAAAAATACTAGTTACTTAAGTTCATGATCGTATTCAAACCTCATAGATTACCCAAACTTGGAATTGTGGAAGATCCAAGGGACCAAGACATTACTAGCTTATGACTCCAATTGGCAAAGTTTGAGATGCTATACCCATAAAACATCTAACTAGTTTCATAAATCAATTAAGTCCAGAAGACTTACGTATTGCAAGCGGCCTCAATCTCAAGCAATTTATGCCTTGCGCCCTTGTTATCAGCAAAGTCATGTGTATGTGTGGGGTGGAGTGATAAGAAGCATTTATTATGGACTAAATCCCAACGGGATGAAAAATTGTGTATCTAACTTGTGTGCACACAACGATCAAATGCAAGTAAAGGTTGATATGAGGAAAAGTGCATGTTCAAAATAGTGGCAAATTATCTAGGTCTTACATTTTTCATGCCCTCAAGTTTTGTTGAGAATGATCAAGACCCATTTCTCAAGATGAGCGGAGGAAAATTAGGTAAGCATTACCTAGAGCAAATAATAACTCTTAAGTACTCATTCCCAAGTCTTATTACCACATTGAGACTTGATGCGCTATGTACGACCACCTTGGATACAACAAGGTGCTAACATATTTTTTTCGTTAAATCAGTGATGAAGCATATCAGTGGACAAAATGATGTCATTGATAAGATACGAATCAGAAGGACTTAAAGCTAGTGTAAATTAATTTGGGTGTACATAGGCTGAGGGATAGTGATCATTGGGATGGAAAGGGATGAAAAATCATACTCTCCTTCCCGAGAAATATCTCCTCGCAACTTTCCTCAATGGCTCTCTAGAAATATCTTCCCCCATTTTTTGGCAGGAGCTCTAACCAATAGAAACTCAACAGCACATTCGCCTCATGGGCAAAAGTCTCTCCGACAGAAGCGCCCGCCGTTCGCCGGGTGGCTACACCGTGGCGCATCTTGCAGTTGTGCTCCCCGGCATTCCGGAGAATCTCAACCGTCACAGAGCTGCCCTAAACTCACGTCAATTTTGTTATCCATTCAGCCACTAAAATATAAGAGAAAATCACATAAATTGGTATTTGAATTTTAATTTAATATGCAATATCGTCATTGAATTTTTAATCTACTTAATATAATAACTGGACTTTAGTTTAGTGTTCAATGTGGCTCTTGAATTTTTGAATATTTCAGTGTTTAATTTGACTTTTAAAATATATATTCAAATATTATATTGAATAAATTAAAAGTTTAGAGAAGATATTGCACGTTAAGTTAAAATTCAAAGGTCACATTGCACAAGTTGAAAGTTTAGAGATAACATTGGACATTAAACCAAAATCTGTAAATCATTTGCACTATTATCCGAAAACAAGGGGAGGATACTATATTCCTGCCTCATGTGATTCTTGTAAAGTCATGTTAGATTAATATCACAAAAAATCTCAATTATGTGCATCATTTGCCAAATTTACATCCAATTAATTTTCGCATTGCAAAAAATTTGAGGCAGACACAACAATTCAAGATATGAATCTACAATGAACCACGCGTGCTGAACAACTACTGATTTGGCCCATCTCACATCCGTTGCATTGCCCGATCACGTATGCAAGATTCTCCTAATCACTCAAATTCAATACCCTATGGTTTAAACTAAGTTGCGTGCTCATCGATGCTTAATGATTGATCGCACCTCATTCACATTCAAGGTCTATCATGGGCAATCGATAGAATAATCACCAAGAGAGTTCTAAATTGATTATATATATGTTAATTTAGTTTAAACATTTCAATTTTACCAATTAAATAATAAACATTTTAACAATTTATCAAATGTGGCCTTTCCGACTAATTTTGGATGGAAATTGATGTGTAGATGTTATCCATTCTACATGACATGATTCGTGATGGTGTAAACAATTTAAAAAAAAAAATTAACTATTTTTAAAATTTTAAAATTTGTATTTAGTTTTATTTTTTTCTTTTCCACTTTTTTCTTCTTCTTTTTTGCGTGATGGTCATAGCCCTCATCTTGATAGGAAAAAAAGGGGGAAAAGAAAGAAATAAAAAGAAAAGAGAAAAAAAAAAAAGTTTTATAAATAACCAAAATTTTTTAAAAAGATTATAAAAATTGTCCACCTTAGTGACATATCATGTAGAACAACTAGCATTTACATCAATAATTTCCTATCAAAATTGGTTGGAATGCCTATCTTAACAAATTGTTAAAAAAAAAAAATTATATCTTCAATTGGCAAAATTAAAAAAAAAAATTAGAACTTAATTGACATATGTACAACAAATTTAGGACTTTTTTGATAATTTTCCTATCAATCAACTCCACCATCACAAAATGATCATGAGATTCCAAGTAATGCTGCTCGGTATACATGTCTCCCTAGTTATTCACATGTGACTACTATAGTTCCGTTGTATGAACCATGTGATGGCATTTGCCATTGATTTTTAGGTTTAATCGATAATCCCCATTTTAGGCTAGTTGACCGTCATTTCTCTTTATATTTAAACAATATAATAATTATTAGCATTCTTGGGAAGTTTCATCATCTTCCACCATTCTCTTTAATCCACGTGAAATGTCATTAAATCCTAAATTTTATTACAATTTACTAATTGAATTTATTTGACCAATTTTGATTGGAAATTATTGATGTGGATACTGTTCATCTTATGTAACATGACCAGCATTAATGTAAACAATTTTAATAATTTTTTAATATTTAATATTTTTTTTTGGTTGAAAGGGTCGACAGGGCCCTCGACCATTGGCTTAGTGTTGGTGGCCTCTGAGGGCTAGCAATCGGCAACCCCCATTAGCCCCTAAGTGAGGGCCACAAAGCCCTCTCTAGTCGGGAGCGAGGGTTTGTGGCCCTTCACTAAATTCTGCAAGGATGTCATGAGCCCTTACAAACCACATTGAAGGCCTGTGCAAGGGCCGCCATGCCCTTGCCTTGCCAAATCTGGCAAGGGCTTGTGAGCCCTTAGTCGGGTCCTCCTCGGCCATAGTGAGAGCTTATGAGCCTTTCCTGGATTCGACAAGGGCTTTGTGGCCCTCGTAAGGGGCCGGCGGCACGCTAGCCTTTGAACCAAAAAAGAAAATAAAGAATTGTGGAAGATGATGAAACTTAGTACATTACTTGCATTGACAAAGTTAAACATGCTACCCATACAAACACCCAATTAGCTTCATGAATTGGATAAATCTAGGACACCTTAAAATCTTGTGCAATTCATGCCTCACGCCCTTGTTATCAGCAAAGTCATGCATACGCACGTGCTGTGGAGTGATAAGTTGCATCTTTTGGGCATTAAATCCCGAGGAGACAAAAAATTTCGTATCTGGCTCATGTGCACCCAATCATCAAGTGCATGTAAAGATTGATTAGAGGAAAGGTGTGTTCAAAGTTGTGGCAGATTATCTAGATTGTACGCTTTTACACCATTTAGTTTGTTGAAAACAATTGAGACCCATTTCTTGCAATGAGCGAATAATAACTCTTCATTAGTCCTTTTCAAATCTCACTGCCACATCGAGAGTCAATCGATGTGCTATGCACAATCACCATGTTACTAACCTATTCTTTTTCTTTAGATTAGGGACGGCGTGCATTAGTGGACAAAACATCAATTTTTGTTTATATTTACTTTCGACATCTGGTTTAATAGAAAGGGCTGACTTCAATTTCATTATAGGCAAGTGATGGAGATCAATGGGATGGTAAGGGATGAAAAATCATTAGCTCTTCCCGAGAAATATCTCCTCGCGAAGTTTCCTCGATGGCTCTCCAGAAATATCTTCACCCATTTTTTGGGTGTCCCGGGAGCTCTAACCAATGCGAACTCGACAGCACATTCGCCTCATAAGGCCAAATTCTCTCTGGTACACGCGCACGCTGTTGGCCAGGTGGCTGCACTGCCGTGCATCTTGCGGTTGTGCTCTCCAGCATTCCTCAACCGTCAGAGAACAGCCCTAAAACTCTGATCAATTTCATCATCCCCTCGGCCCTTAAAAGAAAAATTCTCAAAAAAAGGTTTTTAAATTTTAATTTTATATATAATATCCCATTAAAATTTTAATTTATTTAATAAAATCCCTAAATTTTAGTCTAATATTTAATATGATCATTGAAATTTTAAATATTTTCATATAGTTGAGAAAGTATATTAAATATGTACTAATAATTTAGAGATTACATTAAAAAAATTAAAAATTTAGGACGATATTGTTTAAAATGCAATGGTCATATTGTACAAATTAAAAGTTAAATAATGATATTTCACATTAAATCAAAGTTCGGATTACTATTATCCAAAAAAAAAAAGGGGATGCTTCACATGATTGTCGTAGAGTCAATACCAAATTAATATTAAAAAGAAAAATCTCATCCTTTGCTAGATTAATTTTAGTGCTAGGAAAAAAATCTCAAACTGCTATGATCGCGATCTGTGTTGTCCTCCGTTAGGTCCCGCCTAATGTGCCCGTGAAAAACACGTGCGAAAAAAGATCACGTCAATCCGAGCATAGGCACGATGTCGTTTTGACCAACGCGGGTTCGGTCTCTTATGCGCTGCAGGGACACGCGGCACTCCCTCGTCTCCTTCCGCACGCGTTGGGCACCTGAGGTCACAAGCTCCCCTGCTTCGCACGAAGAAGCAAATCCCGCGCCGGGGCGAAAACCCGAACAAAATCCTTTTTTTTGTTTTTTTCCATCAGACAAAAACAAAAGTGAGAAAAATAAAATAAAAACGTAATCGGCGAAGCAGTGGGGCTGCTGTCGGGGGACGACAGCGCCACCTGGGATGCCACGGGACGGTGTCGGGGACGCGTTCGGTCACGGAGAGGGGGGCCGTGGCGCGTGGGGCCCGACGGGCCACGTGGCCAGCGGGGGGGACCGTCGGATCACGCGAGATCGGGGCTGCCCCCACGTGCCGTCGCGTCCGTCGCGTCCCGATCAACGGCGCAGGGAAGTCCTCGTGTTCAGGGTGCGGTGGTGTCGCGTGGGTGGGTGTGAAATTGGAACCTGGCGCCTCCCGTGGACGGATCCGAAACCAGATTTCATCCGGATTGCTGAGCTGATCGGATTCCGGTGTGCTCTCTCATGGACAGATCCGAAAACCAGATTCCATCCGGATTGCTAAGTTCGATCGGATTCCGGTGTGCTCTCTCTCATGGACAGATCCGAAGACCAGATTCATCCGGATTGCTAAAGTTGATCGGATTCCGGTGTGCTCTCTCTCATGGACAGATCCGATGACCAGATTCATCCGGATTGCCACGTGCATCCTTAAGGGGGCATGTGTGCAAGAGATGGTAATTCTTCCACGCGCCAGGAAGGGGGAGTCCGAGGTTTTCTGTTTTCATATGTTTTAGCTTGCTTGTGCTTAGACTTATCAAAATAGATTGTGAGCTCATTTCTTAACCTCTATAAATAGATTTACAATGGTAAATTTCAAAATAATATGAGATAATATGAGCATTTAATGAATTCATAATTTTGCCCACTTCGCTCTCTTACCTTTTCTACTTGTGTGTGCTCTAAAAAGTTGGATCAAATATGTTATGTTAATTGCTCAAACTCTAATGTTCCGAGCAAATGTGATCTCCTACAATGCGGTATTAGATATTCTATATGGCTTCGTTGATCACCAAAAGCATCCGGGTGATCAGATTCGATGATTCTCAACTTGACTTAATATAAATATTGCTAGAGTGTTTTGTCTAAGCAATGGATAATTGATATTTTTCAAAACAAGGTACTGAACAACAGAGATGCATTTTAGGATGGTGAAAGGAATAAGAATAAGCTGGACTATGTATTGGCCGAAGGAAAAATAATTTTAAGATATATATGTCAAAATTGGAATTAACTTACGGATGTGCCTTTTGACGTGACGACAAGCTTTACTTTAGAATTCTAAGTTAAGTGAGCCTGGGTTAGAGTATTATTAGGATGTGAAACCTCCTAGGAAGGTGTTCACTTGTATGCCAAATGACAAATCCGTGAGGCTTTTTATGGGATAAGCTTGAGCGAGTTAATCCAAGAGCATCACAATATGGTATTAGAGTAGGACCCCTTTGGTAGATCTATGGTCGGGACGAATCAAATGAAAGCTGGTGGATATGTAACGATCGGTTTGATGAGGGTGAGGAGTGGTCACTGAAGCCATAGAGTCTGGATAATAAGTGACTTTTGGCAAGTTTTTATGATGGTGAAGAGGGCAAGAGTAAATCAAACTATGTATTGAATAAGGAGAAAATGATTTTGAGATATATATGTGAAAATTGAAATTAACTTATAGAAGTGTCTTTTGATGTAATAGTAAGCTTTGTTTTGGAATTCCAAAGTTAAGCGAGTCTAGACTAAAGTACTATCAAGATGGATGACCTCCTGAAAAAAGTATCACGAGAAAGTCCATATTTGCATGCCAAATGATAAAATCATGAGGTTTAGGGGACGGATCAAAATAAAGAATAGAATCACGAGGACCGTACAATCGTAGGTCGATGACACTATTATTCTTTATGGCCTAAAGTCATATGACTTTGAAGCACGATGTCAGGGGCTTATCGTGTGATTCATATGATTTATCCTTGGAGACTTTCGAGGACACGGGTGAGAAACCTCTATATGCACGTGTATTGTTAATTATGGTCGTCAATCGTTTATCATATGTTAATATATTCCGATGCAATTTTTTTTTCCTCGTTGTCATTTCACATGATTTTATTAAGATCTTCTGCATTATGATCATAATTCAGAAAGCTTCGTTATTAATTCATGGTCGTCAACATTAGTAAACTAGTCAAATGCCCAAAAGTCCCCAAGAGGGCGCGTCTCTCCATGCATTCATATTTACCTAACAAAGGCATCACCAAATTTTCAGATATTTTATTGCCACGATTATATGAGATAGACTATAGAAATTCCTGAATTTCAAGGGACTATATAGTTAATCAAAGTAGAGGAAAGCGGAATCGATGACCTTAATAATTGAGAACAACTTAGTAGATGATATCAAGACCATCGTGATTAGAGCATAATTGATATATGAATTGGGTTGTCAAGAAAAGACATGAAGGGATTCCACGAAGAAATTGTTATATTAAAAATAAATAAAAATTATGGCTTGCCCACCACAGTCGAATCCTCGATCTCCCATTAGAGAACATATGAACTGTAGCGAAGGTAAGGAAGAAACCATCTGATGCCAACTTGGTCCAAATGCACATATAGGAAATCTTAGATGTGTATAAGGGGAAAATATCTCATGCATCATATAGCTGGCGATTATACAAATGAATACTCAAATTTCAATAACATTAATCACCCGTTATTGTTCATGTGCCCTAAATGTGAACTATATCATCATCCCCACTTTGACCTAACCAAGCCGAAAACACCGGGCAAGTGAGTTGTTAAAGACAATCTTCTCCCTCAAGCAATCTCTCCACGTGTCCATATCGCCAGTTCCCAACGCACTTATGCAAACCTCAGGCCTTAGCCTATTTAAGCCTCGAAGCATGGCACACTCGTTGCAATCGTTCTCGTTCTTACACCCGCTTCTCAATTCTTTTAGCCATGCAAGCTTCTACTACTCGACACATAATCACTCCACCAGCTCCACGCAGTTGGTCTCAAATATGTTCACCCTCCTGCAAAATACTCATCAACCCTCCACAGAAGACCCTCCCCAAGATCATTTACCCACCCTCAGCCCCGCCGCGGCTGCCACTGGAGACACCGCTGCTGCCACCGCCCGTGACCACCCCTCGGCAACCACCGCTGACCCCGTTGAAGAAACCGAATGACCGACAGAGCTTGAACCGGTTCCAGAGGGTCGTGGCCTCGGCGCTGGACACGCTGGAGGCCTCGCTGTTGGTGCCCTTCGAGAAGCAGCACGAACTGCCCAGAACGGTGGACCCGGCGGTTCAGTTGGCCGGGAACTTCGCTCCGGTCCAAGAGTGTCCGGTTCATCACGACTTGGAAGTGGTGGGCCAGATACCCTCTTGCCTACGTGGCGCCTACGTGCGTAACGGCGCGAATCCCCTATTCCTGCCACGCGGCGGCCACCATTTGTTCGACGGCGACGGCATGATCCATGCCGTCACGCTCGGCACGGGCAACAGCGCCAGCTACAGCTGCAGGTATACCCGGACGAGCCGGCTCGAGCAGGAGGCTGCGCTCGGCCGGCCTGTGTTCCCCAAGCCGATCGGGGAGCTGCATGGCCACTCAGGCCTGGCACGGGTGGCGCTGTACGCGGCCCGGGTCGGGCTTGGGCTCATCGACGGCTCGGCTGGCTCGGGGGTCGCCAACGCGGGGCTCGTCAGCTTCAATGGCCGCCTGCTGGCCATGTCGGAGGACGACCTCCCGTACCACGTGCGGATCGATGGCAGCGGCGACCTCGAGACCGTCGGGCGGTTCGACTTCGGCGGCCAGCTCCGCTGCCCCATGATAGCCCACCCCAAAGTGGACCCCGCCACGGGGGAGCTCCACGCGCTGAGCTATGACGTCGTAAAACGTCCCTACTTGAAATACTTCAAATTCGATAAGACGGGAAAGAAAACATCGGACGTGGACATAACCCTCCAGCAGCCCACCATGATCCACGACTTTGCGATCACCGAGAACGACGTCGTGATCCCGGACCACCAGGTGGTGTTCCGGCTGTCCGAGATGCTCCAGGGCGGGTCACCGGTCCTCTACGACAAGAAGAAGATGTCGCGGTTCGGGATCATGCCGAAGGATGCCGCTGACGAGTCGGGCATCCGGTGGTACGACGTGCCGGATTGCTTCTGCTTCCACCTGTGGAACGCTTGGGAGGAGAGGGACGGCGATGGAGACAAGGTCGTGACCATTCTCGGGTCGTGTATGGACCCGCCCGACACCATCTTCAATGAGCACAGTGGCGAAGGTGAGCGGCCTCTGCGGAGCGAGCTCTCGGAGATCCGGATCAACACCAGGACCGGGCACTGCACGAGGCGGGTCGTGGTGGCGGGGACGAACCTGGAGGCGGGTCAGGTGGCCAGGCATCTCCTGGGGAGGAGGACGAGGTACGCGTACTTGGCCATAGCTGAGCCATGGCCCAAGTGCTGCGGGATGGCCAAGGTCGACCTGTCGACCGGCGAAGTGAGCAGATTTTTGTACGGGCAGGGGAGGTTCGGAGGGGAGCCGTGTTACGTGGCTGAGGAGGAGGAGGAAGACGACGGAGGCGGGTACTTGATGAGCTTCGTGAGGGACGAGGAGAGGGAGAGATCGGAGCTGGTGATCGTGAGGGCTTCGGACATGGAGCAGGTGGCGACGGTGAGGCTGCCGTCGCGAGTGCCGTACGGGTTTCACGGCACGTTCGTAAGGTTCCAGGATTTGATGGAGCAGGTGTCGGATTCTTGACGTTCTCTGACTTTCTTGTTTTAAAAAATATTTATTATATATATTTTATTTTTAGGGGACTTGGAGGATGTAAATGTAATATCGTTTGCTCGCGAGGGAGACAAGTTCCCTCGCGAAGGTAACGCCGTGAAAATCTGTGCAGCTTAAGTCTTCAAGTGCCATAGAAAATGTTCACTAAAGATTCTCTAATTTCTCCTTGTATGGTCTAGGAAATTTGGTACTTTAGCGGTGACGAGGGAGATTATTTTAGTCTTATCATAAGTTTGTATTTACAACTAGTTTTGTCTGTGTAATTAAGATAATAAATTTACGAGGTAACACACAATTAAGGTACTTTCTAATGGATCGTAATTTTAATGGTTTCTATCAACTAAACGGTGCTAGAGTACGATGGTGACTTTGCTGATTAGGATGTAATTCAAAGTCCAGTCAATTAATGGATATAATATCTGGACTGAAACATTTTCTTTTTAGTCTACACAAGACAAACTAATTGGAACTTATTTTGTACTAAATGAATAAAGCAACATAGATAATGAAAGGCCAATGAAAGAAAATTTACCACAAATGCCTTCAAGTCATAATGCTCACATACAAACGGATAAAAGAAATGCCCTGTTGATATTCAAAGTTGATTTGTCTATTGATACACACGAGCTTGGTACGAGGGTGAGAAATATACATCATTTAGGCAAAAATAAGTGACAATCACGTATGCAACACATGTACGTCATTATATATAATTTAATGCCACTATTGAAACACGATGATAGATGGTTGGTAGCTGCTTACATAAACATTGACAACAACTTTTCGGGAAAATTACCAAAAAAGTCATAAATCTATTGCAATTGTGCTAATTCAGTCCTAAACTTTTTTTTAACCAATTGAGTCCTAAACATTTTACAATTATTTCCAATCAATCCATCTGGCCAAAATTAGCTAGCCGGTGCCGACAATCTTTTTTTAATAATATTTTATTTTTCGAAATATTTTATTAATTTTTTTTCCTTTTTTCCTTTTTTTTCCCCCTCATTCTTCCTCTTCCTTCTCCATCCCACATTTCTCCTCCTTCCTTTGGCTTTGGCGACTGGCTAGGCTGGCCAATCGTTGGACTGAGGCGATTCGGCGAGCTCGCCTCACTAGTTAGAGAGCTTGCACCCAGCAATGGTGGGGCGAGCCGCCACTGGATCTGGTGAGGGCTCCCCTTGCGGTCGCTGGGTGAGGCAAGCCCTTGCCAGACGCAATGGCGAGCCCCCCTCACCGGATTTGGCGAGGGCTCGCCTCGCGGTCACTAAGTGAGGCGAGCCCTCGCCAGATCTGGCGGTGGCTCGCCTTGTTGTTGCTAGGCGTGAGCTCATTGACTAGCGAGGTGAACCCGCCAAATCGCCTCACCAGATCCGGCAAGGTTTCATCTCACCATCGTTAGGTGCAAGCTCGCCAACCGGCAAGGCTCCCCTCACTAGATCTAGCCAGGCTTGCGTCGCTAGACCCGGTGATGGCGAGGCCCTCCTCGCCGAATTTGGTGAGGGCTCGCCAAGCTAGTGGTTGGGCCAGCTCGCCCTCGCCCAGTGATGGCAAGGCAAGCTAGCTCAGTTGCCTTAGTTCAACGATCGATAGCCCTCCCCTCTGGTCGGTCACCAGAGCCAAAGGAAGAAGGAGGGAGGAGGAGAGGAGGAGGAAGGAAGGAGAGGGAGAAGGGAAAAAAAGAAGATAAAAAAAGATAAAAAAATCAATAAATTATTTTTAAAAAGTAAAATATTATTAAAAAAATGTCGTTGATGTTGACCGGTTGCCACATTAGCACTAGCTAGCCAATTTTGGCCGGATTGACTGATCATGAATAATTGTAAAAGGTTTATAATTCAATTGGTCAAGAAAATAAGTTTAAGACTGAATTGATACAATTGTAATAGGTTTATGACTATTTTGATAATTTTTCCACAACTTTTCATTAGAAGTATTTTCAAATCACTATGGCGGTTGGCATTGAAGACGCACGCTATAGAGAGAATAGTTGCCATAAGAGACCTAGTTATGGAATAGTCATCAATAACCATACAACTCTCAACACATGATTAGACAGTTATGTAAAACATGGGCGAGATGAGTTTGTGAGAATAAAGGAGTATGAGCAAAACCAATTACAAAAAATAAAATAAAAAATGCATAGTTGAGGGATTCAATTGACCAAAAAAAAAATTCGGGGATCAAATTAAATATTCTCTAATAATTTGAGGGTGTCTGGTGTGCATCCTCTTGCATTTGGTCGAATTTACATATAGTCTATTTGTAAACCTGTAAAGTACCAACAATCAAGGATATCATCAGAGGACTTTTTCTCCAATTAGGATCAGGACAAATATGGAACCCATTAGACAGTGAGTGCCTTCAAGCACTATAAAATGCGTCACTTTGTCCTCTCTTTGTGCTTTGCCGGTTGGCAGCATTCAAGAAATGATCATTAGGGAGGGAGTGGCATTACGTCCTTCTATCTTCTCTGACTTTATCTAATTGCACTCTGTTGAACTTTTTTTTTTTTAAATAATTTTTTTTTCTGGAGTCAACTTTAAATAATGCGATTGGTGTCTCCCGTAAAGGTAGCTAAAACCATGAAATGGGAAGCAGTAAAAAGATCTGGCATTCGCCCTTTGGACTTTGGAGTTGACTTTGGGCTTAATTTTGTGCCGTCCAAAGCAGGATTTCTTTCCACCAACTTGTGCCCCCAATTTTGGGGACATTTAAAATCATTTTATTTTGTTCCTTTTTCCTTTCTTATCGTAAATGAGGACGGTGAGTTTATAATAATATAACGATGTTCGAACGTTGCACATCTTACGTGGAAGCAAATTTCTTAAAGTCCATCGTCATTAGTCTATCTTTAATTGATTAATAAACAAAATAAGAAACGATATACATATGGTATGCCATGAAGAAAATGCTTTGCTTTTTAGCGATGGCCTTCTATCTGTATGAATTCAATAAATTACCATATTGAGTTTGTTATCATTGAAAATTACATGATTCCAAGATGTGAATCATCTAACTTTTCTTTTTAAGGAAAGATCTTACCGACACCCTTGAGCCCATGTAACTTGTATCATGTCAAAGCCAACAGAACTCGACTTGGAATAGTTTGTGCGGGATGCGGTAATCTCAGCGGAAGTCGAAAAATGGCGGGGTTATTTCCACCCTCGATAGAGACATAAATACCTCTTTTGTTGTGCAATAATCAAAGTACCCCTCAATCAATTCTCTCTTCTCAAGTCGGCATGCTTTGGCTCTTGTGCCGACACGTCTTTAATGGCGCACAGCTCCACATGCGGTGTCAAGTTCTATCGAGGCCGATGTTGAGCTCAGTGCTCACTCATTGAGGTGATAGAGGGATAAAGTATAGGAAGTTAGACTGGACGAGAAAATGAAGAGGCAAGCGAGGACATGGACCTGAGTGGAGACAAGCTAGGCCGTGGTGGTGGGATGGAGGAGGTCGCGGTGTTCAACGGCGGCAACATGATCCGGCGGGAACTACTATGGCCGGGGTTGGGCAGTGCTGTAGGAGAAACAAAATAGGATTACAATTTACAAATCATAATTAACATCATTATTGGATTGATGATGCTAGATCCCATCTAGTTCAAAGTCGGATTCGGTGCGTTTGGATAGTCGTTGATCTTTCTCCCTCTCTCTATTTTCATCACAAGGAAGATTTAGCAAACTGTGAGCAAAAGTTGCCCCTGCAAGTTGGTGTACGACTTTCTTCGAAAAGTAAGAGATTTGAGTGCTAAGTTGTCTCAGCTTTGCAGGTTGACTAGGAGCGGAAAAAAGTTTCCCTTTGGAAATGATAGGATTTAAACGAAGATTACAATTCTTGCACAGATGACATTCTCACTGCAATGTGACTTAATAAAGTTAACATTTAATTAGTTGGTTAATCAAAATTTCATATGAGAAAAAAGGATAAAGTAGTACTAAGCATACATGCGGCTGAGCACGAATATTTGCTTACATGTCAACGGAAATGTTTCGTGTTGACGCATGGCCACTTAGAGAAAGAAATTACTACTAATGGATGCCCATAACAGGTCAAGATAGTCGGTAATTTGCTTTATATTTTCTGCTTCAGTAATCTATCAAATCCACGTGGAAGAGAATCTGGTCCTAAACAGTGTATTTCAATATATAAGGAATTACAAGAGGAGAAAGATATTATTGCAATAACCCACTAGGACCGCCAAACTCCTCGTAAGAGAGCTCCAAAGTTAAAAAATACAGCTGATGACCGAATAAAAAAACGTCACAATATTGTCCAAACAAGAAAGGTACGTTCTTTTTATTGGGACTTGGCCTCGTCAACGTAAATCGCTATTTAATGTGTTTGAAAAGATTGAAATGCCCATAAAATTCCAAAAGCCACGTGAATTTCATGAAGAAAAATACTGGGTTTCTACCATGTTCTCTTCTTTTTTGATTGACTAGTGTTTGTCATAATTCTCCTCCGCCATTATACGACTTGGACTTTTCATTAGAAGGAATGCTAATGTCCCCACCATATAAAAAAGTACATACTTCAAATTAGCTGACCTGAAAAGGGCATAATTGGATTTATAAAACATCAAGATACGTAAGAAGATTGGTGTTTCCAACATTGTGGTTGTAATTTTGTTGTCTTACTAGATGATCATATTAGAATCTTTTGATTTGTTTAGTCTTTAATTTATTATAAAAATGTAGGTTTCATTACTGTATGTTGCGCCCGAATGATAGTGACTAAGATATCATTATGTTCCCAATGATTATACGGATGTATTTTCAGCATTCCGGTTTAAAGCTAGAAATATTGGAACATGACACAGATTGACCTATCTTCTACGGCCAAGTGCGAATTCCCTATCCGGCCTCAAAAAACAAGGATAACATTATAATAAAGATCGGCTAGGATTCATTATGATCTTTTGGGTTGATTACAATTCAATCTTCTCATATTTAACATTTGAGTGATTTTTTTTTTTTTTTTGGTGACTGAGGATCCGTCGGAGCTTACCCTTGTCGGCTTATGCCGATTTGGAGTCTCACGGGCTTTCACGGTGGAGGTCCAACATCGACTATACCTCGAGGGAAATTGGCGCAGCAACCCACCGCCGAACCTCCCTCTTTAATTGCTAACAACGCAAGGTTTCGAACCCTTGACCTCCTTCGTTGGAGGAGATATCTTAACCAACTATACTGCTCACGGATGGGTAATATTTGAGTGATTTTGTCCTCTAATTTTTCCAATCAGTGCGATTTAATGTCTTTAAGTTTTATCTTGCCCAATCTAATTCTCAAACTTTCTCGACTTTTCTTGATTTGTATAATAAAGTCTTTCAACCTATTGTCGTCACACTAAACCATCTAATCGAACAATGACATGACATTAATAATGTGGTAGAAAATGGCATGCAATACTAGTGTGGTGTCAAACAAGTGTCAAATCAATTGGCAAACAGTAAATTTGGAGAAAAACAAATCATGATGTGATAACTCTTACCACAAAATAATGCCCAAGTCCTAAATAATCGACTCGCATTGAGAAAGACGGGGCAAAATACAATGGAGGTATAATTTGCGAAGTTTTGAAGGTTCTTAGTCGGCAAATATACTTAATTGACAAAAGCCATGATTAACACGACCCGTGATGAGCTGGATACAAAGTAGTCATTTGAGTAAAATGGAGTCGACAACTTTGGACATGATTTGCTAGGGCTCATCGACGCAACTATGAAGAAGTAAAACTAACACAATCATCAGGTATGATGATTGCGGATGCCACAGATCTTGAAAGCCACTAGTTATCGGGGCCAAGAAATATGAGTAAATGCAACTATCCAGTCGTGGCATGAGGGACTTCAAAAGCAACCATTGATGCTGGGTGCGAAGAGTGGAAGAGCAATCGTCAATTAGTGGAATTGTGTATATGTATTGACTAACCATTTGTAAATACAAACGATTGAATTCTAGGAAACTTATGATGGATTTGAATTCTCCGTAACTATTGTTAATTGTCAGTAGTGGCCATAGGGACTCGAACTGTAATTCGTGCAAAGGATTGTCAATCAATCAATGAACACGGGTTATTCGATTTTACTTCATGTTTATCTTTATATTTCACTATCTTTTTACCTAGCTGTACATGATTGTCTCCAATTGTTATACTTTCAGTTTTCCCGTCAGATTGCATCTCTTGTTCGAGAATCAGTAAATGACCCTCCGCAACTTTGTCGATTTCCATGTTGATTCACATTTCGAATGGTTTTTCATCGATACTTTTCGGCCAAATAATAGCATTAGTTATAATGGGCAAACAAAGCACATGAAAGCGCGAATGAGGAAAGTTAGTGAACGTGGTCACACAAAACAAAAACCAGATCGCACATTGAGAAAGATAGATGACTTTATTGTAAAAAATATAAGTGTTTCGTTGGTTTTGGATCCTCTAATAAAATATCTTTCACTAAGTTTTATATATTGGTTTTTGTTTAAGAAGACTTAGGTTTCGTGTTAGCTTTAGATAGAGAGGGTCAAATCCGAATGATACTATATACCTCATAATCTCAAAATCAAAGAAGTCGTTGGCTTATCACATGCTTAATATAAATGATAATTAATGTCAAAACCTAATCAATGACATCATCTAGACTCACTCTAATATAATAATGAAAGCTCATTAAAATTAAAGTAGTTTGTACAATATTGAATGCATTTCGACAATGCTAGATATGAACAAGATGCCTAATAAAGCACTGCTTTCTACTAAGTTTGAGGATACAATACTAGAATCTAATCAATAGCACTGGACAGTGAGGACAACACCTAATAGATAATGATCTGAGATGGATATGAGGACACAATGTCGGAATCTAATCAACCACGCTAGATAGTGATAATAACACCTAGTATACATTGCTCCTAAAAGCGTACATGAACACAACGTCGAAATCTAATCAACGACGCTAGATAGAGGCAACACCTAATGAACACCGTCCCTATATGAGGATGAGGACACAATGCTGGAATTTAATCAACAACGCTAGACAATGGGTTAATATTGGAATTTAATCGACAACACTTCTTGGGATATAGACACTCGCCGGAATTGAAACTACGATGGAAATCTTAAGTTACAGCTAGGGTAAACTAAGTAAGGGCAAAGGCAATATAAAATGGTTTTTGTGTGTTTTTCCGGGGGAGAGGGAGGTTGTTTGTTAGATTGCTTGTGGTATTCATAGGCCAACTTGGTAACCATCAATAGTCAGTTACTTCCTCCTCAAGACCTGCTCCACGTTCCATATTGAACCGCTTTATCTATACTTGTTTGACAACATTCTCGTAGCTTATCCAATAAGTATTAACTGCTCCTTTTTGAATTTGGCGCATTTTTAATTATTCCTGCCTATCTCCACCGTCAATGGTATATCTTGATTAGTACTCCTTGGCTTCGACACGTGGCAACTAATTGCTTCATCATGGAATTATATGTCTTTACATATCTGTCAAAATTCAGTCTAGGGTTTCTTAATGTCCTTGATTATCCTTTCTTTTATGACCACTTATGGGCTGGGCCGATGTAGATTATGTCTCATATATAGTCACAATGGCGACTTTAGAGGTTTATGTCCCTTGTAACTAGTACGTGCTCATAGGGCTATTTTTGTGTGTTAACATATGCCCCATTTTAAAAGAAGTAAATTAAAAATTAATTTCTTTTAAAGGAAATACCTTGTCCTATGTGTAGTCTGCCATAGATGATCATTATTCCTTTTTATTATCTGACATATCCACAGTTGATACGAATCAATGGCTCCTATTGCATCTTGACACATCACTTCAGCTTTTGGCAAGATATCCTAAATTTTTGAATCATCGTTTCCTATTCCGAATAGAACAATACACTCCATTGTCTCTTTTGTACTTTTGTCTTCTTCCTTAAAGCTTAAGCCCTTCATACTTTGCTCATAAACTTTTCATGGCTATCGAAGCTTCCAAATTTGAATTTGAATCCTATATTTTGAACTTCTACTATCTTCTTCATACTGAAGAAGCTAGCTATTGTCTATTTCGACTTGAGTTTTGTAGAAGAGTATAAGGAAGCATTACTCCTTGGGCCTACCCTCTTGGATCACAATCATGCTCCACCGCCTCTCAAGCCTTGTTTTCCTACTAGAAGGAAGGAGAAGCTTCCAATACCGTATTCCTCCATCAAGGATATCTGGACATCTGCCCCTACTATGTTTCGAAGCTTCCCTTTATTTGAAGAGAATTTCCATGCCTGGTATCTGCGGTTACACAATGATTTGCTTACCCATTTGACATGGATGAATGTGGGTATTGAGATGGTGCTAGAGGTTAGCATGCATGCTAAAGATTTAAATAGAAGCTTAATGGGTTTTGTTGTTTGCTTCTGGTCCCCATCAACCAATTATTTCTTTTTCCCTTTGGGGACCCATATCCGTAACCCTTTTGGATGTATTCACCATTTCTAAGTTTGTTCTAGATGGTATTTCGGTAGACAAAATCGAAGCTCTAGAGGGCTTCCCCATTCCCGATAATGTCCTAGCTTATGGGACCTTTCTCAATGAGTATCGTAAAACTTTAGGTCCTATTCACTTCAAAGAGTAGATTGCTTTCTTGCTTATTGGCTTTTGAAATATGTATTCTTTAATTCAGCCCTTAAAGTCTAAAAAAAATTGTTTAGACTTGCTGTCAATCTTGCGAAAGGAAAGAAAGTGGCTCTTAGTCCACTCGTTTGAGCTGTTTTATACAAAAGTCTTACCCATGTTGCCCTTTTGATGATGTTGAAAGAAACTGGGGTTCTAGTTTTTTTTTTGGTAACCCGAGGAACCCTGTAAGTCGACAGCCGGCGAGCAAACCCTAGAGGAGTGATTGCAGAACCCATTACCATAGTACTTCAAGTAAGAATCCTTAACGACACTTTTGGAATTTGAACTCCTCCCATTCATGAGGGAGAGAGAGCCCAAGCCAACTGCACCGCTGCGGACGGTGGTTAAAAACTGGGGTTCTAGTTGATCCATCCTAGATTTTACAAGCATGTATGGCTCTTTATTTTCCTTTCTTGTTTAGAAAAGTCCCTCGTACTCTTCCATTCAGTCCATCATCAAAATCCAAATAGCGAAAACCTCAAAGTCTGGGTTGTTGACTACTCATCGTATCTCCTAGGAAGGTTCCTGATGACACTTCCTCGTTTGTTTACTTCCTTCAAGAGATATTAAATTTTGACCATGCTCATGTCAACCTCTTTCCTTATGATAATTTCGATTTCTGTTACATTTTCTATGCAAAAACTCAGTACCTAGATAACTTCGATGCATTCTGGTTATGTGTAATTACTCTAATTGATCTTTCAATACAACTTTGCAAAAAGGGAAGATTACCATGGATTTGAAGCTTATTGTCCACAGTACTATGCCAAACAATTTGAGTAGAAGTATGCTATAGTGAGTCCTTGCCATAAATGCCTACTCCATGGAGTATCCTTTGATGAACAAAAATAAGTACAACTTCTAGAAAAATGAGCCATTTGTATTTTGCTCTCAGATAACTGCACAATGCGAGGCTGATTTTTTTCTAGACTTTGAAGCATTTCAAACTTCTCCAAGAGTTATAGCAAAATAAACTAGCTGGTGGATCTCCTTCACGCTCGAGAGCCCATAGGAGAAGCCCATCAAGACTGTTTTCAATTGTATAAAGCAATGCCCTCCCCAGTTAGCTGAAGTAACTAAGAGAGGCAAAGTGGTGTTGGAATATCCTCGCAAACTTGGAAGAAGAAGATTCTGGAGAAAAATTAATCAAGCGCCGACCTAGACCTGTTGAAGGTATATTCAATTGATCTCTTTTAGTTATGTTGCTCTAGTGCTCATGTGTTGTTTAGATACTCCTAATTCCTCACTACACATTGAAGATGAAGACACACTTGGTGTGATAATCTCTCATCTCAAGCGAAAGAAGGGTGCTTCTCCCCCTTCCACAAGAAAACAACCTCGACTAGCTTTTAAAAATATGGCCTTAGTTCCAATTAAGGATAATCACATGCCTCCAACTGAGTTGATTAACTTTGATAGTCCTCTCAAGGCCATAACTGAAGATTTCCAAGGTACAAAGGCTCATCTTTTGACTCTTGAGAATGCTGGAGTTGTGCTTACCCCTGTTCCTTTAAAGATCCGTGGTAAGTGTTTTCCTCTTTTTTGTCATGTCCTTATTTGTTTGTTCCACTTTAAGGTATTGACATTATCTCAAAATGACAGCTGTTGATGTGTACCATTTATTGCAAGGACTCACTCTAGCATACTTCTGCTCAACTTTGATCACAGACACTATCACACAGCCTAGTATGTATGAGGCCTTCTTACTCTGTTTTAATACATGGCCTAACTCCGACGTTAACTTTTTCGGATATAACAATCTTTGCTTCTTAGTCTTCACCAACCATTACATCTTTAACAACTAGGATCACTCCACCACAAGTTCTTCCTTCTAATCTCGCCGAGTCACCCATCCATAAGGAGAACAAGACTTCTTCAGCTATTTTAGCTAGCACTATCGGTGCTTTGGATGAAGCCGTTCATGTCTTAGCTACTGATGATTTGACTCTATGAGTTTCCTCAGAAATGGTCAAACTTGATAATCTAATGAGCATGCTAGCACAATTTCTATTTTTTTTTCAAGTGGTGGCATATCTACAATATTGAACAGTCAGCCTACCCTTCCTTCGCTTAAGTTGTTGATATATACCCTTTCTTAATTCCTATGGGTTAATTAAGAAAAATAATATGATATTTCATCCTAATTAATCATATTAATATAATGAAAATTCCCGTGGGATAAAATCCATCATATTAATATAATTAATTACAATCAATGTCCATTTCTAAATATGATTTGAAGGCTCTTGATATATAATTTAATTAATTAAAGATGTGGCCACTCTCTAGTTAATTAAATATATGGATCATTTGACATTTAATTTCATACATTAAATATTCACAAAATGCATGAAATGACAAAATAGTAAATAAATGCAGCAAGGGGCAGAATAGCAAATAGATACGCCAAGGGCAAGATCATGAAATTACAAAAGTGCAAAACGGGAATTTTAAAAATGGCATAGGGGCAAAAAAGAGTAAAAAGCTGCGTGAGGACTTCAGGCCCGTGCCAAGCACGTGCCTGCATTTGCCACGAGTGCATGGCCCGCATGCGCACCGTCCAACGCGAAGGCACGTGCACTGCAGGTTAGGTCCATGCGCATAAGCCCCACGTGCCAGCGGATGCGCGTGTAGCCGTGCGTGGCGCATGGCTACCACACGCCTGCAACTGCAGCACGCGCATGAAACCCATGCACCTTCTCTTTTCATGCACAGAACGCTTTTCTTTGCCATTTTTTGCCGTTTCACCGATCGTTTCTTCTCCGGCAGCCCATCTAAGTCACATAAATAATGGGTTTTGCTGAGCATGCCTGCACGACCACATGGATCCAAGTTTTAGCGAAAATGAGCAAGAAATTGGCCCCAAATCAAAAGAAAATTTACCAAAACACAAACCTTTAACCACTACGATTTCCGCCGCTCGATTAGCCTCCAGCGAACACCAATATGCCGAAACAACTCATGGCTAATGTTCCTCATGGTGATGCGACTGTACGGGTCCAAATCAAGGGGTGGGTTGTCGGAATTTGCCCATAATCGGCAAGTTTCTCTCTTGGCCTCAAAACTCCGAATACTGTTCATCTCTAAAATGCCCGAAAAATACACCAAAAATTCGACAAAAATAAGGTAGCGGCACCAAACCTACTCTAATACCAAATGTAAGACATAAAAATCAAATGCGGAAGTCAGGATCAAATATAAAACAAACCTTCAGCCATTGTTTGTATTCACATTCGTTGGAAAATCCTGAAAAATTCAAAGAAATATTGGGCACACACTATTACTCACGTACTGATGGTGTATTCCAAAATGAGAGGATTTGTGTTAGACCTTGTAATCACCCGTTAGAAATGAATAATCGTTCCTTTATATATCGTTTCTCATTAAGACGGTTACCAAATGGGCATTGTCACAAAAAGGTATGAAATGTGGAAAAACTATATGTCGAATAACCGCTGCTTTAAAGAGAGAATGTGAGTCCAAAGATGTGAGATCACAAAATAATAATAATAATAATAATAATAATAATAATAATAATAATAATAATAAAACACTACCTCCTTTCTTTTTTGCCACCTTTGCTTCAGAGCCCACTAGCTCGCAGTCATCATCTCCAATGTCATTACCATTTTCTTCCTCTGAGATCTCCAAGAGTGTGACCAAGGGCTTCTTCCTTGCGACAGACCTTTTTCTGGGTTCTTTCCCCTTCACTGTCACATTAAAGTGAGACGGACAAATAGAGAACTCTAATTGAATTGAGAGAGAGAGAGAGAGAGAGAAGGTCAAACTTTTGAGTGGAACCTATAAACACCATAGGAGACGCAACATGCCATGAACATAATAGGTAATTTGCTGTGGTAGGAAATACAAAATAAGTGGCAAAATAATATGCCAAAAACTATGTCGAGGAAAGATCTTTTACCCTATACACCAATTACAACAATGCATGACTGGATGTTGAACTACTGCTTACAGAGTCTACCAATTACATTGAAGATGTTGCTACGCCTAGGATAGATCAGATGGATAGTCCAAGGGTTTCATCGTGTATTTTAGATACGACCAATTATGTTGTTTTGTAAGAATTAAACCTTTTTCTGCATAACTGAACTCAAAGAAGAAATGTGCAGCAGTTGGCAGACTTTTTTTGGTATAGCATCAAGATCGAGCATGTCACACTAATGGTGCCCAAAAAGAAGAAACGAATTGCCTCGGAGAATAATAAGTTGATGCAACAAATTTCTGTGTTAACATAATGCCCTTTGGTTTCCAGTTGTCCCACTGGTGTAGATAAGCGTAGCAACATCATTAGAGCTAGAGAAAGTGTTCGCAAAACACAATATAAAAAACACGATATTGCTCAAAAACTAAAAATGAACTAGCCCACTACCTTTCTACTCTGTGACCTTACCATATATATCAAAATCGATTTGCTTTAACACAATTGAAATCATAAGAGAGGAAGAGAAAATTTTAAAGAGTAAATCTAGTTCTCTGCTCATGTGAGAGTATTTGCAAAAGATTTGCACGTGTCTTAGGGAAAAATTATAAGAACATGTTAACTTTTTTATCATCTTCACTATCCCTTCTCTAATCTTTCCATCTCCCGCTGCATCTTCATAGGATCAACCTCATCGCACCGTAATTACAAAAGGCATGTATAAAACAGTAGCATTAAGATCGAGCATGTCACACTAATGGTGCCCAAAGAAGAAACAAATTGCCTCGGAGAATAATAAACCTGATGCAACAAATTTCTGTGTTAACATAAAACCCTTTGGATTTCCAGTGAGACATGTTGATAAGCGTAGCAACATCATTAGAGCTAGAGAAAGTGTCCGCAAAACACAATAAAAAAAGCATGATACTGCTCAAAATGAACTAGCCCACTAATTTTCTACTCTGTGACCTTACTATATATATCAAAATCGATTTGCTTTAACACAATTGAAATCATAAGAGAGGAAGAGAAAAGTTTAAAGAGTAAATCTAGTTCCTTGCTCATGTGAGAATTATTCATATAACCTAAAACAAAAATAGACTGAAAAAAAATAGACTGAATAAATGTTATACCTCAATCAAATGGCACTCCGTTAAGTGGATTAATAATTCTTTCTGCAATGCCTTTGGCCACATCATTCTGTATCCATGTATTTTCCAATTAAGGTACATCATTCATAACAAGCTAATATAAAAATGATATAATAAATTGAACAGTTACATGAAAAGGATATAGTTCCAAGAAGGGCAAATCATTGCCAACATCCTCAGGTAAACTAGACCCAAGTTCATCCTCGGATAATCCAGACAGAAGTATGGTGGATTCATGAATGGTATCATAGACCCTTTGAAGCTTGAAAGTGAGCATCGCCTTTTGGAATGCCATCTCATACCCTACGTAAATTGAAGCACTTTTTTTCAAGTGTTTAATCACCTGTATCCAATAAATGGTGAAATTATAAAGAAATAGATAGAAAAAGTTTTCTAATGATTGAATTTAATATAACAAATCTATGCTTACTTTATTATAAGTTCTGTAAATTTGGAACTTCTCTAGCGTGATGAGCCAATTTATGTTATCAAATGGCCGCAAATAGTCACAACGACTCAAGACACACAGTTCAAGAACTGTTTGCTAAGTTAATCCATTAAGTTTTGCATATTGGCTCGCCTAGAACGGTCCATTCGGAAGATTATTTGAAAAATTAAACATATGCAACCACAAAAAACACTCAAGGTCGCAAAGGTTATATTTTTCTTAGGGATCGTGTGTTGAGATGGATAAAATATAGCAAGAACCAATACAAAAACTCTCTGATAGCCAAATGCTACAAGATCATCATTGCTTGTAAGTACAACATTGACCCGTTCATGGATTGCCAAAAAAGTATTCTTCGTAACAAGCAACAATATAAGAAATATCCCGCTCTTTTAAGACCTTCCACATGCAACCATATCAATCAAAATGCGATAAATTCATCAGGAATGATAACTTTTACATACCTCGATTAGCTTGTGTACTATTAATAGGGTGATGTTTACTGCATACAAGCCTAACAGCAGCAGCAGCATCTCCTTTTGACTCAAGCCGACGAGCCTTAGCAAGAAATTTGTCCCTGGACCTACGTTTGCAAGGTGGGTTTGAACTCAAAGGTAAGTGATTCTGCCAAAGAGCTAAAAAAACATAGTCTTTACGCTTTCTCTTTTCATCACTCTTCATTGGGAGCTCACATCCATCAAAAACAAGAAACGGTTTAATTTTATTTCGCCGGAACAATTCTACTCTCTTCATGAAAAACTCGATGTGGCTGAGAATCAAACATCAAGGAAGCGTGAATGCACAACACATCTCAGAATAGAAGAACATAAACAGCATTATGGTCTTCATGTGTTTATTGTGAGCATAACTAAATGAAAACACTTCCTAACCGACTATTTCTCTATAGCTGATTTCATAATGCACGCAACATTCTTGTTCATGCATAAAGTTGAATCACCGATTGGCAATCAAATTATGACCGGCTTTTCCAATCTAGCAGGAACGTCTTGACTCCACATACACAAAAGAAACTAAGCGGCAAACAGAAAAAAAAAACTTACTTGGGGAGATTGTCACAAAGCTCCTTGCTGCATAACATGGTGCGCTAGTAGAGACAGTTATAACTATCCACGACCACGGTGCAGCCTTCAGTTCCCTGATGTCAATGGTTCATTTATTATCATTAACAAAGAGAGTGTGAGGATCGAGCGGCAATCAAAAGAGAGATAGAGAGTATTTTTTTAGGTGGAGGGAATCAGAGTCAAGAGGGCTGTCCAATCTTCCTCGTAATCCTGTCACAAAACTGTCAAGTCTTCCCATATTCCTATCACAAAGAGAGAGAACGCCGAGAGAGAGCCAATGTCGGTAGAGAATGAAATTGCGCCCGTTGCCACGGCCCACTAGAGATGAGGCGGCCGTAGAATAGGAACAAGACCACCATGCACCACTTCCACAGCTTGAGGCCAAAGACGGGGTGGCAAGTGAGGGGCTTGATCGTGATGGAGCAGACGACGTCCAATCTTTCCTTCCTGTGGCGCTGAGAAAGTGCATAGCGCAAAGAGCGGGCGCACAAAAAGAGAGAGAGAGAGCGGACATCGTCGGCTCCCTCACGATCGAGCCCCTCGCTTGCCACCCCATCTTTAGCCTCAAGCTGTGGAAGTGGTGCGTGATGGTCTTTGTTCTTGTTCTGCGGCCGCCTCATCTCTGGTGGGCCGTGGGGTGCTCGTCTTCCTCATCATCGAGTGCAACTTTATGCTCTGCCGACATTGGCTCTCTCTCGGCGTTCTCACTCTCTTTGTGACAGGAATATGGGAAGACTAGATAGCTTTGTGCGACAGGATTACGGGGAAGATTGGACGGCCCTCTCGGCTCTAATTTCCTCCACCTAAAAAAAGCCCTCTCTCAATCTCTCTTTTGTTTGCTGCTCGGTCCTCACTCTCTCTTTGTTTGTGATAGAAAATGGGAATGTGTTAACAAGCATTGACATCAGGGAACTAAAGGGCTGCACCATGGCCGTGGATGGTTATAATTGACTCTACCAGGGAGCCATGCTATGCAGCAAGGAGCTCCGTGACAATCTCTCCACCACCAAGTAAGTTTTGTTTGCCGTTTGCCACTTAGTTTCTTTTGTGTATGTGGAGTCAAGACCAAGTCCCTACTAGATTGGAAAAGCCTGCTTGGTTATAATTTGATTGCCAATCGGCAATTCAATTTTATGCTTAAGCAAGAATGTTCCTTGCATTGTGAAATTAGCTGGGAGAAATAGTCAGCTAGGAAGTATTTTCACTTAGTTATGTTCATGATAAACACACGAAGGCCCATAATGTCATTTATGTTCTTCAATTATGAGATGTTCTGTACATTCACGCTTCCTTAGTTGGTGTTTGATTCTTAGGCACATTGAGTTCTTCATAAAGAGAGTAGAATTGCTCCAGCGAAAGTAAAGTTAAAATATTTCTTATTTTTGATGGACATGAGCTCTCGATAAAAGTGACGAAAAGAGAAAGCGTAAAGAGTGTTTTTTTAGCTCTTTAGCAGAATCACTTACGTTTGAGCTCAAACCCACCTTGCGAACGTAGGTCCAAGGACAATTCTTTTGCTAAGGCTCGTTGGCTTAAATCAAAAGGAGATGATACTACTGCTGTTAGACATTACAAAATGCAGTAAACATCACCCCATTAATAATACACAAGCAATCAAGGTATGTGTGGTTAAAGTAAGTTAAAGTTATCATTCCTGATGAATTTATCGCATTTTAATTGGTATGGTTGCATGTGAAAAGTCTTGAAGGAGCGGGACATTTTTTATGTTGTTGCCCCTTACAAAGCAGATGCGCAAATGGCTTTTTTGGCAATCCATGGATGGGTCGATGCTATACTTACAAGCAATGCAAATCTTGTAGCATTTGGCTGTCCTAAAATTATTTGTCCTGCTTCTTGCTATATTTCATCCATCTCAACACACGACTCATAAGAAAAATATAGCCTTTTCGACCTTGAGTGTTTTCTGTGATTGCATATGTTTAATTTTTCAGATAATCTTCCAAATGGACCGTTCTGGGCAAGGTTGTGAGTTCAAGTACTCCAATCTACTGGAGCATGCAAAACTTAATGGGTTAACTCAGCAAACAGTTCTTGAACTGTTTGTCTTGAGTGTTGTGACTATTTGTGGCCACTTGATAACATGAATTGGCTCATCGTGCTAGAGAAGTTTCAAATTCACAGAACTTATGATAAAGTAGGCATAGATTTATTATATAAGAATTCAATCATTAAAAAACTTTTTATGTCTATTTCTTTGTAATTCCACCATTCATTAGATTAAAGTGATTGAGCACTTGAAAGAAAGTACTTCAGTTTACGTAGGGTATGAGATAACATTCCGAAAGGGCGATGCTCACTTTCAACCATCAAAGGGTCTATAATACCATTTGTGAATCCATCGTACTTTTGTCTGGATTATCCGAGGATGAACTTCTGTCTAGTTTACCCGAAAATGTTGGCAATGATTTGCCCAAAAACCATATGCTGTTCAACTTATTATGTCCTTTTTATATTAGCTTGTTATAAATAATGTACCTTAACTAGAAAATACATGGATACAGAATGATGTGGCCAAAGACATTGCGGAAAGAATTATTAATCCACTTGACTGAGTGCCATTTGATTGAGGTATAACATTTATTTAGTCTATTTTCTAATGTTAGTGTATCATATAATAGATATTTTATACATTTTTTTTTTTTTTTTTGATGACCTATAAAAACCCATAAGCCAATAGCCAACAGGCAAACCCTTAGACCCATAAAAAAACCCACCATCCTCGTCAAGCATTTATACATGCCTTTTGTAATTAGAAGTGTGCAAAAGAACTAGAACCCGCTCGGAACCGGACCAGAACCACTTAGAACTGGTGGTTCTTGAGAGGGAGTCGGTCCGATTCCCGGTTTCAATTTATGAGAACCGGTGGCTACCGGTCTGGTTCCCAATCCCATGGGCGGATCCACCCACCCGGACCGGACCGATTATTATATTATAATAATATATTAATTTTTAATATTTAAATAAATTTCTAAATTACTAATTAACAAACCTAAATTTTAGGGCTCTCTCCTCTCATGGTTTCCATGTTTTTATAAGAATTTAGTATAATATGTAAGTTGTTTTTCAGCAACTCAACAAATGGTTCCTTCAAATGATACTTCCGGGACTCACATAGGATACCGTGTTCAAGAAAATATGAAGTTTTGGTGAAATTGTTTATACAAAAAGAATTTAATAAAGCAAATGTTGTAAGGGATTGAGCATTGTTAAGGGATAAAGGAAAAGACAATCTACATATGACAATCGTCCAAAACCTTGAACTTAAAAAATATTTTAGATTTCAACTTAAATAATTCAAAAATAGGAAAAAAAAAATATTTCTCTTCTTTGGTAGTGTTTTCCAATAAATAAATAAAAAATGGTACCCTTAATTAAGCCAATTCGATTTAAAGAAAAATATTACTTGATATGAAAAGTACTCACGATAGGATTTTGAAAATGATATTATTATTGGTGAGATTGGTTTTATGGATCCACTTGGGAACCGGACCGGACCGGCGATCCAATTCTCGGATGGATCCATGCAACTTATGGGTAGTTCCCAGTTTAAAATTTTGGAACCGGTCCTTAGCGGGCGGTTCTGGTTCTAGGTCGGGAACCGCGCACCCAAATCATGCACACCCCATTTGTAATTACGGTGCGATGAGGCTTGATCCTATGAAGATGCAGTGGGAGATGGAAAGATTAGAGAAGGGATAGTGAAGATAATAAAAAAAGTTAACCTATTCTTATAATTTTTCTCTTCCTCTCTTATGATTTCAATTATTTCTTTTATTAATATTATTTTTTATTTTCTTCTTTCTTTCTCGAGAGTTCATCTCCAACGAATGTTCTTTGGTGACCAGAACACCAAATCAAAGCCAACCTTGGCAACTAGCGTTGACACGAATTTGCTCCGACCAAATCACTTCACCGCCCACCACAAGCATCACCGGACCACTGTCATTAATCTACCACTATTGGCTATTGAATCACTAACACCTGCGACCATCTTTTAACACTAACTAAGATCATTTAAGCAAATAACCAAACCAACTAAAAACAAATACCCATGCATAGTGAATATGAAAAGAACCGTTTCAGTGTTTCATTTGACATTGTCAAACATTGATATACGATTAAGAATGCGAGCTCTAAATTCAATTCTAATGTGATTCATAGCGTAGACACCATATATCAAGTTCTAAATTAGCATGAAGTATCCCAAAACAGTCTCGATTTGATGTGGTTTACTCGTGAATTCGCAGAGTGAGTTCTATGTTTCAGACTCAGCCAAGACAGGGGAAAAGAAAATAGGTTACCTAGTTCGGGTGGTCACTATGATGACAAACGACGACCAGCAGGTGGGCTTTCGATGAAGGTCGACCGAGATTTCGGCTAATGGAAAGAAATCGCTCTCTCTTTGGGGTTAGTTTCTCGGTCGCAGTCTCTGGATAAAAACAAGCGCCCCCATTTTACTGAGCGTCGCTCTCTTAAAAAAGGAGCCCTCTGAGGAATCTCAAGAATTCCGTTTTGCTTCTCCAGCTCTACTTCTTCTAGAAACCCTTTGGTTTTCTTCGCTCAGCCACCGTTCGGTCACGGACGCTCTTTGTTTGTCACCATTCTTCTGCTCACAGGCATGAGCGTGAACATGAGGAAGAAGGGGAACACAAAGGCCAGGCTTGAGGAAATGAAATGGGTTAAGAGGAAAGAAATTAAAGTTAAAGAAGGAAAGGGCTGGGTTTGGTCTTCTTAGGCCAGAATTCCTTCTGCTCGGGCCTTTGTGCTTTTTGTTTATCAGTTCAAGTTTAGTGGGCTGAGGGGACTGAAAATTAGCTGAAAAATGGGCCAGAAATGTAGGGGAAGGGCTATGTTGAACCGACCTCCGACTTTAGTTTTATTTTTTATTTTTTTTCTTGAACTCTCTTTTCTCCCCTTTTTTATTATTGTATTTTGATGTCCCATTTATTCCAGCTCTTTATTATGAGGCATATCTTGGTATTTTCCTATGTATATATTTTTGCTATTTTTTTCGTTTTTATGTATTAACAAATAACAGTGTGTCAACAAAGAGTAGGATAGTCATCATCAATCACCGAATCTTTCACTAGCAATTCAAACCGATACAGAGAGAGATTACCTTCAGCTTCAGCACAAGGAGTTTGTGGTAGATGATGATAGATTGAGATACCTCACGCCTTGAGATGCTTGGATCGAGAAATAGCGCTCGCCTTGACCGATATATAAACTTTGTTCTGTTCTGCAATATACAGGAGCTGGACTGCGGAGTTCCAAACCACCCAGATCCCGCCAACAAAAGGGGCCATCAGAAGGCATGCACCAAAAGTTCTTTTGGACCTGCAAAATCAGGACATGAGGATAATGATTGTGGATGGTTCTTTTCATATTTGTATCAAAAGCATCGCTGCCAGCACCCCTGCAATTCCAAGCAATGATCTGACCGGGTAAAGAGATTCAGAGTACACTATCTCATAGCGAGGGGGAAAGTAAATAATGAGAACAAGAGATGGTCAGAAGCACTCATCCATTGGCTCATCAAGACCCGGTTGTCTTCGTGATCCACTCCACCATCTGACAAGGAATCGCCAATTTCTTGCACGAAAGGCTCAAGTTCCCGTCTTCGAGCACCTGCTCCCCGTGGTTCTGTCATCCAATCCTCGAATGCCTCGTCTCTTGTTTCCACTCCTCGTTGTAGGGGGCTGATCGTGGCGTCGGAATGATATGTCAATGGTAACGGCAAGACTGGGTCTGATTTAACTCAGACCGATCCAGCAACGATGACTACTGGATGCACCCTTCTGGATTTGTGTATACAAGGAGCAACACCTGCAAGGGGCCTCCACGAATGCAGCGAAACAGATAGTCAGCAACACCGAGCTTGTCGAAGGAAAACAGCAAGGAACGACCAAACAGGATGACAGCGGAAGGTGAATTTTTTGGACAGTCCTGGGCGGCGATTAAAGCTCAGTAACATTTGGCTTGGTTCAACTCGACCCGGCTAGGTGCAACTCCAGGCCGAAGGTTGAGAACGTTAGCGATGAGCTTAATCTGGACAAGAAACATTAACGAACGAAAACGCTGAGTGCAGAAAATACAAAATCGAATACAAAGTGAAATGGCACATGATGAAAACACAAAAGGGGATTCTTGACTTAGCTTATTGGGTGGAGTCGGACTCCTCTAAACGAGATGAGCGGAGGGTGTCCATGCCACGGCGATGACTAAAGGGTTTGAACCAAAACGAACTACAAGATTCCGCAGCACCAGGGTCATGACCGTCACCAAGGCCGTGGCGGCTGGTCTGAAGATAAAGCGGATGGCAGCGCGAGGAGTTGGTATTGTGGTAGGGATGGGTTGCTAAAGGGCATGGACAGCGATGGTGACGACAATGAGACCTTGCTGTGGTAGTGGAGCCTCTGGCTATTGGCAAAGTTGATGGAAATTCACAGATGATGGTTGATGATTGAAGCGACGAGATGGTGCAAGGGGGGCTGATGGGATGAAGAAGAAGACGACGACGATGCAGTCAGTCCGCAGGTTGGTGAAGGCTGAGGATGGCATGGAGAGGATGCCCTGTACACATCCAGCCCGGTCTGTCTTTATGCGCCGCGTTCTGCTTCTTCTTTCGATTGAGCTTCTTCTTCTTCTCCTTCTTCTTCGTAGAATCTCCTCCTTGCACCTTTATATATCCCGTAAGAACCTCTCTGCTCTTTTTTTTTTTTTTTTTTTTCAAATCTCCACCCAATAGTCATTTATTATTCCTTTTTCATGTGTTTTTTTGTTGTTTAGCCAGTCAAAAATCCAAGTGCAATATTTTCTGAGGTCCAAAGTGTGAGTTGGAGAAAATTAGACATTCATAGAATTCCTAGGTTACGAAACAGCTAATATAAAGATACTAAATTTTAAATAGACCTCATACAAAGAATTAACTACATGAAATGAGATGCACATAATTGCGAGTTGAAACTTGTCAATACTAGTCACTAATAATATTTGTTATATTGTCCTAATAGTGGTAAACATTGTATCAATATATCAAAAAGAGGCACCTATAGATACTCCTTCTATTTTTTTTGCTTGAGAAAACACTTGTGTTTCCTCCTCTTTCTCTCTTTTCTACATTATTCTTTCTTCTAACCTTGGATCTTGACCTTTTGATGGCCTAGAGGCACAACCCTAATCTCCTTGCCATTTATCCAAGTATTGTCCATGAAGGGGGCAAATTAAATATTTGCACTATTGGAGCTTAGTTTATGTCTCAAGTGAGATGCCAAAAAGCCAAGAGTCACAATGCACGTTCACCATCTTTATTCTTATAAATTATCACTATCGAAATATTTTAATGAGATTAATGAAAGACTTTCATTTTTATAATAAACGGGTGAAAATATAGTGATTCGTAATATCTTTAAATGAGTCATCGAATATTATGTTAGAATTTGAGTTCTCTTAACGAATTATAGTCATGTTAGATCTTGTATTCATGTTTCTTTAACCATCTAACAGAATAAAACTTTTTGGTTGAAATCTTTGACGTTATATTACAATTTAGATTTCCACCCCCCCAAAAAAAAAGTGGGTTTTTTCGTTAAAAAAAAGAAGAAGGTTTTTGGAGACGTGCCGAGTTGGCAACCAGAAAGGAACGGATCGCGTGCCTTACCTACAACAGATTGACGTACATCTGTTCTTCCCCAGAGAGTCGGTAGTAAAGTTATGTTTGACCGTCTGCAACGACTTTTGACCAATTGAAGCCTTTGTTTATACGTACTTTTTTGAGATTTCTTCCCTGCACCTAAGGCATGCAGGATTCTCCCTTCACACAGCAATAGCATGAGAACTAATATGGTACATATATTTAAAAATAAAAAAATTCCAAATAAAAATTCAAAATACCATTATTTTTAAACAATGATTTAAAGTGGATCTTATTTCAAAATACATGACCATATCAATCTCCCGCTTGTATTTTTGCTTCTTCTTTTTGAAGTTTTTGTTTTTGTTTTAAATTTTGTTGATAACTAAATTTTGACGACTTTAAAGAAATAAAATAAAAATCGCATTAAAACAAGAAAAAAGGAAAAAATGGGGAAAATCAATCTGATTAATTATGTATGTAAATTGGAAATTCTATCTTGATGAATGCGGAAGCAATTGAAAAATTAGGTGAATAAAGGGCAAAGATTTCGATAAAATGAAAGGGATCAAGCAAAAATCGAAATCGGCAAATTGCGAAATCATTTCTACGATATGCAATCATAAATCAATGTAACAAAAAATGGAAACTCAGAAAATACCATAAAAAACGGGTCTGGAATCACTATAAAAAGAGACACAATTTTTGTGACAAGGGGGGCGAATTCAGAAAAAACTCAAGGATTTGAGAGAAAAAAATTTCGTGATAAAGAAAAAGAACCAGAGCAAAAAGCCACAAAGGAAAGAAAAAGCTTTTTGAGAAAAGCCAGCAGAAGCAAAGATACAGCAGAAGGGGTCGCGTGAAGGGACGTACAGTAGCAGGAAAGAGAAAAGCCAGCAAAAGCAAAGGTACAGCAGAAGGGGTCGCGTGAAGGGACGTACAGCAGCAGGAAAGAGAAGAAGAAAAAAAAAAAGGGAAAGAAGATGAAGGGATCTTCCTGCCGGTGAGCGTTGCTGCTGACCGCGCCCGCACCACCTCGCACCGGCCGCCGCGCCTCCGCCACCGCCGCACCGTCAGCCTGCCCGACGTCCGCACGACCCAGCGCCGACGCCCGCCTCTCCGCCCAGCGCCCGACGTCGCCTGCTGCGTCACCGCCGCTCGACCTCCCCTGCGACCCCAGCAGCTGCCAGCCCCGCGACGCCTGCAGCGCCCTCGTCCGGCACCGCTTGCTCACCCGTCGGCCCGCGATCTGCTGCCCGCGACGCAGCGCCTCTGCAACCCGTGACGCAGCGGTCTCCGCGCCTCTGCCGTTCGCCGAGCACCACCGGAGCCCGACGCCGCCGTTGCTGCTTCCTTCCCGCTGTCGCTCGCCCACGGCAGCTGCCGAAACCAGTCGCCGGAGATCCCCCCACTCGCCCGACGACCCGCCGTCGCGACACCTCTGCCCGAGATCCGCCCGCGACCTCCCCGCGCCTGCCGTCGCCTCGGCACCACCACCTGCGACGCCCCTCATCGTCGCCGCCGGCCAGCTCTCGCCGGAGCTCCGACGCCGGCCACCCTCCGTTCGGCGCCGATCATCTTGCTGCTGTCCTCCCTTTTCAGTGGTTTATTTTATTTTATTTATTTTTTTCATTTATTTTATTTTATCTTATTTTATTTTGGCTTCTAAGTTTAGTTATTTAAATTGGACTATTTGATTTCAAGGATCCATAAGATGTCGGATCATTATCAGATCAATTTTTTAATTATATTAATTTTTGGGCATTTTGAAAGTATATTAATTGTTAAATTATTATAATTATTAATTTGATCCATAAGTTTTTGGATCAAATTTTTAATTATTTTGAGCATTTTTTATATGACATAATATTTAGAGTTAGAGTAATCGTTAATTTAACCCGTGAAACAACATATTATTTTTATTATTATTTTAATTCTTTATTTGTTAAATATCTTGATTGTTTAAATGTAATATTTATTTGATAATTACTTGTCTTGAAAAATACCAAAAAAAAAAAATCAAATCTTGCATAGAATGTTTTGGTTTAATAAATTAAGACAGCATTTTTAATTTTGGGAATAGATTAAGATTGAATATATTTTTTTTTTATAGATAGGTCTTAGATAATGTTTACACATGTTTTAATAATCTCATTTTTCTTTTAAAAAAATAGTTTTATAAGATATGATAGAATTTAAGTCAAATTAATGCTGAAAATAAATTAGAAAATTATTCATTTTAGATGGTTTAATTAGGTTTCCTTTTTATTACGAATTTTAATAAAAAAATACAAAAATATTAGGCACATGTCAATTAGTTTGCATGTTAGGTTCACTTAATTAAAAATAGCTTGTTAGTAAAATTAGGTCATGTAGTTAAAGTGCATATTTTAATTTCGAGATAAAAGAAAACCCAAAAAAATTATTTGCTTTGTGTGTTTATTTCTTTTGATGCAATTTGTTTGATTCATTGAGTGTTTAATAATGATTGGATACCGTGTGATTACCTTTTTGCATGATTTTAATTTAGTTTAAAATAAATTCAAGCTGCCTAATACAAAAGAATATCGAAAGGGCATTAGAGAAATCTAATGTAATCAAGTGCACATATCCTAATTTTTGGTTCGTAAGAGTAAAATATAGGTATCTAATCAACCTACCATAAATTGATGAGTGACGACTCCTAGATAAAATTCATTTGTATGTTAAAAAAAAGAAACCTAAATTGCGAATTGGTAGAGGTTTGAGAGAGCCCAAGCTAAGTTTAAAGATTTAGTAGTTCATTAGCCTACCTGAAATTTAGGTTGCGACAAGTTTGTTTTTTATGAAGAGAACAAACCAAACAAAAAGATAAAAAGGAAAAAACTTAAAAAATTTAAAAGACGAAATTCCCTTCACTAGCCATGAGTTCAAGCTCTTTTTAAAAATTGATATGACTACTTTAGATTCTTATTTAAAACAAAATCTACTTCATACCCTTATTTAAAATAATGTACACTTTATATCATTATTTGAGAATATAAAAGCTCTTCAAACCTTTATTAGAAATTTCCCTTAAAATGGAAAAGAAAAAAAAAGAAAAAGAAATTCAAAGCTTCTAAATTAGTCAAACTCAAGATTCCACAAATATTTTTGCAATCTTAGGCTTTATTTATTGAAGCTTAGACAACTGAGTGATCTAGTTTGTACGAGTTTGGAATTGCCCTAAGGGTTGAATTCTCCAGCTCTTATAGTGTAAGTTGGTTCCCCATGTTGCAAGTATCGGTCCGAAAGACATAACATCATGTGGAGATGCTATTGTTATGTCTAGGAACTAGAAATGCATTCTCCCAAATTTAGAGGTACATAACTTTGGCAAAAATCATCGAATATAAGAAAACAGTAGCATCATTTCATGTTGTCTTAATTATATTCTTCAGTAGTCTTTATTTCTTAAATCTTAAATCTTTTTCTTTTTTGGTCAAAAAATCTTATATGTAGTCATATGAATTTCCCACCTTTAGCTTCTAACATTGGAAAGATAGTGGGACGTAGTTTGGACCAAACTAGAATATTAAAACGAAGTCTGACAATTTTATGGAAGAAGAAGAATCCGATTTCACATGTTTCTCAATGAACACATTCAATGAACAGAGGAATATCGTATTCTTTTTACTAATGTTTCTTAACGATTACAAATAGCATCAGAATTGAAATAAGAACACGAATTATTCTGAAAGTAAACATTTCCTAGGTAGGATGGATCTGCCTATGCCCACAACTTAATCTTATGTATGTCTCAGTCCTTCACATACAAGTTTTCATCACAAACTCACACACAGGAAAGAGTATTGCTCGTTTGTTTACCTTTTGTTTATTGCACGTTTAATCAGTAAGCAAAACAACTATTTTTCAAGTATTGCACGTCTCTCTCTCTCTCTCTCTCTCTCTCTCAACATCAACCCTAACAACCAAATTGCTGAAACGGGCGTATGGTGTCAGTTTGCGAATCATCTTTCAATAGGAGACAGAAAGATGGAAGACGATTTGGTCTCCGAGGGAAAGCTCAGTCTGACTCCTTCCATCGCTCGTGATGATGAGAAGGTGATGGTCACGACCGCCCCTCGTTAGGATGAAGGATTGGCCCCAACCGCAAGGGCTGACCTTCCATGCCTAGCACTTGAACTCTGATCGAGTTGCTGTTGTTATAAAAAAGAACAAGCAAGAAACAACAAGATGGGTCGTCGAGAACTGCGAGAGGCGGTGGCGCGCGTTCGGTTCCACCAAAAACCAAGAAATGGGTAGGCTTTGCTAGAAACCCAAGAAAACTAAGATAAAAGATCTCACGGCTCTAATCAGACCCAATGAATTGCCAACAATCTTCACGGACAAAAGTTGCAACCCTCCCGAGCTGAACTTGAGGGAGTTTGACGAACTGCAAAGGGGACACTGATAACTCTCTTGTGAGACGGCGTTTTATGATCTAAATTTTTGCATTGTCTTGTCTTCACAGAGGAAGGCAACTCTTTTCAGGCTTTCAACCGTGGTGAAAAACAAAAGCATTTGATTTGATCAGTCAAAAAAATCCACGCCAGCCTACCCAAAAATTTTGGGTATTTTGGCGCCGGCCTTAGTCTTCTTTGGTAGATATTGTTAAGATATGAAATCTTTCTTGATATTATTTTTTGAATATGAAATCTTTTTTATATCTTTTTGAATTTCATATAATTATACCAACTGTAGATGAGTTGGCATTCCATGATTCTTGCTCTGTCAAAGATTGTATTTTTCTTTCTCTTTATAAGCATGTACAATCTGTAAATTAAGTGATATGAAAAATTTATTCACAAATTGTGAGCTTTCTCATGGTATCAGAGCGATTATGCTCCTAAGAGCATTTTGATCCACCTATTTTGCATTTTTTTTTTTTTGCAACCTTCTAGCCATGGAAGTCACTTCAGAATCAGCTCGCACCACCTCAAATTCTAATTCCGTTTCCATCGGAACAACTGCACCCCTAATGGTTCGATCTCGATCTTAGCCACCGTCCAATTACCATTCAAGCTCTTTGCTGCCAATTATCCCTCTTGGCGTGCTCACTTTCTGGTGCTACTCATTGGTTATGATTTAATGGGATTTGTTGACGAAACTTTTGTCAGTCCGTCTCTCACCATTTCAATTGGAAATCAAACAGTGCCAAATCTAGCCGCAACAACTTGGATTTGCTAGGATTAGCTCTTGCTTCATGCAATTTTTGCATTTGTATCCGAAGCCGTGATTCCTCTCATTTGCCTCTTGCAATTCGTCACATGCCGCCTGGACAAAACTCATGAATTTATATGCAAATAAATCTCACTCAAGAGTTATGCATCTCAAGGATCAACTCTCTATCACTCGCAGAAACTCACGTTCTATTTCAGAATTTTTGCAGAAACTTAAAGCCATTGCCAATGAATTAGCAATCATTGACACCCCTATCTTTGATGATGATTTAGTCATTCATGCACTTCGAGGACTTGGAATTGAATACAAAGAAATCGCAGTAGTGATTAGGACTTGTGAAAACACAATCAGCTTTGAAGAAATGCATGACAAATTTGTGGCCTATGAAACCCAACTAAAATTGGAAGAAATTAGACTTGAAGCAGCACCAGTCACAACCAACTACAGCAATAGAAGCCATGGCATAGGAAGCAACTCTCGTTGGCCCAATAATTGTAGCCGTCATCAAAATTATTCCAGATTTAACCAACATCGTGGACCTTCTCATAGGAGGTATTTTGATCGAGACAACAGAGAGCCTCGTTCGACATGTCAGTTTTGCAATCAATATGGACACTCGGCCACATCTTGTTTTCGCATTCGAAATAGTCTTCGTGAACCTACTGCTCATGTTGCAACAGCTCCACGTTAAGAAAATGGCTGGCTACTAGACTCAGGAGCATCACATCATGTCATAAGCAATCTCAACAACCTCACTACTCACTCAAAGTACGAAGGCCTCGGTGAGATCGTCATTGGTGATGGCATAGGTTTGCGTATTAGTCACGTTGGTTCTACTAATTTATCCTATCCAAACCAATCCTTTAAATTAACCAATGTTTTTTTTTGTGACCCGAGAAACTCCTGTATGGCCGGCAGCCGGAGAGTATAAATTAACCAATGTTTTATGTGCACATGATAGTACAAAAGACCTGATTTCCATCTCACAATTTTGTCGCAATAACCACTCATTTATTGAATTTTTTGCCAATTATTTTTTGGTGAAAGACCGTCGCACGGGGGCAACATTGCTTCGAGGAGGGCTTAGCAATGGTGTGTATCAGATGCCTCTCACAAACACTCATCCAAAATTCACAGCCTTTGTCAGTGAGCAGACAAAACTGATGGTTTGGCACAAAAGACTAGGTCACCCTTCATTTCGTATTCTAAGTCATGTTCTTAATAATTTTCCAACTAGTTTGTCTTCAGAGTCAATCATAGGCTCTAAGTTATCCTGTAATGCATGTCAGTGCAATAAGAGTCACAAACTTCCATTTGGGGTATCAACTCTTATGAGTCATTTTCCGCTTGATATTATTTTTTCTGATGTATGGGGGGTCCTATGTCAACTGCTTCAATTGATGGTTTCTGCTATTATCTTATATTTGTTGACCACTATATGAAGTACACTTGACTTTATCTTATAAGAAAAAAATCAGATGTTTTAAATAGTTTAAAAGCTTGGTTGAAAAACAATTTCCTGTCTCTATTCGAAATCTATACTCGGATGGTGGTGGAGAATTTCAAAACCATTTCTTGCAAAATATGGAATTTCCCATCTAACTACATCGCCACACACACCGGAACACAATGGAATTGCAGAAAGAAAACACCGACACGTAGTTGAAATCAAACTTGCCCTATTATACAAAGCAAATCCACCACATTCTTTTTGGTCATATACTTTTCAAACTGCTACATACCTCATTAATTGTTTGCCAACACCTGTTCTAAATATGCATTTACCATTTCAAACATTATTCCAAATGGCGCCCAATTATAAAAAACTTCGCACATTTGGTTGTCTTTGCTATCCGTGGTTACGTTCATACAACACAAATAAACTTATATCCCGCTCTTGACAATACATATTTTTAGGGTATTCATTGTCACAAAGTGCGTATAAATGTTTTAATCCACAAAATAATCGTCTTTATATCTCACGTCATGTTGTGTTAGAAGAAAACACATTTTCGTATTGAACACTTCTCAATACTAAAAGTGTCTTGTCACTCCTCAAAGTTCATCTCCTCCACCTACTATTTCACTTCCAATTTTAGTGCCAAACATTGGACCATTTGCATAAATGCCCCCTCGAAGCAACATTCCATCCCGTGTTGCATCCTCATCGACTTTCCAACCTTCAAATCAATCCCAACAAATGCCACCTCTTGAAAACCCAATTGCCACTATCAATAATGACCAAACATCAACATCCAAAAATCCACCTATAAGAGCTCACAAAATGGTCACTAGATCACAAAATAATATTTTCAAGCCTAAATAAATCAACCACATCATCACCAAACATCCACTTCCACCGACTATAGAACCAACGGGAATTATACAAGTTATGTGCAATCCTCAATGGCATGAAGCAATGTCGGCTGAGATCAATGCCCTTATTCGTAACGGGACTTGGGGACTAATACCTTTTGATCCATCTTTGAATGTTGTAAGTTGCAAATGGGTTTATTGGATAAAAAGACGTGTGGACGGCAGTATTGAGAGGTACAAGGCACGTTTTGTGGCCAACGGTTTTCACCAATGACTGGACCTTGATTACGCTGATACATTTAGCCCGGTCATCAAACCAAATACTATTCATGTGGTTTTATCATTGGCTTTTGATGGATTTATTAAATGGGCTTAAGGCCCATCCACTCAAAGTTGGGCCCAAAAGGCCCGGCCCACGGGAATAGGGCCCGTGGAAGGGGAAGGTATAAAAGGAAGGAGAGAGAGAGAGAGAGAGATGACACCCTTTGCCATAACGTACGTTCCTTTCTTTCTCTTTTTCTCCCAAACGCTCAAGGCGACGCCGTATCCCTTTCAAGGCGAATTGACATCATCGAGGCCAGAATTTCTTCCTCTTTTTCGGCGTTGGTGTTTAATCTGTGGCTAACAAGGTACACTCGAATCCGTGGTGTGCTTTACGATCGGTGATGCGTGTTTTCCCGGGCTTCGTCTTCCGCATTGATTTAGGGGTTCGATTCGGTGTTGAATCCGGTTTTTGGGGATCCGTTATTCCCAACATTGGTATCAGAGCCCTAGTTCACGTTTTTCCCGATCAATTCTGATGTTTTTGATTGATTTTTCGCGAAATCACTTCGGCCGTACGGAACCGGGCGAAAATCCCGACACCCGAGCGCTTTTCAGCCTTTTTTCTGAGTTCTCGTAAGTCGAAATCAAATTCTGAAGGCACTGGGAGAAGCACGACGTCGAGATGAGTCCGGCGATGTGTCGACCGCCGCCGTACGCCGACGCACGCGCCCACACGCGCGGCCGGAAGGCGCTGCGCGTGGGCACGACGCGCCTGGAAGCGCCGGCTTTGCCAGCGCGTGCGCCACACGCGCTGGTGGCGAACCGGCACGTGCGCGCCTGCGGCCGACGAACCGGCATGCGCCGGTCCGCGGACCGACGCATGCTGACGTCACGGGATGACGTCATCGTGACATCATCCACGGTCGGTAACCGTACGGATGACGTCAGCGATGACGTCATCGCCGACGACGTTTCGCCGGACGGTCACCGGCCAGCGACCCGACCCGACCGGCGACTCGACCCGACCCGCGGACGAGGCACGCGCCCGGCACGTGCCGGATGACGTCTGCGTGACGTCATCCCCCGCACGCGCGAGACACGTGCGGTCGGTCCGCGCGAGTGGTCCGACCGGCCTGTCCGGTCCAACCAATTCGACCGTCGCGACCGGTCTAACCGGTCCGACCCGCGCGCCCATTGACCGTTGACCGATAGTTGACCAGTTTGATCGTTGACCGTTGACTTTGACCGTTGACCCGAAAAAAAAAAAGGAATTTGTTTTTTTTTTTTTTTTTCAGTCATGCCTATGTGGATTATAAGTAATCCATTTTTTAATTCTGCATTTTTCATGAATTTTGGAAAACTATGTATTTTCTCTTATATTAATTATGGATTATAAGTAATCCATTTTTTAATTCTGCATTTGTTGCAGGAACTATAATGCATTATGCAAGGATACCTGCAATCCCGAGAACGGATGAGGGAAATGCAAGACTTAAGAGGCTGATAACAGAGTTAGCTGATTATCGGTGGCATGACGGTGATTTAGTATCACATGTGGTCAGGATCAATAAGATGATATAGGAAATCATCTGGAATGGTTATCTTATGCCGGATTTTCAGAAGGTGCCGGCTTTGATGAACACTCTTCCACCTAAATGGCAAGCAGTGTTGGATCGGCTATGGGAGGTCAACGTGGTCCCGGGTTATAGGAGCTTGGTGGAATCTTTTGTGAGAGAGCATTATAGGATTGAGTTGGCCAAAACTTCAACCCTTAGATTGAGCGCAACATGGCGCCGAGTGAATGCGCCTTGGAGGCGACATGAAAGCTCTCCAAAAGTTTTTTCCATGGTTGGCAAATGTGCCTTCAATTTTCTCAGATGATTTGACTGATAGATTAGAAGGGACATTCCCTATTTATTTCTTTGATTAATTATGTAATGATTACTATCTGATTGTTGTTAATGCAGCAACCGATATATTAGTTGTATCATGTGAAAGAATTGTTATTTTATTGGATATTGGATTTTATTTGCTTTCTGTTATTGCTGGTTCTTTGTGGGTAATTAGTGGGTAGTAATAGAAGTTTTTTGTAACTTCATAGAATTTATTTGCATAAGATAATTATATTAATAATAATTTTAAGTTAGGATTTTTGGAGGATGATTGGAAACATAGTGACATTTTGATTCTCGAAGCCTTACTTGAAATTATTTATTAATATGATGGGTCTATGCAAATAGGGATGCATAAATGATAGGCATTAATTATTCGTGCATGTATGTCTGATGTGTTCAGAACGATAGTTCAGCAACTAAGAATGTAATTGCTGATATGAACGGCAATAATTGTGAAATATTGGATATGAAGATTCAATATGTGCTGAAAAAGCAAGAAGCACTAGAAGCTCTTGACCATGTTATGGAAGATCTTAAGGATGCCATGCGCCCCTTGAGCTGGTAGAGGACCGCTTGACGGCATGTGAGCCGAAAATAAATATTTTCAATGCTGGTTCTAGCTCAGAAAGGGCTTTGTACTCTAAGCGCAAATATATTGATTTGTTCAATACGTGGAATGCAAAGAATCAAGTACTTATTACAAGAAATCAAGAGTTAACCAACACAAGAGAGGAAAACGTCCTCAGGTGAAGAAAATGTCAAGAGTGATGTGTTACAATTGTGACAAGAGAAGTCACTATGCTTGCGATTGTCGTGAACCAAAGAAGGAATTCACATCTTGTACATTTGAGAACTTTGCTTATGTGTCAAGTTCTACATTATAGGCTGAATCCAATCCTTTGTGGAATTTAGATTCATGAGCGACAGACTATGTAGCAAAGGATTGAGGATCCTTTGTGGAATTCTGACGAGTACCAATTGGAACTGAGTGGATCCATATTGGAAACAACTCTAGAGCTGATGTAAAGGAATTGGCACCGACCAATAGAACATGAGTGGTTTACACACCTTGATGTTCTATATGCTCCAGAGATTCGTCGAAATTTAAGTGTCTGTCTTAGTGTTGGTTAAGCTTGGTTTTGGTATGAACTTCCATAATAGAGATGTAGATTTGCATTTGGATACAAACTACTATGGTTGTGGTTATTTTCTAGATGGTTTTATTGTAATAAATGTTGACTATGATGATGTCAATATGTTATTCCCTTGTTTCACGTCTTTTACCTTATATGATAATGATGTGAATATTGTGGCATGCTAGACTTGGTCATATGGGCCAACAACATATGAAAAGACTAGCCAAAAAAGGCTTATTGGGCAATATTGAAAAAGTTGATTTGTCCATATGTGAGCATTGCCTAGTAGGGAAAATGACAAGGAAACCATTTGAAAAAGTAAAAGAGCTGAATTCCTCTGCATTTAATCTATATTGATGTCTGTGGTTCAATGAATGTGAGAGGAAGGCAATGGGCTGTTTGTTTCATCACTTTTATAGATGATTCTACTTGATTCGAATATGTCTATTTGATTTCTCATAAATCTGAAGCATAAGTTGTTTCAAAATATTTATGAATCTGGCAGAAAATCAATTAGACAAGAAAATAAATGTATTTAGATCCGATCGAGGTTAAGAATATTTATCTGATAAGTTCAGAAAATTATGTGATGAAAAAGGAATAGAAAGATAGTTGTCTATTCAATATACTCCTCAACAAAATGGTGTTGCGGAGAGAAGAAACAGAACCCTACTGGAATGGTTAGGTCCATGATGGCGCATGCTAACTTACTCATCACTTTTTGGAGTGATGTGTTGTTAACTGCTGCCAATATACTTAATCGGATACCTTCCAAATCAGTTATTTCCACTTCATATGAGTTATGAATAGTTAGAAAACCGGACATAAGTTTTCTTAAGCCATGGGGTTGTGCTGCCTATATTCATGAGTCCTCTCACAAGTTTGGGAAATTGGGTCCCAAAGAAAATAAGAGTATTTTCATGAGATACTGCGAACAGTCAAAAAGGTATGTGTTCATAGGTGAGCAGGAAAGTTGGAGTATAACTGAATTTGAATCACGAGATGTCACATCCTTAGTGAATTAATTTTCTAAGAAGGGCGAAATAAGGGAAGATTACTCCCTATTTGAGACCTTGGATCAAGATAATGATGTCAGTGGAGTTCGTCCAAGTGGGAGTAATATGAGATGTAATGAATTGAATTCAACTCATTCTTAATTACAACCACCTGATGTGACGACATCATCATTACCTTATCCAAGTGGGAGCATGATGGGGAATGATGTGTTAAGTGTACAATCTCCCATACAGTGAACAAGTCGCCAAAGTATTTCCCGTCGATATTTTTGACATTGAAGGGGAAACTTTTATGGTTGCTCCACAAGATGGGGATGAGCCAAGAAATATTAATGAGGCTCTGAATTGCCCTAATAAAGAAAAATGGATTCATGCAATGAAAAAGGAAATGGAGTCAATGAAATCAAACCAAGTCTGGGAACTGGTTGATCTTCCAAAACGGACGCAGAGCTATTGGGAACAAGTAGGTTCTCTAAATAAAGCGAAAGGCTAATGGCTCAATAGAAAGGCATAAGGCTCGCCTTGTGGCGAAGGGGTATAATTAACATGAAGAAATTGATTATGAAAATACATTTTCTCTTGTAGTGAGATTTACCTTGATTCACATTATTCTGGCAATGGTGACTAGTATGGATCTTGAGTTACATCAAATGGATGTAAAGACTGCTTTCCTCAATGGAGAATTAAAGGAAGGAACATATATGGAACTACCTGCTGGTTTCACAGTGAAAGGCCAAGAAGAAAATGTATGTTGACTTTGGGGGTCGATATATGGCCTTAAGCAGTCATCGAGACAAAGGTATATACTTTTTCATAATGCCATAGTAGCATATGATTTTACAATGATTGACGAGGATCATTGTGTATATATCAATAGATCCAATGATCAATTTGTGATCATATCATTATATGTTGATGATATACTAATTGCCGAAGCAATATGGAGTTGGTTAATTTTTGTCAAGAGATGGTTGTCTTCCAACTTTGAGTTGAAGGATATGGGATTGTAAACCCATAGACACTCCTATTGCAAAAGGTGAAGGATTGAGCCATAAACTGTGTCCAAAGACTCCACAAGAGAAGGAACAAATGAAACATGTTCCTTATGCTAGTGCTGTTGGGAGCTTGATGTATGCTATGATGTGTACAACACCCGACATATGCTTTGCAGTCGGAATGGTGACCAGATACCAATCCAATCCAGGTCAAGCACATTGGAAAGCCGTTAAGAGAATACTGAGGTATCTAAAAGGGACTGCTGATTATACGTTGAGTTATTAAGGAAATGATCTGCAACTCAAAGGTTATTCTAATACTGATTGGGGAGGAGATTTAAATAAAAGAAAATCTACCTCTGGATTTGCTTTCTTACCAAATAATGGCACCATATGTTGGAGCAGTAAGAAACAAAAGTGTATAGCCTTGTCCACGATGTAAGTTGAGTTCGTGGCATTATCAGCAGCAGTGTAAGAAAGTGTTTGGCTTAAGAGATTTTTTGGATCATTTAGGTATTATTAGAAGTGCTGCAGATTTATTGTTGGTTAACTGTGGTAGCCAAGCAACAAAAAGTGTATACCAAAGATCCAAAATATCATGGCAAGACCAAACCTATAGATACCAAGTATAATCTTGTCAATGATATAGTTGCATGAAAAGATGTGTACTTAGAGTACATACTACGCATGGAATGGTAGCAGATCCTATGACAAAGCCAATACCTAGAGATGTGTTTTTGTGGCCATATGAAATCTCTAGGATTGCGTAGAGGCTGATGTACTAAATATTGTAATTTTCCTAAATGTTCACAATTTGATGAATTTGTGTTTTCATCATTAATGCCTATGAATCTTTGTTTGATCTTTGTGCATCTTAATGCTTAGTGCATTGCTTTAAGTTGAGAAGTATGTCGGACAGATATAAGATTAGCCCACTCACACGAGTAATCGCCTCTATTTACTGTGTGATAAATAGAGATGGGACTGTTTATAAGCTTATTATCTAAGTGATAATTGAGAGCTCAAGCTTAAAACACGTATGTCACCTTAACTAAGTGTTAAGATGAGGATATGATACTTACTATGTCCGAAAGTAAAAATACCCCACATGTTTTACTTTATCTGTCTAAGATGCCAGATGTGAGTTCTGATGAATTTTGTGATTGAGTAGATACGTGAACTCAAGTTAGACATTGGGTATGTCTGAACTATCATCTGTACGGTATTGAAAGGTGTAGACATACGCTCCATGGGAAATGAGTTAATACCGTAATACGTATTTCATACTACGTATGCATGAGACGACCAATAAGAGTGACAAAAGTTTGATCTCAACTTTTATATCGTGTGAGACTCTTGAGGAAGAGAGTTCCTTAGTCCCCTCATGACTCTTACTTAATCTCAAGATTTCTATTTAGTGTTTGCTATCTTAGGATGTTGCCAATGGTCATGTTTGATTCGATCTAATGGGGCATTTCTAGAAAAGCAAGCTGAACTGAAATTGAGAGTTTGAAGGAAAGAGGAAGATCGATTTTGGAGAATCACATTATAGTTTTGTATTCACCGGTTAACCAATTATAACTGTCTTTGTGATAATCATAATTGTGAATACAATATATATATCATTGTTTAAAAGAGATCAAGAGAGATGTAAAATGTGATCGATCGATCTAGGGTACTGCATACTAAATCTACTCAGGATGTGATGCCCATTATGAGCTGCTATATATTCCTAACAGTTGTATGGCAACGAGCTCTCAAAGTATGCTGGTCGCACGGATTATTCACCAGTATGAATGTTGAAGAGAGGAAAAGAGGATTATGTTCGGCCCACCATGTTAAGTGAGAGTCTATACTGGATTTTTCTCTGATGGGACTGAGTAGGGCTTGTCCGCCCATGTTGGTTTTGCACCACCATGTGCGAGTGGGAGATGATGGATTTATTAAATGGGCTTAAGGCCCATCCGCTCAAAGTTGGGCCCAAAAGGCCCGGCCCACGGGAATAGGGCCCGTGGAAGGGGAAGGTATAAAAGGAAGGAGAGAGAGAGAGAGAGATGACACCCTTTGCCATAACGTACGTTCCTTTCTTTCTCTTTTTCTCCCAAACGCTCAAGGCGATGCCGTATCCCTTTCAAGGCGAATTGACATCATCGAGGCCAGAATTTCTTCCTCTTTTTCAGCGTTGGTGTTTAATCTGTGGCTAACAAGGTACACTCGAATCCGTGGTGTGCTTTACGATCGGTGATGCGTGTTTTCCCGGGTTTTGTCTTCCGCATTGATTTAGGAGTTCGATTCGGTGTCGAATCCGGTTTTCGGGGATCCGTTATTCCCAACAGCTTTAATGCGTGGATGGACATTGAGACAAATGGACATCAACAATGCCTTTCTCCAAGGAACTCTTCAGGATGAGGTTTACACGTCGCAACCGCCTAGTTTTAAAGACTCAGAAAAATCAACACACATTTGCAAACTTCGTAAAGCCATATATGGGTTAAAGCAGGCTCTGCGGGCTTGGTATAATGAGCTAAGTTCATTCCTTCTCACAAATTCATTTATCAATTCAAAGAATGATAGTTCGCTGTTCATTTACTCTCATGGTGGTGTTCAAGCCTATTTTTTAGTGTACATGGATGATCTCATTATCACAGGAAGTGACCAAAAGTTTGTTTCGAACTTCATCACCCTCTCTCTAATCGGTTCTCAATTAAAGACTTAGGGCCACTGAATTTCTTTTTGGGAATTGAAGTCATCCCTACAAAGACCGGCTTACTTCTTTCTCAACATAAATACATAAGAGACCTACTTGAACGCTTCAAAATGGGAGATGCAAAAGAGGTAGTGACACCATTAGCCATGGGTCAATCTCTTTCGGTTCATGACAAACAATCACTAGCCAATGCTACATGAAGCCTCATCGGTGCACTTCAATACCTCAACATCACTCACCCAGATCTTGGTTTTGCAATAAACAAGCTATCTCAATTCATGCATAAGCTGACCACAACCCATTGGACAGCTGCAAAATGGCTTTTATGCTATCTTAAGAGAACATTATTCCATGGGTTGCACTTGAGATGCGACACACAACTTGTGCTTCATGCCTGCACCGATGCAGATTAGGCAGGAAACATTGATGATCGCACATCTACTTCGGGTTTTGTGATTTATATAGGGGCCAATCCTATCTCTTGGAGTTCTCGAAAGCAACGATCAATTGCACAGTCATCTACTAAAGCAGAATATCGAGCCATTGCCACGGCCTCGGCGGAACTCATTTGGGTAAAAATCTTTGCTTCAAGAACTTGGCATTAACATGGACATGGCACCAAGCTTGTATTGCGACAACATAGGTGCTACTTATGTTTGTGTAAATCCCATCTTCCATTCCCGAATGAAACACATTGAGATAGATTACCATTTCATTCGGGAACTTGTTAAAGCCGGCAAGATGCGAGTCTCTTATATTTCCACTCGTGATCAACTTGCTGACATTCTCATGAAACCGTTATCAAGGCTGTAGACAATACAATTACGAGACAAGATGCACATTTCCAATGGAACATCCATCTTGCGGGGGCATGTTAAGATATGAAATCTTTTTTGATATTATTTTTTGAATATGAAATCTTTTTGATATCTTTTTGAATTTCAGATTAGCATATCAACTATAGATGAGTTGGCATTCTATGATTCTTGCTCTATCAAATATTATATTTTTCATTCTCTTTATAAGCGTGTACAATCTGTAAATTAAGTGATATGAAAAAATCATTCACAAATTGTGAGCTTTCTTAGATGTTGGTATTAATAGGGTTGGGATTGGGTCGGGCCGATGCGGGTTTTTTGACACCCCAGCACGGCCCGATCTCTCTCTCTCTCCTCTCTCCCTACAAACGCAATGAGGACAAACCCTAGATCTGAGAAGACAACGAGCATAGTCCCTCCACCACCGTTTTCTTCCTTCAACTCTAACGTAACCTTGTTGTCTCTGCAAATCAATCACCTGCCTCGGCTTCTTCGGCTCTCCACTCCGTTGTCCTCACCTTGATCACCGTCTCAATCTCACAAAGATTTCAATTAAAATCTTCAAAGCACTCCTTTGATGCACCTGTGAAAACTCGATCAATCTAATGGCGTTGGGTTCAAAACAGCCATGCAAGGCAAAAACATGTGCTGGGAAGGACTCAGCTGGTGTAAATGAGTCGGGCATTCCATGTCTTTATCAACAACTCTTGAAAGAGTAATGTGAGGTTTCATAATATGAATTTTGATATGAATGCATCGAGAAAATTACCATCATGGCCTCTACCTATCGATTTAACCGTGGAAGATTTCTAGAATGGAAGTCTTTGGTTCAGCACAAAATGGCTCTTCAATTAATCAAAAACATGTGCCTTTGATTCACACTTGTTGGACTATCCATTCAGTTGAGGAACTAATAGCATTCTTATGATGAGGGAAAATTACGAACACAGAAAAAAAGCTAATAGAAAGATCCTAATTATTTGAAATGAGGTGCCATTATTAAAGTATTCATCCAAAAATGAGGACAGGCATGTGTTGCCATCTCCTTTCAAAACTTTTCTAACTTCATCCTCTTTGATTCTCAGAAAATCAGATTAAATTGATGTTGGCTCTATTCTGATATGCTGACTAATTAATTTAGAGTCTAAAGACTTCCCCATGACAATGATATACTCTGTGAAATTCTTAGTGAACTCATGCTTACCAAATATGAAGGTGGATGTTTCGGGGCACTAGAAATGGCTAGTGCTCGGACAAGGCCAAAACGAACTTTTATTTCCAACAGAGGGAGTATCTGCTCTATCTTGCTCATCTCATGAGCAATGATCATTAGTGTGAGCCATTTGTCTTGACAAGTTATATATATAAAGAAGTTAAGGAAGAATCCGATCGAGTTTTTCTTTTGGTCAGCATAATTTGATGTATTTGAGTGGATGCAGAAGCCGAGATTAAGAGAAAGATTTAATTGATCACTGGAGGGGTTCAAAGAGACTACTAACTAATAAGCATGCCGGTGCATGAAAATCTTATAGCATATGTTTTTTGTATATTTTCATGCTTAGTTTAGCTAACTGGACCTCAATAGGAGGAAGAGCTTACAAAAGTTCAGGCTGCATATGGACTATTATATCCCAGTCAATAGTTTACTAGAACCTCTAACACTGCAGAAATTTTCGGACATGTTATAAAGTTGTCTTAATATTAATCGAGAAGGAAGTACAGCAAAAGCAGTTTCCAAGCTTTTTCTTCCCGAGTATTGGAGCTTATTCTTTCTTCGGGAACACCAGCACTGTACTAGATTCTTTCCCATCTTCTTGGGTAATAATTTTCAGTATGATCACCAAGCACATAATTTCTCTGCAATGATCAATTGAACAAGAATTTGTTGCTTATTTAACTTCACCGAGTGTAAAGCCTGGAGGAAAGAATAGGAATTGTTTCCTTCTAGTTGTAATGAACTCCTTGTGATTGCTTTCCATGTAAGTAAGGAGGCGAACTACATGAAAGTGCTTTACCTTGGAATTGCTGACAACTGAAGAATATAAAAGTTCCTTGAAACTGGTCTCTTGCATGTAGAGAGCGATCTATGTTCTGGGACCGCTCATATATTTCATCTGCCAACTGTTTCCGATCCTGCACAGCCTTGAATTATGTCCTTTTTGAGAGTATTATTTTCTTCTTCAGGAACCTCTAATCGCTCATTGAAAACTTTGACATGAGTTGCCTAAATTGCCCGATCTTTCCAATGTAGCTCAGTACACGAGCCACTTCTTTGCGGACTCCATGAACAGTTTTCTCCCTCTTTCCATCTTCTTCAATAATTATTTCACATATAATCCCAACCACTGAGGAAACTGAAGCAACTGTACAAAATCAGTGCAAGATCCACTCGGTTCTGAGAGGACTTACCTCAGGAGATGTCCAGAAGAGCCCTTTTGTCATTCTGCATTGCGATCTCTTGTCGTTGGACCTGTGGCAAGAGCAGGAAGAATATAGTAGCTAGGATAACATTTTACCGAGTGAAGCACCATGAATCAACCTATCTTCTCTTGCATAAGCTTAACTTTCCTTTGGAGATATTGTAGCCTAGAAATGTGCTTTGCAGAAGGTGTCACGATGATCAAACAAAGTACAAATCTTCAGTTCATATTTGGATAATGATGTCAACCATTTGGCTCTGCTTATGGAGCGGTTAGCAGGATGTGAGAGCGACACTGATATGTTGGAGGTGAAGAAAATAAAAGCGTAGGATAATAAGAAGAAAAAAACATTCTTTCTCATTATTAGGAAAAACGGGAGAGGGTAATAGAAGTGTGAAAACTAAATGTGAAATTAAATTTTCGACTTTTTAGGTTCAATTTTTGTAAATTGAGTATTGTCAAGAGTTTGCCTAATTAGTCATCGAAATATATTTTATAAAAGAAACTTCGTATGAGTGAAAGAATCCATTTGGAATAACCCATTAGCTCACCAGTTAATAAATCATAAAGATAACACAGACAATACATTATCAAATGCTCCTGAATTGTGAACATATTGCCGTATCACAAGACAAACCAGGCAGACAAGAGACATGGAACTTGGCATCAACATGCCAGGCTTTCCTGTGAAACATGTCCGAATGTGCCACCATCAATGCGGTACTACGTTCTTCGGACCAAAAGGAAAATTTGTTGATGGATCAGATTAGCTAGCTGGAGCTCAAAGGAGTGAAAAAAACCTCCGACTGTACATAGGCTACGAAATGCCATGTCAACTATCGCCAGAACCCTTTAAAAACTACATAGGCTTTTGCACAGGTAGAGTTGTCTAAATATCTATTAATGGAGAGTACACCAGAAGCTGTTTTCAAGCCAACCAACAAGGAATGCCATCCAAAAAACATAAAAATCTCAGTAAGTCATGAGAGATAACCTAAAATCCTTTGCCTAGGAGTAGCAGCAGCGTCAACTTCCGGGTCTATGATGCTTTTCCTTTTCTGGGTAGCTGAGCTTGTCCTTTCTTCGGGAACCCAGCATCTCCGCTTCGTATTAGTGTAGTGAGTAATGACGCCAAGGCTTGAGCTTCTGCTGTAATCGATGCATCGTCATCTGCTTGCATAAAGTGTAAGTTGTCCTTATAATAAAAAATAATAAGGGGCCCAATTACATTTTCATAAGGCCTAAGCCAACTTGAAGAAAAACAAAATGAACTCATCTTTTCTGCAGGTGGAATCGCGAAGAAACAAGAAAACAAAAGGAATAAGTATATATATATATATATATATATATAGAGAGAGAGAGAGAGAGAGAGAGAGAGAACATTGAGAAACACAAGAAAAAGCGTTTCGTAGTGTTTGGTAAGTAATCGTAGCCATTATTTACCTAATCGAAGGGATTTTCATAGTTAACCTATAAATTCAAATCTGTTCGGATTTTCATACTTGATTTTTATGTCGTGCTTTTATTTATAAAGTACAAAATCTTGTTGTGACAGAAGTTTTAGGACCTCGCTGAGCTGCACAATTTTATGGAAGTCAATTTGGAGTTACGGTCTGGTCGGGGGGTGATTTTTGAAGCTTTGCGCATGCTATGTAGAAAAGTTTCTAGTTATTATAATTCTAATTTACCATCGTCTCATTCTATAAGCAGTAACTTCACTTTCACGCAAGATCATGTCTTGCGATGCAGAATCCCAACTAAGGATGCGCGCCACTTTTATCAAGGGAAGACAACAGCCTGTTCCTTCTAATTGAGTGCGCAATGCACTAATACATCGGCAGGGGAACTCTGTTAGAGGGAGTCCCATTATGCCGTGACACCACGGGGTCAAAACGATGGGGCGTATCGTCTGTCTCCCGTGGAAGAACGGCATTAATTACGCACCCATCTCCAGCTGAACTATGGAAAGACGGAAAAGACAAGGAATCTAAGGCATTGTTTGATAATCATCTAAATAGTATCTGATTCTGATTTTTTGTTTTCAGGGACAAGAATCGCGTTTGGTAAAATTTTTATTCCTGGGAACAAATTTGTTCCTAAAATTAGTTTGGGACGAGAATCAAGAATAAAAAGAAAAGTTGATTCTTGTTCTGGAACAAAATTGAGAATCAAAATTCTTCTTCTTCTTCATGTTGCCATCCCGCGATCTGCCTTTCGTAGCTCAACGCACGGTCGCTAGCGATTGGTCCAATAAGCTCGCTAGGCTACCAAACGCAATTCTATTCCAGGATTAGAAATTTTGTATAATTACCAAACGCGTTCTTTTACTTAGAATCAATTCCCTAGAACATAATAAAAAATAATCATTTCTGATCAGAATTTGTTCCCAAAAATAAAATCGTTACCAAACGCGTCCTAATCTCCCCGGGATCTAAATAAAGACCAATTGTTACCGTCTTTCTATTGTGTTGCCTAACTCGATTGATCTCATTGATCGATCACATTTGTTTCACTCAAACCCAGCTGTTTGGCTCCCATGTGCGAGGCAACCACCTCCCCGTTCCCTTTTTGACCTCTCTCTTCCTCTCGCCACCTCAAGATCTTCGTTCTTGAGTAACTGGTAGTGAGCCAGTTAAAATAAGTGAAGCTCATCTTATGAGCAATAACCCGTAGTGAGCCACAATTGTCTCGACGAGTTCAATCAACATTGAGAAAGAATTCGATCATGTTTAAGTGGATGCATGAGGCAAGTGATTCAGAACAATCTAGCTGGTCCTCGGATGGGTTCATTGGACGAGACTTGTAACGAGTAAGCATGGGAATGCATTAAGATTTTATTTTCCTTTTAGCTAAAAGAAGAGAGGGGGGCTTTATTCACACGTGGAAATATATTGTTCTGCTAACTTCCTTGAATAACGCACGAACAAAGTTAAACACGAGATTAAGTCCATATATGTCATGAGAAATATTTGTTTTCGCACTTAACGGTCACGTATTTGATAGTTGGACATATTTCCTGATTTGGGTCAACCGTACTTTCGCACTTAATCATGAGATCAAATTCGTAAAATCTCCGCGATTGATTCGACAAGCATGCGCCGAGACGTCTCCGGTCCATCTCATTGCCTTCATTGTATTTCCTTGTTCTTCGAGAATAGCCCGCAGCAAGTACGAGCAGAAATCACCATTAAACCTTTCTCTCTCACACTCAAAAGACAAGTTGATTTATTCTGGAATATTACCTTCCACTTGAGGGACCCGGTTTCATGTTGCTTTTGGAGCATTAGAAACGTTCAGCATTTTATTTATCTACGCAGACTTTACTCTGTATAGATATGAGTTCTAACAAACTCACCATTTCATATGTCGACAGCACATCAGTGCTTTCAAAAATTGAACCATTCACAAAAATTTCTTGCATCCTACCTTACTGATGTAGCAAATAACAAAAGAAGCCATACTCCATAGTAGTCAAATTGTACTAAAGAGAAGAAATTAGGCAATCAAAAGTTACAATTGAATTCTTCATTGATGTACACTTTGATGCAAGATCTTACGGAGCCAATTCACATTTTAAGTAAGTTGTGTTTCGGAACAAGTTAAAACAGTATAATTTACATTGAAATCTTGATCAAGTTTGCATTATGTTTCTAACGAACAGTAGATTGCATGGATTACTTTTTTTCTTTTTTTGCCTAGAGCATGGTTTGATTTGTCATTACTTCATTTTCTAACATTTAATGATCGCATATAGTCGATGGCCAAGACAAAGTCATGGTAATCAATATCATGAAGTGATACGTTTGACAATACTAGAATTTTCACGAGCTTGTAGGAAACACATTGAATTTCACTGAAAAACACAAATTCAGATGCAATTTTTGTAGTATGACTAACTCCGAGATCACTCATAAATTTAATGAAACACGATACATAATTGCAGAAACTGGTTAAACATTATAAAACCACGTGAAAATACATAATGACTGAGTTATGTGTACTTGTGTAATTTGTGTGTGTGTGTGTGTGTGTATTGCAAACGTGAAGAGAAGCTTTCCTAGGTGGACAACCTCACATTTGCCGTCGCCACTCCCTAGACGTTGTTGCTCGCTCGTATAAATGAGAGAGAGAGAGAGAGAGAGAGAGAGAGAGAGAGAGAGAGAGAAGAGAAGAGATTAGGTTTGGTAGGTGCGGTGTGACTTTCTAAAGTGCAGGGGCATCCTGGAGGAAAGTGAATGTTTTAAGGTTTTTGAAGGAAATTATTTGGAGAGAAAAAGTTTTCTCATTATTCTTCTTATGAGTCTAATAAAGCTAAGAAACTTGTGGCAAAACTAGAATAATTGCTTGGTAAGTTTTCCTTTTGGCTTATGATATTGTTTTCTCAAATTTCTTGAAAAGTTAAGTACCAAAAATTTAACTAAATAACACTTTAGTACCAATTCTTTATAGTAATATTTATGTCGAAATATCCCATAAATTAAGTTATTGTGAACCGAAGTTATCGTTTTTAAAAATATGTGCCATGACCATAGTCATGTGGAAACTAAATTAGTATGTGTAATGTGATAAACTTTTTGTGTGTTCATATGTTGTGCTTAGTCATTGAATTTATAGGCAATTTCAATTAACAAAAATAATTGATAAAATTAATAACTAAAATCGGAAAATCATCAAACGTGACAAAATTTTTTTTGTTGCCGTAAGCTAACAGTGACCGTCGCCGTAAGCGGTCTTCTTTTTTCCCTTCAGTTTCAATATACACACCCGGTGCGAGGGATGAAAGAGGATAATGCATGCACGAGAATCGGATCATGAAGCTACGATGCTGCTTGTTTCAGCACAAGTCACTCTGAAAAGGTAAATCTCATGTGCTATATACGATATTCATCGTGGCCTTTTAAACATACAATTTCCAGCCATCTATGGGTATTAAGATTTGGAATGGACTCATTAACGGGAACTATGCAAATTTTAAACTTTTCTCGAGAAAAAATGTTTTGCCTATGGTGTTGGAATATAGTATTTGCCTCCTAGATAGTCCTATTAATTTTCACTTTTGACCTTCTATTTGTCGTGATTTCCTAATGAGTAATGAAAGAAGTCTCTATCGCCAAAGGAAAAAAAAAAATCCAATTCCTACGTGCTACTCATCGCAACTTGGCTGGAAGATCTGAAAATCTTTCTTTCCTTTCCCCAAAGAAAAGGGGCTTTGAAAGTTCCACTTCGCTGGCCGCCAAGACTTTGACAACTTTTTTTTTTTTGATCGGTGAAGGAATATGCATTACTCAAACCGAAGCAGACAAATTACAAAAGGATTCAAGGTCTGAACATAAAATTAACCAAAGGGAATGAGGGAGATTTTTAATCCAATCTATCAGGAGAGTGCCGGCATGGTGGGCCTTAGCAACCCAATCGGAAGCCTTGTTATAATCCCTAGGTTTGTAGTGGATCCTAACACCATGAAGCTGGCCCAACAGATTTTTGCAGTCATAGATGATGGACTTAGAAGCCCAAGGTACTGCAGATCGGGCTTTGACAACTTGAAGTGGTTGGCCAATGGCTTTCTTTTTCTTTTCTTTTTTTTACTTTTATTCCGCACAAAAGAGGGAATTCCGTTGTGACCTTCGTTGTTCATCGACTGATTCAAACCTTTACTTTCGGAGGTGGATGTGGGCTGCTGTTCTTAACTTTAACTCCACCGTTAAAAAATAGAGATCGTCATCTAAACCTAATGTGCTCAATCATGGATGTGTTAAAATTGTTCATTACATCTCTACTAGCTAAATCAATCCAACAAAAGAATGAAATCAGTATGCCTTTGTAGCAGACAAATACCAAAGGAAACTTCTAAATCAAGGTAAATTCATAATCAAAGTCATATGCTCAAAAGATAATTGCTTGACCCCTTCGAACTTTGACACCATCACACACAACAATCCTTTATCAAAATGCTATGAATATTTCCTTAAAAAAGTTTGGGAGACACGCGGCAACTTCTCAAAGTTCAGGAATAGTTGCAGAGACCGTGCCAAAGTTTGAGAGAATTTTGAGTAACTATTTCAATTAATGGATATATAGTGCGTTTTATCATGAATATTAACATGATTACTTTTCCCCTTCTTGAGTCCATGTTATAATATCGTCTCAATTTGGTTAATGCATAATGGAAAAAAAAATAGAATTAAGCCTGTTTCTTTCATTTCTTAAAGTGAATAAAAATTCATTCGTTATGTTTTTAATTTGTGTCGTTTATAGTTTATAGTCAAGACCCATAATATCTTTGGCTTATATAGTATCATGAAGTTACATCACCGATGCTGGACTCATGAGATCTCTCCACAATTTAAGCTCATCATGATCCACTAAAAAGAGCCCGAGCTTCCTTGGGGATGTAGTATGTTGGAAATTAACAAGGAGTTGGTCTACACGAAGAGAAAATTATGTCGGGGTTCGATGCAGTATGTTCGAAATTAACAAGGCTTTAAATTTGTGACTTGGTACAATAAACGACGCGTGCGCTGTCTTACAGCAAATTGATGTCCATCTTATGTTCCCCCAAACATCAAAATGTTTGCAGATTGGCACTAAAGTCGCGTATGACATGGCAGCAACGCCTTATCTACCGTTTAGATTGCCCAGGCTTTAAAAAAGATTCGACCAAAAGGAATTTTTCTTGCATTGCTTGCATGGGAGTCGAGTCGTTGGTATTTGTGTTTTCAATTGACTCTTTCAATCAATCAGTAGGCCGGGGATTGAATTTGGACCCTTTTTGTCCATTGATGCGATTATATTGGATGCACTAAACTTGAGCGGCTAAGCAGAAGGCAAAGCTCAAATAAATTTTCAAGTGAAAATCAACATGGATCTATAACTAGAGATGAAATTAATATTACATCAATCAGCAACTCCAAACTAGTTCTATAATGGAACTAAAATTAAGCTACAATTTTAGATTAAGTTAAATTTCATAAGAGAAATCAAGAGTATCCCGTACGTAATTAAAATAATAATTAAGCAATCATATGATGCCCTATACCTCAGTTCTCAGCTTGGAAATTAATCCGTCATTTGCGGATGAATATATTCTTTTATTTATAAGAAAGCATGAAAGTAGGAGGTCGATGGCTATGGAGATTGTTTCGAACGCGACACGAGGTGCTTGCTGTGGCACGGAGGCATCTTGGGGAAGAGGGAGGGAGACAAAGATTTGGCACACAAAGTTCAGATTCAGACCGAGGAGAGAGACAGGACAGTGGGAAGAAGAAAAAGGAACATGGGGAGGGCGGAGGCATAGACGAGGTGACGTGCCGGAGGCAAGGCTGAGGTTGGAGAAGGAACATGAGGCAGGCGGAGGAGAGAGAAAAAAAAATGAGGAAACCACGAGCAGAAAAGAAGAAATGAAGAAACGAAGAACAGAGGGAGAGAGACGACAGGAGAGAGTGTGACAGAGGGTTATGGACGGTGGGTGATATGATGACACGGTGGAATAAGATAAATATTTTCTCGCCGATTAGTGGACTAGGGAATACGTGAAACACCGTAACCTGTGAATACTTCACTACCTTAGGATACAGACAAACCTTAGAAGTTCAACCGAAGGCTAGGGGGATTGACATAAGGCAAGAACTTATTAAGTTGAACTAATCCACCATCTTGACGTTCATAACATTGGATCAGGTCATGTATCCAGTGATTGAACTTTCACACTTCTTGAGATGTTGCCATTTATCTTACATTGGCTTGATAACAGGGTCTTCTATTGACATGATCACCAGCACCATTAACTGTTGGTAGTCAAACCAACCGATGCTCATAATGCTGAGGAGGATTTAACTGTAAAGAATGAAATTTGGGGTAGTCAAACCAGAAGGTGGCAAGCAATTGGCATGCTAAGGCATGTTCTGTTCAGCTACTGTACCTTGGAGATTAAAGAAACATACCATTGACTTCTTGCTTTGCACTACAGAAGGAGATATTTTACAGGAGAGTCAGAGTGAAACCCTAGATTTCTCATCATTTGTTCCTAGCCATTTTGCTGCCTTGCAGATATTATAGTGAAAGGTGTTGATTTTATGCCATTTCATTTTGTATATTCTTCTTATCATTAAAGTGCAAAATCTCAGGATTGACAATGTTATCATGTACACATCGAATGCTGTGCTAAGGAAGAAAGCTTTTGATGTATTGAAAAGGGTTAGTGTTTTTGACTTAAGATCCTCTACTCTTGCATCACTAAACAGCTCGTCACTCTTGTAGTCCATTTCTCTCTTGTTTTTAAGTTGTGCAATTATTTCCTAGTCTCCAGATGTTTGCTGATATTGCAATTTCTCAAAGGTTTGACGTCTTAAAAGCCCTGATTACAAATTGCATCTCTTCCTTTATGGTAACTGCATGGGGAAGTACGTGGAATTGCTGGATCTAGGGGTGAGGATGGCCGCAAGGTTTCACTCTCACTACCCACAAACTGCACATTTGTATTACCATCCTCCCTCCAACCATGACGACCACCACCACCACTCCTCGAGCAGTGGCACAAGCAATGGCCCTCATCCGGACCACAGGCTCAAAATCGAGTCTACTGAACTCATTGTTTATTCTATCGTGTGAGGAAGAGATTAGATTTCTCTATTTAGGATATGTTTGAGCGTTTATAGGGAAGACATCCAGTCAAAAAATTGAGCTGTTTCCTATCTTCTCGCATATTTTTTTAGACACAAATTGTGTCTCCATTGTCAATTTTGTCCCTAGACATCAAGCCAAAAAATCAAGTTGTTTCTTGTCTTCTCACATATTTTTTCACACAAATTGTGTCTTCATTCAATTGGTTCAATTTGGTCCCTAGATAGCTTAAATTGATAATTCATGTAGCAGTGATTCATTCTTTGAATGAATGAATTTTGTTCCCAATTCATTTTTCTCAACCAATTTATCGATATTCAATCTCGATCAACCTCTTATTAACAGTTTGACAATGTTCAAATCGATAATTGTTGTCCCCAAGCCCTATGGTGTTGTGCCCTAAATGTTCCCAGAATATAAGATCTAAAAAACAAGCGTATTGTCTAATTTGAGAACAAGAATTTGCTCTACAGCATCCACAAATTGACAATGGAGGACAATGGAACAATATTGCGTGGCACCATAACTACATCATTCGTCGCATTTTGCATTGCGATTTAGGCTATGTCTCATCAATTCATGGCCTTTTGCTAGCATTTTCCCATGCTTCGAGGTTGTGCAGCCTCTCGGCGGACGTCCTCAACATGAATTGGATAATGTTTTATGGAGCTGAAGGGCCAAGCTCTCGGTATTTCCAAATGCCTCTGGTACTTAATTGTGAGAACAACCAGCATTTCACAGCAGAGCAAGTATGCTTGTATGGAGAATTGACAACTAGGACATTCTTCAATTTGAAAATTCTCATAGTTTATGAGCTTGTTTTGCTATGAAACTCTCAATGGTACAAATCTATATGCATTACACCCTAACGCCAGCACCAACAGTTTGTTCACTCGGTCAGGAACATTGAGCAAGAGCAAACACCTATTCTTGTATTCCGCTGTCTAGTAAAATCCCAAGTAATACCTTTAGTCATTTACACACCAAACACTAAAATGCTATAAGGTACAAATGCCACAGGGCAAGTGTGGCGTGGTAGTATAGATTTTGGAGAAAAGTTTTAGGAGTATAATATTGAAGATCCTCAATTCTAGCTTATTTAGAACTGTTGTGAACTTCCATATGTTCATACCCTCTTCTATGTGAACTGTAGAGAGGTTGCGATGCTCTGAAGCTGAAAATGTCATCTATTCGTACTGTGTTTGGTCCAACTACTTCATTGTTATCCACTTCAAAATTTGACGAATGCTTGCTCCCATAAACTCGTACGCTGAGCACCTTTCTCTTGGGTGCTCCAATTCTTATGGGCTCGTTGAAGAAATCTATCAATTCTTGTTTTGCCAACTTCCTTAATGCTGCGACCTGGTCCAATGCAAACGAAGTGAATTTTTGTGAGTTGCTTTGCATGTCTGGCTTTATGAAGATAATTTAGGCAGTTTCAGCTGAGAGGAGGGAAAGGGCATATTGCCAATTGTATACAAGTAACTTTAGTTCCATAAAAAGAGATCATGCATAAGATGAATGTAGGTGAAACCAACAGAAGGTGAAAAATAGTGTCGATTTGCTCAGTCACTACTGAGAAGACTAGGATTTGATGTCTGCAATAGAGAGAGAGAGAGAGAGAGAGAGAGAGAGAGAGAGAGAGAGAGAGAGAGAGAGGCAATATCTTGTACCTTAGTTTCTATTCGATCAAATAGGAAAGTTCTATCAGTTATCGTTTTCCAGTGATGCTCAGATTCTTCCCACAAATTCTTGTCCTTCTCCATCTTTGATTCGATTAGTGCGTTTAAATGGCTTTGTCAAAAGGCAGAAATTCCACAGGTTTGATGTAATGGTTTAAAGATTATTTGACAAGCTGACATGATTTTCATGATGGAACACGGGAGAAACAACTCACCTCTAAATCAACCTCACTCATCTTAAGGAGTTTACTTTCGAAAGACTCAAGAAAGCTCTAGATCCGTGTGTCGATGTACCTTGGACACTGTTAAGATTAACAAAGTGAAGGAGTTAAAGGTGATGAGGCAGTCAAAACACAGAGAACCTTGTGGTATACCTTCACAGCAGACTGAACAGTGAACTGCAGGCCATGCACACCGAGGTCATATCTACATGAAACCCTTAGAATAATTAGCAGAACACACATCTGGGGAGAGGAAAGGAGAAATAAAATGGTTTTACCATTGTATCAGCAAACAGACATAACCAAGTTGCTCAACTGTTCTGACCTGGTGGAAGGCTTCATGCCCTACAATAAAAGCCAAAAGCTGAAGTTGTACGTTCAAAGTAATGTCATCTTGATGGATTTGCAATTATCCATGGGGATTGTAATCAAATACGTACAGAAAAAGACTAAGTAGACCTACCAAAATGAGTTACTCCGTGATTTTTAATGCTTGTAATCTGATGAACTTTTTGTCTTTGCTAATGTACAAACATATACTTTCTGAAAGTGAATTGATGTGTCAGAATTCAACCATCCCAAGGGGGTAAACCATGCACAATTCTAATTGTTGAACCTACCCCCAAGGGGGTAAACAATGCGCAATGTGTCACTAGATGGATTTTTGGCCGAAATTACAAGCAAAACACAGCCTCACATACCCAGAGAAACATACTAGTAGATCAAAGGTGGCCTAGGCCAATTAAGTTCACTAGAGCCGGGAGTCATCTTGAATGTCTATTCAAGCAAAAGGCAGGCCAGAAGATTCCATGACGAAGTTATGTGGATAGAAATTTGTTCTTTTTCATAAATATTGTTGATTAAAAGTACGAATATAGTGAAGCAATGCAGAATTCTCATCATTTGGGTTTAGGCCTTCAGTTGAGTAGACATAACTTACACCCTCATCGAGTGTGATGAGTTTGCTTGTCATGAGCTGGGATTGGAGCATAAGCTTGAATATAGGATGAGAACCATTAAAGAAAACATCTTCGACATGATGAACAATTGACTCTGCTTTATCACGCTCTATATTCCCTAGTGAGTGATGACAAAATAAAAGTAGATCAAGATTCAAATATGAGAGAGTTAACTTAAAAAGGAAAGGGATAACTTCTAAAATCACTGAACCTACTATGTACCACTCTAAGAATGCTTTCGAGAGCATTGTAGGTGCAAACCGAGAAAGGTCTTTAGGCTGAAGATTCTCAAGTATTTCTAGATCTTCCTCCCAAGGCCATGAATGGTCATTTAATATTAAAGAGTGATAATATGAGATATCTTGGCTCATCAAACTTGAAATCCTGATAACTTTTTGTCAACTTCTCCTGGAAGACAATAAAAGATGAGTCTTAAAAGTGCAGCCGGTACATAGCTCAGGAAACTTGACGTATAAGATTACTTTATGACATTTTTAATGTCAAAGCATAACAGAACCAATCTGAAAGCTACTGCTCTAGTGGTGGTTCTTTTTAAGAGGCATTGCTTGAATCAGCAAAGTGTATTTGGACCCTTTGCAATTTCACAACTTAGTCATGTAAGAAGAGATTTCCTAATTAGATATTGAATATGACCAGATAAAAACATTACTCTGCAAAATGATTGGCATTTCTGCCTAATGTCGTGGAAGCTTCTTGAGAAAAGTTTACGAGAGTTCACAATTAATTGGTCTTCTCCAAGCTATTTGATCTTGAAGAGAACATGGATTGTCAAGTTTATGGCACTTTGTGCCAAGATGCACTTTGAGAGTATGAATAAGGCAAAGATAATATCAACATTTCTTAAAGTAATACATTTAAACTTGTTAGAATTTTAAAATTTTAAGTTATGTCTCCATCTAATAGCTTGAACTTTCATGGTCTTGCAATTTGAACATGGTATTATAATAGATCCTGACAAACCCTTCCTAAGTCCCCCGTCATGGTCAATTCCATGCCTTAGTCTTAGGTCAAAGTTTAGCCTATGCATGCAGGGTTGTTGAAACATTTAAACAGTAAAATACTCCTTCACGTAATAGCTTGAGCTTTTAGATCAATTAGCAGCAGTATCCACAATTTCCACCAATACAAAACCCACATAACAGAATGCTTCTCCTAGTGTTCTGCAGTCCCGACAGCCCCTCCTCCCCCCCCCAAAAAAAAATTTATCGCAAGTCCTTACTGGAACTAGTGCAAATGTTTTGGTAGATCATATAACAAAAGTCAAAAAATGTAAAAAAGTAGTTGCTGCTTCTGGCATGCACTTATCTAGCTTTCGTCAACCAAGCGTATGAAAGATGATTGATACACAGAACTGATATAAGCTTCTTTCTACAGCATAAATTTCACGATTACCTTGATCACAAAAAATCTTTCTGGCTTCACTGTAAAATCTGCCATTGCTTTTAGGATGGTATCCAATAATACCCACAACTTGTGATTATAGCCACTGACTTCCGGCTTAAGAAAATCAGAAAAAGAGTGAGCATGTTGTAAACGGAGAACCCCACTTACTGGAGGAATAAGGATGTGAAAAAGGAAATATTTATGCATCTAATCAATGCCCAATTTGTATATATATGTAAATACACGCACAAAATAAATGTACATATATATATGTGTGAGTTTTTTTTTCCTATTGCTAGAACTCTCTACATAAAAGAAGTTGATTCTTTCACCCAGACAGGCAAATCACATAGTCATAATAATTTATAACACATTCAAGAAACCTTGGATGGGTAGTGGGCTGGGGCCTTCTGTAGCAAGATAAAGTATCTATATGCTAGCATGGGATAGAAAAAACAAATGATTAACCAATAGCCACAAGCAAAAAATCTATAGGTTGATGCAGGCATTGTACATCATTCCACTCTAACCAGGAATCAGCAGTTATTGATAGAAAATGAAACTAGTTTGACGGCAATCATGCATGACAAAATGAGGCCGCAGATAGGAAACTGACACAAGTATAATAGAGAACTATGCAACTTATTTGAACCTGCACTCCAAATACTCAGCTGTCTTTTTTTAGTTATTTTCACGAAGATGCTCATCAGTCCCTAATACTCTAAAAGAATGGGTATGAGATGAAGAAGGGTCAACTCTTGCCAATTACAACAAAATTTTGAAAGTCCAAAACTCCACAGTTTTATATAGTACATAAAAATTGATGTCCAAAACCGACACCTAGCATTTTTCTATTTAAAAGCCCATAAAACCAAGTTTTATGCTAAAAATCAATAACTACCATAAGACAATCAATTTCACATCATAGCACATATAAGCCATCAAAATCACACAAAATTCCATCTAGAAGAACGAGTGTAAAATTCTATGAAACGGCTAATTTGTCACTAATTACGCTAATTATGATTAATTAAGTAAATCACGATTAATTAAGTAAATTGTGATTAATTAAACTGAACCAACTTAATTAACCTAACCATGCAGGTACATCATCAATCAAGTCAACTTTTATCTTCCATCATATAGCCAAGAACACCAAAATCCCTTTTTAAAAATCAACTTGGCAACTCTTTTATTTTGTTCAAAACTTTCCGAAAAAATTTGTACGGGTCACATATTTGAAATCAACCAGTCAAACTTTGCACGCATCTAATTTGAAACCTCATAGTTTTATTGAGCACATAAAACTTGGCATTCGAACCTGACACCATATTTCTTTTATATTTCTTTGTTCAACCATCCTTTTTGGAAACAATTTAAAGTAAACTCTTTTTTTTTTATTTAAAACTTTTGGAGCGAAATTCGTACGTGCTCATGTACTCAAAATTAATCTATCCAAATTTGTACACTTCTACTTTAAAACCTCATTGTTTTTTTGAGCAAATAAGTTTTGGTGTCCAAACTCGACACCTCATTGTTTTTCTATTTAAAAGCTTATAAAGCCATCTTTTGACATAAAAATCGGAACCAACATAAAGCAACCAATCTCATAATATCATGCATAATTTCTCAGCATGCCAAAAATCAACCAAATCACCAAATATATATTTTCCAGCAAGCAAGACACCACGAACAACCACAAGACCACATCTAGCCCTCATCGGCAGAAACCAAGTCCACTCGCATGTCTCCAAGATTAATTCCAGAAACATAACCAAACGAGTTTATAAAATCCTCAAATTTAAATATGTTATAAAGGACACTTACAAGAAAACTTCTTATGAAGACACCTTGACCCAGATCTTCCTAGAATAAGAGTAATAAATCACTCAAATCGTTACCAAAACTGTGTCCATGTCCAGAAATTATGTTTTCCAAAACCATCTTGGTTCGAGGTCCAAAACCCGTCCGTTTGCTCCGAAATTTTATTATGTTAAACTTCAAGATGTGATGAAAAAATTTTGTGAAGGAACTCTTTCAAAAATCAAATCCTAAGAGTTGATAAAAATCCTTTAAACACCAAACGGTCACGGAAACACAAAACGAGATTCTGCCTTGCATGCAACGAATCTGCAATCTTATTCTTTTTAAATTCTAAAAATCTTGAGTAAAATATATGCCATAAATGAACATTTTTTGGACATTTTTCAAGAAGGAAGCAACCTCAAAATCATAGCACATTTTAACCCATGAAAATAACAAACAACGAGTGTCCAGTAAACATATCCCCAGACTCAGCTCCTTTTAATTAACCTAACCATGATTAACTAACCTAACCATGGTTAACTAACCCAACATGGTTAACTAACCCAACCAAGGTTAACTAACCCAACCATGGTTAACTAACCTAACCAAGGTTGATTAACACTAATTCATCTTAGCACTAATCTAACCATGATTAGCACTAAACTAAAACACCCCTTAAGCGCAATTAACAGATTAATAAAGGATTAGAGAGTTAACTCATGGTTTTTTATGGTGGCAGGCTCACGGCGACAGCGATGAAAACTCGAGACAACCGTGGCTCGCAGGAGGCTCGATGATAGCTGTGGCTGCCCACAAGCTCACGGCCAAGGAGGGAGGGAACTCTGCTTCTTGGGGCTGGATTTGGTGGTGGCTGCGGGTGCTGCTGTGGCCAGGACGGGGTGGTGCCGCTGGCTGCAAGCGGTGTGGAGCTGCGGCTGTTAAGGCGTGGGGGTGAGTGGCTGCTGGTCGTTGGTGTTGGCTGAGCGTGAGGAGTGGTGGCTGTGGGGTGGTGGGGACGTGAAGGTGCTGAAGAGTTGTTGGTGTTGTGGTGGTGGGACGATGGAGATGGGATGCTGGCTGTGGTGTTGGACGTGGAGTGGTGGGTGACGTGCAAATGAAGTTGGACGGTGGGGCAGCGAACAAAAGGGGAAATGGAGAAGAGGCTAGTGTTTGAGCGTGAAGAAGAAGATGTGAAGGGGAAATGGGAATGGGCAGTGTGCTGGTGGTGGGGGGTTATGCGTGCATGAGGGATGGAGAGATATGGGAGAGAGAGAGAGAAAGAGAACAAGGAAGTCAAGGGAATAGCCAATGAGAACTTACTAAAAATATCAAACCCATCATCACCTTGCCCCCAAAGTCTTCATGTCCCTAAAGTCCATGGCTCATCCAATTAGAAATTTGCTCTAATTCCACCCAATAAGCCAATTTAGGGGTAGAAAAATCCCATTTTTCAGCCCATCCGAATTCTCCTTTTCTTTTTCTTTTTGTCCGAAAATCATTTTTCTGCAAAATTTCGGACTTGACGAAAATTCACTGAAAGATGAGACAACGTCCTATAAATGAATCGTGATTTGCTCGAACATTCGATTCCCGAAACCGAATTCAATTTCGTGGTTAAAATGGACTGAACGCGACTTTAGTACAACCTAACCTATTAGGTAGTTTTTAGGGATTTTAGTGTGTTTAACCCGTGGTCGAAAATTTTCGATCCACATTTGTGTATCTTTGAATCATAGACGACTCTCAGTTATCACAAAATCGCGAGGGTTCAATTACGTGTCCCGAGTATAATATTGATAGAAAATCAATTTATCATTGTGCGACGTGAATATCGCAATCGTGCGGAACCACCCGCAATTCGCCTACATACCTCCATCGAATCGATTTACATCCATTTGCTAATTGATTTATAACGGTGTTGTATTGACCATTGCCGATAATTATGGTTGAGCGGTCGATTTCCGATTGAATTCTCTGATCTCTCGCGTTTATATCTCTTAACGGCCTCACCTAATAGATTAGTTAACTTGTGGGTGATCAGTTCCGAGTAAATTAACCATATGAGTGTGGACGAAACATCCATTTCATATCTTCGAATCAGGGGCCAAATTTCGGGATGTCATACAAATAGATCAACTCTAGGCAACAAGTACTTATTCTTGATTGTCACTTAATTCAATTGCCTATAGTCAATGCAAAGGCGCATTGACCCATCTTTCTTCTTTATAAAATAGTTTCGGTGCACCCCATGGGGACGCGCTTGGCCTAATGAATCCCCTATTAAGTAATTCTTGCAACTGTACTTTCAACTCCTTTAGTTCCGCTAAAGCCATTCTATACGGGGCTTTTGATATTGGTTCGGTCTGATATCCGGACTTTGTGTGAGCCTTGAATACGTAATGAACCGTGCTGCATCAACAAGGGTAGGTTGATAACCTACAGCAGAAGGCACTCTACCCAATAAGGCGGATACCTCAGATCCTGCTTGGACGAAACGGAAGATATTGTCGATAAATAGAAGTACGTCTTGTTCATTAACATCTCGGAAATATTCCGCCATAGTTAGGGCAGTCAAACCAACTCTCATACGAGCTCCGGGGGTTCATTCATCGACCGTAGACTAGAGCCACCTTAGATTCTGCAATATTTTGTTCATTAATTACTCAGATTCTTTCATTTCCATGTAAAGATCATTTCCTTCACGAGTACGTTCACCTACTCCTCCAAATACGGATACCCCCCATGAGCTTTAGCAATGTTGTTGATCAATTCCATAATGAGTACTGTTTTACCCACTCCAGCCCCCCCGAATAGTCCTATTTTTCCTCCACGCCGATAAGGGGCTAAAAGATCTACTACTTTAATTCCTGTTTCAAAAATAGATAATTTTGTATCTAACTGGATAAAGGTCCCTCACGCTTGGCGCCAATGAGTTTTTTAAGAACAAAAAAAAAAGACTATGCCTTCGCCATATGAAATAGGAATATTAAGTAATAATAGCATGGCACTTCGAATTCGATATGAGAAATTTTTTTTTCAAAACATTAGATTATATATTGAAAGAGTAGTATGAAATTAGTATAAAATAAAGGGTATTCTCGATTTTACCTTATTTATCGGTGACCATTACCATTTCAGCGTCACAAACTTTTTTGTTTTCAGTATGAAATTAGTATAAAATAAAGGGTATTCTCGATTTTCCACCACCATCACCGTACTGAACCACGACATCTCATCACATCCCCATGACACCACCTCATCGTCACGTCTCCGCCATACCATGACGGCTCAACCATCACCTAGTCCATTATCTCCTAAAATTTTATTCTTCACGAAACGCCACAAGCGAGACAATGTTCACTCTCCTCAGTACGTTACCAAGATGCCTCCTCGTGCAAGTTGCCTCCATCCCCATGCACACGTGCACGTGATGGAGGGAAGAGCCGAGAATTTCTACCCTCACCATGTCAACTCCACCGCTTCTCCTCAACTGCCAACAAAGGGAGACTTGACTCAAAGTTTGCAGCCACGTTGCTGAGATTTCATCAAAGTGGCGGATGAAGACATTGACCCTACAACGCAGCCACGTCTTCCCCTCCTTAGCTTGCCAAGAATTGAAGATTTTGACCCAAATTGCAGCCACGTTCTTCCTTCTCGGCTGGCCAGCGAATTGAAGACTTTGACCAAGATACAGCCACGTTTCAGCAACTTCCTCAAGGTGGCAAGGAGGGTCACCGAAGATGGCCACGTTTTCCCCCATGCGTCTTCCTTGGACTGCCGTAGAATTCAAGGATTGTTTTGACCAATATGGTAAAAAAAACGGTGAAACCGAAACAGGGAAGAAGAACGCCTCTTATTTTCCTTTCCCTCACAAAAATTCCTTCGTCCGTCAGCCACTGCAGTAGAGAAACTTCTTCATTCTGACCTTCATAGCTTCACCCTTATCTTGCTCATCGATGCCGGCCGCTGGCACTGCCTCGCCACACCACCGTGTTGCTTTATTCCCACCGCTCCGCCACCAGCTCGCACCATCTCGTCACTCCATCCCCAACCTTCATCACCAAGGATTCAAGGCAAGTATACATCGACTATTCTCTACTACGTGAATTCCATCATTGCACGGTGAGACGTGTTCCTTCGGAATCCTACAGATTTCTATTATTTCCATGACCTTCGCGTTATTTTGTGAATTTAGAAGTTGTTTTGATTGACCACGAATCTGAAAGGGGAGTGAAATACGTGATTGTTATTATGATCAGATTTGGCTTGTGGACCCATAAGTTTGACTGATTTTGGTGTTGCAGAATTTTAGGGCTTTATATACGAACTACCTTATATTATACGGAAATCTTGAGCTTTCGAAACTTGAAAATGTTATTGAAGTACATGCTTGTGAATTTCAAAGGTATTTCAGGTAGAAAAATATGAATTTCAGGGGTGAAAACCGTGTTTTTAATTGTGATTGATTGAGAATATAACATTTCGATTTTACGAAATGTTTCTGCCGACACAAATTTGACGTATCTTCAAAATTTTGTTTGCACTTTGGTTTATACTATAATTCTGGATTTTGGAATCGAATTATTTTCCTTGCATGAGCAGCCTGAAAAATATTTTAGAATTAAACTGTTGGATTGCTACACCATGATATATAATTGATGGATGCCGTTAGTCCACATTGACAATGATGCCTCGGGTGTCAGGATGCCCGGAGGGGTGTGATACGGTGCCCTTTGGATGCCCGGGAAATGTGATAAAGGCCCGAAGGTCCTCGCGATGCCAATTGGGGTGCGAGATGCCTGGAGGGTGGTATACGGTTTCCTCTAGAAGATGGTGGTAGTTGAATTTGGATGAATTGAAATTCCAAATTTCCATTGCTTTATGATATACCGTTTTTATGAAATTCTTTTAGAGCCGATGCAAGTTGAATTATTTCAGTTCATGTACTTTATTTTGGATTGCGTTGAACGGGTGGTAATAGGTTCGCGTGGTATAGTCTAGTAGACTCTTACTTGCTGAGCGGTTGTACTCACCCCTCATGGGTTATTTTTTAAACACGTAAGTATGCTTCTACTACCCGCGTCTCCCATGATGCTCTACGGCGTCCCTACTGATCTCACATGGGGCTAAGTGGAGCAAGTTGACCCCGATTTCCCTGATGTTACGTTCATTTGGATCACTGTGATCCTGACGGTGGATGCTAGTCTCACATCGGGCCTTGTGCTGATGGGGTTCATTGCACTCTATGCCCGGGTCAATGGGTGCACGGTGGGACCGCTTCCACTCCCAGTTGACAACGACAATGGTACTAGCAGAGTTGAGTAGATGGAGGGCCTGGGGGAGTGAAGGTAGCATTTTTGGACAAGACCAGGATCTAAAATGCAGACAGCTGTGTGAATAGGCTGTAGCATGGTCGGGACAGAGTTTTGGTTTAGGTTTAGCTAGAAAAAGGAACTTTCTGGCTTTAATGTACCAACCTACGTCGTCTGAAACATATAAATAAATAAAAAAGTCTGGTTCTATATATTTGTGTGCATCAATTTAAGTTATGATGGAGTTGTCGATACACGCTTTCGCATAAAAAAATAGCAATAACAAGGGAACGTCGTGGCGACCCTATTGGGTTGAGGGTCGTCACAGCCAGAGTGGTATAAGAGCTTAGGTTTTGTGTGGAGTGATAAGGTGTGCTAGTAGTAAAATGGGGGGGGGGGTTATGATGATCGCACACATTAAGGCACTAAAGGCATGTGGGTGATTTGCTTTGAAAAACGGGTAACTAATTTTCACTTGTAAGGTGCTGGTCACGATTGTGAATTACTTATACGTACTAGTAACATTTATATGTTACTTATATGATCTTAGTAACGTGTGAACGTTACACTCCCTTATTAGTCGATTAGTGACATTGGGTCACTAATTGTTTATGTGGTAAATACTCAATAATCTGCAAGAAAGTATGGTACGGACATGAAGTTCTCCCTTATCAAGGACTGAAGCCACTACTTCAAAGGCAGAACCCCAAATGGAAGATATTCTACAAGTGCTAGCTAACATAGGGAATTTGATGGAAAGGCAAGCCCAACAACCACTGGGAGCGGAACGTCGTACTCAGGGTTTGGTGAAGCAATTCCTGAAATTGAAGCCACCCAAGTTTACTGGAATGGGGAGTCCAGAAGAGGCAGAACAATGGGTGGATGGGATAGAAAGGATCTTCCGGTTGCTAAATTGCAACGACACAAAAAAGATAACCCTGGCAAAGTACCAATTGGAAGGAAACGCCAAACATTGGTGGAGGGCCTCTAGAGACACAATCTTTCCGCTTGGTACTGCCATAACGTAGGATGAGTTTGTTAGGGCTTTCAACAGAAAACATTTTTTTGACTGTGCCAGGGATAAGAAAATAACAAAATTTGTTCAACGGGAACAAAAGAAGCTGACGGTAGACCAATATGAAGCAAAATTTTCTGAACTGTCAAGGTATGCTCCTAAATTGGTAGAGGATCGAGAGGAAAAAGCTAAGAGATTTTTGAAGGGCAAGAGAACGGACATCAGGAGGCAACTGGCACCTCTGAATATAAGAGATTATAATGAGATTTATGAACGAGCCTAGCTTATGGAATAAGAAGTAATAAGGGAACAGTTGGAAAGCGAGGAATGAATGGAGTCAGGGTAGCAAATGGCACTAAGTGACACCCGACGTGGTAAAAGACCCTATCCAACCCAAGAGCTACCTTGGGACCCTAAGAAGAAGTGAAATTTGGAAATTTCAGGAGGACCAAGAGTGGTCAAGCTCCAGGTAAAGTACCATATAAAAAATGTGGTAAACAACATGGGCCAGGACCTTGCTCAGACCACTTGAGGTGTTTTGGATGCAGGTAGAAGGGTCACTTTAAGAGAGACTATCCACAAGAAGTATCACAAATGAACGTTGATCCAATGCAATAGATGCAACAACGTGTAGGTGGACCACCTCCACAAGGAAATCCACAGAGGCCACCAGCACAAGGACAAGTGTATGCAGTCACCCAAGAGGAAACAAAAGCTTCCAAAGAAGTTATCTCAGCTACGATTTCTTTAAATGACAAGAAAGCTTATACATTATTTGACACAGGTGCTACACATTCTTTTGTGTCTGAAAGATATAGACGATTGGGTGAAATAAAAGCCAAACCCCTTGATATGCCTTTTTGTATTTCTACGCCATTGAAAGATGTGGGGTTGTCTACATCAGGAAATAGACCTAGTAGTGATGGTCATGTATACCTTTGACACCATCATAGGAATGGATTAGCTCCGTAAACAATGGGCTAGGATGGACTGTTATAGAAAGATGATTCAGTTCAACCCACTTAATCAGCCTAGCTTTGAATTTTATGGAAATTAGACTAACCCCTCAATGGCCCTTATTTCAATAATAGAGGCACATGTACTTCTTGACAAAAGATGTCAAGGATACCTAGTAGTAGTAAGGGACCATACTAAAGAAGAAACCAAACTCGATGAAATTCGAGTGGTTTAGGAATTTCCAAACGTGTTTCCTAAAGAACTACTCGGACTACCATCGGAACAGGAAATCGAGTTCGTAATTGAATTGATGCCTGGAACTGAACCAATATCAAAAGCTCCGTATAGAATGGCTTTAGAGGAACTAAAGGAGTTGAAAGTACAGCTGCAAGAGTTACTCGATAGAGGATTCATTAGGCCAAGTGCGTCCTCGTGGGGTGCACCAGTCTTGTTTGTAAAGAAGAAGGATGGGTCAATGCGCCTTTGCAATGACTATAAGCAATTGAATCAAGTGACAATCAATAATAAGTACTCGTTGCCTAGAATTGACGATCTATTCGACCAATTGCAAGGGAGTTCAATCTTTTCTAAGATAGTCTTAAGGTCAAGGTATCATCAGCTAAGAATTAAAAAGGAAGATATTCCTAAAACTGCCTTTAGGACTTGTTATGGACATTATGAGTTCCTAGTTATGCCATTTTTATTGACAAATGCCCCAACTGCATTCATGGACCTAATGAATAGGGTATTCAAACCCTACCTGAATCAATTTGTTATCGTCTTTATTGATGATATCTTAATATACTTAAAAGGGGCCAAAAGAACATGAGCGACACTTGAGGATAATCTTGCAAACCCTTAGAGACCAAAAATTGTATGCCAAATTTAGTAAATGTGAATTCTGGTTGGACCGAGTAATATTCCTAGGCCATGTAGTATCGGGAGAGGGAATCTCAATGGACCCAGCGGAGGTTGAGATTGTAGTAGATTGGCCAAGACCAACGCCAACAGAAATACAAAGTTTCTTGGGACTTGCAGGATACTATAGGAGGTTTATAGAAGGATTCTCATGACTTGCAGGCTTGTTGACTTGAATGACTAGGAAAAATGTGAAGTTTGAATGGAGTGATGAATGTGAAAGGAGTTTCTAGGAACTCAAGAATAGATTGACCACAACTCCAATACTAACTATTCCCTCGGGATCTGGTGGATTCATGGTATATAGCGATGCCTCCCATAAAGGGTTGTGATGCAGTATGGGAAGGTCATAGCCTATGCATCGAGGCAATTAAAACCCTATGAATTGAACTATCCAACTCATGATCTAGAATTGGCATCTATAATTTTCGCATTAAAGATATGGAGACATTATATGTACGGGGAGAAATTTGAAATTTATATAGATCACAAAAGCTTGAAGTACTTATTCTCTCAGAAGGAATTAAATATGAGGCAAATAAGGTGGATGGAACCTCTAAAGGTTACGACTGTGAGATACTGTATCATCCAGGGAAGGCGAACAAGGTAGCCAATGCTCTCAGTCGTAAGTCGGCAGTGGATGTGGCAAGTATGAGGGCAACATAATGGAATTTGTTAGAAATAATAGCAAATTCGGAGTTAAGTTAGAAATAGATCATCTCACCGGTGTACTAACTGCACTGAGAATTAAACTGGAAATTATTCAAAGAATCAGAACACTACAACAATCTAACTCGGACATCGTGAAGTTTCGAGACGAAGTATTGTCGGGGAAAAGACCAGAATCCCAAGTTTTTGAGGATGGAATAGTGAGATACTAGGGAAGACTATGTGTTCCCAATAATGAGGAAATAAGAAGGGAAATTCTGTTAGAAGTACATAGGAGTAGTTATAGTATCCATCTTGGGAACACAAAGATGTATCGAAACCTACGTCGATAGTACTGGTGGAATGGTATGAAGGCAGCCATTGCTAAGCACGTGTCTCAGTGCTTGACCTACCAACAAGTGAAGGCAGAACATCGCAAGCCCTCAAGAATGCTTAGACCACTAGACATACTGGAATGGAAATGGGAGCATGTAATGATGGATTCCGAGCAAAGGTTACCAAGGACGTCAAGTGGTCACGACTCTATCTAGGTAATAGTGGATCGCCTGACTAAATCTACCCATTTCTTAGTAGTACGTATGGATTATCCGATGGACAAATACACCGGAATGTATGTAAGACAAGTATTACGCTTACATGGTGTTCCGACCATCACCTCAAATCGAGACTCGAGATTTACCTCAAATTTTTGGCAAGGTCTCCAAACTGCATTAGGGACCAAGCTTCAATTTACTATTGCTTTTCATCCTCAGCTGAATGGACAAACAAAAAGAGTAATTCAAGTACTAGAAGACATGTTGAGAGCTTGTGTGATTGATTTTAAAGGAAATTGGGACGAGAAGTTACATCTAGTGGAGTTTGCATATAACAATAGTTTCCAGCAAAGTATTGGCATGGCTCCCTATTAGGCACTATATGGAAGGATCTGCAGGACTCTTGTCTGCTGGAATGAGGTGGGTGAGAGAAGACTAACAATGCTAGAGCTGGTACAAACTACTTCGGATATGGTAGAAATCATCAGAAATAGACTTAAGATGGCCTAGAGTCGACTAAAAAGTTATGCGGATAAACGTAGAAGACCGTTAGAATTTGACATGGGAGATCATGTATTTTTAAAGGTGTCACTGTTGAAGGGTATATCACGATTTAGAAAGAAAGGCAAGTTGAGCCCAAGATTTGTTGGACCCTTCGAGATCCTTTAAAGGATAGGGGATTTGGCCTATTGATTGGCATTGCCCCCTAAATTGTTGAATCTGTATGATGTCTTCCATGTGTCGATATTAAGGAAGTATCATCTCGACCCTACTCATATACTAGATCGTGAGGTTATCGAAATATATGAAAAAGTGAAATATGTGGAGGAGCTGATGTGGATATTGGATCGGAAAGAGCAAATCCTCTGAACGAAGGTAATCCCACTAGTTAAAGTCTTGTGGCGACACCACAGCGTGGAAGAGGTTATGTGGGAAGGCGAGAGGGAAGTGAGGCAAAGGTATCCCCATCTTTTCAATGAGACGTAAGAGACGCTCAATTTCGAGGATGAAATTCTTTAAGTAGGGGAGATTTGTGATATATGGACTTCGCTTAAGCCTCGAATATGTAACGGTCCATGCCACGTTGACAAGCTTGTCATCGGACTATTATGTCGGCACCATTCACGGCCACCGTTTTGCCATCACCATCACCGTACCAAATCACCACGTCTCATCACGTCCCTGCGACACAACCTCATCATCACGTCTCTGCCGTACCATGACAGGTCGACCATCACCTAGTCCATTATCTCTTAAAATTCTCATCAGACCCGTCAACCTTTGTGAGGGTGACTTTCTATGCAAGTTTCTCTCGATATGTAGAGTTTGTTTTCTACCTTCATGGTAGCTTTAAACCCTAAACCCTATCTTTGTCTATTCCCTTGTCAGTCTTCCATTTTATCGAATTGCTAATCCATCTTCGAATTCTTCACAAATCAGTTCCTCTTACTGCTCGACATGGATCGAAACCCATTTCAACGAATTGCTACATGTTACCCATCTTTCACCAGATCAATTTCCTGGCTATCCTCTGTTTAGATTTCCTTTCCGTTTCCTACCCAGTATTACAAGTAGTTCAATCCATTTCCATCTTGTCGCCAATCGCTATGTTTCGGACTCCCAAGTATCTTGACCCAGTCTGCATAACTCTGCGTGTCTTTTTCCTATCACTAGCTTACTTATCTTGCAATAATCTGGTCTTCATCTTCTCAATTTCCGATTTTACTTGCGCTACTTCCTTCTCTTTCTGACTAGACGCTGCATGTCTATTCATCTCTTAATTTTGTCTCTCTGATACTGGCTACTTACTGAGCTCTGAAGTCATGGCCAAACATGATGATGACGGTGTCTCTCGGCTCGCTACTCTATGTTCCCGAATGGGTCGACTTTGGCCAGAACAGAAAATTGACGTCTAGACCGATGCACCACCTGCAGCGACTGTTGAAGATTGTAAGTTATCTTTAATTTGGAGAACAGACCTTTCAAAGTACCCTTAGGCGTGTGTGGAGAATAGACTAGGTTGATATCTCAGTTCGGGAAGAAGGGTTGTATGTCGCTAAATTTAAATTCGATGCAGATAGACAAAGTGTTCTAGATGGGCGCCCCTGGCTATTTTCTGGCCATTTAGTCATATTCAAGGCTTGGATCCTTGATACGCTGCTGCATTGTTATGACTTTTCGACTTGCCAATTTTGAGTGCCAGTATTTGGTATTCCACTAGAATGGAGCTCTGCAAATATGATAGAATGAGCAGTTAGCCTCATAGGTAAAGTCATAAAAGTTTGTATTGACAGCAAAGAGGGCACTTCTATCCGAATTGTAAAAGCTAAGGTTGATCTTGATGTACGGGAACCCCTAAAAATAGGACAGCTGATACAACTCGATCGGAAAACTTTATGGTTAGATTTTCGGTATGAATGCTTATCCCATTTCTGTTATTCTTGTGGGAAACTCGGCCACTATGCTACGTACTGCAAGGACTATCCTTTTACTGAAGCAAAGATGGAGGGTAAAGAAAAAATGGCCTTTGGTCAATGGTTAAGAGCGAAGGTTCGATAACATAGTCCCTATTGGAAGGTTTTCTATGAACCACAAACCATACCTGCAGTTCTAGATGAGGTCATCCCAGAAACCCCCCCCCCTCCGTCCAATCCATTGGTTGTGGCTCAACCCCCTTGTTATCACAATAACATGGACTTTTCCCATGTGCCTAACCTGCCTCTTCTTCACCAAGATGCTGTCTTTGCCGAGCATTCTGTTATGATAGAGAAACAACCAGTAGCTGTATTTGACCAGAAGTCTAAATCTCCAACACAAGTTGAGGCTGACCTTGCCTCTGCAAAATTGAAACCTCCTCAAGATCCGGTCTAAGCAAAAAAGACAAAGCAATCCCGACTCAAGTTTCATATTACGATGGACTGATTTGCTACGGAGTTTTTTGATATCATATGTACTGACTTAATGGGAGGTAATCTGATGAGACTCACCTACATCCATGCTCCGTCTGATATTCAGCTGCGTTGGCTATTCTGGGCTGAATTAAGGTTTATATGCACAATCAACACCATTCCATGGATCTGTGTCAGTGATTTCAATGAAGTCTTATATCCCTAGGAAAAAGCAGGTAAGTGTTCTGCTGACTCTACTAGGATGCATGTATTTAGAGAAGTATTACATGATTGCTCACTTATGGATATGGAAAGTAAGGGTTGTTTTTTTACCTGAATGAACCAAAGGTTTGGTGATGATCTTGTCAAGGAAAGGTTGGATTGGCCTCTTTGTAATCTGGACTAGCACCTTAATTTCCCTAAGGCTGAGGTGTTTGCTTTACCGGTGGTGGGTTCTGACCATAGCCCGCTGATCATAACCACTGTAGCTATACCTTGTCGACGACATTGGCCTTTTATATTCGAATCCTTTTGGATTCAAGACCCCGACTGCCGTGAAGTTGTTGCTCGGTCATGGACTTCCACACAGCCCCACATTTCTAATTTGCCTTCCAGACTTCAGGTGGTGTCTTCAGCCTTGGGTAAGTGGAGTAAATCCAAATTTTCTAGGGGGCATCGTCAGCTTGCAAATTTGCACCAACAACTCCAAGATCACACTAATAAGCCTTTTTGTCAACATGATGCATCATTGGTTACTCACCTAAAAGAGCAAATTCAACAGTTATGGCAGCAAGAAGAACAATTCTGGGCAATGCGCTCTAGAATCAACTGGCTCAAATGGGGGGACAAAAATACTAAATTTTTTCATGCAACAACTATACAAAGACGACAACGAAACAAGATTAGTATGTTGCAGGATGACAATCAAGCTTGGGTGCGTGATCCTGGAATTTTGAAGATGATGACGACAGGTTACTTTTCACATCTATTTCAAACAGTGGGACATCGAGACTACTGGCCTATTCTGAACCAATGTCCTCGAGTTGTTACTAATGAGATGAATATGTCCCTAATAGCTCCTGTTACCAAAAAAGAAGTTCGAGAGGCTACTTTCCAATTGGGACTCACCAAGGCCCCAGGCCCAGATGGCTTGAATGGACTCTTCTATTAGCATCATTGGGATATACTCCAGGATGAACTATTCTCATCAATGCAGCAATTTTTTAATTCTGGCGTCCTACCACCGGATCTCAATTGAACCATCATAGCCATAATACCCAAGGTACCACATCCTGAACGATTAGACCAATACCGCCCTATCAGTCTTTGTAATTATGCATATAAAATCATCTCCTAGGAGCAAAGCACTTTTGTCAGTGGACGTCAAATTCAGGAAAATATATTAATAGTCCAAGAGGTTCTACATCAAATTAAAGTTAGAAAATGCAAATGTCAATTCCGGGCTGTTCTCAAAATGGATATGCAAAAGGCCTATGATAGGGTTGAATGAGACTTTCTAAACGACTATCTCCTCACTCTAGGATTTCATCCTACATGGGTGCAATGGATCATGCAATGCATAACGATGATGTCTTTTACTGTCAAATTCAATGGTGAACTTTTGCCTTATTTTTAACCTACTTGAGGCATCAAATAGGGGGACCCCCTATCTCCCTACATTTTTATCCTTATGGTGAATCTGTTATCCCATCTTATTCATCAAGCCATCACCATGGGTTATCTCAAGGGAATCAAATTGAATAGGTGGTGGCCCACTCTATCCCATCTATTTTTTGCTGATGATGCTATCTTCTTTTGAGATGAAAAATTGATTGAATGTTAGAATTTAGCGAACATTTGTTATGCTACTGGCCAAGCTGTCAATAGAAATAAATTTGGAATATTTTTTAGCAAATCCTGCCCTCTTAGTCTACAAGAAAATTTAGCTGGAGTGCTTCGAATTCCAGTGGTTCAAAGGATTGGAAAGTATCTAGGCATACCATCGGATTGGGGTAGATCTAAAGGAGACATGTTTGCTTGGATTTTGGGGAGGGTAAATGCCAAACTAGAGGGATGGAAAGAAAGTCTATTGTCTAAGGGTGGCAAGGAAATATTACTTAAAACTATCGTACAAGTGATACCTTAGTATGCCATGTCCATTTTTAAAATTCCTACATCTATTTGTCGATCCATTAAACAGAAAGTTGCACAGTTTTGGTGGCAGAAAGATAGCACTAAAGCAGGCATTCATTGGAAAAGTTGAGTTGTTCTTAAGCGTAGCAAAAAGAGAGTGGGGGCCTAGGCTTTAGGGATCTTCAAGATTTTAATAAAGCCATGCTTGGGAAACAAGCATGGCGATTAGTTCAGAACCCAACGACGCTATGGAGTAAACTTTTTAAAGGGCTTTACTTTCACTCTACTGATTTTATTCATGCTAAAAGGGGATCAAGACCTTCTTGGGGATGGCGTAGTATTCTAGTTGGGAGGGAGTCTATCTTACCTCATCTTCACTGGTTAGTAGGTAATGGACAGTCTATTCAAGTCAGAGAAGACCGCTGGCTTTCGAGAGGAGTTATAGGGGGCCCAACTAATTGGAATGACCCATTATTTGTTACTGAATTAATGGACCCGGACAGTCACAGTTGGAACGTTCCTCTTTTGCACCAACAATTTGATGTTTCCATAGTCCAAGAAATACTCAATATCCAGGTTCTTCCTCAATACACTTCTGATAGAATTATCTGGATAGGTACTATAAATGGCACATATTTGGTGAAAAAAAGGATATCACACCCTCAGGAATGCAACTCTTACTATCCAACAAAACATTGCATCTTCGTCTTATCACCCACCCAAGTCACTATGGAAAGCTATTTGGGCTGTGAAGCTTCCCCCTAAAATCCGACCTTTCCTCTGGTTAGTCTGCCATAACGCTTTAGCCACGAAAGCTAATTTATTCCAACGGTGCATCACTATAGATTCATATGGCCCCATCTGTTCAAACCTTATCCCGGAAACTACAGAACACTTCTTCCTACTATGTCCATGGACGCATCATCTATGGTCTCATTCACAGATTAACTAACATTCACATCACTCAGCAATCAATTACACGGATAGATGTGTGGTTAGTCGCTCAGCTAGAAGAACGGTGTACTTGCCTTGATCTGCAAATGATTGCAGCTCTGTTGTGTCAAATTTGGAAGGCATGCAATCGATTTGTATTTCAGCAACAGCATCCTGATCATCTTCATGTCATTCACATGGCTTCTGCCCAGGTTTGAGCCTACAATCTGTCTAATCCGGTGTTGCAGCAATCAACCCGCTCTTCTCCGCAGCGATCGTCCCGCTCTTCTCTACATCCTCATTCACTATGGCGACCACCAGAACTTGGCGTGGTAAAAATTAACATTTATGGGGCCTTTTATCCTAATAGTATCAAAGGAGCGATGGCAAGCATTCAAAGGGATCATTCGGGTCTCTTTTATATGGCTTTACCTGTAATTTTCCAGCGACATCAGCTCTGCAGACCGAGATCCAAGCTCTCATCCTAACCCTTGATCATCTGTTACGAGAAGGAAAGTATGAGGATCATTTTCTCATTGAATTGGACTGTATGGTGTTGGTGAATGCTCTTCACGACCCGATCGACACTCCATGGGAGGTGCGTTCCCTCATTGCTGAAGCGGCGGTGAAGATCTCTATTTTCCCTAACCTAGCTGTGCGTCACTGTAGCAGAGGCAAATTTTGTGGCTGATTAGGCTGCCAAGGCCCATTGTAATGGCACTCTTGCTTCGAACTGGGCTTCGTCCCCACCAGGCTACCTTCTAGATCTCTTGCATACTGAGGCCCATGCTACGGGCTTCACTGGTTCTTTACGTTGATATATAATACTTCCTTTTTTGACCCAAAAAAAAAAGCTGCCTCCTCATGCAAGTTGCCTCTATCCCCATGCACACGTGCACGTGATGGAGGGAAGAGCCGAGAATTTCCACCCTCAGCACGTCAACTCCACCGCTTCTCCTCAGCTGCCAACAAAGGGAGACTCGACTCAAAATTTGCAGCCACGTTGCTGCGATTTCATCAAAGTGGCGGATGAAGACTTTGACCCTACAATGCAGCCACTTCTTCCCCTCCTTAGCTTGCCAAGAATTGAAGATTTTGACCTAAATTGCAGCCACATTCTTCCTTCTCGGCTAGCCAGTGAATTGAAGACTTTGACCAAGATACAGCCACATTTCAGCAACTTCTTCAAGGTGGCAAGGAGGGTCACCGAAGATGGCCGCGTTTTCCCTTACGCGTCTTCCCTTGGACTGTCGCAGAATTCAAGGATTGTTGACCAATATGGTCAACAAACGGTGAAACCAAAGGAGGGAAGAAGAACGCCTCTTATTTTACTTTCCCTCACAAAAATTCCTTCGTCCATCATCCACTGCAGCAGAGAAACATCTTCATTCTGACCTTCAAAGCTTCACCCTTGTCTGGCTCATTGATGCCGGCCGCTTGCACCGCCTTGCTGCACCGCCGTCTTGCTTTATTTCCCCGCTCCGCCACCAGCTCGCACCGTCTTGTCACTGCGCCCCCAGCCTTCGTCACCAAGGATTCAAGGCAAGTAAACGAGACTTCGACTATTCTCTACTACGTGAATTCCGTCATTGCACAGTGAGACGTGTTCCTTCAGAATCCTACAGATTCCAATTATTTCCATGACCTTCGCGTTACTTGGTGAATTTAGAGGTCGTTTGGATTGACCACGAATCTGAAAGGGGAGGGAAATACGTGATTGTTATTATGATCAGATTTGGCTTGTGGACCCATAAGTTTTACTGATTTTGGTGTTGCAGAATTTTAAGACTTTATATACGAACTACCTTATATTATATGGAAATCTTGAGCTTTCAAAATTTGAAAATGTTATTGAAGTACATGCTTGTGAATTTCAAAGGTATTTCGGGTAGAACAATATGAATTTTGGGGGGTGAAAACCGTGATTTTAATTGTGATCGATTCAGTGTTTAAGATCTCGATTTTACGAAATGTTTCTGCCGACGGGGATAAGTACACTAATGGTGCCATAAGTTGTGTAAGGCACTCATTTTGGTGCCAAAAGTTTCCGTCGGATCACTTAAGTGCCAAATCAGAGGAAAAACGCTCGCTTTGGTGCCACCGGCAAAAGATTCCGGCCTCTGGCGAAAGATTCCGGCCAAAATGATTTTTTTTAATAAAAAAAAATCGATAAGCCTTTAAATGACGTCGTTTTCGGTCCTCCTTAAGAAAACGACGTCGTTTTTCTGTCCTACGTGGATGGCTTCATGGAAACGACGCCGTTTAGCTCACATGGGGAAGAAATTAGGGTTTCGACAGGGTCGAAGCCATGGCCGTCGCCGGGGTTGGGGTCGGAGTTGGGGTCGAAGCTGCGGCTGCCGAGTGGCCATCATCGAGGTCGAGGTCGGGGTCGGGGTCGAAGCTACGGCCATGGAGTGACCATCGTCGGGGTCGGGGTCGGGGTTTGAGCCACGGCCGTCGAGTGGCCATCGTCGCAGTCGAGGTTGAGGTCGGGGTCGGAGCTACGGTCGCCGAGTGGCCATCGTTGGGGTCGGGGTCGGGGTCGAGGTCGGAGCCGCTGCCGTTGAGTGGTCATTGTCAGGGTTGGGGTCGAAGTCGTGACCGCCGAGCGCAAGGACCGTCGAGGACGGCAACGGTCGGAGATTAGGGTTTTGAATTGGGGGAGACACCAAACAACGTCGTTTTGGTGTTTGGATGCTGACTCAACTCTTCGACGAGCCACGTCGGCGTAAAAAATTAATAAAAAAAGGCCATGTTAGATTTCCGGCCAATTTCGTCGGAGTTGGCACCAAAGTGAGCGTTTTTCAAATTTTTTGGCACTTAAGTGATCTGACGGAAACTTTTGGCACCAAAGTGAGCGCCGTACACAACTTATGGCACCATTAGTGTACTTATCCCCTGCCGACGCGGGTTTGACGTATCTGCAAGATTTTGTTTGCACTTTGTTTTATACTATAATTCTGGATTTTGGAATCGAATTATTTTCCTTGCATGATTAGCCTGAAAAATAATTTAGAATTAAACTGTTGGATTGCTACACCATGATATTTAATTGACGGATGCCGTCGGTCCACATTGACGACGATGCCCTGGGTATCGGGATGCCTAGAGGGTTGTGATACAGTGCCCTCCGGATGCCCAGGAAATGTGATAAAGGCTTGGAGGTCCTCGTGATGCCAGTTGGGGTGCAAGATGCCTGGAGGGTGGTATTCGGTTTCCTTTGGAAGATGGTGGTAGTTGAGTCTGGATGAATTGAAATTCCAAATTTCCATTGCTTATACCATTTTTATTTAATTCTTTTAGAACCGATGCAAGTTGAATTATTTCAGTTCGTGTACTTTATTTTTGGATTGCGTTGAACAAGTGGTGATAGGTTTGCGTAGTATAGTCTAATAGACTCTTAATTGCTGAGTAGTTGTACTCACCCCTCGTGGGCTATTTTTCAGACTTGTAAGTATGATTCTACTACCCACATCCCTCATGATGCTCTATGACGTCCCCACTAATCTCACGTGGGAGCAAGTGGAGCAAGTCGACCCCAATTTCCCTAATGTTACGTTCATCCAGATCATTGTGCTCCTGATTGTGGATGTTGGTCTCACATCGGGCCCCGTGCTAATGGGGTTCATCCCGCTGTACGCCTAGGTCAATGGGTGCATGGTGGGACCGCTTCCACTCCTAGATGACGATGACGATATTACTAGTGGGGTCGAGTAGATGGAGGGCCCAGGGAAGCGAATGTAGCATTTTTGGACAAGACCAGGACGTGATATGTAGACGACCGTGTGAATAGGCTGTAGTATGGTCGGTACAGAGTTTTGGTTTAGCCAAAGAAATGAACTTTATGGCCTTAATGTACTGACCTAGGTCATCTAAAACATATAAATAAATAAAAGTGTTTGGTTCTATATTTTCATGTGCATTGATTTAAGTTATGATGGAGTTGTGGATACATGCTTCCACATAAAAAATAAATAATAATAATAGCAATAACAAGGGAATGTCGTGGCGACCCTAATGGGTCGAGGGTCATCACAGCCGGTTCCAGGCATCAGTTTGATTACGAACTCAATTTCCCATTCCGATGGTAGTCCAAATAGTTCTTCGAGAATACGTCTGGAAATTCCTGAACCACTCGAATTTCATGGAGTTTGGCTTCTTCTTTAGTATGGTCCTTTACTACTGCCAGTGCCAAGTATCCTTGACACCCTTTGTCAAGAAGTGCATGTGCCTCTACTATCGAAATAAGGGTCATTGAGGGGTTTGTTTGATCTCCGTAAAATTCAAAACTAGACCGATTAAGTGAGTTGAACCAAATCATTTTTCTATAACAGGCTACCCTAGCCCGTTGCTTACAGAGCAAATCCATTCCTAAAATGGCGTCAAAGTCATACATGACCATCACTACTAAGTCTACTTCCTGATCTCGTCCAACTATAGATATCTTACATTTCTCGCATACTAATGTAGACAATACCACATCTTTCAGTGGTGTAGAAATATGGGGAGGCGTATTAAGGGGTTTGGTTTCTATTTCACCCAATCATCTATATCTTTCAGACACAAAAGAATGTGTAATGCCTGTGTCAAATAATGCATAAGCTTTCTTGTTATTTATAGTAATTGTACCTGAGATAACATTTTTGGAAGCTTTTGCTTCCTCCTGGGTGACCGCGTACACTTGTCCTTGTGTTGACGGCCTTTGTAGATTTCCTTGTGGAGGTGGTCCGCCCGCACGTTTTGCACTTGTCGCACTGGATCAACGTTCGACTGTGATCCTCCTTATGGAAAGTCCCTCCTAAAGTGACCTTTCTGCTTGCATCCAAAACACCTCCGGTGATTTGGGCAAGGTCCTAGCCCATGTTGTTTACCACACCTTCGATAGGGATTATTTTGATATGGCACTTTACCTGCGGCGTGACCACTCCTGGTCCTTTCGCAATGTTCTGCTTCTTCTTAGGATCCCAAGGTAGCTCTCAAGTTGGATAGGGTCTTTTACCACGTCGGGTGCCATTTAGTGTCATTTGTCACCTTGATTCCATTCATTCCTTGCTTTCTGACTGTCCTCTTGTTACCTCTTGTTCCACAATCTTGGCCCGTTCATAAATTTCATTATAATCCTTTATATTCAGAGGCACTAGTTGCCTCCTGATGTCTATTCTCAGGCCCGTCAGAAATCTCTTAGTTTTTTCCTCTCGGTCTTCTACCAACTTAGGAGCATACCTTGACAGTTTAGAAAATTTTGCTTCATATCGGTCTATTGTCAGCTCCTTTTTTTTTTCCAGTTGAACAAATTTTGTTATTTTCTTATCCTTGGCATTGTCATGCCCCAAACCTCAAGCGCACGTACATCCCTTAGTGGTTGATAAAATTTGTGACGTCCTAGGACGCATTGCCGACCCATTCATTTTAATACACATGCGGAAGCGTATAAACAATCCCTAAACAACATAGATATGGGATAGAAAAGCAGGATACAAAATTCACAAAATACTTTTATAAACAAACTGAGTTTATATACAATACTGGTCTATAAACAAAAGCCTAACTCCAAAAAGAAAAAGAAAAAAGAAAGAGTCATTAAGCCATCTAGGCACAAGACTCCTCAATTGAGACCTTCAAGACCTCCGGGGGTTCTGGGTCTACCACGACACCATCAGGGATGTCGATGTCAAGGGGGCTAGCCATCTCCTCACCCTTAATAGTGGGTGCACCAAAACCATCCAGGGGACCTTCCCATTGCCCATTAGGCCCATGGCGAAACCACACCCTAAATCGATGAGGTACCTACTCTAGTAGACCCTCATCGACGAAGATTGTAGTCACAATGAGCTCATGGAGCCAGGGAGTCCCGAGGACAGGGAAGAAGGTACTCTGCTTGCTAAACTCTCGCGGCTGACCAAAACAAACTGGAGGAGCCTCTATTTATGGACCCAAAAAGTTAAGCCCACGATTGGGTGAGATGATGTCTTAGCAAATTCACATCCTAAACCCCGATTAGGAAGGAAATACGCCTAGAGGTAGTCTAACCACACATCACAGAAGACTCACCTCGCCTCAGTTCCTTTCTGCACGTTAGCACAATTCATATACTCAATGCATATAATAGATGCACACATCAATTGGAACGCTTTAGTTATATCACAATCAATCACAGGGGTCCCGATTATAAGGCCAAATCGTTATGACACGTTCCATTCCGTGCCACATAGTTTTGTCCCATAATCAGACGTGTTTATCTTAACCGTTCACACGTTCCAATTGAGTACGGCCGCACGGGCATGGCTTGCTCGACATTCGACGGTCTTCTAGCGTAACTAGGCATCATCCCATCCCATTAAGCATGGCAACGTCTACACTAGATGCCAATCCCGAAGGAGCACCGGTCCAGCCTCTACTATGACTGGCATCCGTTGTCCAAAGGGATCTTATATATGGGCAACGTCCACCCGATGCACATCGGGGATGGGTTCTCATAACTATCACACAATCATTCAATTCCAGCCAAGGACACCATGCATAGCACTCAAATGTCTCAATGAAGATAATGTGCTTGGCCTATTTTCTTCGTATTAAAAATACCTAGTGAAAATAATCATGTGTGGGTACGTGGTCAGATTGAACCTTAAAAATTGATACCCTTCCTTTTAAAAATCTCACTATGTAATATAGTACTTAAAAATATTTTGGTGTCAAAACTCGACACTTGGTATTTTCTAATTAAATACCAAAATTTCATAATTTTAAAATAATTAATTAAAAATCACAATCACCGTCAATAGCATAAACCAATTTCACCACATCAATCAACACGAAATTTTGGCTACCTGCTATCTCGGTATAATTTCTGGAAAATATTAAATAATTAAATAAATTGCAAAATTAATTAAATAAATGTACAATAATTCAATAAATGTCAACTTAGGCTAAATATGCTAATCTAACCACTTAAACGAACCTAGACAAATAATGCACCTATCTACATAAATCAAGCAATCTAATTAACCCTTAACTAATCTAATCTAACCACCTAACAATCCTAATTAACCAACTAAATCACTAATTAAACTAAACTAACCACTTAAACCAAACTTAGCCTAATCTAATTACCCACTAAGCATAATTAACTTCTAAGTAATGTTTAGCAAGTAAACTCAACAGATTAGTGGGCCGGTGAGTTCATAGTGACAGCAACGCTAAGGCGGGTGAGACATTGGCCTATGGTAACACCAAGGGAGGTCTGGACGGGAACATAAAAGCCCATGAAGCTCGTAGCTTAGGCTGTGAGTTCAGCTTCTGCACTTGGGTTGAATGAGCTGGTCAAGTAGCTTGGACGGCGGGGAAACAGCCAAGAGAGACGGCGGGGGTTGCAGCGATTCCTAGCGGGGGCGACGGTGGCTCAAACGAACAGTGGAGGTGGTTCATGGACCTGTGACGGCAACCAGGGCGGATGGCCAGGTGTGCTCGATGGCTTCGGATGGTAGGGACGCGTGAACGACAGGCATGGCTTCGGTGGCCTCGGACGGCGCTCGGCGGTGCTTGGACGGCAATGAGGGGTAGTCGACAGTGGTTGCTGGTCTTCAACCCAGCTTCCTCTAGTTTTCTTGAGCTCACAATAGCAACAACAATGGAGAAAGGAGAGGCAAGAAGGAAGAAGAAGGCTGCAGCTGGAAGGGGCACCCAAAATGCCACAAAGTCTCCCTAAATATCCTAAACTCTCAAGTTCAAGGTCCCCACCACCTTCAGCCCTATCCCTCCCTGTTGACACCTAAATTTTGACGACCCGTTTAGTCATTTATAAAAAAAAATTAGGGATTAATTTTAACCCCTAAAAAAATTATTATAATTCAATTGCATAGCATATAATTTTTAGGTGCATTTATTTTATTTTAATTGGCATTTTATTGGACCAGTGCGAATGGGTTCAAAATAGTTGGACTAAGCCCATGAAGCGAGCTAGTTGGCTCAAGCCCATGTTTTTTAATTATCTCGTGAAAAATAAAAAAATTTTGAAATTTTTCCGGGATATGAATCTTTTGGATAGGGCACATGTGTGAAAAAATTATTGCCATATTGCGATTTATCTTTGCGAGATTTGGATTTCGAGACAGTATTTATCGTAATCTTGAATTCTTATCAATAGTGATCAGTTGGTGAAAAGGTATTGCGGATGTAGATTTGAAGGGGAAATCGAAAACTTATCTCCTACCCCCTATAAAAGCAACAGTACGAGGACCTAAAGGAAGGGGCTTTTCTTTTGACTCGGTTTTGGAAGAAAAGGGAAAAGTAGAAATGTTTTTGCTTCTTTGACAAAAGTAAAAAGCAAAAAGTAAAGAGAGACAGAGAAAAACCAAAAAAATGAAAAAGAAAAATCAAATTAGGTAGTTTTTCTTTTATTTATTTTATTATTTCTTTAATATTCTATTTTAGTGGAATTGTTCCCTAATATATTATTGATATCCCAACATGAAATAGTCATTCAAGCTAGGGATTGACAGTCCGATTTTCACGCCCGAAATCCGGCTCGCAATCTTTTACAAAAATCGACAATCTAATCTCAAGCCCAAGATTCGATTCGCGATTTAATTTTAAAATTGGTCAACCCGATCTCATGCGCGAGATATGGTTCGCCAATTTTTGGATATCAACATTATCCTGCTTGATTTGATGTCGTGAGTGATTTTTTTTTTTAAATCAATTTATTTTTAGAATATTTCTTGTTTAAAAGAAAAAAATAAGAAAAAAAAAAGATTTAATTAGGATTAGGTTTGTTTCATCTTGCATATTTAGGATTGCAATTTATTTCGAATTTTTAAATAAAAAATCCAAAAAAAAGTGCATTCATTTAGGTTGTTTTTTTTTTATTTGAATTGCATGTTTAATTATTTGGCAATTTTAATTTCGAAATTAATATAAAACACAAAAAAAAAAAATCATCATGCATATGTCATGTAGAATTAGGGCACCCTTGGCATGTCATGACATATTAGGATAAAATTGCACATTAAGTTTAGATTGATTTTTGCATCTTAGGTTAGAGCTTGCTAGGTTAAGACAGTATCTTAGTTTAAATTAGGATTTAGTCTGACCCAATCCCTAATATAAGCTAGATAGAATTTTAATCTCGATAGTTATGTTTTGTATTTCATAAAAAAAAAAAATTGTCTTAGGATAAATTAGTTGCAATTTCTAGGATAGATTGCATTTTTTAGAATAGAAAAATCATATGCACGTCATATAGAATTAAGTCCATGAAATGCATGTCATTTATTGATTGTTGTTAGGTCCATTTAATTAGAAATTGCCCGTCATTAGATTAGGTCATTTAATAAATGTCGCGTGACATATAACTCACTTATTAAATTGCATGTTGCATGTCATTTTAGTTGAAATAATTTTGTACGTCATTGCATTGCATTACATGTCATTAGAATTAAGTCATTATGGTTAATTTAGATTGCATATTTAATTATTGCATGTTTATTAAGAAATCATTAGTTTTTTTTTACTCATTCATATGGTTTAAGACATGTTGCCATGCCATATCATTTCATATTAGATTAAAAGCATTGCATTGCATATGGACTATATTCTTGTTGAAAAAGTGAAAAAAAAAATTGAGTAAATTGTTTGTTAATTAGAAACCATATCTAGGGTTGTTGATGTGGATTTTAATTTAACTCTGCAGATGCTTTCGTTGCTTTAAGGTAAGTGTTGCATTATTTAATTGCTTTCTTGGGTGTTAAATTGGTGGTTTGCGCACTTGCATGAACACCTCACATGTTAGGGAGATAGTTTAAAATCAATTCAAGCTGCCTGCAAAACTTTTTTTAATTTTTTTTTTGCAAAATAAAAGAAATGGTACCGAAAGGGCGTTAGAGAAATCTAATGTAATCAAGTTCCCGTACCCTTAGTCTTTGGTTCGTAGGAGTAAAGTAAATCTCACGTTACTTTACTAGGGTTTCTAATCGACCCACCAAAAATAGATTAGTGGCGACTCCTAGTTAAAATTCAATTGCATGTTAAAATTCAAACCTAAGTCGCGAATTGGTATGGGCTTGGGAGAGCCCGAGTTAAGTCTAGGCTTAACAATCCATTAGCCAAACCATAGGTGATTCACCCCCGAAAAAAATTGGTCGCGACAGCTTGGCGACTCCGCTGGGGACCTTGAGTTAAAACTCTTAGTGGACTTAGGCCAATTTTTCTTTTCTTTTGAAAAAAGTTTTTGTTTGGCAGCAAGGATTCTAGGTACGTCCCCTAACATTTAAGGTGTTAAATGTTTTTGCAGGATAGGAGGTATAAGGGGAAGTGTTTGCTGACCTTTATTTTGCAGGGAGGTGTAGGAATGTATGGTTTATTTTCATGAACGAAGTGTTGTTTGATTTAAACTACTGTGCATGCTTTGCATTTATCACTACACTTTGCATACACAACCTACCGCCGGACCTGGGCCGTATAGGATCATTTAGGATAGTATTGAGATAGATACCACTTCGACCATATGCTCGTGGTACGAGTCGCCTATCTCAATCCCAAAGTTTCTTTCATAGTGTCAAGAGTACTCACCTCGGTCCGCATGCCTGCGACCCGAGTCGTCTCTTTGACCAAGCTGGAGTCATGAGGACCCGACATAATCCACAAGCCCGTGGCTAGTCTGATAATCCTTATGGCTCCACCTTGCTAAGCCTTATAGATTAGAAATCGAGCCACTTACCATGCGCATGTCTATGTGATTGCCAATCATTGGTAAAGTAAGTTCTCTAAACTTTTTGCCTTTGCAATTTACTTACTTTATCGCATTATTTTGTCGGTCCATGGCATTAGGATTGTCTTGAATCTTGATCACTACACAATGGGGATGCCAAACATTAGAATTATTCTCCCTCCAAAGGAAGAGCTTAGCACTTGGTGGGACAAGTTAGATCAAAATAGCCGTCAATTCGTAGAGTCACATATTGGTCGATTGCTTCCACTGCTGCATATCAACATCCATGGCGGCCTCATCCAAGCACTCGCCCACTCTTGGTGCCCCAAGACCTCTACCTTTATCTTTGGCGGTAAGCATGAGCTCACTCCCACCTTGGAGGAGTATATCATTGCCATAGGAAAGTCCTTAAAAGCTGAATTGATTAGTCTGCCTATCGGAATAGATCATGTTATGGCCTTATCTAATTTTCTGAGAATTAAAGAAGATGATATAAGAAAGGTTTTATAGGCACACCGTAATGCATGTCCTTTATCTTTTTTGAAAGAATGTTTTGAAAAAGGCACCTCATCTCAAATGCGTAGGATTTTCCTCTTAGCTTTCTTTGGATTTATAGTATTTCCTTACTGCAAGAATGCTATTAACCCTTTGATTGCTCAATTAGTTAGGCAAGTGTTGGAAGGAAAATTTTTTGTAAACACTGTCTTGGCTGAAACTTTTCTTTCTCTCACTCGTTTCAAAGGAGGTGGCGATAAGACTCTCCATTCCTCTCCTAAACTTTTACAAATCTGGTTCCTTTCTCATATAAAGGGATTTGGTGGTTTAATGACTATACATCATGTTAGTAATTCTAATCACCCTATTATGAGATTTGAGAACAAACAAAAACATGCACCAGATTACCATTATTCTAGGTGGCTAGCTTTCATGAAAAAACCAACTCCCAAGAGTTTCCTATGGCATGCTAAATGGTTCCAAGTTTGGGTAGCGAGACTCTCGTGTGGAGGAGTTGGCCCAATCCCTCTATTGGGATTCACTGGAGCATTGGAGTACTATCCGACTAGAGTGACTCGTCAGTATCAAGTCGTACAAGAGCTTTCCCCGGCATTACAAGCGGATCCGCTCTAAGTTAGTTTCGTTGACGGAAGCCGAGGCCATGAAGATTCCATTCTCACCATCAAATCGATGTGGGACATTTGCCGTCCACAAAAACTCAAATGGCCCGAGGAGGAGTTGAAAGGCAAGGAAATGAAGTACTATGCCTCGATTAAGTATATCCAACAACACAAGATTTTCGAAGAGCTGCTTCCAAAGATACCGAAGGCGCCGTTGAAGATCACCAATTGAGCTAAGAATAAACGCCTCAAAAGAGTTGCTGAAAAAGCTCAAGAGGAGAATAAACGAATGCGTCGAATGGTGTCCCGAGTGTATATTGATCAAGCCAAATGAAATGCTTGAATCAATCTTGCTATTTTCAGTTTTAGATTAATGATTAGGAAGTTTGAGTCATTTACTTTCCTAGTTCATTTTGTTTAGGACATTTTGAATTTCTATTTTGATAGGTTTGTCAAAAGCTCCATTGATGAATAAAGTTCTAGAATATTGCCATGGATGGATGTATTTTCATATGAGAATGCTTATTTTTGTTCATTTCTTATGTTAGGTTATAACGGATCCGTCACGTTCGCCCATCATCACGCGATTAAGAGCTAGAATGGCCGAACAAACCGAAATGCGTGATTGTGTCTCCGATGTGGAGACTCAACTCCAACCAGTACTCGCCTCTATACAGCTTGTGATGGATCAACTCCAATTCCTCCAAGCAAATCCAACAACTGCACCTGCTCTTCCTGAAGTAGTTATCTCGAAGCAAGCAAACAAGGTTCAAATGATTGATGACGACATGCCTGGGCTGGAAGATGACCCAGTCATTGTTGGAAAGGCCAAGCTTGACGGCGTTCCCAAAACAGATCGGGATGAGCGTGTTGCGAAGCTAAAAGAGAAAATGAGACAGCTGCAAGAGTTGCAAAGCTCCCTCCCGTTCAACCTCTCGGTCTATGAGAAGGTCAAAATGCCGAGCAAGTTCAAAATGCCAGAGTTTGAGAAGTATGATGGCACATCTTGCCCAAAATCTCATCTGCAGATGTACCACGTGCGCATGGCCCAGCACGTCAAAAATGAGCCCCTCATCATCCAATCATTCCATGCGAGTTTGACTGGACCCGCACTAAACTGGTATGTGATGAAGAATGTGAACCTACTCGACACTTGGAACGAAGTGGCTGACGCATTCCTCAAGCAATACAAGTTCAACATGGACATCACACCTTCCCGAGAAGACCTAGAGCGGATGGAAAAGAAAAGGAGCGAATCATTTAAAGAATATGCTATAAGATGGAGAAACCTTGCAGCTCAAATCACTCCTGAGCCTACCAACAAGGAGCTGATGAAGTTGTTTGTGAAGACCCTCCCATTTGAGTTTCGTAACCGAATGTCTAGTACATATGTTGAAAGCTTTAATCAGCTTATTCTTGTGGGAGAACAAATTGAGATGGGGATAAGGGAAGGATGGTTTATTGAGCCATCTAGTAGAAGATTCACTGCCAAGAAAGAGAAGGTAACGATAGTAGATGTGAATGTGGCTTATAGCCAAAAAAGTGTCAAACGTGCCCCGGCCATCCAAATGAATCCAAGACAACCACAAACCACTAGTCGCCAATCATTTGCCCAAGCAAATAATAGAAGGCAATTTTCTCCTCTCCCTGGGTCTCCATCCCAAGTGTTGATGATCCTCCGAAAGAAAGGTTTGCTTACTAATGAACCAAAGCGTCCCAATCGCGAAAACATTCGCGGTTATGACCCAACAAAGAAGTGCGACTACCATAACGGTGAATTGGGGCATTCAACTTACGAATGTTTCACCCTCAAGCACAAGATCCAAAATCTCTTGGACATAAAGGCTTTCTCATTTCAGACTGCTCGGCCAAACGTCCGGAAGAATCCACTACCGGAGCATGAGGGTACAGTGAATGCTATCCTAGAACCTGAAGTTAGACGGATCAAGAACTCGAAGGTGCTTGTGGCAGATGCCTACAATGGACTGGTGAGAGCTGGATATTATCCAGATCAATAAGATGTTCCCCTATCACTAATGAAGGAAAGAATTGCCAAAATGGTGGATGACGGCATTATCGTGTATGCTGACCATAACTGCGTAGTTTCCACTATTTCCTACATCATCATCGATTGGGAGGAGGAGCAGGCTGCTCTCGATGATGGTAAGGAAGAAGTAGATCTGTCACTCGTAGATATGCCCCCACTAGAAGATGCAACTGATGAGGAGATTGTGTTTGAGATGCCTCAGCCATATGAGTATGTCAATAATAAAGTGGTGCATTGGTCTTATGACCTAGATGTTGACCTCGTTATAAGGTCTGGTCGAACTTATGCTCAAGCTAATGCTCAACCTGCAAAGCCTATCACTGACAAAGAGGCTAAGGAATTTTTGGCTGTAATTAAAGCAAGTGAGTATAATGTAGTCGATCAATTGCGAAAGATGCCTGCTTAGATCCCTTTGCTTGAGCTCCTCCAGACTTCCTCTATGCATCAAAAGTCGCTAATGAAAGTGCTAAGTGAAATTCGTGTACCCGAAATAGTTGAAGCAGATAAGTTGGAGGATTTTGTGGGATCGGTCCTTCTCAAGGACATGATTGCTTTTTCTGATGAGGAATTTCCTCTTGAGGGTAGGGGGCATAACAAAGCACTCCACATATCGGTCAAGCACAAGGTTTCTCATGTGTCCCGAGTACTCATTGATAATGGGTCTGCCCTAAACATATGTCCATTGGCCACTCTTCATCGCCTTAAGGTAGATCTGTCCAAGATACATGCTGCAAAGACTTCAGTGCGAGCTTTTGATGGCACAAAGAAGGAGGTGCTCGGGGAGATTCATCTCGATGTGCAAATAGGGCCAGTTGTTTTCAATGTCCCTTTTCAAGTAATAAATATCCCTACTGCATTTAATTTTTTGCTGGGTCGTCCTTGGATTCACACTGCGGGAGCGGTACCTTCAAGTCTGCATCAAGCTGTGAAGTTCGTGATCAAAGGGAAGCTGGTCACTATCTATGGAGAAGAGGATCATCGAATTTACCATGAGATGGCTATCCCCTATGTGGAACCAGATGTTAAATTCGAATCAAGTTATCACTCATTTGAGTTGGTGTCCACCATACATCGTTCTCAAGATTCATCACCACCCACTCTTGAAGTTTCAAATGCTACCCGTATGATAGGAAGGGTGATGGTTGGGAATGGCTTTGTTCTTGGTCATGGTCTTGGAAGAAGAGGTCAAGGTATTCAAAACCCCATTGAAACCCCTCAAAGGTCTCGATTTACTGGGTTAGGGTACCATGGAAGAGGTGGAGGAAGTTCTGGAAGACAAAGACAGGAAAGGCATAACTCGCCACCTGAGTAAGGGCGAGGGAGGCAAAATTGACCACCTCCAAACATTCATGAGACGTTCCCTAGTCCTCCGATTATGATGCAACATGAAGCTGAAGTGATGGATACTCTCAGACAGCCAAGTGAGAAGTTCGACTATATAGTGAAATATTCGGCTCCTCCCAGCTTTTACTTTAATGCCCGCAATATAGTTCCAAGTGGATGGGATGGCATGGATGATCCAACACCTTCAAAGACAAAAAACTCTAACGACACCCTGGAAGGAATTTCAAGTTTGTTCAATGACCTCTCCATTGGAGCCATTGATGGAGAACCTTTGGAAGAAACGGGCCCTCGCCCACAAGAGTAACCCATTTATCACTTTTGCACATTCCCTTGCGGGGGAATTTTTATTGCTTTCTAGGAATTGTTTTTGATTTCTTCTTTTTCACTTTCTTCTTAGGACTTGAATTGCATTTTCCATTCAATAAATTGTAATTGATTGATGAATTTCAATGAAATTGCAAGTTTTATATTGCGGGCATGATGAGGTACACCAAATCAGCCCGGTGATGATATCCAACCGATAAAACAAAATCAAAATCCAAGGAGAACTCGAGGCACGGGCTTCATCATGCTTCCTCATGTCAAAATGTTTCGAAAAATGCTTTTGCAAAAGAGTTTAAAAAAAATTCACAAAAAAATAAAATATGATTTACCCTGTTTGTCTTTTTGACATTTCTATTTCATGTTTCAGGGACGATCATATAACATGCAAATGTGTAAAAATGGTCCAATCCAATGCAATAAGTGCTGATAATGATAATCCTGAAGATTCGATCGAGGATTCCATTAAAGATTCCATTGAGGTGCAGCAAAGCTGGGAACAACATGAAAAAGCCAAGTTTCTCACATTCGAGCAGACCGTCACTATTAATTTAAGTGACACTGAAGAAGCCAATGAGGTGAAAATGGGGGCGAATCTCCCCAAAGACGAGGCTAAGCGCCTAGTTCAGTTACTGAAGGAATATAAGGACATCTTCGCATGGACCTATGACGACATGCCTGGGTTAGACCCGTCAATCGTGGAGCATTGTTTGCCTACTAACCCGGACGTGCCTCCTAAGAAGCAAAGGTTGCGGAGAACTAAGCCTGAGCTCTCGAAGAAGATAGAGGAAGAGGTGATGAAGCTTCTAAAAGTCGGATTCATTGAAGTCTCACAATACCCTGAATGGGTAGCAAACATTGTGCCGGTAATGAAGAAGGATGGTCGGGTTCGAGTTTGTGTCGATTATCGAGATTTGAACATGGCTAGCCCAAAAGATGATTTCTCATTGCCACATATAGATGTCCTTGTAGATAGTACCTTCGGATTTGAACTATTCTCCTTCATGGATGGTTTTTCCAGGTACAATCAAATAAGGATGAAGGAGGAAGACAAAGAAAATTGCATTTATCACTCCGTGGGGAACTTTTCATCATAAGGTCATGTCCTTTGGACTCAAAAATGCAGGGGCAACTTACCAGTGAGCTATGGTAGCACTATTTCATGACATGATGCATCAAGAGATTGAGGTCTATGTTGACAATATGATCGCCAAGACTCAACTTGGGAAAAGCCACGTCGAAACCTTGAATAAATTGTTCGATCGACTCCGTGAGTTCAAGCTTCGTCTAAACCCCACTAAATGCGTGTTTGGAGCAACATTTGGTAAATTACTTGGATTCATTGTGAACAATAAAGGGATTGAGATCGACCCGGCTAAAGTTAAAGCCATATGTGAGCTGCAACCTCCATCAACAGTGAAAGAAGTCCGAAGTCTTTTGGGCAGATTGAATTATATTGCTTGATTCATTTCCCAACTTTCTGAAACTGCCAAGCCATTCTTCAAGCTCTTGAAAAAGAATGCACAAGTCAACTGGGATGATGAGTGTCGAAAAGCATTCGACAAGTTGAAACAGTATATGATGAATCCACAAGTTCTTGTCCCGCCATCGCCAGGGCATCCTCTGATTCTCTACCTCACCATTCATAGTAAGTCTTTGGGTGCAATGTTGGCACAGGAAAGTCCCGTTGACAAAAAAGAACGAGCCATTTATTACCTGAGTAAAAAATTCACCGTGTCAAAGCTGAAATATTCTGATGTGGAAAAGACTTGTGTTGCACTAGTGTGGGTGTTACATAGATTGAGACAGTACACACTACATTACCAAACATTCCTTGTAACTGAGAACGATCATATCAAGTACCTACTTGATCGGCCAACTTTGGTGGGTAAGTTGACTAAGTGGCAAATTTTGATCTCAGAATTTGATGTGCAATATATGCCACAGAAGTCAGTTAAGGGTCGAGTGATCACTGATTTATTAGCTGAGAATCCAGAAGTCTCAAATAATGATGATCGTTCCCTGGATGATCGTATCTTGAGTGTAAATGAAGATTCATGGACAATGTTCTTTGATGGAGCTGTCAACTTGTCTGGTTCTGGCACTGGGGCAATTCTGATATCCTCAGACGGACAGCATCACCCAGTAGCTGCGAAATTGATATTCCCATGCACTAACAATATAGCTGAGTATGAAGCTTGCATCCTCGGGCTTCAAGTTGCGATCGAGATGGGTGTAACCAAGTTAAAAGTGTTCGGGGATTCCGCGTTGATCATACACAGACCGTAGGTGAATGGAAGACTAAGGATGTTAAATTGCTCCCATATCACAAGTACCTAGAAGATTTGATCAAGGAATTCGATGAAGTTTCATTCGAATACTTATCGAGGTCTCACAATCAATTTGCATATGCACTCGCAACCTTATCATCTATGTTGCAAGTCACGGACGGATTAGAAGTCGAGCCATTGAAGATAGAGGTTCTACCAAGGCCGGCTTATTGTATGGTAGTGACTGAAGAATCTGACGAAAAACCATGGTATTATGATATCATGAACTACATCAAAAAACAAGGATTCCCCGAGGGAAGTACTCCAGCTGATAAGAAGTACATCATGAAGATGGCCTCAAAGTTCTTCGTCAATGGTGAGAATCTGTACAAGAAATCTTATGATTCAGTCTTGTTGCAGTGTGTGGGTGCAGCTGAAGCCACTCAAATCATGCAAGAAGTTCATGAAGGAGTGTGTGGCCCTCATATGAATGCGCACATGTTGGCTAAGAAGATCATGAGATTAGGCTATTATTGGCTCATGCTAGAAGGTGATTGTATTCAGTATGTTCGAAGTTGTCATCGTTGCCAGGTCCATGGTGATAAGATAAATGTTCCTCCAACTGTGCTGCACCAGTTTTCTGAGCCATGGCTCTTCTCAATGTGGGGCATTGATGTGATCGGCCCGATAAATCCTAAGGCTTCGAATGGACATCGTTTCATTTTGGTGGCGATAGATTATTTTTCCAAATGGATCGAAGCTACATCCTTTGCAAGTGTCACTACTCGCAATGTTGTGAAGTTCATCAAATGTGACATAATTGCTTGCTATGGTGTCCCTAAAACAATTATCACTAACAACGGGACAAATTTGAACAACAAGTTTGTTGATGAGTTGTTCAGCGAGTTCAAGATCAAACATCTGAATTCGTCCCCTTATCGCCCTCAAATGAATGGGGCTGTTGAAGTGGCCAATAAGAATATTAAGAAGATCTTAGCTAAGACAGCCGAGAATTATCAAGATTGGCATGACAGATTACCCTTCGCACTGATGGCGTATCGGACATCGATTCATACTTCTATCGGGGCAACTCCTTTTGCTTTGGTATACGGCATGGAGGCAGTTTTACCTATGGAAGTGGAGATTCCTTATCTGAGAGTTCTATCCAAAGTGGATTTTTCCAAAGTGGATTTTTCTGAGGCGGAATGGTGGCAACAAAGACTTGAACAGTTAAACTTGATCAATGGGAAAAGACTGAAGGCTCTCTGCCATGGCCAAACATATCAACATAGAGTAGCCAGATCCTTCAATCGGAAGGTATGACCAAGACATTTTGAGGTAAATGATCTTGTTCTAAGGAAGTTGTTACCAATTTTTCTAGATCCTGGGGGCAAGTTTGCTCCAAATTACAGCGGCCCATATGTGGTGAAAAAGGTACTTCCTAGAGGCGCCTTGATCTTGGCTGAAATGGATGGTCGTGAGTTTTCCACTCCAGTTAATTCAGATGTTGTCAAGAAGTATTACCCATAATAGAATTTGCAATGTCATGTTTTGAATTGCAAACATTTTATGATGAATAAATTGCCTCATTGAGTTACAAATTCAATTGTCCACATTAGTTGCAAATATTGCATGTTTTCCCGATGAATCGTGTGAGATAAATTGAATGTGTGAAAATGGGATACTTTGGAATGATGAAAGGCAAACCTTATTCCATACACTAACCCCCAGTGAGTTGTGTGGAAAAATTCCATGCCTATGAGGAAAATGGTGATCTTGCAAAGGGTACGTCAATTGAGGTGATGAGAGGTAGTTTCTTCTGCTACTCGAAACACTATAGGTATATCCATTGTTCAACCCTTTGAGCCCACACACATGAAGAGCTTTTTTAAATTATCCCTGTCAAAAATCGTCCCATATTGGGACAAGATTTGAAATGAATGATTGGAATTTTCTTACTCGCACTTGCATCAATCTTCGAGTATTTCTTTTGCAATGTAACTTGTACGATAATTTGAAGTGTCTTAGGATGACGAAGAGCAGTTATTTCTCTATCCATACACTTTATCCATTGCATAGCCCCATTGAGCCTATGAATTCATTTCACATTAAACCCAGTTGGTGATCATCTCCCACACTGGGGCAAGGCAAGAAAAATTAAACCACTCAAGTAGCATGATTTACAATGCTGATAAAAATGGAGACTTCCCAAAAAAAAAAAAATGGGGCATGAAAAAGCAGTGTGCCCGGTAAAAACAAGGCCAATGCCAAAAAAAAAAAAAATCAAACACTTGATGAAATGAGTCGTATCCCCAACAAGATGGTACCCAAAAAAAGAAAAAAAAAACTCAAATGTTGAGATGTTGCAATCAGTGGAGTTGTGGTGTGAAGAAAATCTTCCACGATGGGGAGGAAAATTGTTGGAAATGTCAAGATGATCACCAACTTTGACCCCCTAAACACTTTTTGGGCCTAATCATCCTTTTGTTTCTCAACCCATGAACTTAGTTTACATTACGTCCCTCACAAAGTCTCTTCAGATTAGGGCACTTGAATTAACATAAAAGTTCATATGTTTGGAAGTATCGCTTGAAGAAGTGCGAGTAAGATAATTTCTGCTTCATTTCTCATGTTTCTTGGCTTGTAAACCCCAAGATGATTGTGAAATATCATTCATTTTTTAATAGCCTCGACTCAAAGAGTCTCCTTTGCTAAGCCGTTGACCAAGCCAGCATTACAGTCCCTGTTAAAGACCTCTCAGATTGGTAAGTTCGTACCACTTGCGAGATTGTTCAGACCCTTGTTTGGCATGACGATGGTGAGATAGAGTGATTGACAAAATCCTGCATCAAAGGTCAGGATGAAATGGCCATTTTAATGAGAATGAGAGAAGAAGTCCTTTTAGACCAAAGGATCCCCATTTGGCACATCCATGACACTCATGTGTTCAGATTGGAACATTCTCTTTGAAATCTTTCCCAATGGAAATTAGGTGATGCAAGCTTGATATAAATCATCGCACATGAACCTCCCTTAAATTAATGCATGTTTGTGATTACAAATGCATATTGCTTCTCCTATGACCATGTTTTGCAGGAGACATTTCTCCAGGAACAGAGATGATACCAGGTAAGTATATCTCTATCCATATCTTAAATACTTGTCATTGCACGGGTATACTGACACTCAATTGAGTTGTCCCTTAAAGATTTTCCTTCAGATTCAATCTGATTAAGGCGACCGAAGAAAGGTTCGGGTCCTAGTCAGTTGATCTCTCTTGCAAGGCTAGGCGACCGAAGAATGGTTCGAGTCCTAGCTAAGCAAAATGGTTCGAGTCCTAGACAACATTTATTGCTCTAGCAAAATTCATGTTTAGTCCTGAAAAATCAATTTTTCGTCAAGGCGACCGTAGAATGGTACGAGTCATTGACAACACATATTCCCTATTTTGGAAGAAAGTAAATCCCCGTTTAGGCGACCGTAGAATGGTACGAGTCCTAAACACAATTCAAACACCGTACGGGTCCTGGAAGGTAAATCCCTGTTTAGGTGACCGTAAAATGGTACGGGTCCTGGAAGGTAAATCCCTATTTAGGCGACCGTAAAATGGTACTAGTCCTAAACACAACCAAACACTGTTTTACTTGGCGACCGTAGAATGGTACGAGTCTTGGAAAAACAGTCTCTTTATAAAGCCATGTTACTATTATGGACGACCGTAAAATGGTATGGGTCCTGGACATATAACACCAACTATCTTGAATCACTCTACCATCTTTGAAGGTAAGTTATTCCAAGTAAGTTCCTTTATCGTTTGCATTAGCATTACCATGCATCATATAAGTTGCATCAAAAAATAGAATTCATTTTCCAACAAAAATCATCCATTGCATATGCATAACCAAAATTTAGGTCTCAATTTATCTTTGAAGACAACCTCTACAAGCTCACCTTCAAAGAGGGGCAGTTGTTGACACCTAAATTTTGACGACCGTTTAGTCATTTATCAAAAAATTATGGATTAATTTTAACCCCTAAAAAAAATTATAATTTAATTGCATAGCATATAATTTTTAGGTGCATTTATTTTATTTTAATTGGCATTTTATTTATTGGACCAGTGCGAATGGGTTCAAATTAGTTGGACTAAGCCCACAAAGCGAGCTGGTTGGCTCAAGCCCATGTTTTTTTTAATTATCTCGTGAAAAATAAAAAAAAAATTGAAATTTTTCCGGGATATGAATCTTTTGGATAAGGCACATGTGTGAAAAAATATTGCGATATTGCGATTTATCTTTGTGAGATTTGGATTTCGAGAAAATATTTATCGTAATCTTGAATTCTTATCAATAGTGATCAGTTGGTGAAAAGGTATCGCGGATGTAGATTTGAAGGGGAAATCGAAAACTTATCTCCTACCCCCTATAAAAGCAACAATGTATGAGGACCTAAGGGGGGCTTTTTCTTTTTTCGGTTTTGGAAGAAAAAGAAAGGAAGAAAAAGTTTTTCTTCTTTGAAAAAGAGGAAAAAGCTGAAAAAGTAAGGAGAGAGAACCATGCGTGGAGAAGGGGAAAAGCAAAAAGCAAAAGAAGGAATAGTGTGGGGACAGGGACTGTTCACTGTCTCCTTCCCTTCGCTGCTCACGATCGTGCATTACCGGCCGAAGGTCCACACCGCCGGGCAACCCGGAGCCTCACGCCGCCCCTACTCAGCCCGTGTTGACCCGCGACAATCAGGTGCCCTTGCAGCTGCCACCACCTCGCCTTGGCCGCTCGTCCCCGACGCCCGTGAAGCTCCACATAGCACCATCGTGCCGAAGTCCACCATGCCTTGCTGCTCCGATCCCGCGTCGGACGCCCCTTGCCGCCATTGCTCTTGCACGTGTGTGTGACCACCTGCTGCTCCTCACCTTCCCGCAAGCCCGACGCCCATCGCCGCATCCGCCCGCCGGTAATAGATCCGGAACCCTACTGGGAGCCACGCCCCGCGACCCGTCTGCACCACACCGCCACGTGAGCGGCGACCCATCTCGCCCTTGGTGTGCTCGCCAGCCACCGCTCCCCGCACGTTTTGCTGCTCCGTCCGAGCACGATCCAGCTTCAGTCCTCTACCCGTGGTCCCACGGCCTCCGATCTCACGATCCCATAGGCCCCGATGCCGCTCGAATCCAAGCCCCTCGTGCGCTTCGCTCCTACTCGCCCGTTTGTCGCGCAACGCCCGTGACGAGTCCTTTGACGGACCATCGCCGGGCCGGTCCGCTTATCGCCGGGTTTTCCACCCTTCACCGGCTTCCCTTGCCGAACGCCGGCGACCCACCATCACCTTTGGTGACTGCTCCGTTTGGGAAGGAGCAAATCTCGGAAAAGCAAAACGCAAAAAAAGAAAAATCCAATTAGGTAGTTTTCTTTTTATTTATTTTATTTATTTATTTATTATTTCTGTAATATTCTGTTTTAGTGGAATTGTTCCTTAATATATTATTGATATCCCAACATGAAATAGTCATTCAAGCTAGGGATTGATAGTCCGATTTTCGTGCCCGAAATCCGGCTCGCAATCTCTTACAAAAATCGACAATCTAATCTCAAGCCCGAGATTCAATTCGCAATTTAATTTTAAAATTGGTCAACCCGATCTCATGCGCGAGATATGGTTCGCCAATTTTGGGATATCAACATTATCTTATTTGATTTGATGTCAAGTTGGTTGAGTCGATCAATTTTTTTTAAATCAGTTATGATTATTTTCTTGGTTAGGGTTAAATTGCAAAAAATTTTAAAAAAAAATATTAATAAGGATTAGGTTTGTTTTTATCTTGCATATTTAGGATTGCAATTTTATTTCGAATTTTTAAATAAAAAATCCAAAAAAAAATACATTTAGGTTGTTATTTTAAATTTGAATTGCATGTTTAATTATTTTAGTTTTAATTTCGAAATTTATAAAAAACACAAAAAAAAAAAAGTCATCTTGCATATGTCATCATGTAGAATTAGGGCATCCTTGGCACGTCATGACATATTAGGATAAAATTGCATATTAAGTTTAGATTTTTTTTTTTTGCATCTTAGGTTAGAGCTTGCTAGGTTAAGACAGTATCTTAGTTTAAATTAGGATTTAGTCTGACCCAATCCCTAATATAAGCTAGATAGAATTTTAATCTAGATAGTTATGTTTTGCATTTCATAAAAAAATAAAATTTGTCTTAGGATAAATTAGTTGCAATTTCTAGGATTGATTGCATTTTTTAGAATAGAAAAATCATATGCACGTCATATAAAATTAAGTCCATGAAATGTACGTCATTTATTGATTGTTGTTAGGTCCATTTAATTAGAAATTACCCGTCATTAGATTAGGTCATTTAATAAATGTCGCGTGACATATAGCTTGCATATTAAATTGCATGTTGCATGTCATTTTAGTTGAAATAATTTTGTACGTCATTGCATTGCATTACACGTCATTAGAATTAAGTCATTATGGTTAATTTAGATTGCATATTTAATTATTGCATGTTCATTAAGAGATCACAAAAATCTCATTCATATAGTTTATGACATATTGTCATGCCATATCATTTTATATTAGATTAGAAGTATTGCATTGCATATGAACTATATTTTTGTTGAAAAAGAATGAACAAAAATTGAGTAAATGTTTGTTAATTAGAAACCATATCTAGGGTTGTTGATGTGGATTTTAATTTAACACTACGGATGCTTTCGTTGCTTTGAGGTAAGTCTTGCATTATTTAATTGCTTTCTTGGGTGTTAAATTGGTGGTTTGCACACTTGCATGAATACCTTACATGTTAGGGAGATAGTTTAAAATCAATTCAAGTTGCCTGCAAAATTTTTTTTTTCCAAAATAAAAGAAATGGTACCGAAAGGGCGTTAGAGAAATCTAACGTAATCAAGTCCCCGTACCTTTAGTCTTTAGTTCGTAGGAGTAAAGTAAATCTCCCGTTACTTTACTTGGGTTTCTAATCGACCCACCAAAAATAGATTAGTGGCGACTCCTAATTTAAAATCAATTGCATGTTAAGAATTCAAACCTAAGTTGCGAATTGGTATGGGCTTGGGAGAGCCCGCGTTAAGTCTAGGCTTAACAATCCATTAGCCAAACCCTAGGTGATCTTCACCGAAAAAAAATTGGTCGCGACACTCCCCCAATTTCCTTCACAAATCTTCCTCAACAAGCCTCCCAAGGTGCTGAAATATTGCACACCACCCCTAGTTACGAATTTCCAACATTTCCCCTCCAATTTTATCTCAAATTCTTCAATTAAATCCAATTGGTGCACAAAATTTCCAGCTAAGGTGTCCACAATAAATCCTTACAATTCCATCACCAATTGATCCCACTCGAATGCCAAAAATCGACCCAAAACAGTCCTGTCAATTTCCCGATCCAAAATAGCCCAACTTTGAATTTTCACCAAAAACTCGGGTTTGCCAAAAAATCTTCGGAGGATGAGTCGACGTTCCTAAAATAAGTTGTGACATAACAAAACTTTCAATTTCTAAAATCGGGTTTAATTTCGTGGTTAATTTCAACTAAACGCGGTTTTAGAGTGACTTAACCTACCGGGTAGCTTTTAAGAATTTTTAGCACATTTGACCCATGGTCGATTATTTTCGAGCCACATTAGGGATCTTCAACTCATTGGTGACTCTCAGTTGTCATGAAAATCTCGAGGTCTTAATTACAAGCATAGGGTACAGAAATGACAGAAAAATCAATTTAGTGTCGTTCAACGAGAATTTTGCAATTAGGTGGAATCACCCACACTTTAATCACATGCCTCTGTTGAACCGACCTATTTCTAATCTTTGATCAATTTTGACAGTGCCATATTGACCTTTGCAGATTAGCACGGTTGAGCAGTCAATTTCTGATCGAATTCTTAAGTCTATTGTGTTTAGATTCCTTAATGGCTTCTCCTGATAGATTGGTTATCTCGTGAGTGATCAGCTCAGAGAAACAAACAATAGGCGTGTCAATGATAAAAACCAACTCATTCAATCGAAAATAGAATAAAAAAAAAAAATCAGGATGTCACAGGTGTGGCATCCCAAAATTCAAGATAAGCCCTAAGGTGTATTAGAGCCTATAATTAGGTAATGAAATTTCCTATGGGTTATGTTTTAGCCATTAGTTTTCTCTTAAGGCTAAATGATTTATGCTTGTGTCCATGAGTTTTTAAATTAGTACTATAGGGTAAATTAATGAGGATGATTTATTCTTGGCCATGTGAATTTTAAAATTTGAAATCTATAAAAGAAATAATTAAAGATGAACAATTGAAAATGAAATTGTGGCTTTAATTTGGTTGGGCCTTAGGCCCAATGGCTTGAGCTCGTGGTGGGCCGAATGGCCGGCCAAATTGAGGCCCATGCAGTGTGACTGTCGACCAAGGGGGAGGAGGAGTGGCCGGCCCACTTCTTCCAAGCCCAATCCAAGCCCAAGCCCACCTTGCATGAGCTTTGCCGAGTGGCAAAAAGGAGGGTTGCATGCATTGGCTTGTGGAGAGGCAAGTGATGATTGCCAATGATGGAGTTTTGGGGAAACAAAAGGGGAGAGAGAGAGAGGTGGCTGGTTGGGTTTCCGTCCAAGCCAAAGAGAGTGAGAGAATTGCGAGAGAGAGGGAGAGAGAGAGAGAGAGTGAGTTGCGAGAGAGAGGAACCGAGAGGAGGAGAGGAAGGAGCTCGCCATTCGTCCGCCCACACGCCACCCGTTCGTTCGCCGGTGTGCCGTCCGTTTGCTGTCGTTCTCTTGGTCATAGAGGCAAGTTGGGATCCGCTTTATACTCTTACATGAATGTCTTGCATGTGTGGTCGAAATCTAGGATGTTTAGAGGCAAGGAAATGAAGCTAATATGGTTTGATCTCGTGTAAACCGCCTGACTCAGAAACTCGTAGAGGCTTGTATGTGTGTTTCAAGTTGGATTTTAACTTCGATCCCTTCATAAAAGTTGTAGACAACTTCTAAAAGTATAACACAATAAAATTTTGGGGAAAATGGTGGAGATTTTAGGGGTGAAAATCTCATCCTACGAAGACACTGGATCTGGAACTGTTTCACTGACCTTCTAGTAGTTTGTGGGTTGCATGTTGATTTTTACTAAGAATTTCTCTTCGACTTCTTCATCAAAACTTGTAGAGAACATCCTAAAGACTAACATACACAAATTTTAAGTAAAATGAGCAAGTGTAGCCTAGTGAATCGACTTACTCTTGAAGACAGTAAATCAGGAAACACGGTACTGGACACCCGAGACTTCTTGGACCTATATGGTGATTGTTCTTTGAAAATCTAACTTAGATTCCTTCATCAAAGTTTTAGGGGACCTCTTGAAGTAACACATATCCAAATTTCAGAGGAAATGAAGGAGAATAAGTAGGTGGAAACTCGATATTTCGGTGATAGGTATACTGGACGTTTCGGTGCGAGGACCAGGAGCTTCGTACGTCTATAGAAAATTATCTAGGACGAATATGGCCTAGATATCTACATGAAAAATCTAATTTAGTGTCTTGACTATAACTTGGTAAAATTTCATAATTTTTGGAGGTCATTCGGGTATTTTAATCGAATTATTTCAGAAACTGCGCAATCTGTTTCTATCCGGAATTGCATGCTGTAATTGTGTGGATTATATTTTCTTGTGTGAATCTCATTAGGGCATGTGTTCTTAACAAAATTGTTATCTTATTGTCTTGTCTATCTCATATCCTGATTTCATAATTTTGGTGAATCATATGGATATTTAATTCAAATGTTTTCTAAAATGGTATAAGCTGGAATTTAGTAAACTACAAAAATGCATGATAAATGGACTATTTTAAATTGTATGGACTCCATGAATGGCATTGTTATGCATGATTGTGTCTTGCTGCATGTATGATGATGATTAGAGATGCATGTATGAATCAAATGATGAAAGTGATATTGTTTGCCATTACATTGTGTGCCATGCTGAGTTGAGCCATAAATTGGTGAGCATGAACAATGATAAATGAGGAAACTGTTTGAGGCGGTTGATAATGTCCTGGGAGTATCAGGATGCCCGAGATGGGGGGTGCTGGATGGACGGAATGTATAGAGATACATGGCCGGATGTCCTCGGGAGTTTCGAGATGCCTGGAATGGTTGGGTGCCGGAAGCCTCGGAGGTCTTTGCCCGAGGGGATGCTTCGTGATGCTAGTTGTGATGCGAGATGCCCCAAATGTGGGGTTGCCGGATGCTTGGTGGCCTTAAATGGCTGCATGCCGGAGGTTTTTCTCACAATGCCAAGTTGGGGTGCGAGTGGTAAAGTATGGAATGAAATTGCTATCCCAAGAAGAAGAGATGTGATGATTAAATTGAAAGATAAAAGTGGAAATTGAATCATGTACATATGATATGTTGACATGCGTATGGATGTATGACATGATGACGATGGCATGCGTATGATATGATGATGACATATGGTATGATGATACATGTGTACGACATGATGATGATATGTGTATGACATGATGATGATGATATGTTTATGACATGATGATGATGACATGTGTATGGTATGATGATGACCTATGGTATGTTGATACATGTGTACGACATGATGATGATGATGATATGTGTATGACATGATATGATGATAACCTACGACATGATGACATGTATGTGATGTGATTGTGATGAGGATGTATGATGGTATATGCATGGCTTCAAGGTAAGTGATGCTTGGAATGCATGTATGACATGTATTATTGTATTGTATGATGCATTGAGTGGTGATCGGATCTTTTTCCTGTTGAGTGGCTGTACTCACCCTTTTGGGGACCAACATTTCATATTAGAAAGATGCCACTTCCTGCCGTCACGCGAGGCACCTTCTATGGCCTCCCATCGGATGTAGAGGTAGAGTGTTCGGAGATCGACTGCGTCTTCATCCCTAGACTGACCTTAAGTCATTGCGAGTGTTGGTCATGTATGATGTAGGCCTGGCTGAGGGCCCTATTATTCAAGAGTTCATATCCGTCCACGTCCGTCGAGATGGGGTTATGCGAGGGATGTTGCCGCCACCATCGCCCGACGCACCTGGATGGGTGTGATGGTTGCATGAAGGGTAGAGAGCTGGTGTTTCTTTTTGGGATTAGCCGCCGCTGTTAGATGGAGGACGTCATGTGATTACTTGAGGGGTCCAGAGTTTCTTTTTGGGATGAGGCCAAGTGTAGCTAAAAATCTTGGCTTTCTTTTGTTGTATTGATCCGCGAAAATCTATCATGCAAAATATGTAAATAAAAGCGGCATGGCTTTATCTTCTCTTATGATGATTAGTGGTGTGCAACTGTATCATGGTTGTTGGGGAAGAGATGGCGATAATATTTTTGCTTCCGCTAATGTGTCGCGCTGGGACTGTTTGTTTTTCAAAAAGAATTAAAAATGTCTATGATTTATGACGCTTCTTCTAAGAGATGTAATTAGGTGTAGCATTAGGTGTCTGTGGTGACCTAAGGTGTTTCGGGGTGCCACAGTTGCGCTTTTTGCTATCAGAGCGAATGGTTATAGATGGAGTGATAAGGAGCCTCATTTGGAAAATTAGGAACATGATGACAATGTACACCATAGGATATAAAACAGAATAATTGAATAACGGGTGATGAGTAATCACTCGTAGATCCCTAGTAGTTGGTTTTGAGTTGTCCTGAGGTGCCAATAACATGTGTATGTTACTTATGTAGTAGTAGTAGCTGCTTTGAATGGAGATAGTGAGTCTCGGATTATTCCTGAGACAATGCTTGGAAATTGTAGGAAAGTCAAGGTGCGAGCTGGAAGTGCTCATCTATCAAGGGCTGAAGCCTCTGCTGCAAAGGTTGAACCCCAGATGGAAGATATCCTGCAGGCGTTAGCCAATATTGGAGATCTGATGTAAAGACAAGCGCAGCAACAGCCCGGAGCAGAACACCATGCTCAAGGACTGGTGGAGCAATTTCTAAAGTTGAAGCCACCTAATTCAATGGAATGGGAAGTCTTGAGGAGGGGAAGCAATGGATTGATGGGATGGAACGAATTTTCCGGCTGTTGGACTGCAATGATGCTGAGAAAATAACTTTGACAAAGTACTAGTTAGAGGGAAATGCAAAGTTTTGGTGGAGAGCTTCGAAGGACATAATCTTTCCACTAGGTACTGATGTTAACTAGGAAGAGTTTGTGAGGGCTTTCAATAGAAAGTATTTTTTTTGACTGTGCTAAGGACAAGAAAATTTCAAAATTTGTTCAGTTAGAACAAAAGGAGTTGACCGTGGACCTATATGAGGCTAAGTTTTCTGAACTGTCTAGATATGCTCCTAAACTAATTGAGGATTAGGAAGAAAATGCTAAGAGATTTTTGAAAGGGTTGAGAACTGACATTAGGAAGCAACTAGTGGCTTTGAGCATAGGGATTACCATGAGATTTATGAGAGGGCACAGTTAGTGGAGCAGGAGCTGTTGAGAGAGCGGTCGGAGTTTAAGAAACTGCTGAACTTTAATGATGTGAGAAGGGGTAAGAGACCCTATTCTGGTTAAGATCAGACTTGGAATGTGAAGAAGAAGAGTAATTTTGGAAATTTTGGAGAAGCAAGAAATGGCCTGAATATAGGGAAAGCACCCTATCAGCCTGATGTTTGTCAAAGGTGTAATGGGCGACATGGCCCAGGACCTTGTAATGGACGACCGAAATGTTTTGGTTATGGACAAGTGGGTCATCTTAGGAGAAGTTGCCCACAAGAAAGGTTGCAAATGAGTGTTAGCTCGGTGCGACAGGAATATCAGAGTGCTGTTAGATCAAACTTACAAAGGAATCCTCAGAGGCACCACTAACACAAGGAAGGGTGTATGCGGTCACCCAAGAGGAAGCGGAAATTTCCAAAAATGTTATCTTAGGTACGATCCTTATAAATGATAGAAAGGCATATGCATTATTTGATACGGGTGCAACGCATTCATTTGTGTCTGAAAGATATAGACGTTTGAGTAAAATAGAAGTTATGCCTCTTGAGATGCCTCTTTGTGTTTCCACGCCTTTAAAGAATATTGTATTGTTTACGCTGGTGTGTGGAAATTATAAGATATCAATGGGAGGAAAAGATATGGAAATAGACTTGGTTGTAATGCCTATGTATGATTTTGATGTTATTATAGGAATGGATTGGCTTCGTAAGTATCGGGCTAGAATGGATTGTTATAGAAGAGTGATCCAATTCATTTTACCTAATCTGTCTAGTTGTGAATTTTTAGGAGGTCAGACCCACCTACCTATAGCACTTATTTCGGCAGTAGAAGCCTGTGCGTTACTTGACAAGGGATGTCAAGGATACCTAGCCATAGTCAAAGATTACACTAGAGGGGAGCCTAAACTTGAGAAAGTTTGAGTAGTTAACAAATTTCAAGATGTATTCCCTGAAAAATTGCCTGGATTACCACCAGAGCGGGAAGTTGAGTTTGAAATTGAATTAATGCGTGGAACAAGACCAATATCTAAAGCCCCATATAAGATGGCCTTAGTCGAGTTGAAGGAACTAAAGGTGCAACTACAAGAGTTGCTTGACAAGGGATTCATTAGGCCAAGTGCTTCACCATGGGGTGCACCAGTCTTGTTTGTGAAAAAGAAAGATGGATCAATGCGTTTGATTATAGGCAGTTGAATCAAGTGACCATTAAAAATAAATATCCTTTGCCTAGAATTGATGACCTGTTTGACGAACTCCTAGGAAGTTCGGTCTTCTCTAAGATTGACTTAAGATCGGGATACCATCAGCTAAGAATTAAGAAAGAGGACATTCCTAAGTCTGCTCATTTCCTAGCAATTCGCATGGATTACCCAATGGACAAATATGCAGACATATATGTAAGTCAAGTGGTACGCTTACATGGTGTTCCGGTGACTATTACTTCGGATCAGGATTCAAGATTTACTTCAAACTTTTGGCAAAGTCTTCAAATTGCATTAGGAACGAAACTCCAGTTTAGTACTGCTTTTCACCCTGAGACAGATGGACAAATAGAAAGAGTGATCCAGACATTAGAGGATGTGTTGAGGGCTTGTGTAATTGATTTCAAAGGGAATTGGGATGAAAGATTGCATTTGGTGGAGTTTGCATATAACAATAGTTTTCAAAAAAGTATAGACATGGCTCTCTATGAAGCATTATATGAAAGGAGATGTAGAACTCATGTCTGTTGGAATGAAGTAGGCGAAAGGAAATTGACAGGACCTGAACTGGTACAAGTTACCATTGAGGCTGTCGAAATTATCAGAAAAGCACTTAAAACCGCTCAGAGTAGGCAGAAAGACTACGCAGATAGGCATAGAAGGCCTTTGAATTTAGTAGAGGAGACCATGTATTCCTTAAAATATCTCTAATGAAAGGAATATCTCGATTTGGAATGAAGGGTAAGTTAAGCCTAGATTCGTCAGACCTTTCAAGATACTTGAAAGGATAGGGGATGTAGCTTATCATTTGGCGCTGCCTCCTAAGTTGGGAAATTTGCATGATGTGTTTCATGTATCGATGCTGAGAAAGTACCAGCCGGATCTTGGTCACATACTCGATCATGATGCCATCAAAGTGCATGAGAAAGTGAGGTACATTGAAGAACCTATGCAGATATTGGATCGAAAGGAACAAATTCTTAGGACTAAGAAGATTCCTTTGGTTAAGGTATTATGCGACATCATGATATGGAGGAAGCCACATGGGAAAGTGAAGATCAGATGAAGGAAAAGTACCCCTACTTGTTTCAAGAAGGCACGAGTGGTGTCTAATTTCGAGGACGAAATTCTCTAAGGATGGGAGAATTGTGGCATCCCAAAATTCAAGATAAGCCCTAAGTTGTATTAGAGCCCATAATTAGGTAATAGAATTTCTTATGGGTTATGTTTTAGCCATTAGTTTTCTCTTAAGGCTAAGTGATTCATACTTGTGTCCATGAGTTTTTAAATTAGTACTATAAGATAAATTAATGAGGATGGTTTATTCTTGGCCATGTGAATTTTAAAATTTGAAATCTATAAAAGAAATAATTCAAGATGAATAATTGAAAGTGAAATTGTGGGTTTAATTTGGTTGGGCCTTAGGCCCAATGGCTTGAGCTCTTGGTGGGACGAATTGCCGGCCCAATTGAGGCCCATGAAGTGTGACCGTCGACCAAGGGGGGAGGAGTGGCTGGCCCACTTCTTCCAAGCCCAATCCAAGCCCAAGCCCATCTTGCATGCTTTGCCAAGTGGCAAAAAGAGGATTACATGCATTGGCTTGTGGAGAGGCAAGTGATGATTGCCAATGATGGAAATTTGGGGAAACAAAAGGGGAGAGAGAGATGGCCGGTTGGGTTGCCATCCAAGTGAGAAAGAGAGAGAGTGAGTTGCGAGAGAGAGGAACCGAGAGGGAGGAGAGGAAGGAGCTCGCCGTTCGTCCACCCGTCGCCGCCCGCACGCCGCCCGTTCGTTCGCCGATGTGCCGTCCGTTTGCTGTCGTTCTCTTGGTCTTAGAGGCAAGTTGGGATCCGCTTTCTACTCTTGCATGAATGTCTTGCATGTGTGGTCGAAATCTAGGATGTTTAGAGGCAAGGAAATGAAGCTAATGTGGTTTGTTCTTGAAAATGCTTGCTGATCTCGTGTAAACCGCCTGACTCGAAACATGTAGAGGCTTTCATGTGTGTTTCGAGTTGGATTTTGACTTTGATTACTTCATGAAAGTTGTAGCAAACATCTTAAAATTTAACATAATAAAATTTGGGAGAAAATGGTGGAGATTTAACGGGTGAAAATCTCATCCTACGAAGACACTGGATCTGGAACTGTTTCACTGACCTTTTAGTAGTTTGTGGGTTGCATGTCGATTTTTACTAAGAATTTCTATTAAAATTCTTCATGAAACTTGTATAGAACATCCTAAATACTAACATACTCAAATTTGAAGTAAAATGAGCAAGTGTAGCCTAGTGAATCGACTTACTCTTGAAGACAATAAATCTGGTAATACGGTACTGGACACCCGAGACTTCTTGGACCTATATGGTGACTGTTCTTTGAAAATATCACTTAGATTCCTGAATCAAAGTTGTAGGGGACCTCTTGAAATAAAAAATATCCAAATTTCAGAGGAAATGAAGTAGCCTAAGTAGGTGAAAACTTGATATTTCGGTGATAGCTATACTGGACGTTTCGGTGCGAGGACCAGGATCTTCGTACGTATATAGAAAATTATCTAGGACGAATCTGGCCTAGATATCTGCATGAAAAATCTACTTTAGTGTCTTGACTATAACTTGGTAATATTTCATAATTTTTTGAGGTCATTCGGGTATTTTAATCGAATTATTTCAGAAACTGCGCAATCTGTTTCTATCCGGAATTGCATGCTGTAATTGTGTGGATTATATCTTCTTGTGTGAATCTCATTAGGGCATGTGTTCTTAACGAAATTGTTATCTTATTGTCTTGTCTATCTCATATCCTGATTTCATAATTTTGGTGAATCATATGGATATTTAATTCAAATGTTTTCTAAAATGGTATAAGCTGGAATTTAGTAAACTTCAAAAAGGCATGATAAATGGACTATTTTAAATTGTATGGACTCCATGAATGGAATTGTTATGCATGATTGTGTCTTGCTGCATGTATGATGATGATTAGAGATGCATGTATGAATCAAATGATGAAAGTGATCTTGTTTGCCATTACATTGTGTGCCATGCTAAGTTGAGCCATAAATTGGTGAGCATGAACAATGATAAATGAGGAAACTGTTTGAGGTGGTTGATAATGCCCTGGGAGTATCAGGATGCCCGGGATGGGGGGTGTCGAATGGCTGGAATGTATAGAGATACATGGCCAGATGTCCTCGGGAGTTTCGAGATCCCGGAATGGTTGGGTGCCGGAAGCCTCAGAGGTTTTTGCCCGAGGGGATGCCTCGTGATGCCAGTTGGGATGCGAGATGCCCGGAATGTGGGGTTGCCGGATGCTCGGTGGCCTTAAATGGCTGAATGTCAAAGGTTTTTCTCGCGATGCTAGGTTGGGGTGCGAGTGGTAAAGTATGGGATGAAATTGCTATCCCTAGAAGAAGAGATGTGATGAATAAATTGAAAGATAAAAGTGGAAATTGAATCATGTACATATGATATGATGACATGCCTATGGATGTATGACATGATGACAATGGCATGTGTATGATATGATGATGACCTATGGTATGATGATACATGTGTACGACATGATGATGATGATGATGATGATGATATGTTTATGACATGATGATGATGACATGTGTATGATATGATGATGACCTATGGTATGTTGATACATGCATACAACATGATGATGATGATGATATGTGTATGACATGATATGATGATAACCTACGACATGATGACATGTATGTGATGTGATTGTGATGAGGATGTATGATGGTATATGCATGGCTTCAAGGTAAGTGATGCTTGGAATGCATGTATGACATGTATTATGCTATAATTGTATTGTATGATGCATTGAGTGGTGATCGGATCTTTTACCTGTTGAGTGGCTATACTCACCCTTTTGGAGACCAACATTTCAGATTAGAAAGATGCCACTTCCTACCGTCACGCGAGGCACCTTCTATGGCCTCCCACTGGATGTAGAGGTAGAGTGTTCGGAGATCGACTGCGTCTTCATCCTTAGACTGACCTTTTTGCGATTGCGAGTGTTGGTCATGTACGATGTAGGCCTAGCTGAGGGCCCTATTATTCAAGATTTCATATCCATCCACGTCTGCCGAGATGGGGTTATGCGAGGGATGTTGCCGCCCCCATCGCTCGACGCACCTGGATGGGTGTGATGGTTGCATGAAGGGTAGAGAGCTGGTGTTTCTTTTTGGGATTAGACGCCGCTGTTAGATGGAGGACGTCATGTGATTACTTGAGGGGTCGAGAGTTTCTTTTTGGGATGAGGCCATGTGTAGCTAAAAATCTTGGCTTTCTTTTGTTGTATCGATCCGTGAAAATCTATCATGGAAAATATGTAAATAAAAGCGGCATGGCTTTATCTTCTCTTATGATGATTAGTGGTGTGCAATTGTATCATGGTTGTTGGGGAAGAGATGGCGATAATATTTTTGTTTCATCTAATGAGTCAAGCTGGGACTGTTTGCTTTTCAAAAAGAAAAAAAATGTTTATGATTTACGACGCTTCTTCTAAGAGATGTAATTAGGTGTAGCATTAGGTGCCTGTGGTGACCTAAGGTGTTTCGAGGTGCCACAACAAGCACAGTCAGAAAAATGCTTTCTATTGAAAGCCCTGACAAATTCATCCCATGCTACTATAGTACCAAGCGGGAAGATTGTGTCTCTAGAAGCCCTCCACAAATGTTTGCTGTTTCCTTCCAATTGGTACTCTACAAGGGTTATCCTTTATGTGTCGTTGCAATTCAACAGCCAAAAGATCCTTTATATCCCATCGATCCACCATTCTGCCTCTTCGGGACTCCCCATTCCAGTAAACTTGGGTGGCTTTAGTTTTAGAAATTGCTCCACCAACCCTTGAGTACGACATTCCGCTCTAGGTTGTTGTTAGGCTTACCTTTCCATCAGGTTCCCTATGTTGGCCAGCGCTTGTAGAATATCTTCCATTCAGGGTTTTGCCCTCGGAGTAGTGGTTTCTTCCCTCGGTGGGGGAGAACTTCTTGATCATACCATACTTCCCTGCAGATTGTTGAGTATTTTCCACATGCACAATTAGAGACCCAACCTTACCAAAAATAGAAAAACAATTAGTGACACAGTGTCACTAATCGACTAATAAGGGAATGTAATGTTCACACGTCATTGAGATCATATAAGTAACATATAAATGTTACTAGTACATATAAGGAACTCACAATCGTTACCAGTACCTTACGAGTGAAAATTAGTCACCCGTTTCTCACAGCAAATCATCTACATGCACCTAGTGCCTTATCGTGTGCGATCATCATAACCCCCCTTTTTCTAGTCGCGCACTTTATCACTCCAGACAAAACCTAGGCTCTGATACCACTCCAATTGTGACGACCCTAGCATGTTATGGTCACTATGACATTCTATTATTTTTATGCAGAAGCGTATAACGACAACTCAATCCTAACTTAAAACGATGCACCCGAAAATATAGAACCATACACTTTTATTTATTTATATATTTTAGACAACCTAGGTTAGTACATTAGGGTCAAAAAGTTCCTTTTTCTGGCTATATACAAAACACTATCCCGACGATCCTACTACCTATCTACACGGCCGTTTGTGTAACACCTCTTGGTCTTGCCAAAAAGGCCACCTTTGTCCCCCAGGCCCTCCTACTACTTGACGTCGGTATCACCGTTGTCATCATCATCTAGGAGTGGAAGTGGTCCCATTGTACACCCATTGACTCGGGCATATTGTGGTGACTTAGGGCCGTGACGATGCTTGACCCTTAGGGTCCACCTACTTACATATCTTGGTCCCTGCGCTATATCATTGTGGAAGCGGATCCATCAACTCCCTTTCAACTCTTGAAATGATGCACATGATAAATATATCAACCAGGCACTTTTATTTACATATACTTTTGTTTAGATGATGTTCGTGGGTACACATAAGCCAAAATTTGGACCAACTATTCCGCTAACTATTCACAACATTGTATGTCTTCAAGTTCTGGTATCCAAAATATCTGCTGTCCTCTAGTCCTCCGCTACTCTACCCTGCTCGATCCACCATCGTGATCCTCTAGCAATGGTGGGAGTGACCGCATGGTGCACTTGTTCCTTCGAACATACAGGACTACGAACTCCTGGTGCACTAGACCCGAGGTGAGTCTGGTATCCATAGTGAGAATCACCCGTATCTTGATGAAGATGAGTCCTGGCAGGTCGTAGTCAGGGTGCTCCGTTTGGTCCCATTGCAAGTCAACGGGGATGCTGTAAAATGTACTAGCGGACGTAGGCAGCAACGGCATTTTTATCACTTTGTAATATGTTAGCTCTACGAGAGGTGAGTACGACTACTTAGCAGTCAAAATTCTACTAAATTATATTACATCAGTCTATCATCACCCAATTCTATGCAGTCAAAACAGAATACATAAATGGAGAAGAAGATATGCATTAATGAGGAGAATATCATAATAAAACGGCACATCAAAACCAACGAGAATTTAGAAACTCTATAAATCTCAATTCACTACCACCATCTTCCGAAAGGACTAGTGTCTGTGTCCCTTCCAGGCTCTCACATCCTACCTGTCATCACGAGGACCTCCAGTTCCATGTTTCAGTCATCAGGCATCTGGAGCGTGTTACATTACTCCCCCAGGCATCTCGCATCTCACCTGGCATTACGAGGAACCTCCGGGGCTCACCATGTCAATGATTTCCCCGGGCATCCTGACACTCCTGAGGAACCTCTGAGGCTCACCGGTCCCCAAGCATCCAGAGGCATCACCATCACGATCCTCCAGGCAACCCGACTCCCGAGGCATCGTCGTCCCAGGGGTTCGACGGTATCAATAACATTTCCATCATGGTGTAGTAGTCTAATCACTTCAATGCCAAATATTTTCGTATTTTCAATATAACAAGCTGCTTGATTTCAAGATCCCAAATAGTGGTGTAGGTCAAAATGCAATGAAATTTTAAAGGTGTACTGAGTACATGACAAAAAAAAAAAAAAATCCTTTCATGAAATCTAGAGTTCAAATGCCAGGATGGATCAAGATTACGTAATATCATCCACCCCTATCATTTCCCAAAAATTTCAAGGCATATATACTTAAGGTATTTTCACATTTCAAAACTTGAGATGTACTGGTAATAATTTTCATCAAAACCATAAGCATTTCTTAAAATATTTAAATCAGCATATTGGCGAGTTAGAAATCTCATTAAAAAAGCGAGTAAGAAGAAACGCCGCAAGTCATAATAACAAGACTGGGACACTTAAGTGCCATAACTTTAAAATGGTACACTTGAGTGCTAGTTTTGAAGTTAAATGGAATACTTAAGTGCCACTCCGGCGAAAATCCGGCCACGTGGCGACTTTCCGGCGAGTTTAGTCCAAAATGGCGTCGTTTTGCACGCTGATGTGGCAGAGAAAACTAAAAACGACGCCATTTTGTCTACGTATAAATAATAATATAAAAACTAATTAAATTATATTTAAAATATTCAAAAAATTTAAAATAAATAAGAAAATTTTAAAAATTTGAAAAAAATTAAGAAATTTTTTAAAAAATAAGAAAATTTTAAAAATTTTAAAAAATTAAGAAAAAATTTAAAAAATTAAGAAAAATTTTAAAATTTTAAAAAATTAAGAAAATATAAAAATTTTAAAAAATTAAGAAAAATTTTAAAAATTTAAAAGATTAAGAAAAATATAAAAATTTTAAAAAATTAAGAAAAATTTTAAAATTTTAAAATTTTTTAAAAATTAAGCTAAATTTTAAAACTTTAAAATTTTTTTAAAATTAAGAAAAATTTTAAAACTTTAAATTTTTTTAAAAATTAAGATAAATTTTAAAACTTTAAAATTTTTTAAAAATTAAGAAAAGTTTTAAAACTTTAAAAATTTTTAAAAATTAAGAAAAATTTTAAAATTTTAACAATTAAGAAAAATTTTGAAATTTTAAATTTTTTTAAAAATTATAAAAAATATAAAAAAATATAAAAAAATTAAGACAATTTTAAAATTTTTAAAAAATTAAGAAAAATTCAAAAAATTAAGAAAAATATAGAAATTTTAAAAAATTCAGAAAAATATAAAAATTTTAAAAAATTAAGAAAATTTTAAAATTAAGAAAAAATTTAAAAATTATGAAAAATTTAAAAATTTTAGAAAAATAGGAAAATTTTAAAAAAATAAGAAATTTTTTTTAAAAAATAAGAAAATTATAAAAAATTAAGAAAAATTTAAAATTTTTGAAAAATTAAGAAAAATATAAAAATTTTCACAAATTAAGAAAATTTTAAAAAATTTAAAAAATAAAGAAAATTTTAAAATTTTTAAAAAATAAAGAAAATTTTAAAAATTTTAAAAAATTAAGAAAATTTTAAAATATTTAAAAAAAAAAAGGGGGAGGGATGTTGAACGAGGCAGCTAAGGGCGAGCCCTCACCGCCGCCGCCTCTCATTTGTTGCCGGGAAGGGACGGTGACGGAGGGGGGCGGGCTGCGAGCCCTCGCCGTCAGTTGGCCGTGGGTCAGCGACCCCGGCCGACTGTACCCCCTCCGTCGCCGGCCCTTCCCGGTGACGGTAGGGAGGCGGCGGCGGCGAGGGCTCAGCCCTTAGCCACCCCATTCGACCTCCCCCATGGCACTTAAGTATCCCTTCGTGCCAAGTTATGGCACTCAAGGTGTCCCAACCTCCATTAAAAGCTTTAAGATTTTCAAAATAGTTTACAAGTAAAGTCTTAGGCTTTGTAAACACTAATAATTAATATGCACATAAGTGCCAAAATCACACTCCACCATAAACGCTATGAAAACCTCCATCACATAGTCCGGATTCAACTCAACAACTTCCAAATCAACCTTTGGTGCAAGTACTCAAAACAGCGTTGGTTAACAGAATGCATTTCACAAGGGATGACGGAATTCATGTCGTATAGGTTAGTAGATATTGACTTGCCTTAAATCCGGTGGTGTTGGCGGCAAGCGAACCATGAGCTGTGGACTACGAGTGCAGCTGAGGCAAACTGGACGATGGCGAGAAGGCCGGTAACACGGTGGCGTTGTGGTCACGATCAGGCGTGAGCGAGACGACACCGGAACATTCACTGGAATTTGCTGAAGTTTGGACGAAGAGGAGGGTCGACGGAAATGAAGTGCCGAGAGAAAGGAAAACTTTCTTTCAGCTTGCTGTGGTGTATTTAGGTGGCCGACAATCCAAAGAATTCGTGGACGTTCACTAGGGAATGCATGGGTGAACGTGTCACCAGCAGAATTCTTCATTTTGTTGACAATTTAGTCAACATCCAAGCATTTTCGTGGCTACTCGTGGGGAAGGACGGCTGGAGTAGGCGTGTCCTTCAGTTGTTGTGCCTTCTGCCACTTGTTTCTTCATGCGGGTAATGTAGTCAAGGCGTAATTTCAGTCTTCTAGGCGTCGATCAGCAGAGAAGAACAACGTGCATGGCACCATTTAGTGAACACATGCATGAGAATGCATGGCGCGGGTGTGGGGCTTCGTTCCAGCGTATACGTGAACTGAGAAAGGTCTCCGATCCTCCTGCCTTGCACGTACACATGAGGGACGGTGGAAGTCTTCACGAAAAACAGCTTGGCAATGTGTTATTTAGAATGAGCCTCGGTCTCGCGTGTGGTGTTACGTAAGGAAATTTCAGACGAGACTATAAATTATTTGATGATCGGATCGTCTCGTCATGGTAAAGGCGTGACTATTAGGGTACGTCGTAAGATCATCACGAAACGTGATGTCTCGGTCCGGTAATGGAAATGACGAAACGGCATCCACAGGTGGTGCCAATGATGTAGTCCAACGACAAACTTGTTGACCCGTCTCAGATAGTTACGTCCTCGAGGTCCAGCGAAATCTGGATGTCACACATATAGTGCGATGAACCCCATCAGCACGGGGCCTAATGGAAGATCAACGTCTCCCATCAGGATCACAGTGATCCGAATGAATGTAACCTCAAGGAAATCGGGGTCGACTTGCTCTACTTAGTCCCACGTGAGATCAGTGGGGACGCCATAAAGCATCATGGAGGACGCGGGTTGCAAAGGCATGCTTACGTGTCTAGAAAAAATATAATCCATGAAGGGCGAGTACAACCACTCAGAAAGTAAAAGCTTATTAGACTATACTATATGAGTCTACCACTACTTTGCAAGTAAATAGCTCAATTTGCAATGACTCTAAAGGAATTTCACAGAAATGATGCACTAGGGACTAAATAGACATTTGGGGAATTCAATAGTCATATCTAGTTTGGATTCAGTTGCACCATCTTCCGAAGGGAACCATGTTACACCTCTCTAGGCATCTTGCACCCCAACTAGCATCACGAGGACCTCTAGGGTCCTTATTTCATTTCTTGGGCATCCGGAAAGTGTCACGTTACGTCCCTATAGGCATTTCGCATCCCAATTGGCATCGTGAGGATCTCTGGTGCCCAATTACATTCCCCAAGCATCTAGAGGGCACTATGTCACACCCCTCCAGACATCTCGACACCCGGGGCATCGTCGCCACGGTGGACCGACGGTATCCAATCAATTCAACCCTTGGAGCAGCAATTTAAGTATTCTATTTGAGGTCATCCAAACATACTAGACCGACCATCCACTAATGCATAAGTCTATGGCCATCATCCTAACCAAACATGCACTATTCTGAAATTGACTTAGTTTTACCGAGTCGTCTAAGGAATTCTAACACCCAAAACACTAGACAAAACATGTGGAGTTGTCCTAGCGGAACGGTACACGGCTACTATGACTTGAACCTTGCGTGGCCCCTTAGCTCACTAGGTTAACCACGGCCTCGACTAATCCCGTATCCCATCAATGCTAATCCCTTTGGGTCCGTAAAGGATCCGCACCTAGACCGGACCGACCCAAAATATCACAACCCATTGGAGACCGGTGCTGACTTCTCCAATGATTGACGCAGTTCAGCGCCTTTCAACTCAAAACCAATGTTGACCGTACTGACGGTCGTTGCGATACACGACTATACGAGTCAAGAGTGAACTCAGCTCTAATCGACAAGAAGCAAACATGAATACAATGGCAACTCGACGCATTTTAGCCAAGATTAGTCGATTCCTATGATGGAAACCCAAGTAACGGCAGCACCACATAATATAAGGAAATAGGACTTCCACTTGCCTTGAATTCTTGGTGGTGTGGGCTGTGGTGTGAGCTGATGGCGAAGCGGCGAGACAACGCGAGCAGAACGACGGCGAAGCTGTGAGGTCTCTGGTCGGCAGCGAGAATAAAGTGAGATGGCGGTGTGGCGAGGTGGTGCAAGCGGCTGGCATCGAGGAGCAAGACAAAAACGAAGCTGTGCAAGTCTGGATGAAGAGGTTTCTTTGCTGCAGACGTTGAAGAACGAAAGAAATCACGAGGTGAAGGAAAAATGAGGGACGGTCTTCTTCTATGCTTCGGCTCCTCCGCCTGTTGACTATCTTGGTCAACTTTTCTTCAAAGTTCGTAGCAGCCGAAGGAGAAGACAGCCCCGTGGATTCGTGTCTTTGGCATGAGAAGTCTTCACCGGTTCATGACACCTTGCAAGTCAATGCAAGGACGTGGCTTTTAGTGGTAGTTTTTATTGCCACTTTGAGCAGATTCACAGAAACGTGGCTGCACTTTGCGGTCAAAGTCTCCGTTGGTGGCAAGCTGAGGAGACGTGGGTGATGGTGGGGGTTCTCCGCTCCTTCCTTTGACAGGTTGAACGGATGCATGGGGTGAAGGAGAATTGCATGAGCAAGCCAGTTTGGCAACGTACCGAAGGAAGTAAACGTTGGTGGGAGAGAAGATGTGGCCGATCTTGAATTATTTTTGTTTGAACATCTCATGATCGCAGTTTACCTTTGAGATCACATTAATCTCGTTTGTGGCATTTCATGGAGAAGAAAATTTAGTGAGGTAACGGACTAGGTGGGGGTCAAGTTGTCAATGCACGGTGGGGACGTGGCAATGAGGTGGTGTCATGGGGATGTGATGAGACATGACGCTTCGGTATGGCGATGGTGGTGGCGAAACGGTGGCCATGAGTGGCACCAACAACGTGGTTGATGACAAGCTTGTCGATGTAGCGTGGACCGTTAAGCATTCAAGGTTTGGGCGAAGTCCAGATATCACAAGTACACATTGATGACATCCTACTCTACAGCCTTGATGAAGAATCACACTGCCAACTTCTTGGGCAGTTTGCAGATATTGTGAAAAAAACATAGGATTATGCTTTCTCAAAGAAAGATGAATATTGCCCAAATAGAAATTGAATTTCTTGGTATGCACCTTAACAAAGGAACATACTATGGCCACATATTGCTTAGGAATTGCTAAAGTTTCTAGAATAGAACTTCATGACAAAACAAGTTCAGTAGTTTTTGGAGATAAATATTTTTTCAAAGACTTTGTTCTTGACGTTGCAAAACTACTAATCCCACTACAATCAATGCTGAAGAAGAATCCCCCACCTTGAGGAAGACCCCAGACTAAAGCAATCACTAAACTTAAGGAGATTATGCAAAATCTTCATCAGTTACAAATCCCATCAACAGGGAAAAGAATTCTCCAAACTGATGCTAGTGATGAATATTGGGCAACTATTGTCACGCCCCGAATCTCGAGCGCTTGCCCATCCTTCGGTGGTCGATAAAAAAAATGTGACTTCCCAAGACGAGTCGTCGACCTTTTCATTTTATTGCACATGCAAAAGCGAATAATAAATCCCTTGACAATAACCATCTCATGATAGAAAAGCAGGACGATAGATTCACAAGCAAAACATGCTTTTATATACACACTGAGTCATGTACAAAAGTCTACAACCAAAAGACTTCAAAAGATCATCTTTCAAAAGAAGCTCTCCTATTTGACCTACATTTCAAATCAGTTTAGCTCGGCACAAGATCCTTCACTCTACGGCCTTGAAAAGAATGGAGTTCACAATGGGGTGAGATATAAATCTCAGCGAGTTCACGCTTTAACCCCGATTAGGAGGGTAATACGGCTAGAAGCGTTCTAACCACACAACCATAGAGACTTACCTCGTCTCAGATTCTCCCTGCAGGTCAACACAATTCATATCACAGATAGTCACAAAAGCATGAGCAATAAATAAGCTCATCAACTGAGACGCCACACTCAAATTTTAAATAAGCACAATGGTCCTAATTATAGGGCCAAATCATTATGACACGTCCCATACCTTGCTACACAATTTTTTGTGTGTGGCGTCTGTGATTTTGGCTTAATTAAGTTGAACGTGCCAGATTGATCTCGGCTTATAACATGACCTACTCTCTGTTCGGCAGTCTTCTAGCATTGCTAGGCGTCATCTCACCCCCATTGAGCACGGCTACGTCTTTCCTAGACGGCTTTCCCGATGGAGCAAAGGTCCAAAATCTATTGTGACCGGCTTCCATTGTCTAGGGGCGTCCCATATAGGGGTAACATCCAGCTTAATAGCCCTGGATGGTTTTTCTTAACCAACACATGATCACTCAATTATGGCCAAGGATACTGTGCATTGCATTCAAATGTCTCGATTAAAATAATGCACTTGGCTCATTTTCCTCGTATTAAAAACACCCGGTGAAAATAGTCATGTATGGGTATACGGTTAGATTGAACTAGAAAAATTGATATCCTTCCTTTTTAAAATCTCACTATTTTATATAGTATATAAAACCATTTTTGGTGTCAAAATCCGATACTAGTATTTTCTGAATAAACACTAAAATTTACAAATTTTGAAATCAATAACCAAAATTCTAATCAAGCACTCAATTTGCACAAATTAACACCTAATTGCATAAACCGAACACACAATTGCAATTAGCACGAAATTCCAGTCACGACTATCTCGGTATAATTTCCAGAAAATATTAAATAATTAAATAATTTCCAAAATTAATTAAATAAATACAATTAAATGTCATAAATAGAAACTTAGGCTGGAAATGCCTAATTAAATACCGAAAGGAGCCCGAAAAATTTCCGAACCTATCTAAATAAATAATATATCATGTCTAACCCTTAATTAATCTAATCTAACCACCTAACATGTATGATTGAATAATTAAATCACTAATCTAATATAATTAACCACATAATCCCTAATTAACTTAAACTAAACACCCTTTAAGCGTAATTAACTCCATAAGCAGAATTTAGCGTGTAAACTCACTAGTTTAATGATCTGGTGAGTCCACGACGATGGTGGTGCGACGGCGAGCAATAAACGACCCCGCGCCAACACCAAATGGAGACTAGGTGAGCCTGAAAATGGCTACAAAGCCCACAGTTACTGCTGGATCGAAAGTTGGGCTGAGCTGCGGATGAAGGAATGAGATGATCTTGGGGCAGCTTCGATTGGCTTGGGTTGACGCGGCAAAGGAGTTGACTTCGGTGGGGGCTTCTTGCAAATGGGTGGCAGCAAAGATGGAGGATAATTGATGGCGTTGGCAGCAAGCTAGCTTCGTGGCAACGCGAAGAGGGATCGGTGGGGACGGGCATGTGGCTTGTGGAGTCATGATGGAGCTTTGCTTGAAGGTATGTTGACTTGGTTAACTGCTAGACAAGTGACCACGTGGATGAAGAATTCGTGGAGATGGGATCGATGGTGGAGCAGACGAGTGGTAGAGAGAGAGACGGACGAAGAAAGGCGCTGCTTCGGTGGAGGAATGAAGGAAAGCATAAATAGAAGGGAAATCAGGGGAGAGGGACGCTCGAAGAAGGGAGAGAGAGAAAGAATGGATGAGGGCGAGAGAAACGTGCGAGAGAAGCTTAGAAAGGGGGCGCAAAGGTCAACAAAATTATCAACAAAATTATCCCCTCAATTAAATGCTTGGTCTCCCTAATACTTTCTTAAAAGATAGTTCCCCAAATAGCTCAATTTTGGTGCCAATGTTGCAGCCCCCACCTAAGGCTTCGAATTTCCTCACCTTAGACTTCAATTTCTTCACCAATTGATGTCCAATTTTGCTGAGGAGGAAACCCACACAATTTCTATAATTTCCCTTCACCGAGTAGCTCACTAAAGAGGCCGAAAATCCCTTCAATTTGGCCCATCCGAATTTCCTTTCTTTTCCGAAACGTCCGAAATGATTTTCCATAAAAATCCCGATGTGGCATCCAAAAATTTCATAGCAATCTTTAGATGCACTACAACCCATGAATAGGTGATGGAAGCACCATCGGACTATATTATAGCCATTAGACCAAGGGATTACAATTAAACAAGGCCGAGCATTTAATGGACAATTGTTTTGTTGGAAATGTATCCTATGTCCATATATGATCAAGGATCGTACTAAAGGATAAATTGATAAGAAATTTTGTGTACTTGTGCCGTGTACCCTATGGATTGAATTTCCTTTGACTAATGTTGTAATATTATATGGCCATGTGAATATTTCTAATTAAGTAATTATGAGTGGGGATTAAGGTGGAAAAATAAGAGCAAGTGTGGGCTGGATATTTAAGGCCTAAAATAGCCCAAAGGAGCCCACATCCCCCACCAATTTTTTTCCCCATTTGGCCGACCAAGGCCCAGCCCAAGAAGCCTACAAGGCTGTCGACCAAAGGAGGGAGAGGAACCGGATGGAGAAGCCCCACGCCACCTCTCCACTTGTCCTCTTGATAAAGCCACATGTCTATCCCTTGGAGCCAAGTGTCCCCTGCATGCAAAAAAAAAAAAAATTAGTAAATTCGCTAATCAAATGAAAGCAAAAGCTTTCAGCAAAGGGGAAGGAGACTGAGCGAGCAAGCGAATAAGAGAGAGGGGAGGAGAGAGAGAGAGCGTGCGAGTGTGGGCCGTGAAGGGGGAAGAGGAGGACCATCTTCTGTTGTGTCCAAGCCGCCGCTATTGACGCCAACGATCCCTGCCGCCATTGAGCCAAGCCGAGACCCTCCCGAACCCCTATTTTTGGCCAGCAATCAAGTAGAGAGGTTTAAGGCAAGTAGAAGTTCTTCAATCTATGTTTTGCTTGCTGTTTTATCTAGCTAAGAGTTGGTAGATGTGAGAAAGGTGAAAATTTAGAGCTGCATGTTGGATTTTGGACATGTAAGATGAAGCTAGATCAAGAAAACTAGGAAAAACAGGGCATGCATTGTGGATTTCGAATTTTGAGATGGAACAAGAATTTAAAAAACTGACTATGGAGGATTTTTGGAAGTAATAAGGCTTTGTTATAGTGTAATAAACTTGTATATATTTGATTGTGGATGTTGGAGGTCCAAATTCAAGGAGTAGGAAAAACAATCTCGTTAGGTTAATGGACTATTTTGTGAAGAACAGTGTGACCCTCGGTGACTTTTTGATTTTTCTGTAATTCTCCAGCCACAATTTGACATCAATTTCTTAACGAAAGTTGGAGAGTACATTTGTAGGTACAACATATCAAAAATTTAGGGCAAATGGACGAGATTTAATTGGCGAAATGATTTTTATACTGAAATGTTAAATCTAGAAATTTTACAGAACTGTAGCAAGAAATACCGAAGTTTTTACTCTCGATATATATGGAATTTGACTTGGTGTTATTCATGAAATTTCTTTCTTTAGGTCTCATTGATAACATGTCAAAATTTCACAATTTTCTGAGCTCATTTAGTATTTAGTTTGAAATATTTACCAAAATTGTGCAAGGTAGAATCGAGTGCTCTATTTTCGAATTTTCACAAAAGTGTCTGAAGGTGAAGGTGTTTCGAATGGCTATGTGATATGATGGTATTGGCTGTGGATATTTGTTCAATGTTGAGATGTGTTAGCGGGTCCATGAGACGTCTTGTTTTAGCATTTGAAAATGTTTTGGTGAATTAAAATGCTAAATGTTACCGTTGAGCCCTCGGGTCAACGATACCCTGGGAGTCGGGATGCCCAAAGAATCGAGTGAGTCGATGCCTTGTGGATGCCCAGTGGCCTTAAATGGATGAATGCCGGAGGTTTTTCCCTGCTTCGGGATGCCCGGTAACATGCTAGTCGGTACGTAAATCTGGATGGCCAGGGTAACCATTTTCATGGGAGGCCCTTGAGGTTCCTTGTGATGCCAGGTGGGGTACGAGATGCCTAGAGGTGTGATTCGCTCCAGATGCCCGTTGGCCTTAAATGGCTGAATGCCAGAGACTTTTGTGATGCCTAGAGGGGTGCGAATGCCGGAGGGACGCAAACATTGGTCCTCCGGGGATGAAACCTTTTGAAAAATAAAATGAATGATTCCATTATAAGTGTGTGTGGGTTTGGATATAAGACTGAGTATATGGCAAGGAACGGAATGTGATGTTTCAATTAGACCCTATGATTGAGATTTGTCTATCTTGGATATATTGCACTACACATTAGGACTACATTGTTATTTCATTGATGGTTTTCATGATTTTGATACATACCTATTGTTAAATATCTTGTTTTGTCTACCATACTTGAATTTGGATATTAATAGTAATGCTTGATATACTTTGAGGAATCTTTTACTGCTGAGTGGTTGTACTCACCCTTTTAGGGACTAACATTTCAGATTAAGAGATGCCTCTATTACTGGTCACACGTGGTACTTTATATGGCTTATCGTTCGACGTTGAGGTTGAGTGTTCGGAGCATTCCTATGTTGGTGTTTATAGACTGGTGTTCATCCGTGTTCAAGTTTTAGTTATGTATGACGTGGGTCTACCAGATGGCCCTGTAGTCCAGAAGTTCCTGTCCGTGCATGTTCATCGCAACGAGATCATGATGGGGATGCTGCCACCATCAGCCGATGCACTGGGCTGGGTGTGATTGTGCGTGTGACTGGTAGGGGATGACACTTTTTGGATAGCCAACACTGGATGATGGATTGGTGTACATGATTGATGTGGGGTCAGGTACTTTTGGGTTATAGCCGAGCTTAGTAAAGCCTTGGCCTTTTGATGTACCGACTCTTGACGTCCAATCAAGCTATGTAAATAAAAGTGTTTTGGCTCTAACGTATATATATATATGAAAGGTGTAGTTGGTGTGCATTGCATTGCATTGCATTGTATTATTTAGTTTGAGTATGAATTAGGGTGATGTCAAATATGCTTCTGTTATATGAACTGCGCTAGGACCAATTGAGATAATATAAACCCCCAAGACATGTGGACCCACTACAACTCTATGGTATCATAGTGAATATTACCAAGTCAAGTGAAAGGTAAGTGAGCTGCGGTGACCCTAATGGTTTGGGGGCTGTTCATGGGGTGCCACAGCCGTCGTTTTTGGTATCGAAGCAATGGTTTATGTGGAGTGATAAGGAGCCTCATTTGGAAATTGAGGAATATAATGGCAATGCACACCATAGGATACTAATCGGGATAGTTGACTAACTTTGAACAATGGGTGATGGGTATTCACTCGTAGATCCCTAGTAATTATTATGAGTTGTCTTTAGGTGCTAGTAACATGTTTATGTTACTTATATACATAGTTGTAGTTGCATTTAAATCAAGACATTGAGTCATAGATTATTCCTGAGGCAAATGCTTGGAAACTGCAGGAAAATCATGGTATGAGCTGGGAGTTCTCATCCATCAAGGGCTGAAGCCTCTGCTGCAAGGGCTGAACCCCGAATGGAAGACATCCTGTAGGGATTGGTCAATATAGGAAATCTGATGGAAAGACAAGCGCAGCAACAACCCAGAGTGGAACGTCGCCCTCAAGGACTGGTAGAACAATTTCTGAAGCTAAAGCCACCTAAGTTTAGTGGAGCAAGAAGTCCTGAATAGGCGGAATAATGGATAGATGGAATGGAATGAATTTTCCGATTGTTTGACTACAATGATGTTGAGAAAATAACTTTGGCAGAGTACCAACTGGAGGGAAATGCAAAGTTTTGGTGGAGAGCTTCAAGAGATATGATCTTTCCACCAGGTACTGATATAAATTGGGATGAGTTTGTTAGAGCTTTCAATAGGAAGCATTTTTTTGATTGTGCCAGGGATAAGAAGATCACTGAATTTGTTCAGTTGGAACAAAGGGAGCTGACTGTAGACCAGTATGTGGCAAAATTTTCCGAATTGTCTAGGTATGCTCCCAGGCTTATTAAGGATTGAGAGGAAAAAGGCTAAGAGATTCCTGAAAGGATTAATGACTGATATCAGAAAACAACTGGTGCCTCTGAATATAAGAGATTATAATGAAATTTATGAAAGGGCATAATTGGTAGAGCAAGAATTAGTGAGAGAGAGATCGGAATCCAAGAAGCAGATGACATTTAGTGATATTCAAAGGGATAAGAGACCCTATCTTGGACAAGGTCAACCCTGGGAATCTAAGAAGAGGAATAATTTAGGAAATTTTGGAAAAGCCAAGAGTGGCCCGGTTCTAGGGAAGGTACCCTACCGAGGTAATACTTGTCAGAGGTGTGGTGGACAGCATGGGTCATGATTTTGTAATGGTCCGCCAAAATGTTTTGGTTGTGGACATATGGCGCACTTTAAGAGGAATTGTCCACAAGAGAGGTCACAACTGAGTGTCAACTCGGTGCAACAAGTACATCACCGTACTGTTGAACCAAATCTACCAAAGAATCCACAGAAGCTACCAGCACAAGGAAGGGTGTATGCAGTCACCTAAAAGGAAGCAAAAGCTTCCAAAAATGTTATCTCAGGTACGATTTCTATAAATGGCAAAAAGGCATATGCATTGTTTGATATGGGTGCTACGCATTCTTATGTGTCTAAAAGATATAGATAGTTGAGTAAAATAGAAACTACCTCTCTTGAACCGCCTCTTTGTGTTTCCACACCCCTAAGGAATGTGGTATTATCTACATTGATATGTGAAAGATGTAAGATAACTATAAAGGGATGGGATATGGAAATAGACTAAGTTGTAATGACTACGTATGACTTTGATATTATCATAGGAATGTAGTGGCTCCATAAGTATCAGGCTAAGGTGGATTTCCATAAAAAAGTAATTCAATTTGTTTTGCCTGACCAATCTAGTTGTGAATTTTTTGGAGGGCAGACAAACCCATTCGTGGCACTTATTTCAGTAATAGAGGCCTGTGCATTACTTGACGGAGGATGTCAAGGATACCTAGCAGTGGTAAAGGACTATACTAAGAGAGAATCTAAGATAGATGAAATTCGAGTGGTTATGGAATTTCAGGATGTATTTCTTGAGGCACTGCCTGGGTTATTACCGGAACGAGAAATTGAGTTTGAGATCGATTTGATGTCTGGAACAATATTGATATCTAAAGCTTCGTATAGGATGGCCTTGATGGAATTGAAAGAGTTGAAAGTGCAACTACAAGAGTTGCTTGATAAAGGATTTATTAGGCCAAGTGCTTCTCCTTGGGGTGCACCAGTTTTGTTTATGAAAAAGAAGGATGGATCAATGCGTTTATGTATTGACTATAGGCAACTAAATCAGGTAACCGTTAAGAATAAATATCCCTTGCCTAGAATTGATGACCTATTTGACCAACTGCAAGGAAGTTTGGTTTTTTCTAAAATTGATTTGAGGTCAGGATACCATCGGTTAAGAATTAAGAAGGAAGACATTCCTAAGACTACATTTAGGACTCGCTATGGACACTATGAGTTCCTAGTTATGCCTTTTGGACTAACGAATGCTCCAGCCGCATTCATGGATTTGATGAATAGGATATTTAAGCCATATTTGGATCAATTTGTGATTATCTTCATTGATGATATCCTGATATATTCTAAAGGACCTGAAGAACATGAACGACACCTGATAATAGTGTTACAGGCCCTTAGAGACCATAAGCTATACACCAAATTCAGTGAGTGTGAATTTTGGCTAGATCAAATAATATTTTTGGGACACGTGGTGTTAGGAGGAGGAATCGCAGCAGACCCGGCGAAAGTTGAGATGGTAATAAATTGACCGAGACAGACAACACCCACTGAAATACAAAGTCTCTTAGGACTGGCTGGCTACTATAGAAGTTTATTGAAGGATTCTCATGACTTGCTGGACCATTGACAAAATTGACTTGAAAGAACGTAAAATTTGAATGGAATGGAGAATGTGAAAAGAGTTTTCAGGGGCTCAGGAGGAGACTGACTACGGCTCCAGTTCTGACTATACCATCTGGATCTGATGGATTTACAGTATATAATGATGCGTCTCATAAAGGTTTGAGATACATTTTGATTCAGCATGGTTGGGTCATAGCCTATGCATCTAGATAGTTGAAACCCCATGAATTGAATTACCCAACCCATGACGTAGAATTGGCAGCTATAATTTTTAGTTAGAAAATATGGAGACATTATCTGTATGTGGAGAAGTTTGAAATTTATACAGATCATAAAAGTTCAAAATATTTGTTTTCTCAAAAAGAGCTGAACATGAGACAGAGGAGATGGATGGAATTGTTAAAGGATTATGATTGTGAAATATGGTACCATCCAGGAAAAGCAAATAAGGTGGCAGATGCCCTTAGTCAAAAGTTGGCTATGGAAATGGCTAGTCTAAGGGTGACAATGGAATCTATTAAAGTCAATTGTGGATTTAGACTTCAAGTTGCAAATAGACTACCTTACTGGTATGCTTACTGCATTGAGAATTGAACCGGAGATTATCCAGAAAATTAAAATTTTGCAAGAATCTGACCCGAAAATAGTAAAAGTGCGAAATGTCGTGTCATTAGGAAAAAGATCAGAGTTTCAAGTCTCTAAGGATGGAGTAGTAAGATGCCAATGAAGACTCTGTGTTCCTAACAATGACGAAGTGAGAAGGGAAATTCTATCAAAAGTACATAGGAGTAATTATAGTATCCATCTAGGGAGTACAAAAATGTATAGAAACTTACGCCAGCAATACTGGTGGAATGGCATGAAGACAGATATAGCCAAATATGTTTCTCAATGTCTAACATGCCAGCACGTAAAAGCAGAACACTGCAAACCCGCAGGACTATTGAGACCATTAGATATTCCAGATCGGAAATGGGAGCATGTGACAATGGACTTTGTGAAAGGACTGCCAAGGACATCAAGTGGCCACGGTTTGATTTGGGTGATAGTAGATTGCTTGACTAAGTCTGCCTATTTCCTAGCGGTCTGCGTAGACTATTCGATGGATAAACTTGCTGAGATATATGTAAGCCAAGTAATACACTTACATGGCATTCTTGTAATGATTACATCTAATAGAGACCCTAGATTTTAAGGGAAGTTGGGATGAAAAATTGCGCTTGATAGAGTTCGCCTATAACAATAGTTTTCAGAAAAATATAGGCATGGCTCCTTATGAAGCGTTGTACAGGAGGAGATGTAGAACTCATGTTTGTTGGAATGAAGTAGGTGAAAGAAAACTGACAGGACCTGAGTTGGTACAAGTTACTACAAAAGCAGTTGAGATTATAAGGAACAGACTTAAGACAGCTCAAAGTTGACAAAAAGACTACACAGATAAACGTAGAAAACCTTTGGAATTTAGTGTGGGAGCTCATGTATTCCTTAAAGTATCTCCAATGAAAGGGATATCACGATTTGGAATAAAAGGAAAACTAAGCCCCAGATTCGTTGGACCCTTTGAGATACTCGAGAAAATAGGAGACGTAGCTTATCGTTTGGCACTAAATCCTAAGTTGAGAAATTTACATGATGTGTTCCATGTGTTGATGCTAAGGAGGTATCAGCCGAATCCTGGTCACATACTTGATCATGAAGCCATCAAAGTGGATGACAAAGTAAGGTATCTAGAAGAGCCAATCCAGATACTGGATCAAAAGGAACAAATTCTTAGAATGAAGAAAATTCCTTTGGGAGAATGAGATGAGGGAAAGATACCCTCACTTGTTTAAAGAGACATAGGTAATGTCAAATTTCGAGGACGAAATTCTCTTAGGAGGGGAGAATTGTGGCATCCAAAAATTTCATAGCAATCTTTAGATGCACTACGGCCCATAAATAGGTGATGGAAGCACCATCAGACTATATTATAGCCATTAGACCAAGGGATTACAATTAAACAAGGCCGAGCATTTAATGGACAATTGTTTTGCTCGAAATGTATCTTATGTCCATATATGATCAAGGATAGTACTAAAGGATAAATTGATAACAAATTTTGTGTACTTGGGCCGTGTACCCTATGGATCGAATTTCCTTTGACTAATGTTGTAATATTATATGGCCATGTGAATATATCTAATTAAGTAATTATGAGTGGGGATTAAGGTGGAAAAATAAGAGCAAGTCTGGGCTGGATATTTAAGGCCTAAAACAGCCCAAAGCAGCACACATCCCCCACCATTTTTCCCCATTCGGCCGACCAAGGCCCGGCCCAAGAAGCCTACAAGGCCGTCGACCGAAGGAGGGAGAGGAACTGGATGGAGTAGCCCCACGCCACCTCTCCACTTGTCCTCTTGGTAAAGCCACATGTCTATCCCTTGGAGCCACCTTGCATGCAAAAAAAAAAAAATAGTAAAATAGCTAATCAAATGAAAGCAAAAGCTTTCGGCAAAGGGGAAGTAGACCGAGAGACCAAGCGAGCGAGAGAGAGGGGAGGAGAGTTCGAGCGGGAGAGAGAGAGAGAGAGAGAGAGCGAGTGTGGGCCGCGGAGGGGGAAGAGGAGGACTGTCTTCTACCGTGTCCAAGCTGCCGCCGATCCCCACCGCCGTTGAGCCAAGCCGAGACCCTCCCGAACCCCTGTTTTTGGCCAGCAATCAAGTAGAGAGGTTTAAGGCAAGTAGAAGTTCTTTAATCTATGTTTTGCTTGCTGTTTTATCTAGTTAAGAGTTGGTAGATGTGAGAAAGGTGAAATTTTAGAGCTGCATGTTGGATTTTGGACATGTAAGATGAAGCTAGATCAAGAAAACTAGGAAAAACAGGGCATGCATTGTGGATTTCGAATTTTGATATGGAACAAGAATTTAAAAATCAGACTATGGAGGATTTTTGGAAGTGATAAGGCTTTGTTATAGTGTAATGCACTTGTATATATTTGATTGTGGATGTTGGAGGTCGAAATTCAAGGAGTAGGAAAAAAAATCTCATTAGGTTAATGGACTGTTTTGTGAAGAACAGTGTGACCCTCGGTGACTTTTTGATTTTTCTGTAATTCTCCAGCCACAATCTGAGTTGGATTTGTTAAGGAAAGTTGGAGAGTACATCTGTAGGTACAACATATAAAAAATTTAGGGAAAATGGATGAGATTTAGTTGACGAAATGATTTTTATACAGAAATGTTAAATCTGGAAATTTTACAGAAACTGTAGCATGAAATATCGAAGTTTTTACTCTCGATATGTATGGAATTTAACTTGGTGTTCTTCATGAAATTTGTTCCTTTAGATCTCATTGATAACATGTCAAAATTTCACAATTTTCCGAGCTCATTTTGTATTTATTTCGAAATATTTACCAAAACTGTGCAAGGTAGAATCGAGTGCTCTATTTTCGAATTTTCACAAAAGTGTCCGAAGGTGAAGGTGTTTCGAATGGCTATGTGATATGATGGTACTGGCTGTGGATATTTGTGCAATGTTGAGGTGTGTTAGAGGGTCCATGAGACGTCTTGTTTTAGCATTTGAAAATGTTTTGGTGAATTAAAATGCTAAATATTTCCGTTGAGCCCTCGGGTCAACGATACCCCGGGAGTCGGGATGCCCAAAGGATCAAGTGAGTCGATGCCTTGTGGATGCCTGGTGGTCTTAAATGGCTGAATGCTGCAGGTTTTTCTCCAGGAGCTTCGGGATGCCCGGTAGTGTGGCACCCCTCGATGGCCCCCAATTTGATTAAGGTCGCCACAGTTCGTTTACCATTCACTTTTCCTAATAACATGTCACTCTGATATCATTTCAATTACAACGCGTCCATACAACCTGGGGGTTTACTCTTTTAGATCGGTCCTTTGCGCAATTTATATACGGAAGCACATCCAACAACTCCCTTCCCTATATTCAGAAAACAATGCACACCAACTAAACATTTATAGGTAAAACCCGTACACTTTTATTCACTTAAACCATATGGACATCATTCATCGGTACATCAAAATGCCATAGTTTTCTATACTAGGCTATACTTCAAAAGATGACCGACATCTCTTCCAACAGTCGTATACTTAAAGTCCATCGATTAGTGTCGGCATCCAAAAGTTCATTCCTTTGCTATCCTTCTCCTCGTGGTCATATCCAACTGCTCAATCCATCTACTAATATGAAATATTGGTCCCCAAAGGGGTGAGTATAGCTACTCAGCAGGTAAATGACCAATAAACCACTCAATGCATCATGCCCCACAATCATTACAATCATAGTATTACATGTCATTAAAGCATCGATGCACAATTTACCTTGATCTCATGCACATGTTATCACACCTCATATACATACATCATCATATAGTCATTACCATCATATCATACACTTACCATCATCATGTCACATGTATCATCATCTTTACCATGCATCTATGCATATAACATCATCATCATATCACATGTACCATCATTATTGTTGTGGCATCCTGAAATTCTTTGCTAGCCATTAGGGGTGCTCCAATTAATGTCTTGCATTGAAATCTATGGCCGAGTTTAAATGGATAGATCTTGGAAGAGAATGACTTATCTCTGGCCATGTGCATCGTGAATTAGAATCCATAGGTTTGTAATTCTAAGTGTTTAGTTATTTAATTTTACCCTATAGTACTTTAGTTAATAAGATTTAATTAGTATTTAAAAAAGGAGATTAAAATTGATTTTAATTAGGTTGGGCCTTAGGCCCAATGGCTTGAGCTCTTGGTGGGCCGAATGGCCGACCTAATTGAGGCCCATGAAGTGTGACCGTCGACCCAGGGAGGGGGGAAGGAGTGGCTGGCCCACTCCTTCCAAGCCCAATTCAAGCCCAAGCCCATCTTGCATGTGGCATGCAAAGTGGCAAAAAGAGGCTTGCATGCATTGGCCATTGAGGGAGGCAAATAATCATTGCCAATGATGGAGTTTTGGGGGAATAAAAGGGAGAGGAAGAGAGAGAGTGGCCGGTTGAGGGCCACCGTCCAAGTGAGAAAGAGAGAGAGAGGGAGTTGCAAGAGAGAGGAACCGAGGAGGAAGAGGAGCTCGCCCGTCGCCGCCCGCACGTCGTCCGTTCGTCGCCGGTGTGCCGTCCGTTTGCTATCATCCGCTTGGTCTTAGAGGCAAGTTGGGATTGATTTCCACTGTTGCATGTGTGTCTTGCATGTGTGATTTGTTGGTGGTAGATCTTGGATGTTAGGGTAGGCAAAATCAAAGCTAGAATGTGACTTCTTGAAAATGCTTACTGATTTCGTGTAAACCGCTCGACCAAGAATCTTGTGGAGGCTTACCTGCATGTTTCGAGTTATATTTTGACTTTGATTCCTTCATGAAAGTTGTATTCAACATCTTAAACTACAACATACTAAATTTGGGAAAAAATGGTGGAGATTTAAGGGGTCAAACCCTCATCCTGCGAAGACACTAGATCTGGAATCGTTTTGCTGACCTTTTGGTAGTTCTGTGGTTTGCATGTTGACTTCTTCATGAAACTTGTAGAGAACATTCTAAATACTAACATACTCAAATTTGAAGTAAAATGAGCAATTTTAGCCTAGTGAATCAACTTACTCTTAAAAATCGTTAATCTGGAAACATAGTACTGAACACCCGAGAATTCTTGGACCCATATGGAGACTACTCTTCCTTTAATGAAAGTTTTAGGGGACCTCTTGAAGTAAAACATATCCAAATTTCAGAGGAAACAAAGAAGAATAAGGGGTTGAAAACTTGTTATTTTGGAGATACCTACACTGGACGTTTCGATGCTAGAATCAAAACCTTCGGATGACTATAGAAAATTTTCTAGAACAAATCTGGCCTAGATTTCTTCATGAAAAATATACTTTAGTGTCTTACCTAAAACCTGGTAAAATTTCATAAATTTCGGAGGTTGTTCAAATATATAATTGAATTATTTCAAAAACTGCACATTCTGTTTCTACCCAAAATTGCATGCTGTATTTGTGTGAATTATATTTTCTTCTGTGGAACTCTATTGGGCATGTTTTTTTCATGAAATTATTATCTTATTGACCTGTCTATCACATGTCTTGATTTCATGATTTTTTAGAATCATATGGATATTTAATTTAAATATTTTCTAAAATGGTATAAACTGGAATTTAGTAAACTTCAAAAAGGCATGAAAAATGGACTAATTTAAATTGTATGGACTCCATGAATTGTATTGTTATGTATGATTGTGTTTTGCTGCATGTATGATGATGATTTGAGATGCATGTATGAATACAAGGATGAATATGATTTTGATTGCCATCACATCACATGCCATGTTAAAATTGATCTATAATTGAAGATGAGAATTGAGATAAATGAGAAGGCCGTCGGAGGTGTAAGTCGACGATGCCCTTGGAGTGTCGGGATGCCTGGCTAGAAGGGTACGGCTAGTTGCCCAGTGGCCTTGAATGGCCGGATACCGGAGGATCCTCGAGAGTACCAAGAGGTATCGAGATGCTCGGAGAGTGGGGGAGTCGGAAGCTCGGTAGGTATTGTGCCGAGGGATACCTCGCCATGCTAGTTGGGGTGCGAAATACCTGGCTAGAAGGGTACAGCCGGTTGCCCGGTGGCCTTAAATGGCTGAATGCCGGAGGGTCTTCGTGATGCTAGTTGGGGTACGAGATGCTCAGAGAGTGGGGGAGCCAGATGTATGATTGTATCTTGGATAGATGTGGGATGCAAACATTGGTCCCGGGAAAGAGAAATGTGGCGGTCCAAAATGAAATTGAAATTGAATTATGCATGACATGATGATGACGTTATATGCATGGATGCATGATAATGATGATGGTACATGTGATATGATGATGATGTTATATGCATGGATGCATGGCAATGATGATAGTACACGTGATATGATGATGATGTTATATGCATGGATGCATGGCAATGATGATGGTACATGTAATATGATAATGATGTTACATGCATGGATGCATGGCCATGATGATGGTACATGTGATATGATGAGGATGTTATATGCATGGATGCATGGCAAAGATGATGGTACATGTGACATGATGATGGTAAGTGCATGATATGATGGTAATGATTATATGATGATGTATGTACATGAGGTATGATGACATGTGCATGATACCAAGGTAAGTTGCGCATGGATGCCTTAATGACATGTGATGCTATGATTGTGATGATTGTATGGCATGATGCATTGAGTGGTTTATTGGTTCTTTACCTACTGAGTGGTTGTACTCACCCCTTCGGGGACCAACATTTTATATTAGCAGGATGCCGCTCCCTGCTATCACGTGGGGCATATTTTAGGGCCTTCCTTCAGATGTAGAGGTCGAGTGTGTGGAGATCGACTGTCCCACCGTCCCTGGTCTTACATATATTCGAGTTCGCGCCTTAGTGATGTATGACATGGGCCTGGCTGGGGGCCCTATCATTCAGGAGTTCGTATCCGTCCATGTTCGCCAAGACAGAGTGATGCGTGGGATGTTGTTGCCATCACCACCTAATACACCGGGATGGGTGTGAGGGCCTGTGCATGAGAAGTAGGAGCTAAAACTTTTTGGGATGATAGCCAACGCTAGTTGATGGGAGATCTTGCATGATAGACATAGTGGGTTAAGTGTTTCTTTTTGGGGTTATGGCCGAGTGTGGCTACATGTCTTGACCTTTCTTTTGATGTATTGACCCAATGAAAACCTATCTTGGAATATATATATATATATATATATATATATATGTAAATATATATATGTAAATATATATATATGTAAATAAATATATGTAAATATATATATATATGTAAATAAAGTGTCGTGGCTTTATCTTTTCTTATGATATTTAGTGGTGTGCAATTGTATCATGGTTGATGGAGGGAGAGATGGCGATATTATATTTTGCTTCCGCTAATGAGTCGCGCTTGGACCGTTTTAAAAAAAAAAATGTTTATGATTTACGACGCTTCTTCTAAGAGATGTAATTAGGTGTAGCATTAAGTGCCTGTGGCAACCTAAGGTGGTTCGGGGTGCCACAGCCACCATTGTTGGTATCAGAGCAATGGTTATAAGTGGAGTGATAAGGAGGCTCATTTGGAAATTGAGGAACATGATGATAATGCACACTATATGATATAAAACGGAGTAATTGACTAATAGGTGATGAGTATTCACTCATAGATCCCTAGTAGTTAGTTTTGAGTTGTCTTTAGATACCAGTAACATGTATATGTTACTTATGTAATAGTAGTAATTGCCTTGAATGGAGACAGTGAGTCTCAGATTATTTCTGAGGCAATGCTTGGAAATTGCAGGAAAGTCATGGTGCGAGATGGAAGTGCTCATCCATCGAGGGCTGAAGCCTCTACTGCAAGGGCTGAACCTTGAATGGAAGACATCCTGCAGGCATTGGCCAATATTAGAAATGTGATGGAAAGGCAGGTGCAGTAACAACTTGGAGCAAAATGCCGTACTCAAGGACTAGTGGAACAGTTTTTAAAGCTGAAGCCACCTAAGTTCGGTGGAATGGGAAGTCCTCAGGAGGTGGAACATTGGATTGATGGAATGGAGCAAATTTTTAGGTTGTTAGACTGCACTGCTGCTGAGAAAATAACTTTAGCAAAGTACTAGTTGGAGGGAAATGCAAAGTTTTGGTGGAGAGTATCGAGGGACACAATCTTCCCACCAGGTACTGAGGTTAACTGGGAAGAGTTTATGAGAGCTTTTAATAGAAAGTATTTTTCTGACTGTGCTAAGGATAGGAAAATTACTGAATTTGTTCAATTGGAACAAAAGGAGCTGTCGGTAGACCAGTATGAGGCTAGATTTTCTGAACTGTCTAGATATGCTCCTAAGCTAGTTGAGGATCAAGAAAAGGGAGCTAAGAGGTTCAAAAGGGTTGAGGACTGATATCAGGAAATAACTAGTGCCTCTGAATATAAGAGATTATAATGAGATCTATGAGAGGGCACAGTTGGTGGAGCAGGAGTTGGTAAGAGAACATTCAGAGAACAAGAAACCATTGTCCTTTGGTGATGTGAGATAGGGTAAGAGACCCTATACAGGTCAAGGTCAGACTTGGGAATCTAAGAAGAAGGGCAATTTTAGGAACTTAGGAAGAGGCAAGGGTAGCCTGAATTTGGGAAGGACACTTTGTCAAGATGCGGAGTGTCGAATGTGTAGTAGGCGACATGGCCCAGGACCTTGCATTAAACAACCAAAGTGCTATGGTTGTGGACAAATAGGCCATATTAAGAGAAACTACCCTTAGAAAAGATCGCACGCGAGTATGGGCTCGGTGCAGCAGCCACAGCGGAATGCTGTTAGGCCAAACTTACCAAGGAATCCCCTGAGGCCACCAGCACAAGGAAGAGTGTATGCGATCACCCAAGAGGAAGCGGAAGCTTCCAAAATGTTTTCTCAGGTACGATCTTTATAAATGATAAAAAGGCATATGCATTGTTTGATACGGGTGCTATGCATTCATTTGTGTCTGAAAGATATAGACAGTTAAGTAAGATAGAAACTATGCCTCTTAAGACGCCTCTTTGTGTTTCTACGCCTCTAAAGGATATGTTATTATCTACGCTGGTGTGTGGAAATTGTAAGATAACAATGGGGGGAAAGGATATGGAAATAGACCTAGTTGTAATGGCCATGTATGATTTTGATGTTATCATAGGAATGGACTGGCTTCGTAAGTATCGGGCCCAGATGGATTGTTATAGGAAAGTGATCCAATTTACCTTACCTGATCAGTCTAGTTGTGAATTTCTGGGAGGTCAGACCCACCTACCAGTAGCGCTTATTTCAGTAATAGAAGCCCGTGTGTTACTTGACAAAGGATGTCAAGGGTACTTGGCCATGGTTAGAGATTATACTAAGGAAGAGCCTAAGATTGATGAAATTTGGGTAGTTAACGAATTTCAAGATGTATTCCCTAAGGAATTGCCTGGATTGCCGCCGGAGTGGGAAATTGAGTTTGAAATTGAATTAATGCCTAGAACAGGACCTATATCAAAAGCTCCATATAAGATGGCTTTAGTCGAATTGAAGGAATTGAAAGTGCAACTGCAGGAGTTGCTTGACAAAGGATTCATTAGACCAAATGCTTCACCTTGGGGTGCACCAGTCTTGTTTGTGAAAAAGAAATATGGATCGATGCGCTTGTGCATTGACTATAGGCAGCTAAACCAGGTAACCATTAAAAATAAGTATCCTTTGCCTAGAATTGATGACTTGTTTGACCAACTCCAAGGAAGTTTGGTCTTCTCTAAGATTGACTTAAGGTCGGGATACTATCAGCTGAGAATTAAGAAAGAGGACATTCCTAAGACTGCGTTCAAAACTCGTTATAGACACTACGAGTTCCTTGTTATGCCATTTGGATTGACTAACGCGTCAGCTGCATTTATGGATCTAATGAATAGGGTATTTAAACCTTATTTAGACCAGTTTGTGATTGTTTTTATTGATGACATCCTGATATATTCAAGAGAACCTAAAGAGCATGAGCAACACTTGAGATAAGTTTTGCAAACCCTGAGAGAGCATAAGCTGTGTGCCAAATTTAGTAAATGTGAGTTCTGGCTGGACCAGATAATATTTTTAGGGCATGTGGTATCAGGAGAAGGAATTGCAATAGACCTGGCTAAAGTTGAGATGGTAATAAATTGGCCGAGACCAACAACACCTACTGAAATACGAAGTTTTTTAGGACTGGCTGGTTACTATAGGAGGTTTATTGAAGGATTTTCACGACTGGCAGGTCCTTTAACTAAGTTGACTCGAAAAAATGTAAAGTTTGAATGAAATGAGGAATGTGAAAGGAGTTTCCAGGAGCTTAAAAGGAAATTGACCTCGTCTCCAATCCTGATTATACCAACTGGACCTGATGGTTTTACAGTGTATAATGATGCATCTCACAAAGGACTGGAATGTGTTTTGATGCACATGACAAGGTAGTAGCCTATGCATCTAGACAATTAAAACCCTATGAGCTAAACTACCCAACGCATGATTTAGAGCTAGCAGCTATAGTGTTTGCCTTGAAGATATGGAGACACTATTTGTATGGGGAAAAGTTTGAGTTTTATACGGACCATAAGAGTTTGAAATATATGTTCTCACAAAAAGAGTTGAACATGAGACAAAGGAGGTGGATGGAATTATTAAAGGATTACGATTGTGAGAAAAAATACCATCCAGGGAAGGCGAATAAGGTAGTGGATGCTCTTAGTCGTAAGTCGGCTATGGAGATGGCCATTTTAAGAATGGCGGAATGGAGCTTGTTAAAGTCCGTTACAAACTTAGAATTTAAATTGAAAGTAGATTGCCTTACTGATATGCTTAGTGCATTAAGGATTGAACTTGAAATTATTCAGAAAGTTAAAATCCTGCAAGAGTCTGACCCAGAGATTTTGAAAGTGAAAGACGCTGTGTCTTTAGGAAAAAGACAAGAATTTCAAGTCTCTGATGATGAGGTGGTAAGATGCCAAAGAAGACTTTGTGTTCTCGACAATGAAGAATTAAAGAAGGAAATTCTGTCGGAGGCACATAAGAGTAATTATAGTATTCATCCAGGTAGTACAAAGATGTATAGGAATTTACGTCAACAGTTTTGGTGGAATGGTATGAAGGCAGATATGGCTAAGCACATTTCTCAATGTTTGACGTGCCAGCAAGTAAAAGTGGAGCATTGTAAACCCACAGGACTCTTGAAACCGTTAGACATACTAGAATGGAAATGGGAACATATAACGATGGACTTCATACAAGGATTACCAAGGACGTCAAGCAGTCATGACTCTATTTGGGTTATAGTGGACCGTTTGACTAAATCGGCTCATTTCCTAGCTGTTTGCATGGACTACCCAATGGACAAATATGCGGACATATATGTAAGTCAAGTGAGCGGCATCCTGTTAATCTGAAATGTTGGTCCCCGAAGGGGTGAGTACAACCACTCAGCGGGTAAAAGACCAATAAACCACTTAATGCATCATGCCATACAATCATCACAATCATAGCATCACATGTCATTAAGGCATCCATGCGCAACTTACCTTGGTATCATGCATATGTCATCATACCTCATGTACATACATCATCATCATATCACATGTACCATCATCATGGCCATGCATCCATGCATGTAACATCATCATCATATCACATGTACCATCATCAATGCCATGCATCCATGCATATAATGTCATTATCATATCACATGTACCATCATCATTGCCATGCATCCATGCATATAACGTCATCATCATGTCATGCATATATCATCATGCATAATTCAATTTCAATTTCATTTTGGACCGCCACATTTCTCTTTCCCGAGACTAATGTTTGCATCCCACATGTATCCAAGATACAATCAGACATCCGGCTCCCTCACTCTCCGGGCCTCTCGTACCCCAACTGGCATCACGAGGACCGTCTGGCATTTAGCCATTTAAGGCCACCGGGCAACCGGCCGTACCCTTCTAGCCAGGCATCTCGCATCCCAACTGGCATCGCGAGGCATCCCTCGACACAATACCTGCCAAGCTTCCGGCTCCCCCACTCTCCAAGCATCTCGATACCTCTCGGTACTCCTAAGGACCCTCCGGTATCCGACCATTCAAGGCCACCGGGCAACTGGCCGTACCCTTCTAGCCAGGCATCCCTACACTCCCGAGACATTGTCGGCTCACACCTTTGATGGTCTTCTCATTTATCTCAATTCTCATTTTCAATTATAATTCAATTTTAACATGGCATGTGATGTGATGGCAATCAAGATCATATTAATCCTTGAATTTATACATGCATCTCAAATCATCATCATACATGCAGCAAGACACAATCATCCATAACAATACAATTCATGGAGTCCATACAATTTTAAAAAGTCCATTTTTCATGCCTTTTTAAAGTTTACTAAATTCCAGCTTGTACCATTTTCGAAAATATTTAAATTAAATATCCATATGATTCTAAAAAATCATGAAATCGAGACATGTGATAGACAAGTCAATTAAGATAATAGTTTCATAAAAAACACATGCGCAATAGAGTTCCACATAAGAAGATATAATTCACACAAATACAGCATGAAATTTCGGGTAGAAACATAATGTGCAGTTTTTGAAATATTTCGATTAAAATACCTGAACGACCTCCAAAAATTATGAAATTTTATCAGGTTATATTTAAGACACTAAATTATATTTTTCATGAAGACATCTAGGCCAGATTCGTTCTAGAAAATTTTCTATAGTCATCCGAAGCTTCTGATTCTAGCACCGAAACGTCCAGTGTAGGTATCTCCGAAATATCGAGTTTTCACCCCCTTATTCTTCTTTGTTTCCTCTGAAATTTGGATATTTTTTACCTCAAAAGGTCCCCTACAACTTTAATTAAGGAATCTAAGTCAACTTTCCAAAGAATAGTCACCATATGGGTCCATGAAGTCTCGGGTGTCCAGTACCGTGTTTCCAGATTTAGTGTCTTCAAGAGTAAGTCGATTCACTAGGCTAAACTTGCTCATTTTACCTAAAATTTGAGTATGTTAGTCTTTAGGATGTTCTCTACAAGTTTCATGAAGAAGTTGAAGAGAGATTCTTGGTAAAAATTGACATGCAGCCCACAAAACTACCAAAAGGTCAGCAAAACAGTTCCAGATCTAGTGTCTTTGTAGGATGAGGGTTTGACCTCTTAAATCTCAACGATTTTGTCCCAAGTTTTATTATGTTGTAGTTTAAGAGTTTGCTACAGCTTTCATGAAGGACTCAAAGTCAAAATATAACTCGAAACATGCATGCAAGCCTCCAAAAGATTATGGGTCGAGCGGTTTACACGAAATCAGCAAGCATTTTCAAGAACAAGTCACATTCTAGCTTCAGTTTTGCCTACCCTAACCTCCGAGATCTACCACCAACAAATCACACATGCAAGGCACACATGCAAGAGTGGAAATTGATCCCAACTTGCCTCTAAGATCAAGTGAACGACGGCACACGGACGGTGACGGACAGACGGCTCCTTCTCCTCCTCTCTCGGCTTCCCCTTCTCTCTCGCAATTCTCTCTCTCCCTTTGGCTTGGGCGAAAGTCCCCAACCGGCCACTCTCTCTCCTCCTTTTATTTCCCCTTAAACTTAATCATTGCAGCTGCATGTGGCCGCGCAAATGGCCAATGGGGCAGCCGCACCTTGCGCAACCCTCATGCCACTTGGCAACCCGCATGCAATGCTTATGGGCTTCAAGGTTTGGGCCGGTCTTGGACCTTCATGGGCCGGTTGACCAAGGGGCTGGTGTGGGCTGGTTGGACAGGCTTTTGGGCCTAAAATCAGCCCACCCTCTCCTACTCTTATTCCATTTAATCTTTATTTAAATAAACTTCTAATTTCAACTTATAAGCCCACGAAACTTTATAACTTAAATCAATAAAATTCTACTTATAAAGGGCACCACTGAGAATAACATTTATATATCAATTTGCACTTTAATAAGTCCTTGGGTCACTTGAAGATACATCTCCATGCAAGCAATCATCCTTTATAATGTTTGGCCTTAAATTAATTGAAATCCGTCAACTCAATGGCTAATATAAAATCAAACGGCACTTCCATTACCTACTCATGGTTCATGGTATGTTCAGGGGTTGTCATGAAATTTTGGGATGCCACACTGTGGCACCCTGAACCACCTTAGGTCGCCACAGGCATCTAATGCTACACCTAATTACATCTCTTAGAAGAAGCGTCATAAATCATAGATATATATATTTTTTTGAAAACGGTTCCAGCGCGACTCATTAGCGGAAGCAAAATATAATATCGCCATCTCTCCCTCCATCAACCATGATACAATTGCATACCACTAAACATCATAAGAAAAGATAAAGCCATGACACTTTATTTACATATCTTTTTCCAAGATGGGTTTCCTTGGGTCAATACATCAAAAGAAAGGCCAGGACATGTAGCCACACTCGGCCATAACCCCAAAAAGAAATACTCGACCCATTAAGTCTATCGTGCAAGATCCCCCGTCAACTAGCGTCGGCTATCATCCCAAAATGTTTCAGCTCCTACTTCTCACGCACGGGCCCTCACACCCATCCCGGTGCATCAGGCGGTGGTGGCAGCAACATCCCACGCATCACTCCGTCTCGACGAACATGGACGGATATGAACTCTTAAATGATAGGGCCCCCAGCCAGGCCCATGTCATACACCACTAAAACGCGAACTCGAATATACGTAAGACCAGGGACGGCGAGACAGTCGATCTCCACACACTCGACCTAAAGGAAGGCCGTAAAATACGCCCCGCATGACACCAGGGAGCGGCATCCTGCTAATCTGAAATGTTGGTCCTCAAAGGAGTGAATACAACCACTCAGCAGGTAAATGATCAATAAACCACTTAATGCATCATGTTACACAATCATCACAATCATAGCATCACATGTCATTAAGGCATCCATGCACAACTTACCTTGGTATCATGCACATGTCATCATACCTCATGTACATACATCATCACATAGTCATTACCATCATATCATACACTTACCATAATCATGTCACATGTATTATCATCTTTACCATGCATTCATGCATGTAACATCATCATCATATCACATGTACCATCATCATTGTCATGCATCCATGCATGTAACATCATCATCACATCATCATATCATATGTATCATCATCATTGCCATGCATCCATGCATGTAACATCATCATCATATCACATATACCATCATCATTGCCATGTATCCATGCATGTAACATCATGCATAATTCAATTTCATTTTCATTTTGGGCCGCCACATTTCTCTTTCCAGGACCAATGTTTGCATCCCACATGTACCCAAGATACAATTGGCCATTCAGCTCCCCCACTCTTCGGGCATCTCGTATCCCAACTGGCATCACGAGGACCCTCCGGCATTTAGCCATTTAAGGCCACTGGGCAACCGGCCATACCCTTCTAGCCAGGCATCTCGCACCCCAACTAGCATCGTGAGGTATCCCTCGGCACAATACATGCCGAGCTTCTGGCTCCCCCACTCTCCGGGCATCTCGATACCTCTCGATACTCCCGAGGACCCTCTGGTATCTAGCCATTCAAGGCCACCAAGCAACCGACTGTACCCTTCTAGCCAGGCATCCCGACACTCCCGGGGCATCGTGGGTTCACACCTCCGACGGCCTTCTCATTTATCTCAATTCTCATCTTCAATTATAGTTCAATTTTAACATGGCATGTGATGTGATGGCAATCAAGATTATATTCATACTTGAATTCATACATGCATCTCAAATCATCATCATACATGCAGCAAAACACAATCATCCATAACAATACAATTCATGGAGTCCATACAATTTAAATTAATCCATTTTTCATGCCTTTTTGAAGTTTACTAAATTCTAGCTTATACCATTTTTGAAAATATTTAAATTAAATATCCATATGATTCTCAAAAATCATGAAATCAAGACAGGTGATAGAAAAGTCAATAAGATAATAATTTCATGAAAAACACATGCCCAATAGAATTCCACACAAGAAAATATAATTCACACAAATATAGCATGCAATTTCGGGTAGAAACAGATTGTGCAATTTTTTTAAATAATTCGATTAATATACCCGAACGACCTCTGAAAATTATGAATTTTATCAGGTTATAGTTAAGACACTAAATTAGATTTTTCATGAAGACATCTAGGCCAGATTCGTTCTATAAAATTTTCTATAGTCATCCGAAGCTTTTGAGTCTAGCATCGAAATGTCCAGTGTAGGTAGCTCCAAAATATCAAGTTTTCACCCCCTTATTCTTCTTCGTTTCCTCTAAAATTTGGATATGTTTTACTTCAAGAGGTCCCCTACAACTTTCATTAAGTGATCTAAGTCAAATATCAAAAGAATAGTCTCCATATGGGTCCAAGAAGTCTCGGGTGTCCAGTACCGTGGTTCTAGATTAACCGTTTTCAAGAGTAAGTCAATTCACTAGGCTACACTTGCTCATTTTATTTAAAATTTGAGTATGTTAGTCTTTACGATGTTCTCTACAAGTTTCATAAAGAAGTAGAAGAGAGATTTTTGGTAAAAATCGACATGCAACCCACAGAACTACCAAAAGGTCAGCAAAACAGTTCCACATCTAGTGTCTTCGTAGGATGAGGGTTTGACCCCTTAAATAACTACCATTTTCTCCCAAATTTTAGTATGTTGTATTTTAAGATGTTGGATACAACTTTCATGAAGGAATCAAAGTCAAATTTCAACTTGAAACGTGCATGCAAGCTTCCACAAGATTCTGGGTCGAGCGGTTTACATGAAATCAGCATTTTCAAGAACAAGTCACATTCTAGCTTCGGTTTTGCCTACCCTAACATCCGAGATCTACCACCAACAAATCACACATGCAAGACACACATGCAAGAGTGGAAATTGATCCCAACTTGCCTCTAAGATCAAGCAGACAGTGGCACACGGATGGCACACCGGCGACGGACGGACGGCGTGTGGGCGGCGACAGGCAAGCTCCTCCTCCTCCTTGACCTCACTCTCTCTCACAACTCACTCTGTCTCTCTCTTTCTCACTTGGATGGTGGCCCTCAACCGGCCACTCTCTCTCTTCCTCTCCCTTTTATTCCCCCAAAACTCCATCATTGGCAATGATTATTTGCCTCCCTCAATGGCCAATGCATGCACCTCTTTTTGCCACTTGGCATGCCACATGCAAGATGGGCTTGAGCTTGGATTGGGCTTGGAAGAAGTGGGCAGGCTACTCCTTCCCCCTCATGGTCGATGGTCACACTTCATGGGCCTCAATTGGGCCGGCCATTCAACCCACCAAGAACTTAAGCCAGTGGACCTAAGGCCCAACCTAATTAAAATCAATTTTAATCTCCCTTTTAAATAATAATTAAATCTTATTAACTAAAGTACTATAGGGTAAAATTAAATAACTAAACACTTAGAATTACAAACCTATGGATTCTAATTCACGATGCACATGGCCAGAGATAAGTCATTCTCTTCCAAGATCTATCCATTTAAACTCGGCCATAGATTTCAAAGCAAGACATTAATTGGAGCACCCCTAATGGCTAGCAAAGAATTTCAAGATGCTACACCGTGGCAGCCCTAATCGGATCGGGGGCCATCGAGGGGTGCCACAGCCCTTGTTGGTATCAGAGCTATGGTCTATTTGGAGTGATAAGGTGCCTCAGATGGAAATGACGATAGAATGATGGACACAATAGGATACTAACTAAGAGTAGTTGGCTAACTTTAAACAACAGGTGATGCGTATTCACTTGTAGATCCCTAGTAACTAGTGTGATGTTGTTTTTGTGTGCTAGTAACTTTTTTATGTTACTTATATGACTTTAGTAACGTATGAACATTACTTCTCCTTCTTAGCTAATTAGCGACACTGAGTCACAAATTGTTCTTGAAGCGAAACTTTCTGACCTGTCTAGGTATGCCCCTAGATTGATAGAGGATTGGGAGGAAAAGGTTAAGAGATTCCTTAAGGGCCTGAGGACAAATAGTAGGAGACAACTAGTGCTTCTGAACGTGAGGGATTATAATGAAGTTTTTGAAAGGGCCCAGCTTGGAGAGCAAGAAATATTAAGAGAATGAATGGAATCAAGGAGACAAGTGACATTGAGTGATGCGCGATAAGATAAGAGACTCTATTCAAACGAAGAGCTACTTGAGATAGTGCTTGCCCATGCACCAAGGATGAAACCATGAGGCCTAGTATGGGATAGGCCAAAACGGATAATAACTCTGTAAGTTAGTCCCTATTGAAATGAGACCCTTCAGTAGACGTGTAGTTTGGGTTCGAACCAGGCGAAAGCTAGTGTACCTGAACAAGGACCTGAACAAGGAGCGGCTCCTAGCAAGCTTCTAGAATGGCAAAAGGGGCAGGAATGAACCAAACTATGAACTGAACTAGGAGGGCAGTGTTTCTGGGATAAGTCTATCAAAGTGGTGCAGTGGAAGCATGGTTAAACTTGTAGAACTCTTGTTTGTGAAAAAGGACAGGTCGATGCGTTTGTGCATTGATTGTAGGCAATTGAATCTTGTGACCATTAAGAACAAGTATCCCTTATCTAGAATTGATGACCTATTTGACCAACTGCAAGGAAGTTCGGTCTTTTCTAAAATTGACTTGAGATTAGGATATCAATTAAGGATTAAGAAAGAAGACATTTCCAAGACCGTATTTAGGACTTGCTATGGACACTATGAGTTCCTAGTTATGCTATTTGGATTGACGAATTCCTTAACTGCATTTATGGACTTAATGAATAGGACATTTAGGCCTTATTCTAATCAAATTGTGATTATCTTCATTTGATGATATTTGATATATTCTAAAGGACCTAAAAGACATGCGTAGCATCTAAGCGTAGAGCTGCAAAACAGGGCTTAAGAAGTGAATTATGGAGAGTGAGTTATGAATTTGAGGATTAAGTTATGATCATTTGAGCTAAGTAGTGACTTCCTATTAAAGGATCTCATTGGAAGTCTTGATGCATTACATGGAGGCATTTAGTATGTATAGATTAATCTTAGAAGTCATGAGTTGAGTGGTCATAGGAGATATGAAATTACTTGTGGTTTATATGTCGGAATAATAGGTTTAATCGATGGTGGTCAACTTTTAATTTTAGGTGATGATATCAGTTTGAAAAGATTTGGTGGAATTAGTGGATATGATCAATTGTGATTATAGTCTTTCCGAGGTGAAGTGGTGAAAGTTCAAGTTGTGGATTTGATGAGTGATTAGTCTAAGTGATGATCATTTAGGATGAGATCTAAGATATACTTGATGGAAACTAGACAAGTTCTTGTCTTGGTGGATGTCGATCTTTGAATTGAATGAGTCTTGGTGGACTATCAATATTTGAACCGAATGAATGGTATTATATTTTAGGCTTGAATCTATGTTGCGGTGAATGCATAGTGAATGTCTTTGTTGGATTGAACCAAATGAATTATTGGTGGTGTCGATTTTGATGGTTCTAGGCTTGAATTGGTGGTGACAAAGGTATAGGAATAATTTGGCTAAATAGTGTGTTCGATTGAGTCGAGAAGGTGGAATTCTTTAAAATTGAATTTGATTGATAGTTGCACTTAGGATAGAGCTTGAAATAGATGTTTTCACAAAAGGAATCGAATATGAGACAGAGGAGGTGGATGGAATTATTAAAAAAATTTGACTGTTACGGTACCCCTCATGAAAGGTGAATAAGGTGGCAGACGCCCTTAGTCGAAAGTCAGTTACGAACATGGCTAATCTAAGGATAACAGAGTGGAATCTATTAAAGTCAATAGCAGATTCAGACTTTAAGTTGGAAGTAGACCACGTCGATGGTATGCTTACTGCATTAAGGATTGAACCTAAAAATATTCAGAAAGTTAAGGTTTTGCGAGAAACTGATTTGGAAATTGTGAAGATACGAAATGCTATGTCTTTAGGGAAAAGACTAAAGTTCCAAGTCTTTGAAGATGGAGTAGTAAGATATCAAGGACGACTTTGTGATCCCGACAATGAAGAAGTAAAACAAGGGAAATCCTGTCGGAAGCACATAGGTGTAATTATGGTATTCATCTGGGTAGTACAAGGATGTACATAAATTACACCAACAGTTTTGGTGGAATGGCATGAAGGCAGATGTAGCTAAACACGTTTCCTAGTATTTAACATGCCAGCAAGTGAAATTCTACTAACCTATATAATGCATTGCCGTTGTTGTCTAATGTAGTGCAGTTAGATTGGAAATTCATGAGTTTGGATGTTTCCAAAGCTCTAAGATTTTACATGCAAACTACTTTGAAAATCTTAAGGTCAGGACTGAGTTTGATGACTCGCCGATGTGTTGATTTCGGTATTTCAAATTTTTTAGTTTCAAAAGTCTTTACGATGGGACCAATAATATCGACTCGCCGAACTATGATTTTCAATACTTCAAGAAATGCTTATGGTTTTTGGAGAAAATTATCACCTGTACATTCCAAGTTTTGAACTTCAATCGAAAAGCAAATTTTGATTGTGAGCTGTTTTAAAAAATCTCTTGAATTTCATCAAAATTTATGGGTACTATGACACTGTGCCCAAATGTTTTAAGAAAAATTTTATATTTCAAAGAATTATGAACTTTTTATAGAAAACATTCCAACCCATTGGAGTTGGGATTGAGATTTGAATTTGCCAATGTACCGATTTAAATTTTACTAATGGTTTTGATAAAGTATTTTATTTCGCACCGTGATGCAAGTGCGACTCAAGGTTTTACATGTGGATTTTGAAAAACATTTGGAATTTAAACGTGAAAATGGATTTATGGATTTGGTATCATGCTTTTGATTTTATGAATTGGTTTCAACGATATGAGATTTACCTATTTTCAAAGACTATCATTGTTATAATGTTGTGTCTTTGAAATCCCTATTTTACATTATTTGATATCATAAAGTGGGATTTTCGCGAACTCAAAGGATTTTCCACATTGGTGATTTGAAAACGTTTTGACATAGAAATGGCATATGATTTCAAAGCTTGCTATTGTTGTTGAATGCTTTTGAAAACCTCAGTTTGTATTGTTTGATTCCATGAAGGAAGATTTTCAAGCGTTCAAAAGAAATTTCAGATGTGATTGTTGTTTTAAAACTGTTTACGGTGTTGAGATAAATTAAGATATGTTAAGAGCTTGCATCCTTAACTTTAAAGGAAGTATCAGCCCGATCCAGGACACATACTCGATCATGAAGCCATCAAAATGGATGAGAAAGTGAGGTACATTAAGGAGCTTGTGCAAGTATTGGATCGAAATGAACAAATTCTCAGGACCAAGAGAATTTCATTGGTTAAGATATTATGGCGATATCATGATGTGGAGGAAGTCACATGGGAGAGTGAAAATGAGATGAGGGAAAAGTACCCTCACTTGTTTCAAGAGACATAAGTGATGCCTAATTTCGAGGACGAAATTCTTTAAGCAGGGGAGAATTGTGGCATCCCAAAATTCAAAATGACCTCTAGTTACATTAAAGTCTATGAATAGGTGATGGAAGTACCATCAAAGTATGGCCATTTAATGGATAATTATGTGAGAGGAAAGAAAATTCTATCATTGGCCATGTGCATCATAAATTGGAATTTATGGATTTGTGACTATAAGTTTAATGGCCTTATTATTTTTGCAAGTTAGGTATTTATTTAAGTAGAAAATGTTAATGGATGATCAAGGTTGGTGCTATAGGACAATTTGATAAAGAAGACTTTTTTCTTGACTATGCACTTTATAGATTTGATGGATTAATGTCACAAAGTCTTTTGGCCATTTTATTATGCAATTAGATAATTATTTAAATGAGGATTAAGATGTATTATAAAAAAAATAAACTTGGGCCATTTAAGTTTGGACTTTAGGCCCAAGTGAGATGGGCCTAAAGTGGGCCATAAGCCTAGCCCATTGTCGACGCATGGAGGGGGGGAGGAGGAGCCACACGGCCTCCAAGTGTCTTCAACAAAGGAGACACTTGTCTCCTTCTTAAAGACAAGTGTCCCATATGCAAAATGAGGGTGCATGCAAGTATATAAGCAACCAAAAAGAAAGAGAGAGAGGGAGTGGTTGGTCTAGGTGCTGAGAGAGAGGAGAGAAAGAGAGAAAGAGAGGAAGAGAGGAAGAGAGAAAGGAAGGAGGAGGTCCGTCGCCGCCCGCACACCGTCCGTCCATCCGTCCGTCACCGGTGTGCCGTCCGTGTGCCGTGGTACGCTTGATCTTAGAGACAAGTTGGGATCGATTTCCACTCTTGCATGTGTGCCTTGCATGTGTGATTTGCTGGTGGTAGATCTTGGAGGTTAGGGTAGGCAAAACCGAAGCTAGAATGTGACTTGTTTTTGAAAATGCTTGCTGATTTCGTGTAAACCGCTCGACCCAGAAACTTGTGGAGGCTTGCATGCATGTTTCGAGTTGGGTTTTGACTTTGATTCTTTGATGAAAGTTTTATCCAACATCTTAAACTACAACATAATAAAATTTGGGATAAACTGGTGGAGATTTACGGGGTCAAACCCTCATCCTACGAAGACACTAGATCTGGAACTGTTTTGCTGACCTTTTGGTAGTTCTGTGGTTTGCATGATGATTTTTACCAAGAATATCTCTTTGACTTCTTCATTAAACTTGTAGAGAACATCCTAAATACTAACATACTCAAATTTGAAGTAAAATGAGCAAGTGTAGCCTAGTGAATTGACTTACTCTTGAAAACGGTTAATCTGGAAACACAGAACTGGACACCCGAGACTTCTTGGATCCATATGGAGACTATTCTTTGGCAATTTGACTTCGATCCCTTAATGAAAGTTTTAGGGGACCTCTTGAAGTAAAACATATCGAAATTTCAGAGGAAACGAAGAAGAATAAGGGGGTAAAAACTGGATATTTCGGAGATACCTACACTGGATGTTTCGGTGCTAGAATCAGAAGCTTCGGATGACTATAGAAAATTTTATAGAACGAATCTGGCCCATATGTCTGCATGAAAAATATAATTTAGTGTCTTAACTATAACCTGGTAAAATTTCATAATTTTCGGAGGTCGTTCGTGTATTTTAATCGAATTATTTCAAAAACTGCACATTCTGTTTCTACCCGAAATTGCATGCTGGATTTGTGTGAATTATATCTTCTTGTGTGGAACTCTATTGGGCATGTGTTTTTCATGAAATTATTATCTTATTGACTTTTCTATCACATGTCTTGATTTCATGATTTTTTAGAATCATATGGATATTTAATTTAAATATTTTCTAAAATGGTATAAACTGGAATTTAGTAAACTTCAAAAAGGCATGAAAAATGGACTAATTTAAATTGTGTGGACTCCATGAATTGTATTGTTATGGATGATTGTGTTTCGCTGCATGTATGATGATGATTTAAGGTGCATGTATGAATTTAAGGATGAATATAATCTTGATTGCCATCACATCACATGCCATGTTAAAATTGAACTATAATTGAAGATGAGAATTAGTATAAATGAGAAGGCCGTGGGAGGTATGAGCCGACAATGCCTCGGGAGTGTCGGGATGCCTGGCTAGAAGGGTATGGCCAGTTGCCCGGTGGCCTTGAATGGCCAGATACCGAAGGGTCCTTAGGAGTACCGAGAGGTATCGAAATGCCCGGAGAGTGGGGGAGCCGGAAGCTCGGCAGGTATTGTGCCGAGGGATGCCTCGCTATGCCAGTTGGGGTGCGAGATGCCTGGCTAGAAGGGTACGGCCGGTTGTCCGGTGGCCTTAAATGGCTGAATGCCGGAGGGTTCTCGTGATGCTGGTTGAGATACGAGATGCCCGGAGAGTGGGGGAGCTGGATGTCTGATTGTATCTTGGGTACATGTGGGATGCAAACATTAGTCCCGGGAAAGAGAAATGTGGTGGTCCAAAATTTAATTGAAATTGAATTATGCATGATGATATATGCATGACATGATGATGATGTTATATACATAGATGCATGGCAATGATAATGGTACATGTGATATGATGATGATGTTATATGCATGGATGGATGGCAATGATGATGGTACATGTGATATGATGATGACGTTATATGCATGGATGCATGGCAATGATGATGGTACATGTGATATGATGATGACGTTATATGCATGGATGCATGGCAATGATGATGGTACATGTGATATGATGATGACGTTATATGCATGGATGCATGGCAATGATGATGGTACATGTGATATGATGATGATGTTGCATGCATGAATGCATGGCAATGATGATGGTACATGTGATGTGATGATGATGTTATATACATGGATGCATGGTAAAGATGATGATACATGTGCCATGATGATGGTAAGTGTATGATATGATGGTAATGACTATATGATGATGTATGTACATGAGGTGTGATGACATGTGCATGAGATCAAGGTAAATTGTGCATGGATGCTTTAATGACATGTAATGCTATGATTGTAATGATTGTGGGGCATGATGCATTGAGTGGTTTATTAGTCCTTTACCTGCTGAGTGGTTGTACTCATCCCTTCGGGGACCAACATTTCAGATTAGTAGATGAATTGAGCGGTTGGATATGACCGCGAGGAGGAGGATAGCAAAGGAAGTAACTTTTGGACGCGGACACTAATCGATGGACTTGAAGTACACGACCGTTGGAAGAGATGTCGGTCATCTTTTGAAGTATAGCCTAGTATAGAAAACTATGGCATTTTGATGTACAGATAAATGATGTCCATATGGTTTAAGTGAATAAAAGTGTACGGCTTTTACCTATAAATCTTTAATTGGTGTGCATTGTTTTCTGAATGTAGGGAAGGGAGTTGTTGGATGTACTTCTGTATAAAAATTGTGTAAGGGACCGATCTAAAAGATGTACACCCCCAGGTTGTATGGACCCGTTGCAATTGAAATGGTATCAGAGTGACATATTATTAGGAAAAGTGAATGGTAAGCGAACTGTGGCGACCCTAATCGAATTGGGGGCCATCGAGGGGTGCCACAGCCTTTATAAGTTAGTCAACTACTCTTGGTTAGTACCTTATGGTGTGCATCATTCTATCCTCATTTCCATCTGAGGCTCCTTATCACTCCAAATAAACCATAGCTCTAATACCAATATAAGGGTTGTGGCACCCCTTGACGGCCCCCGATCCGATTAGGGTCGCCACAGTTTTCTTACCATTCACTTTTCCTAATAACATGTCACTCTGATACCATTTCAATTGCAGCGGGTCCATACAACCTAGGGGTTTAGATCTTTTAAATTGGTCCCTTGCGCAATTTATATACGGAAGCACATCCAATAGCTCCCTTCCCTATATTCAGAAAACAATGCACACCAACTAAACATTTATAGGTAAAAGCCGTACACTTTTATTCACTTAAACCATATGGACATCATTCATCAGTACATCAAAATGCCATAGATTTCTATACTAAGCTATACTTCAAAAGATGACCGACATCTCTTCCAACAGTCGTTTACTTAAAGTCCATCGATTAGTATCGGCATCCAAAAGTTCCTTCCTTTGCTATCCTCCTCCTCGCAGTCATATCCAACCACTCAATCCATCTACTAATCTGAAATGTTGGTCCCTGAAGGGGTAAGTACAGCCACTCAGCAGGTAAAGGACCAATAAACCACTCAATGCATCATGCCCCACAATCATTACAATCATAGCATTACATGTCATTAAAGTATCTATGCACAATTTACCTTGATCTCATGCACATGTCATCATACCTCATGTACATACATCATCATATAGTCATTACCATCATATCATACGCTTACCATCATATGTCACATGTATCATCATCTTTACCATGCATCCATGCATGTAACATCATCATCATATCACATGTACCATCATTATTGCCATACCCATGCATGTAACATCATCATCATATCACATGTACCATCATCATTGCCATGCATCCATGCATATAACGCCATCATCATGTCATGCATATATCATCATGCATAATTCAATTTCAATTTCAATTTTGAACCGCTACATTTCTCTTTCCTAGGACCAATGTTTGCATCCCATATGTACCAAAGATACAATTAGAGATCCGGCTCCCCCACTCTCTAGGCATCTCGTACCCCAACTGGCATGTGGCACCCCGAACCCTTCTTAGGTCACCATAAGCACCAAACGTTACACCTGATTACATCTCTTAGAAGAAGCGTCGTAAATCATTGACATTTTTTTTATTAAAACGGTCCTAGCGCGACTCATTAGCGGAAGCAAAATATAACATCGACATCTCACCCTCCATCAACCATGATACAATTGCACACCCCTAATCATCATAATAAAAGACAAAGCCATGACACTTTATTTACATATTTTCAAGATGGGTTTCCTTGGGTTGGTACATCAAAAGAAAGGCCAGGACTCAGCCATACTCAGCCTAAAACCCCAAAAAGAAACACTAGACCCACTACGATTCACGTGCAAGATCCCCCATCACTAGTGTCGGCTAATCATCCCAAAAGGTTTCAGCTCCTACTCATCATGCACGGGCCCTCACACCCATCCCGATGCATTAGGCGGTGGCGGCGGCAACATCCCACGCATCACTCTGTCGCGACGAATGTGGACGGATATGAACTCCTGGATAACAGGGCCCCCAGCCAGGCCTACATCGTACATAACTAAACAACGCACTCGAATATACGTCAATCCAAGAATAGAGGGACAGCCAAACTCCTCGCACTCGACCTCAACATCGGAAGGTCGTCCGTAAAACACACCCCGCGTGACAGCAGGGAACGGCATATTACTAATCTGAAATGTTGGTCCCCAAAGGGGTGAGTACAACTACTTAGCAGGTAAAAGAATCCAATAATCACTCAATGCATCATAGAATACAATCACATCATCATACATGTCATTCATGCATCCATGCGTGCTTACTTGGAAGCCATGCATATACCATCATACATCTTCATCACAATCATAACACATACATGTCGTCATGTCATAGGTTATCAACATCATGTCATACACATGTATCATCATCATCATGACATCATCCTATCATACACATGTCATCATCATTATGTCCTAGACAGATCATCATCATCATATCATATCATATATCATCATCATCATGTCATACCCATATCATCATCATCATGACATCATCCTATCATACACATGTCATCATCATCATGGCATCATCCTATCATACACATGGCATCATGCCATAAGTTATCATCATCATATCATATCATACATGCATATCATCATGCCATAGGTGATCATCATCATATCATGTCATCATGCCACAGGTGATCATCATCATATCATATCATGTATGCATGATTCAATTTCCACTTTTAACTTTCAATTCGATCACCACATCACCCTTTCTCAAGATCATCAATTTCATCTCATACTTTACACTCGCACCCCATCCTAGCATCGCGAGAAAAACCTCCGGCATTAAGCCATTTAAGGCCACCGGGCATCCGGCACCCCCACATTCCGAGCATCTCGCATCCCAACTGGCATCACGAAGCATCCCCTCGGGCAAAAACCTTCGAGGCTTCCGGCACCCAACCATTCCGGGCATCCCGATACTCCCAAGGCCATCCAGCCATGTATCTCTATACATTTCAGGCATCCGGCACCCCCCATCCCGGGCATCCCGATACTCCCAGGGTATTATCATCCGCCACATTCCATTTCCAAATTAATCATTATTCTTGCTTACCAATCTCAACTCAGCATGTCACATGATGTAATGGCAAACAAAATCACTTTCATCCTTCGATCTACACATGCATCATCAGTCATCATCATACATGCCGCATTATGAAATCAATCATAAACATAAAATTTAGGGCACTCATACAATTTAGCATAGTCCATTTATCATGCCTTTTGAAATTTATTTAAATTCCAGCTTGTACCATTTTTGAAAATATTTAAATTAAATATCCATATCATTTTCAAAAATCACGAAATTAAGACATGACATAGACAAAACAATAAGACATTGATTTCATGGAAAACACATGGCCAATAAAGTTCCACACAAAAGATATCATTCACACAAATACCGCATGCAATTCTCGGATAAAACAGAATGTGCAGTTTTCAAAATAATTCGACTAAAATACCCGAACGACCTCCGAAAATTATGAAATTTTACCAGGTTCTAGTTAAGACACTAAAGTATATTTTTAACGAAGAAATATAGGCTAAATTCGTTTTAGATATTTTTCTATAGTCGTCCGAAGCTTCTGGTTCTCATATCGAAACGTCCAGTGTAGTCGTCTCCGAAATACCGAGTCTTTACCCACTTATTCTTCTTCGTTTCCTCTGAAATTTGGATATGCTTTACTTCAAGAGTTCCCCTACAAATTTCATGAAGGGGTATAAGTCAAATATCCAGATTATAGTCTTCATATGGGTCCATGAATTCTCGGGTGTCCTGTACCACGTCTCCAGATTTACCATCTTCAAGAGTAAGTCGATTCACTAGGTTGTACTTGTTCATTTTACTTAAAATTTGAGTATGTTGTAGTTTAAGATGTTCTATACAAGTTCCATGAAGGAGTCGAAAAGAGATTCTTAGTAAAAATCAACATGCAACCACAAATCCACCGAAAGGTCAGTGAAATCGTTCCAGATCTGGTGTCTCCGTAAGATGAGAGTTTGACCCCTTAAATATCCACCATTTTGTACCCAATTTTATTATGTTGTAGTTTAAGATGTTGGATACAACGTTTGTGAAGGAATCGAAGTCAAAATCAAACTCAAAACATGCATGCAAGCTCTCACAAAGTTCTGGCTCAAACGGTTCATGCGAAAACAGCATGCAACTCAAGAACAAACCACATTAGCTTCACTCCAATGCCTCCAAACATCCTACATTCCGACCATACATGCAAGACATTAACACAAGAGTAGAAAGCGGATTCCCAACTTGCCTCTAGACCGAGCTAGCGACAAACACACGGCGGTGAACAGGCAGCACATGGGCGGCGACGGGCGGACGGACGGCGACCTCCTTCCTCTCCCTCTCCCTCTCGGCTTCTCCTCTCTCGGCCACACTCTCTCCCTCTCTCTCGCACGGTTCTCTCTCTCACTTGGCCAAATAGCTAACCGACCACATCTCTCTCTCTTCTTCCCTTTTATTTCCCCAAATTCCTCATCATTTGCAATAATTGCTTGCCACTCCAATTGGCCAATGCATGCCATCTCCCTTTTGCCACTTGTCAAAGCTCATGCATGGGCTTTTGGGCCTGGGCTTGGGGCATTTGGGCCGGCCTCCTTTGTGGCCGACGACAGCCCATTCGTGGGCTTCAATGGGCCAGCCAACTTGGCCCATTAAAATCCACCTTTGGGCCTAAGGCCAAAACCTATATAAAATCAAATTTTCCCGTCTTATTCTTCCTTTAAGAATTTAGTTACTAAATTCCACATGACCAAAAATCTTGTAAAATTTTATTTATAGGAACTTAGTCTATAAAATTTATGGCCAAGCATAGATTATTATCATTAATCTATCTAATTTAAAATCTCATAAACACAAGCACATAACACATAACCTTAAGAGAAAACTAATGGCTAAAGCATAAACCATAGGTAATTTCATTATCTAATTTCTAGAGGATGTCTTGAATTTTGGGATGCCACATGGCATCACGAGGACCCTCCGGCATTCAGCCATTTAAGGCCACCGGGCAACCGGTCATACCCTTCTAGCTAGGCATCTCGCACCCCAACTAGCATCACGAGGCATCCCTCGGCACAATACCTGCCGAGCTTCTGACTGCCCCACTCTCCGGGCATCTCGATACCTCTCGGTACTCCCAAAGACCCTCCGGTATCCAATCATTCAAGGCCATCGGGCAACCGGCCGTACCCTTCTAGCCAGGCATCTCGACACTCCCGAGGCATCGTGGGCTCACACCTCCGACGGCCTTCTCATTTATCTCAATTCTCATATTCAATTATAGTTCAATTTTAACATGGCATGTGATGTGATGGAAATCAAGATCATATTCATCCTTGAATTCATACATGCATGTCAAATCATCATCATACATGCAGCAAAACACAATCATCCATAACAATACAATTCATGGAGTCCATACAATTTAAATTAGTCCATTTTTTCATACCTTTTTGAAGTTTACTAAATTCTAGCTTATACCATTTTAGAAAATATTTAAATTAAATATCCATATGATTCTCAAAAATCATCAAATCAAGACATGTGATAGACAAGTCAATAAGATAATAATTTAATGAAAAACACATGCCCAATAGAGTTTCACACAAGAAGATATAATTCACACAAATACAGCATGCAATTTCGGGTAGAAACATAATATGCATTTTTTGAAATAATTCGATTAAAATACCTAAAAGACCTCCGAAAATTATGAAATTTTTTAAGGTTATAGTTAAGACACTAAAGTATATTTTTCATGCAGACATCTAGGCCAGATTTGTTCTAGAAAACTTTCTATTGTCATCCGAAGCTTCTGATTCTAGAACCGAAATGTCCAGTTTAGGTATCTCGGAAATATCGAGTTTTCACCCCCTTATTCTTCTTCGCTTCCTCTGAAATTTAGATATATTTTACTTCAAGAGGTCCCCTAAAACTTTTATTCAGGTATCTAAGTCAAATTTCCAAAGAATAGTTTCCATATGGGTCCAAGAAGTCTCGGGTGTCCAGTACCATGTTTCCAGATTAACCATTTTCAAGAGTAAGTTGATTCACTAGGCTACACTTTCTCATTTTACTTCAAATTTGAGTATGTTAGTATTTAGGATGATATCTATAAGTTTCATGAAGAAGTTAAAGAGAGATTCTTTGTAAAAATCGACATGCAACCCACAAAACTACCAAAAGGTCAGCAAAACAGTTCCAGATCTAATGTCTTCGTAGGATGAGGGTTTGACCCATTAAATCTCCGTCATTTTTTCCCATATTTTATTATGTTGTATTTTAAGATGTTGGCTACAACTTTCATGAAGGAATGAAAGTCAAAATCCAACACGAAACATGCATGTAAGCCTCCACAAGTTTCTGGGTCGAGCGGTTTACACGAAATCAGCAAGCATTTTCAAGAACAAGTCACATTCTAGCTTCAGTTTTGCCTACCCTAACCTCCGAGATCTACCACCAACAAATCACACATGCAAGGCACACATGCAAGAGTGGAAATCAATCCCAACTTGCCTCTAAGATCAAGCGGACAGCGGCACACGGACAGCACACCGGCGACGGATGGACGGACGGCATGCGAGCGGTGACGGACCTCCTCCTTCCTTTCTCTCTTCCTCTCTTCCTCTCTTTCTCTCTTTCTCTCCTCTCTCTCGGCACCTAGACGGACCACTCCCTCTCTCTCTCTTTCTTTTTGGTTGCTTATATACTTGCATGCACCCTCATTTTGCATAGGGGACACTTGTCCCTAAGATGGAGACAAGTGTCTCCTTTGTTGAAGACACTTGGAGGCCATGCGGCTCCTCCTCCCCCCCTTCATGCGTCGACAATGGGCCGAGCTTATGGCCCACTTTAGGCCCATCTCACTTGGGCCTAAAGTCCAAACTTAAATGGCCCAAGTTTATTTATTTTTTTATAATACATCTTAATCCTCATTTAAATAAATATCTAATTGCATAATAAAATGGCCAAAAGACTTTGTGACATTAATCCATCAAATCTATAAAGTGCATATTCAAAAACAAAGTTTTCTTTTTCAAATTTTCCTATAGCACCAACCTTGATCATCCATTAACATTTTCTACTTAAATAAATACCTAACTTGCAAAAATAATAAGGCCATTAAACTTATAGTCACAAATCCATAAATTTCAATTTATGATGCACATGGCCAATGATAGAATTTTCTTTCCTCTCATATAATTATCCATTAAAAGCTTGGCCATAAATCTTATTGCAAATTATGGATTAAATGGCCATAACTTGATGGTACTTCCATCACCTATTCATAGACTTTAGTGTAACTAGAGGTGATTATGAAATTTGGGATGCCACAGGTAGTATGCTAGTCAGTACGTAAATCTGGATGGCCAGGGTAACCATTTTCATGGGAGGCCCTCGAGGTTTCTCGTGATTTCAGGTGGGGTACGAGATGCCTGGAGGCGTGATTCGCTCTAGATGCTCGGTGGCCTTAAATGGCTGAATGCCAGAGACTTTCATGATGCCTGGAGGGGTGCGAATGTAGGAGGGACGCAAACATTGGTCCTCCGGGGATGAAACCTTTTGAAAAATAAAATGGATGATTCCATTATAAGTGTGTGTGGGTCTAGATATAAGACTGAGTGTATGGCATGGAACGGAACATGATGTTTCAATTTGACCCTATGATTGAGATTTGTGTATCTTGGATATGTCGCACTACACATTAGGACTACATTGTTATTTCATTAATGGTTTTCATGATTTTGATACATACGTTTTGTTAAATTTCTTGTTTTGTGTACCATACTTGAATCTAGATTAATAGTAATGCACGGTATAATTTGAGGAATCTTTTACTGTTGAGTGGTTGTACTCACCCCTTTGAGGACTAACATTTCAAATTAAGAGATGTCTCTATTACCGGTCACACGTGGTACTTTCTATGGCTTACCGTCCGACGTTGAGGTTGAGTGTTTGGAGCATTCCTGTGTTGGTGTTTGTGGACTGGTGTTCATCCGTGTTTGAGTTTTAGTTTTGTATGATGTGGGTCTACCTGATGGCCTTGTAGTCCAGGAGTTCCTGTCCGTGCATGTTCATTGCGACGGGATCATGATGGCGATGCTGCCGCCGCCACCAACCAATGCACCAGGCTGGGTGTGATTGTGCGTGTGACTGGTAGCAGATGACACTTTTTGGATAGCCGACACTGGATGATGGATCGGTGTACATGACTGATGTGGGGTCAAGTACTTTTGGGTTATAGCCGAGCTTAGTAAAGCCTTGGCCTTTTGATGTACCAACTCTTGATGTCCGATCAAGCTATGTAAATAAAAGTGTTTTGGCTCTAACATACATATATATATATGAAAGGTGTAGTTGGTGTGTATTGCATTGCATTGTATTATTTAGTTTGAGTATGGATTAGGGAGATGTCGAATATGCTTTCGTTATATGAACTGTGCTAGGACCAATTGAGATAATATAAACCCTCAGGACATATGGACCGACTACAACTCTAAGGTATCAGAGTGAATATTACCAAGTCAAGTGAGAGGTAAGTGAGTTGTAGTGACCTTAACGGTTTGAGGGCCGTTCGTGGGGTGCCACACCCGAACTCGCCAAAAATTCTTCGAAGGACGAGTCGACGTTCCTAAAATAAATCGTGACATGACAGAATTTTCAATTTCTGTAATTTGGTTCAAATTCATGGTTAATTTCAATCTGATGTGATTTTAGCGTGACCTAACCTTTCAGGTAGCTTTTAGGAATTTTTTTTTTGCAATTGACTTGCGGTCGATTATTTTTTAGGCACATTTTGTATCTTTGACACATTGGTGACTCTTGATAGGATACGAAAATGACAGAAATATCGGTCTAGTGCCGTTCAACAGGAATTTTGCAATTAGGTGGAATCAGCCACACACTAATCACATACCTCTATCGAATCGACCTATCTCCGGTCTTTGATCGATTTTGATGGTGCCATAATGACCCTTGCAGATTACCACGGTCGAGTAGTCGTGTCGTGGTCGAATTCTCTAATCTATTGCGTTCAGATTCCTTAACGACTTCACTTGATAGGTTAGTTATCCCGTGAGTGGCCAACTTTGAGAAAAGCACTATGGGTGCATCAATGAAAAACCTAACTCATTCAATTGAAAACGGAGCCTAGAATTCAAGATGTCACAACTCTTTTCCTCTTAAAAAAATTTCGTCCTCGAAATTTAAACCATGCAAATCTTTAAACAAAAAGGTGGGGGTACAGTCATCTTATCGAATCTTCACTTGCCCAAGTTGCTCCTTCAGTGCCATGGTGTTGCTAGACCACTTTAACCAATGGGATCGTCTTGGTACAAAAAACTTGTTCCTTTCGATCCACAATTTGAACAGGGCTTTCCACGTATGACACACTATCATCCACGTCTAACTCTTCAAAATTTAGCACATGGATCGGGTCAGGCTCATACTTCCTCAACATCGACACGTGCAAGATGTCATGTACTTGTGCCAACCTCGGCGGCAATGCAAAACAATATGCTAGGATCCCGATTCTTTCTAGAATCTCAAAGGGACTTGATGTGAATCGTTGCAGATAGATCGTTCTACGAAGGTCTGAATGATGCGAATTGTGAACCTCGACCTCCAATCGAACCTGTGATTAGCAACCTCGGTATGAACATGACCTGTTGACGAATGCGTGTCAACCAACCAACGTTATAGATGCCACGAGCGAAAGAATTCGCTATCTCGCTCGATAAGTCGAATTAACCATCATAAGGGAACCTTGATTAGATCAAGTCCTCAAAAAAACAGTAGAAGAGAATCTCTCAACTTTTTCCTCAAAAATAAAATATATATCTGTCCCCAAAGAAATTTGGCAAATCCTTTATATAGGCTTTCTAACCGCCACACAATCCTAAAAATCTAATGCGTCATATTCTAGAATATTCCTAAACAAGAAGAGATATATATATATATATATATATATATATATATATATATATATATATATATATATTGACTTGGTCAAATATTTGGTGACCAGATAATCAAATTGCGTCAAGATTTCCAAGATTCTTCAAGGTTTGATCCAAGGTCATCTCCACGCCAAAGATCACAAACCCTAATGCCAACAGCTCGCCTAAATTGCTTGGCTGCGCTCGAGTGATCAAATCAGTAGAAACAGACAATGGGTCTTTAGCACCTCCTCCTTGATATGGCTCGATGTCGACATCATTCCCTCCCCCGTGCAAAGGATTTGCCCTCAAATCATCATTGGCATCGAAAAGAGTCAAATCAGAAACATTAAATATGGCACTAATGTCATATTTACCTGGAAGATCAAGCTTGTAGGCATTATTGTTAACTCTTTCCAAAACCATGAATGGTCCATCCCCTCACGGTAATAACTTAGAGTGTCGCTGCTTAGGAAATCTCTCTTTGCACATATGAACCCAAACCCAATCAGCAGGTTCAAACACCACTTCCTTGTGCCCTAGTTGGCTTGCCTTGCATATTGCTTAGTCTTGCACTTTATATTTGCGCACGTCTTCTCATGCAATGCCTTGACAAATTCAGCTTTCTTTGCTCCATCTAAATCTACATGCTCATCAACAGGTAAAGGGGTTAAATCTAACGGAGTTAACGGATTAAAACCATAGACAACCTCAAATGTTGTAAATTTAGTAGCAGAATGCATGTTCCTATTATATGTAAATTCAACATGTGACAGACAATCTTCCCAAGATTTTATGTTCTTTTTAATAATAGCACGCAACAATACTCCTAAAGTTCTATTAACTACCTCGGTTTGACCATCGGTTTGTGCATGGCAAGTAGTAGAAAATAACAACAGTGTTCCTAATTTTTTCCATAATGTTTTCCAAAAGTAGCTAAGAAATTTAGAATCTCGATCTGAAACAATCGATCTAGGCATGCCATGCAAATGTACAACCTCCCTAAAGAACAAATCAGCAACATGAGATGCATCATTAGTTTTATGATAAGGTATAAAATGAGGCATCTTTGAAAACCGATCAACAACCACATAAATAAAATCTCTACAATACTTAGACCTAGGTAATCCTAACACAAAATCCATAGAAATATCAGTCCAAGGATGCGTTGGAATAGGTAATGGTGTATATGAGCCATGCGGTTTAGTTGTAGACTTAGATTGCTTACAAGCAATGCATCTCTCACAAACACGTGTGGCATCTCTCACAAACACGTGTGACATCTCTCTTCATATGTGGCTAATAAAAATGTTCATGCAGCACTTCATAAGTCTTACTAATGCCAAAATGTCTCATTAAACCACCACTATGCGCTTCTCGCACCAACATTTCACGCAAAGAACACTTAGGCAAACATAGTTTGTTTTCACGGAAAAGATAACCTTCATGCCTATAAAATTTATCAAATGCAGCGTGTTCACATGCTTCATACACTCTCCCAAAGTCATCATCATCAATATATAAGCCCTTGATATGCTCAAAACCTAGACACTTTGCTTCTAAAATAATTAGAATCGCGTACCTTCAAGAATACCACATTCTCCTTACCTTTCTTGTACTTGATCACATATGGAAAAGTCTCGATGAACTCCATCCATTTGGCATGTCTTTTATTCAACTTTTGCTGCCCTTTCAAGTATTTCAAGGTCTCGTGATCGGTGTGGATCACAAACTCCTTCGGCCATAGATAATGTTGCCAAGTCTCCAAAGCTTGCACTAAAGCATACATCTCCTTATCGTAGGTAGGATAATTCAATGTTGCTCCACTCAATTTCTCACTGAAATAAGGTATGGGATGCTCTCCTTACATCAACACGGCTCCAATTCCTGTACGAAAAGCATTGCACTCTATCTCAAAAGTAGCACTGAAATTTGGCAAAGATAACAAAGGAGCATTAGTCAACTTATCTTTTAAAAGATTAAATGCTTTCTCTAGCTCTTCTCACCACGTGAAACCCACATGTTTTTTGATAACCTCAGTTAAAGATGCGGCAATGGTGCTGATATTTCTCACAAATCGCCACTAAAAACTCGCCAATCCATGGAAGCTACACACCTCTCCTACGGTCTTAGGCATTGGCCATTCACGAATTGCTTTGACCTTTTCTTCATTAACCTGTATACCATTAGCACTAACAACAAATCCTAGAAAAACTAATTTGTTGGTAACAAAAGAGCACTTCTTTAGATTAGCGTATAATTGCTCGGCCCTTAAAACCTGCAAGATAGCTCGCACATGCTCAATATGGTCATCAGGGCTTTGACTATATATCAAGATATCATCAAAATAGACAACCACAAATCAACCAATAAAAGCACGCAAAACATGATTCATAAGTCACATAAACGTGCTCGGTACATTAGTTAATCCAAATGGCATGACTAACCACTCATATAATCCATACTTGGTCTTAAATGCAGTTTTCCATTCATCACCTTCTTTCATCCTAATTTGATGATAGCCACTTTTCAAATTGATCTTAGTAAAAATGCAAGAACCATGCAACTCATCCAACATGTCATCCAACCTAGGAATAAGATGTCGATACTTTACCGTAATATTATTGAATGTTCGGCAATCGACATACATTCGCCAAGTTCCATCCTTCTTTGGCACCAACAAAACACAGATGGCGCACGGGCTAAGACTCTCTATCACATACCCCTGTTCCAATAGTTTGCCAACTTGCCTCTGAAGTTCCTTCATCTCCTTGGGATTACTTCGATATGTGGGTGATTAGGTAATGGTGCACTAGGAATCAAGTCAGTTTGATGTTCTATGCCTCGAATCAGTGGTATCCTCTAGGAAGTTCATCAGGAAAGACATCTTCAAATTCCTACAATAAAGACACAATAGGACTAGGCAAACTTGGGTCAAGATCGTTAGTAGAAAACAAAACCTCATTGTACAAAAGTACAAGCATCGGTCGGTCTAAAACTAAAGCTCTCCTCACCTCACTCAATTTTGCATAAAAATTATTTTGTCTATTTTCTTTCCTCTCACCTTTTCCCTCGGTTTTTACCACAATTCTTCTCTCGGCCTCTCATTTTCATTGCGTCTCAGACACACCATGCAAGCCCTCGGATTTCTGACATTCTCTCTCTCTCTCTCTCTCTCTCTCTCTCTCTCTCTCTCTCTCTCTCTCTCTCTCTCGACTTCTCATTGTAACTTTAACTGATCTTGATACACCTCACTAGGTGTCATTGGTACCAAGGTATAAGTCTTTTGATTCATCACCAATGAATAACGATTAGTATACTCATCATGATGTACCTTTCAATCATATTGCCATGGTCTTCCAAGCAAGATATGACCTGCTTGCATAGGTACAACATCACACTCTACCTCATCCTTATATCTCCTTATCTCAAATGGGATTCGAACTTGCTTCGACACTCTCACCTCTCCACTATCATTTAACCATGGAAGTTTATAAGGCCTAGGGTGCTTTGTCGTCTTCAAACCCAACTTATCCACCATAATACAACTTGCCACATTTGCACAACTACCTCTATCAATTATCATACTACAGATCTTACCATTCACCACACATCTTGTATAAAACAAGTTATCTCTTTGTTGATGATGCTCCTTCTCCTTTACTTGCACACTAAGAGAATGCCTAACCACCAATAAGTCTCATTTTATAGCTATTTCTCCATCACTACAATCCTCCAACGGTGGCATCTCATCATCCTCTTATTCCCTTTCACTTTCGAACTCAATAACACAATGTCCAATCATGATCATCACCCTCCTAGTAAGGCATTGATTCGCCATATTACCCCTGCCCAAACACTTAAAACATTTTATCTCACGAGTTCTAGTGTTAGGGTTTTCGATTTTACCTGAAGCTAGATTTGTTCCAACTTTACCGTCCCTCTCCTTCTCCTTTGAGGTTTCGGTTTTGGTGTTGTTTCCTCTCCGATTTGGCTTCTCATCTCTCTTCCAATTGGATCTCCAATTCTGATTTGAACCTCATCCACTCTTGTGATTTCGGTTTAACTTCAATTGTTGCTCAACTTTGATAGCTTTGTCCACCAATTCCTCCAATTCAACATAGTGTTGTAGCTCCACCACCCTTGCTATGTCTCGGCTCAAACCACTCAAAAATCTTGACATTGTGGCCTCACAATCCTCCACCACATTAGCACTGATCATGGCAATCTCCATCTCCTTATGATACTTTCCACGCTCTTATTGCCTTGTGTGAGATTTTGTAACTTTTGAAACAAATCTCGATGGTAATGACTTGGTACAAAACGCCTCATCATCACCGTTTTCATCTCATCCCACATCTCTATCAGTCTTTCACCATTGCGTCTCTTACTAGTTACAAGTTGATCCCACCAAATTATAGTATAATTAGTAAATTCAACAGCTGCAATTTTTACCTTTTTGAGTTCGGAGTATCATTAGCAATCAAATACCATCTCCATGCATTTCTCCCATTCTAGATACACATCGGGATCATTCCTCCCTTGGAAAGAAGGAATCTTTATCTTGATATTGCCAAGTTCATTGTCTTCTCGGTGTCTAAACCCTCAGGCTCCATTTCACCTTTCAAATCAAGCATATCGATCATCCTCCATGTCGGCCTTATCATCATCATAATGTTGCTGCCTTCTATGTCATGTTCTAGAGGTGTCTCGCTAATGTTGCGGCCTTCCCCAAGGTAGCTCTTGGTCACCATCAACCCTCTTGCCATTCCCCATCATTCGACCACTAAGCTCCTCCACTACAGCCCTCAATTGCTGGATGCTTTCCACAAGCGCTTCATCTTTTCGTATAGAGTCAACCTCCCTTTGATTCATGCTTTCTTCGTGTGACATATTTTAAACCTGCAAGTAAACATTAGTCACAAAAATCCTCACCAATCGCTCCCTCACGTGTTTCTCTCAAGTTGTTTGTCATTCCCCTCATGTTTAACTCAAGCCTAGGCTTTTTCCACCCTCAATTAAGCTTACACACTCTTGCCTTTTCCCTCTTGTATTCTCTTTTCACAAGCTCTTTATTGGACTCAAAACCTATCTCTCAACCCCCTCATGACAATCAATCAAACTAATCAAGCAAGATTAGATTACTATTGATTTTGTTTCAGCAAGTAACAATTTCAAACGAACAAGTACAACTTTCGAAATTCCAATTGAAACATAAATCACTATTGATTTTGTTTCAATTTAGTCTACTAACAAACGAGTCACCTTTTGGATTTTTTTTTGTTTGGCTAATTTTTTTTCCAAATCTGTTTTTCTTTCCTTGTGCACTTTTTTTTTTGTGTGCATTTTCTTTCTCGTCTTTTTTTTTGACGAACTTTTTTTTTCTTTACAATTTAAGATGCTAGAAAAAAAAACTAAAACTAATAGCAAACAACTATGTATGGAAGCACAAAAGCAATCGGATCCCTAAATTAGCTAGAACTAAAACCCTAGCTCAATAAATCTCAAATTGGTGAATATCAATAGAAAATTAAAGATAAATAGACCTTGTAGAACCTAGCTCTGATACCAAATGATGTGAATCATTACAGATAGATTGTTCTACAAAGGTCCGGATGATGCGAATTGTGAACCGCGACCTCCAATCGAACCTATGATTGGCAACCTCGGTATGAACGTGACCTGTTGACGAACGCGTGTCAACCAACCAACGTTATAGACGCCACGAGTGAAAGAATTCGCTATCTTGCTCAATAAGTCGAATTAACCGTCACAAGGGAACCTTGATTAGGTCAAGTCCTTAAAAGAACAGTAGAAGAGAATCTCTCAAATTTTTCCTCAAAAATAAAATATATATCTATCCCCAAAGAAAATTGGCAAATCCTTTATATAGGCTTTCTAGCCGCCACACAACCCTAAAAATTTAATGCGTCATATTCTAGAATATTCCTAAACAAGAAGATATATATATTGACTTGGTCAAATATTTGGTGACCGGATAATTAAATTGCGTCAAGATTTCCAAGATTCTTCAAGATTTGATCGAAGGTCATCCCTACGCCAAAGACCACGAATAATGACGCCAACATCTTGCCTAAATTGCTTGGCCCGCGCTCAAGTGAACGAACCAGTAAGAATAGACAATGGGTTCTTAGCACCTCCTCCTCGATATGGCTTGATGTCTACATCAAGACCTACGTACCTTGGACTCAACTTTCCCTTTTTGCCAAAGCGTGAAGTACCCCTCATTGGTGACGCCTTTAAAAAGACGTGATCACCAACTTGGAACTCCAATGGTCTTCGACGCTTATCTGCGTAGCTTTTCTGGCAGCTCTGAGTGGTCTTTAATTTGTATCAAATAACGGCAACTGCATCCACTGACTACTGGACTAACTCTGGGCCTGTGATCTTTCGTTCTCCGACCTCATCCTAACACACTAGTGTTTTGCATGCTCTGCCATACAACGCTTCAAACAGTGCCATCTGAATGCTCTGTTGGCAGCTGTTCCTCCCAACTTCCCTTGAAATCTAACACGTAAGCTCACAGCATGTCTTCAAGGGTTTGAATCATCCTCTTAGTCTAGCCATCCGTTTGAGGATGATAAGCTGTACTATACTGCAGCTTCATTCCTAAGGCGGTCTGCAAACTTTTCCAAAAGGCAGCTGTAAATCTGGGGTCTTGGTCTGATGTAACATCACTGGCACTCCATGTGACAATCTGATTTTCTGCTTCTGTTTTCAATTGAATAAATCAGGCTTTTCATCGATGTGTCTATAATGCTATTCCCTAAGCTGATCACTCATGAGATAATTAGACTAGTTGGGGAAATCATTAAAGGATTTTAGTGCAACAGACTTGAGAATTTGACCAGGAAACGATTGCTCAACAATGTTAGTCTACAAAGGTCATTACGGCACAGTTGAAAATCTATCAAAGACCAGAAATAGGTTCCCTCACTTTCACCTATTCATGTGTCTCAAATGATTTCAATTCACTGGCCCCAGCCAACGCAATAGATAACAGTCTTCCGGCATAACCGGGCATCATCTCGCACCATCGAGCACGGCAATGTCTGCACTTAGACGGCATTCCAATTAGGAGCATCGATCCAACATCCACTGCAACTAGAATCCGTTCACTTGGGGCATTTCTGAAGGAGCATTGTTTGGCCCCAAAGGCTCGTGACGGATTCTCATGTAGCATATGCATTTATCCAATTTTACAATTCAACAATTAGTTTTGCATCTCGGCCATATCACTAAATAAGCAAATTTCCAGCAAGCATGTCAGTAAGAACCATCACATTACTACCAGCTCTAACCAGCAAAAATTGTCCATTTGCGCACTTCCGAGTTTATCACTAGAAATCAACTCATATGAATTCAAAAAATTCTCAAACTTCGACATGTGACAAATGACACGTAAACAAAGATTTTTCATGAAGACACTGAGACCCAGATCTTTATGGATTCAGCCCAGTAATTCACTCAATTCAGCACCAAAACCGAGTCCGTTTCCATATGGTCTATTTTCTGAAATCAACTTAGTTCGGGGTCCAAAACAAGACCGTTTAGGCATGAGTGGTTCCACTTAATTACAAAATCCTCGTCAATCAACCTACTTTCAATCTCTAATAGATTTTCGACTATGCCGCAATGACCTTTGTAGACTAACACGATTAAGCAGTCACTTTCTAGTCGAATTCTCAAGTCTATTGCACTAAAATCCTTTAATGACTTCCCCAACTAGTCTAGTTATCTCATAAATGATCAGCTCAGAGAATAACACTATAGACACGTCAATGAAAAGCCCGATTTATTCAATTGAAAACAGAAGTAGAAAATCAGACTATCACACTCCATGTAGACGAACAATCTGACGCAAGTACAATTCTGCATGCCTGTCCAAATCAAGGTCCTTCCATACCGCAATAATGTGAGCCGACTTTGTCAGTCTATCGACCACTACCCAAATAAAGTCATTACCTCTCTTACTCCTTGGTAAGCCTGTCATAAAATCCATTGTGATATGTTCCCATTTCCACTCGGGAATCTTGAGAGGTTGCAGAAGTCCTCCCAGCTTAAAATGCCATGCCTTCACTTGCTGACATGTCAGACACTTGGTGAAATGTTTGGCGATGTCTGCCTTCATACCGAATCACTAATAGTGTTGACGCAAATTTTGATACATTTTTGTGCTACCAAGATGAATGTTATAACTGCTATGATGAGCTTCTGATAATATCTCTTCATTAAGGGTTACCTCATCAAGTACACACAATCATCCTTGGAACCTTAATGTTCCTTCTTCAGAAATCTGGAACTTAACCTTTCTCTTTTTGATATCCTCTTGCAGGATTTTTTGAACATTAGGGTTGTCAACTGAAGCGTCTTGATCCTTATCTGCACTTCCAGTTCAATTTTGAGGGTGGCCATAAGATTTGAAAAGTGGCTTACCTCAAATTTGAAAACTGAATCTCGAACTCTCTCCAGCAACATCCATTCCTTGAGTAATATCTGCGCGACTAAAGACTTCTGACTTAGCGCGTCTGTGACCCTGTTCGCCTTTTCAAGATGATACAAGATATCACAACCATAGTCCTTCAAGAGTTCTATCCAGCAACGCTGTCTCATATTCAACTTCTTCTAAGAGAATAAGTATTTGAGACTTTGATGGTTGGAGAAGATCTGGAATCTTTCTCCACACAAATAATGTCTCCAAATCTTCAAAGCAAAAATTATTGTTGGGAGTTCCAAGTCATGCGTTGGATAGTTTAGCTTATGAGGTCTCAATTGACGGGATGCATATGCAACAACCCTGCCATGCTACATTAATACACAACCCAATCCTCTAAATGATGCATCACTATAGATCTCATATCCTCCAGGACCAGATGGAATGGTTAGCACAAGTGCGGTAGTCAGCTTCTGCTTAAGCTCTTGAAAATTATGCTCACAATTGTCTGTCCACACATACTTCTCTTCCTTCTTCAATAGTCAAGTCAACGGCAACGCTAAGGCAGAAAATCCTTCCATAAATCGTCTGTAGTCCCTGCCAATCCAAAGAAGCTTCTGATCTCTGTCACGGTAATCGATCTTGGCCAGTTGATAATTGCTTCAATCTTGGATGGGTCCACGGAGATTCCTTCGCCTGAAATCATGTGACCTAGGAAAGCAAAATGAGTCAACCAAAACTCGCACTTGCTGAACTTGGCGTACAACTCATGAATCCTCAAAGTCTGGAGCACCATCCTCAAGTGCCTTTCGTGTTCCTTAGGGCTTTTCAGTACACTAGGATATCGTCAATGAACACAATTACGAATTGATCCAGGTATTCTTTTAACACTCGGTTCATCAAATCCATAAAAGTAGCTAGGGCATTCATCAAACCAAACGGCATTACAGTGAACTCATAATGGTCGTATCGAGTACGAAACGTTGACTTCGGTATGTCCTCCTTTTTTATCCTTAGCTGATGATATCCCATCCTCAAGTCGACCTTTGAAAATATCAATGCTCCTTGCAACTAGTCAAACAAGTCGTCAATCATCGGCAGTGGATATTTAATATTGATCGTCACTTGATTGAGTTACCGATAGTCGATGCAAAGGCGCAACGAACCATCTTTCTTCTTCACAAATAGAATTGGTTTCCCAAGGTGATACGCTGTGACGTATGAATCCCTTATCCAACAATTCCTACATCTATACCTTTAGTTCCTTCAACTCAGACAACACCATTCGGTAAGGAGCCTTAGAGATTGGCTCTGTCCTGGGTGCTAACTCGATCACGAATTCAATCTTCCTCTCTAGCGACAGGCTTGGTAATTCCTTTGGAAACACATCTAGAAACTTTTGTACCACAATGATGTCTTCGATCTTCAACTCCTCAACTGTCGTATCCATAACAGTCGCCGGGTAACCTTGGTGACCCTCATCTAACAAATGGGTTGCCTCAAGCGACGAGATTAAGGTAATCGAGGGTCCTTCTCGATTCCCAATAAATTCAAAACTTTCATCCGTCAATGGGTCAAATTGTATCACATTGCGACAACAATTCATTACAATAAAAAGCTCCTTGAGCCAAACCTTTTTATACATGACGTCAAACTTATACATAAGCAAACTAGTCAAGTACAACTCTAGCATGTGATTCTTCTCTCTACAACTTTATTACAACAAACTGAAATTCTCCAAACTTAACCACAACTCCACTACGCTACTCTAATAAAATCACCCCAAAACAACATTCTTCTTTTGATCGGTGAATGCTTGGGTTCATTCCTGTCCCTTTTGCCATCCTAGTAGCGTCCTATCTGCAGTAGTGGTGCTTGTGCTCTCCTGAACCTGCGTGGACAGTCCCTCACCTGATCCATGCTGGCCACATTCAAAGCATGCTCCCATTATATTAGGACATTGGATTGATCCATGCTTTCTTCTACAAACTTAGCACACATCTAGTGAGTCCTCTGTCTCCTATCAAGTGACAACGAGCACCTTTTCTTGCACCAGAGGCCTATCCCAATTACCCAACTGTGCGTTCTACAGCACACTCCCTCTACTCTGTCTCATTGGCAATGGTGACAGCAGCTGAGATCCCATTCGCCTGTGCGGACAATCTTTGACCAGGTGGTCGTGCTGGCAACACCTATAACAAATCCTTATCCTTTTAAAACACGAGGCAGATCCATGTCCTTTCCTACAGACATAACACACGCCCATCTGGTTGGATGCTAGCTTTCCCATTATACTCCTTTAAGTGGGACGAATAAAGTGCTTACCTTCTATCATCGGTTTCTTCCCAAACCAATTTCCATCTATGTTGGAACCGAATCTTGACGCAGATGCAGTAGCTTGCTCCCATAACACATCTGCACGCTGGACCTCACTAGGTGTGGCAGTAATGGTAGCTACAGCATTCGTGACGGCAGTGGCAGCAGTAGCAGCAGCTGCTTGATCCTGTGCTTACTGACCCAAAATACTTCCCAAAGTTTCTAATGCCTGAATGATCTCATTGAACTTAGGATCGCTCAGTGTCGTTACACTCTCAGTATCGGCCCACGGCAGTACTCTACACTCGCACTGGCCTGAGCCTACACTTTACCTCGGGTACCGACCCTCGTCAACGTCCTACCCTAAGTTACAAGTCCTACCAACCTCTTCCTAGGAGTACTCTGCTCCTCACCCCATTAAGCACGGCTATGTCTTTCCTAAACGGCTTTCCCAAAGGAGCAAAGGTCCAAAATCTACTGCAATTCGCTTTCGTTGTCCAGGAGCGTCCCATATAGGGGTAACGTCCAACTTAATAGCCTGGGACGGTTTCTCTTAACTAATAAATGATCACTCAATTATGGCCAAGGACACTGTGCATTGCACAAATGTCTCAATTAAAATAATCCACTTGGCTCATTTTCCTCGTATTAAAAAATCTGGTGAAAATAGTCATGTGTGGGTATACGGTCAGATTGAACAAAAAAAATTGATATCCTTTATTTTTAAAATTTCACTATTTTATATAGTATATAAAACCATCTTTGGTGTCAAAATCCGACACCCGAGATTTTCTGAATGAACACTAAAATTCACAAATTTTGAAATAAATAACCAAAATTTCAATCATTACTTAATTCGCACAAATTAACACCCAATTGCATAAACTAAACACACCATTGCAATTAGCACAAAATTCCATTCACCGACTATCCCGGTATAATTTCTGGAAAATATTAAATAATTAAATAATTACCAAAATTAATTAAATAAATACAATTAAATGCCATAAATAGAAACTTAGGCTGGAAATGCCTAATTAAATACCGAAACGGAACTGGAAAATTTCCGAACCTATCTAGATAAATAAAACATCCTGTCTAATCCTTAATTAATCTAATATAACCACCTAACATGCATAATTGAATAATTAAATCACTAATCTAATCTAACTAACCACACAATCCCTAATTAACTTAAACTAAACACCACTTAAGCGTAATTTACTCCCTAAGTAGAGTTTAGCAAGTAAACTCACCGGTTTAACGATTTGGTGAGTCCACGACGATGACGGTGTGATAGCGGGCAACAAGCGACCCTACGGCAACACCAAATGGAGACTAGGCGAGCTTGAAAACAGCTACAAAGCCCACGGTTGCTGTTGGACCAAAAGTTGGGCTGAGCTACAGATGAAGGAAGGAGACGATCTTAGGGCAGCTTCAATGGGCTGACCAAAATTGGGTTCAAATTCAGGGTTAATTTCAATTTGACGTGATTTTAGCGTGACCTAACATATCGGGTAGCTTTTAGGAATTATTTGTGTAATTGACCTGTAGTCGATTATTTTCGAGCCACATTATGCATCTTCGACACATTGGCGACTCTCGGTTGTCAAATACATCTCGAGATTTCAAATGCAGATATAGAGTACAAAAGTGATAGAAAAGTCGGTCTAATGTCGTTCGACAGAAATTTTGCAATTAGGTGGAATCACCCACACACTAATCACATACCTCTATCGAATTGACCTATCTTCGATCTTGATTGATTTTGACGATGTCGTAATGACCCTTGCAAATTAGCACAGTCGAGCAGTTAACTTGTGGTTAAATTCTCTAATCTATTGCATTTAGATTCCTTAACAACTTCACCCGATAGGCTAGTTATCCTGTAAGTGGCCAACTCAAAGAAAAACACTATGGGCGCGTCGATGAAAAGCCCAACTCATTCAATCGAAAATAGAGCCTGCAATTCTGGATGTCACAGCCATACTGTTCGAAGGAGCTAATGGTAAGTGACATCTGTGTGCTTATAAAAATGGAAAATTTTCCAAGGCTAAAATGCATTATCACACTTTCAAAGAAATCTTGGTGGTAAAAAATGGAATAAAAAGGTTCAAGTTCTATCTCACCAGCCATCATTTCCTGGTAGAGCTAGATATGGCATCATTCCCCCAGATGACCAAGTTCAAATAGAAGCAGATTCGGCATTCTCAACTGCTTCGATGGGCTAAATGGTTTTCAAAGTATTCATTTGAAACCAAACACATTACTAGAAAAAATAATGTACTTGCTAATTTTTTGTTCAGACCAAAGGTGCCAATAGAAATCAACATGTACATCATGAGGCATGCTTTCCATACTTTTCACCACAATGAAAAGTATAAGATAGAAAAGATACGAGATTGACCAAGCTGGCAATACCACCAAAAGATTGTTGAGTAAATCCAGAATGACAACCTCACTGAAAACCTGGAAAATCTCATGTGACAATGTCACACAGAATTATTTAGATTCTGTGGAGGTTTGATCATTTACCCATTTGGATTAAATTCCAGCTATTCATTCATACACCCTTTAATCTAGAAGAAAGATGACTTCCCTAATCAATTCCAATGGTTATTATGGTACTTAACCAATAAATACTTAATAGCTATTGAAATTCCAACTAGAAGGTTCATTGCCAACCTAATCAAGATATTCGGGCTCGATCGAAATACTAAAAGGGAAAGTGACAGAAATCTTTTAGCTTTTCTCAATTGGTTTTATCCTCCCACTCACTTGAGGCACCTTCTACAGCAAGAACTAAGAATTGTCCGACCAAACTCGGAGATCCATATTGTTCTGTTCTTTCGAAGACCATGGGCTTTTGTACGACACAATGGCACCATTGGTGATGCTCCACAAAGTATAGGAACTACATCCTATAAACCTTAGCTGCACCTTAAGAAAGCTTGTATTCACAAAACTTTTCCAAGCCCTATTGGTTGCTGTGAAAACCAATTTAGAGAACTTCAAAGAGTCTTATGCCAAGCGAATGAGACCATCCTAGAAGACATATGGAATTACAATGTACCCACTACATGGGATCATTATAGCCTTACACTTGAAGCCAAGGAAGCACTCAAGGTGTTTGAACAAGTAAGGACACCTCCATCACATGAGTAAGAAATGACAGATACAGATAACCCTGCATAATCGTCTTGAGATGCACAATCATCACAAGACCCCTGTGCCCAATGCCAAGGGGGGGAGCTCTCTCTCAAGACTCCTATGATCGAGGACATTTGTCCTTATCCCTAGGAATGGATACATCTTATTATGCTCAACCATCCAATTAGTCTCAACCAAACCTGCTTGTCGACACTTTAGGATCCTCTAGGATTCATGAAAAAGCATCTTCATTAAATGAGGCAAACATGTGGAATAGTCAAAGCCCTCTGATATTCAACTTATAGAACTTGAACAGAAATACGAAGAACATCTTCTTGCAGAAATGCATAGTTTTGATGATTCAGACTATGACTACAATGCTTGTGACGGAAGAGATTGCTAATTGTAGCAAGTCACTGAAGCAAATCACTATAGTAGTAGGCTAGGGAAATCACTATTCATTGTCACTATTTATATCATCTAGAATAATTCCCGACCGGTTTTTTTCCAGAGTCTTTATTTGTTTTAGGACCTATGAGCTTGGTCCTTGTTTGTTTGTGACCTCTTAATGCATGTAAAAGGCAAAGAGGATGTAATGTGTTGGGCAGAGTCCCCTAAAGTAAAGTGAGCGTGTTTGCAAAAACTCTCAATGTCTCTCTAAACACTTCTTCTTCTCCAACCTAGTAGGATCCTCTAAGAAATGCAGCTCGGATAGTTAGAAATGTTACCATCCTCGCATCTTCGAGTATGTCTAGACTATGAACTAAATTTCTAAGTAGTTTGATGCTAAAAGATTGTCCCTAAAGGGCTTGAATTGGAAATTCACCTATTATGGGAATGCATACTTGCAGAAAACTGACTTAGTTATCCCTGATTCTAAGCCTAGATCCATTAATTAGTATCAGAGCCAAGTTAAGGTGGATTCGGGTGCATGCTAAAGGGATCTTAGGGCGCGTTTGGTAACGATTCTGTTCCCGGAATCGATTCCGATCGAAATGATTATTTCGATTCTCGTTCCCTAAACGATTTGAGTAAAAAAACGCGTTTGTAACGAATAAAATTTATGATTCGAATAGAAAAAGAATAGAAACACGTTTGGTAACTATATAAAATTTCTATTATGATTAATTATAAATTTGATATTGAATTTTCATAAACCATTCACTAATTAATTATATATTTTATACTAAGTAATAAAAATATTAACTAATCAATTTTTATTATATAGTAAATAATAAACCATAGTATAAACTATACTAATATCCCTACAATATGTAATAAATATAAATACTAAATTATAATATAAAATTAAATATGTATTCTATATACAAAAAATATATATTTCATAATAGGAAGTAATAAAAATAAAATATAGAAATAAAAATTAGATAAAATAAAAACAAAAATTGTTGTTATTTTAAATTTGGTTTTCTTATTAGAATTTCAATATTAATTATATTTAAATAAGAGCTTTTTTTATCGGGGCAATTTCTCATTTTCAATTAATATTTACTTTTATATGATTAAATATCTAATCCATTTTGAATTTAATATGAATGAATGTTAATTTTAATTTAGTCAAGATACTTCTCTCTCTCTCTCTCTCTCTCTCTCTCTCTCTCTATATTCCCTTCCCCAAAACCGAACATCCAACGTTTAAGAAGATAAAAGTCTTCAAACCAACATGACTCTTTGAAAGAGAGAAAAGGCTTTAATGAGAAACTCAACACTACAACTTATCCATAAATGAATAATGAAGTAACATAGTCCATTGTTCAACTTTGAATATCGACTTTGATAAGTCAATAATTAATAACAATATTACAAAAGTCGTAAACATAAAGTTATTGAATTTACGGCATATTGTAATCCATTGCCATTTGATTTGCAATACTTCAATGAATATGAAGTTTGCCTTCGGATGGGTGCTCGAAACCGGAGTCCACAGTAGCACGAAGCAACTCTGGCTTCAAAAGGAAGTCTTGATGTAACCCCTGCACGACATCGAAACAAGAATAAGCTCTCCGCGCAAAGAATCGGCAATAGTGGTATGCAGGAACTCAAGATCAAAATGAATCCATGTGAAACAAGGAAACCATTCTATTTCACTCCAACTTCCATGCGTAAAAGACCATCAACCATTTTCGCGTTCATTAACTTCTGTTTCATCATACTGCCTCACCTCTACAAAGCTAGAGCCCAAATTTGACTCTCCAACAAACACATAAACTCTATAAAACCAAATCTACTCTCGTCCTAATCAAATTGGGATCTAATCACCAAGAACAACCCTTTGTGAACCCGAGTGGCAATGTAATGCCCAGTTTTTGTCCGGATCGAGGAGATAAACTTAGTCTGAGGCGCGAAAAATAATCAAGATAATAGACACAGCTCCTACGCAACCTTAAAAGACAAGGACTGCCTGACCTCCACTTCGCTTACATGATACATCCATACACCTCATCGTTAGCATCATTTCGGATCTAAGATTCACACTATAAGTCAAAGATCGCAATTTCCAGATTCAAATTCGACCAAGCACAGCACACAAAATTACAGATCCAGCACAATACAGAAAAGGCCAGCGACCCCTTGGCCAGCTCGCCGTCGCTTGCCCTCGGCCAGCTCGCCGAGGGCACCTGCCAAGTCGGCCCCAGGGGTCGGATGGCGAGCAACCCCTTGGCTAGCTCGGCGAGGGCGAGCGAAGCCGAATCGGCCCCAGGGGTCGGACAGCGAGCGACCCCTCGGCCAGCTCGGCGAGGGTGAGCAACGCCGAGTCGACCCCAGGGGTCGCTCGCCCAAGGGTCCCTCGCTGAGCGACCCCTCGACGAGGGCGCCCGCCGATTCGGGCCCAAGGGTCGCTCGCCGAGCAAGCCCTCGGCCAGATCGGCGTGGGCGCCCGCCGATTCTGGCCCAGGGGTCGCTCACCGAGCGAGCGCCACCCGTCACAGACGCCGAACCAACCATAGAAGGGAACTCACCTTGAACAACGCCCTTCAATGATGAAGAAGCAGCAGTCGTCGTCGCCGTCGCCATTCTTGAGGAGGGAGGAGCAGCAGTCGCCTTTCTTGAGGAGGGAGAGAATGAGACTGACCAGCAGAGTCGAGATGAGAGGACAAGAGAGAGTAGAGAGGAGATAAAGGCTCGGCACTTTTGATTCTCTTTTTTGATTCTCGGATGGAGAATCATATTTTTTTTTTTTTATTCTGAATTCTTGTCCAAAACTGATTCTGGGAGTAAATTTGTTCCCAGAATCAGTTTTGGACAAAAAATTTACCAAACGCGATTATGTTTCCAAACTGATTCTGAGAACAAAAAATCAGAATCAGGCACTGTTTAGATGGTTACCAAACAGGGCCTTAGTTGCCCTACATCACTTGGGAGAAACCCTCTAGTCTGCTTTATAACCGCTGCGGCTCTCCTCACCTTTCAAGGCATCTTTTGAGGTTGAGTCCCCCCAGATTGGTATCAAAGGAGTCTTACCCAATTGCTAACTGGACTCTCTAGTGAGCCACGACGACTTAAAAAATTAGTTTTAAAAAAAGGCCACGTCGAATTTACGACCAAATAAACCGGAGTTGGCATTGCAAAAATCATTTTTTTAAAAAAAAAAATTGGCACTTAAGTAATAAAAAAAAATATTTGGCACAAATAAGCATCGTACGCAACTCTTAACATTCCAATGTCTTTCTGCCAATAAAAAATAATTATATGAATGTTTCGATAATTGTCCCCATCATATTTAACAACGAAAGATACTTTCCAAGTCTTTTCAAGTTCAGCTAACACTAGAAAAGAAAGTCATTTTATCGGAAAATATTGTCCAAAAATGATACATTTTATGCAAAACAAATGGACCTTAAGTCTTATTCTCACGATCAAAATCTAATTCCACTTTTGGACTCAAAAGTGCAAAAGAATTCGGTTTTGGAGAAGGCGGCCACAAAGTCCAATTTGGACTTTCTTTCTACGGTTAGATTTTCCTATACTTCAATTTGGGTCAATTCATTATTGAGCT